>JAOTON010000652.1:2427500-3027500 GCA_034440635.1 Lepas anatifera | reverse complement strand
ATGATTTCTTTAAGACCACGGGATTATGGCCATGATTTCCGATCGTTACAGCACTCACAGAGTTCTGATGTTTCGCAAGTTGCCAAAATTTTATGGCATGGACGTAGCGGATTCTGCAATGGCGGCTCATGTCCTGGTACCCATGCATGTCAAAATAGGAGGGGTCGGCTCCCCTCGATTTTCATTAAACAAAATCCAGATTTCAACCAGTTTAAGAATCAATCGGAAACGTATTTTATCGAGCCATTGTGTAAGACAATAATGAGATAAAACATGAGTTTTTGGTTCTAGGGAGAATGTTTCTTGTCAGCAGAAGGTCGAATATTGACTACCTCCTTCATCTGTTTTTCCGGTGGCGACACTGGTGGCGATGCAAACAGCATATAGGTAAGCGGAAGCACAAGTCTTCAAACCTTGTCTTAGAATATGAGCCTCTGTCTCTTCAGATCCGGTGCTGTTATTTCAGCAGGAGCTGGCGGAGCGCAGCCTCAGCAAAGTTGGTGGTTAGTGAGGGGAAGGCCTTGTTTCTTCGGGCTCTGCAAGTTAGCACTCGGAATTGTTATCGTTTTCACGTTCTCAGGCTCAGTACACTTATTACTGTCGTCGTTCAGAAGAAACGTTTGAGAACTAGAAATCACAGAGAATAGATAAGTTTTGGATATGAAGTGTTCACGGAACTTGACATTGCAGACGTTAGACAAGTTTGAGAAGTTGTAGGTGCCGACAGTTTATCGCAGAAAAGGCTGGAAAAATTAAGGAGGTACCCAACAGTTTTTTCAGGGAAATTTAGCGTAGATTCCCCCCCCAATGCCCCACAAAGCAACTCTCCATTTCCTCTACCACTATAGTTTGATGTTCTTGACGCCCCTGGTATACAATATGAGACGCCTGAGAACAGTAAATATGCCAAGAACAAAATGACACTGATAAATATTATACCCAACGCATATACTGTCTAAATAGTACCTGTGCTTTCTCAAGTGACCACGTATACGGTTTGTCTGTAGCTATTAAAACCTGGATTGCATCCTAGTACATTTCTGGTAGAAATAAACTGAATAAACAAAAAAGAAAGATTCCTCAGAGAGATTCCTATTGGCATACACTTCTGGGAAATATTAACAAAATGATCATTAAGGTGACAGGACTTATTCTTATATTGCAGGGCACGGAAAAATATCACATGTGGTTCAAGATCAAAATTACCTATTAAAGTGTCTAGATACAATTTTTGTAGAAACTTAAACGATAAATATCAGTAATTTGTTATCCAGTTCCCTTCTATACCCGAACGAGGTCAAGATTGATATCCATATTTCGATTGGGGTTCATGCAATACTCCAAAGCATAGATCTGTCGATAGTCTCGAATGATCAAAATGCGTCCTTTGCACTTCACCGTGCTTTCATAGAGAACATAGTCCGTTAATGCTTTTAAATACGTATTCGATTAGTTCTGGGTGGTTCTGGTTTGCCTTTTCCCAGAGCTGTCTCAACAGATTGCGTCAAAGAGACTGCTACACGGTTCCAGCATATACAGTGTGGAAGCGGACAGCTTCCTACTTCCAGACATACTGATGTCCTCCAAAAGTGTTTCATAACTCTGGCATTCCCGTCCAATACCTTACTTCCCGGTATCAGCCCGTGTCTGTCGTGTCTGCAGCTGCACTGTATTCGCCGAATCGCCGCAAACTTCAGAATCAATAGGCAAAGGAATTACACACATGAGGAACTTTCCAGACAGTTAAAGCCACGAACTGGCGTTGTCTTTTCTACATATTACGAGTCAAACACAAATTCAACCGAAAGTTAGACATCAAGTTTGGGTTCGTGAATGCCCACAATTTCTTATTTGACAACGATAATATGCGATAACGACGAATCTAGCTGGATATCAAGACAATGACAGAGAAGGTTGCCAACTGCCATGACGGAAGAAAACGGAGCACGCAATAGCCTTTAAGCTGCGCTATTCCATCTGCGTTACGACACGCCTGTCCTATACATGACCCCAGGCGATGAGAGGCTGGCACCCTGCCATCATCCTCTCCTCCAGCCGCTCTCTCGGACGTGTCTAATAACGGGGAACCGCCGTCTCAAGTACGCGGGCTGGCAGCAGCCCACGTTGACTTCGGAACAGATCCGGCCTCTGAGACAATTAAGAGAAATGAGGTGGATGACAGGTGATTTGCACTGTATGATTATCTTCTCACTCCCGGGATAATTACACGGGATTACGGTGCCGCAACAGTTACTGTTTAATCTGGGATGGGTTGATTATTTGTTCGGCTGAGTGAGACGATGTTTCACTTTCATCCACGGCGTGACAGGGCTTATGAAAGACTAATCTTCCGCGGAATTGCTAATGTGTATTAGTGGGAGACTACAACGATGATCATTAAGCGATCCAATACGACTGTGGCTCTGAGTGTTGTGGCTTTATACAATCGAACGTTTGCTTCCTCAAAATTGCTTATTGGTTTTTCAAATTAAAGTTCTGCACTTTTGAAATCTTGCAATACATATGTTTCCTCCCGTAGTTGTCATTCCCTCTCACAGAGGTTTATTTGTAGCTTCGCTGTACGGGAATTTGTATCTTCAATTTTCAAGGCGATGTTAAGCAAATATACGAAGGGTCAGTTTCTACGAGATCGATGCGTTGCCTTTCTAATGCGTTTTATCCTCCTCATTTGTCTTCAACAAAGATCTCCCAGAAATACAGCAAGGGAGGCGAAGAGAGGGGTTAGACACTTGAGAGCGACGATACCATCTCATCCCAATTCCATCTGCATCGCGACCGTTACTTGCTGAGAAACGGCCTCGGAGGCATATCGAATTCATGGGATGGCTGAACTCTGTCGTACGGAGTTTGGTCACATAGTACGCACATTGAGCTCCCAGACAATAGCAGCAAAGGTAAAACGCCAGACGACGAGGATGCTGGCAGTTTCACAGCGGGCTAGTGCCTATGCACTTACCAAGCGGATGTGATCATCTCATCCCAACCAGCCACTTAGCTGGCGAACTTTTAAAGTTGTACCATACTTAAATTCAGAGGTCAGCAAGATACAGCTAATGACAGTATCTAACAGTAATTTTGTTTATCACAGACATCACTGCAGAGGGCAGTAGCGACAATAAGTGTACATTTGAATATGGACATATGGTATATATTTGGATTTGGATTTCGATAAATCTGAAGCTAAATATGAACATGTATATAGTACCTACTAGGTAGCACTTCAAGCATAAAACAGTCAAATGAAAAAAAACTGAATGTCAATGAAACAAGAATTTGTTCTAGATGGACATAGCAAAGCTATGCTATCATTATCCAAGTGGCCAATGCAGAGTACAGAACGCATAAAGATAGAAGTGACTAGAAAAATAAGTGAAAATAGACGAGAGAGAGAGAGAGAGAGAGAGAGAGAGAGAGGGGAAGAGAAGGAAGGGGGAAGGAAGATGATAAGAGATAAAAACGGAACAGAAACTGAATAAGTAAAAAAGGTTTAAAACAGGCCAGGTGCAAAACAGGGTTCTCCCTATTCGCCGGAATAACAAGTAAAAAGATAAATTGGCTGAAATACAAAGGTAGAGAGAAGGCACGTTGCCCAAGGACGGAAACGCTAAAACACTTTGAGTGAATTCCGAAAATTTCTGCGTGAAACCTTACCACTGCTGGCGGCTTCCCTGTGTTTAACCTTCGCCTTGTTGGCGGGTGCTTGAACACTCACTCCCTATCTTGGGATTTTCCGGTGGCAAAAAACAAAAACGGCGGCGCGAAGCACTCCCGTACTTGGCACACTGTATCCTTGATCAATTTTTCAAATTCCTGCAAAATTTTAAAGTCAGGTCATCTTAGGCCAGTTCACCTGTGCAGGTCAAGTGACCTCACCTCCAATTTATTAGGACATCATAAGAACAGGGCCAATCTATCCCATTGAAACTCATCACATCATTAGACCATCGTGTGCTTCAAAATATACTCCGGGGTTTTGTATATGGATGACCCAGGGTCGGATACAGATAATGTCCTCTCCATTGGAAATGCATGGGGAAACGAGAATGTGGCGAAAAATGGCTCTATTTGTGTAGATACAGTTTAGAATACCTTCATATTCTCCAACTCGTAGTATCATAGGCCCCTTTCCAGGTTCATGTTTCAGTTTTAGACCTGTGATCTCTGAGAGGTCATCTGGGGATGCCTTAGCAGGCTTTTCAGACTTGAGCTAATAACCTTGTAGGACATTAAGGTCAAGTTTTCATTTCATCCGATTACGTTTAAATTATCATTGTGAGTCGATTGATATGCATATTGACTATGCTAGGTCGGATGATGCCCTTGACCGGAAATTATGTCAGGTGCTTTTTATTTGTTTGCCTGGTATAGTCATATCATACATCATTCGATTCGCCGTAACAAAAGGAAGCAAATGGTGCCAAACATTGATTCTAACTCAACTCTGTCAGACACTAAAACTCAGGAACATGTCACCTTGAATATGTCACCTTCTTCGACCTGTCATGACCTCAAAATTGACCTGAGCCAAAAAGGTGACCGATGCAGTTTCTTTAAAAATTTGTATAAGCTATCCACCAGTGTTCACGTCTTTTTGCTATCCCACAAAGGCGCCGAGCTCGAGGAGGGGGTATTCGAACACCCCCATCAGGGCGAAGGCGGCTCGGAGGCCCACCGGGGTGGGTGTTAGCAAGTTCAATTTTCCAAAGCTAAATACTACACAGATTTGAGCAGAACACCAGCTCTGTCCTGAGATGGGTCCCAAAGCGCTGACGCCGGGCACGCTGGCCGCAGGGGGAGATCTCACGGGGCCCGTCGGCTGCCGGCCGTCATTAGATAGATTAAATTCGTGATATCGTTAGTGTGAAAGTCTATATTTCCTACCTGGTGAAACTGTGTAGGGATGCAGTGGCGCGGGTGAAGGGTTCTGGACTTCCACACTGCTGACCCGGGTTCAAATCCCCGGGCGGATATGTTGTATAAGTCTTCCCCATCCCCATAGTACCCTCTAACAGGATGAGAGTTGGCCACGCCACATGACCTCAGAAGTCGGTGTGTCGTAAAGACCAAAAATGTTTTGTTGTGAAATGGCAGATGTGAATAAACTTACAAAATATTTCCAAAAATAGTCTCTTCTTGACACCGGATTACAAGTATTAGGTGCATATATCAACTAGGCCATCATCTGAATAAAATACTAGGTCCCATGCACTTTGAGAGGTATTTCCTGATGTTGTTTGTGTATGTAATTTCATATCATGGCTTACAGTTTCCTCTGTCATGAGATGTCCAGAAAACTAGTTTTGAAAGTTTAAACATTCATTACACAAGCAAATTCTGGTCACCGCGAACAAAACAAACGCACGTGGCTTGTTCATTTGGGCGATGGCGCTGGGTAACAGCGATAGGAGACTACACCAGTTATCTAAAATCTCCTGGAACAAAGACCACCTAAGCACGGGCTTGCTGGCCTGTACCACTGCAGATGATACTTGCTGGCTGCTGTGTGAGTCCGTCCGCGCCAGACCCAGGTTCGGAATAAAAACGAAGTACGTTTTGCCATCTAAAACTTTGCATACTTTGTGAAAATGCTTCGGTGCTTAAGAATCTAGAATCATAACCAACATCTCTGTGTTCAGGAAACGTTAGTCTTGATAGCATCAATACGTAGTCACTCACTTTCATTCATTGAATACCCTCTGCTTTAGCCTTTCTCAAGGTTCAGGTATTGCTAAGACAATGTTTTTCAGGTGGGCGGCTGCCGTCTATTTTAGTGGGATTCGTGCCAGTTGTACTTGGACCGTGAGGCACATGTGCGCACCACAATTAATCGACGAAGTGGATCGACCAAGCCGCAGTAACGTTGCTATGCTCACTGCCCAAACGCTTCCCGTTGTCTGCTCACAAATGCAGAAAGGCTGCCCTTGTCATCATAGGTCAGCGGCAACGAGCCAAGAATGTCCATAAGGCCGACGCCGCCCCACTCGGCACCGATGGGCTCGCGTAGTTTCACGTTTTAATACCACGGCTGTGCGTGGATTCATTTGGGGGACGGAGGTTGTATTCTAGACAGGTGAGTTCAATATGTCCTCTGCTATGTGAAAATTATGAATCAATAGCTTTTCACAGCTGCTTTGACATGCTGATTGGATTTAGGCATATGCACAGAGTTTGAGTATATGCCTTACTGGGAATCAGGTCTGTAATCTTCCCCGAAACACCTTGACTTGTTCGGCCACCTTTCAGAGTGCTCCTCCTTCAGTCTCTGACCAATTGCGGACCAGAGGGAAATTAGTACGTCGACTGCCTGAAGTGCTGACCATCGTCAACTTTTTCTGTTCCTTATCTAAGCTGCCGGTCCAGTCCCCCCCTTTAGGATTTTGCCTGCAGCTGTCACCCTTCTTTAGATTTTGGTCCTCCCCAGTTTCCGCTCTGCTCGGTTCTAGCCATGCCGAAATTGCCGCCCTCATTAGCCGGCTAGCCTCAGATTCTCACCTATCTGAGCACTTGTCAGTTTCAAATGACGCCACAATTCAAGTTTTGCCGCCCCCAGTTGGGTAAAGATCAGTTTCGAATGCCGCCCTTTCCGAGGTTCCGATCAATGTCTCGGTCGGGCATCTTCAGATAACGGTATCCTTCGAGATGCCAAAATTTCCGATACAAATTTTAAGAAACCACCCAAAAATAGCCGAAGTTGGTGCCAGGTGGCTTTGTCTCTTGATCAAATTTCTAGGTCCTTCAGTGCGCTTCTCCTCCAATTCTATAAGCAATGTTAACTTGCAAAGACCAATCACTTAACCCTTGCCCCGGTGGCGGGTACGAGCCACCTTGCCTGGTGGGGCAAAAAGACCCCCACGATCTCAAAAACTAAAGACTAGAAAAAGCGCAAAACGGCAATCGAAAGCTCTTCGAAAATGATGTCGAAAATGCTTCGGTCATTTTTCTTGTCAGGTCAATATCAAGGCACCAGAGGTCAAAATAGGTCAAAATCGCTAATATGAAGTGTACTAAGAAAACCTCATATATCTCAGAAACTATGATAGCTAGAAACATTTTTCTAACACCATTCGAAAGCTCTTGAGATGTGCTTTCATTACAGTGGCATTCATTCTCGTGTCAGGTCAAAGCCTAGGGAGCTACAGGTCACTAAATATTGGGCATATTCTTGGGAATGTCCATAGCCACCCATGCATAAGGGCGTTTACTTTTTCGCTAATAGCTTCCAAACCAAACAAAATACAGCCATAGTTTATGCACCATTGCAATCCTCTCGTCAATACGAATCGAACGATATATGATATTGCTATGCCAGGTCAAATTTAAGAATTTGACCTGACCCAGGTCAACGGTCTGACCCAACTTGACCTGGTATAGTCATGATGTATATCATTTGACTTTCAGTGACTAAACAAACACTTTGGTGACAAAATAAAAGCTCTATCTTAGTTTATTAAAATTTTATAGAGGAAAACACCAAAAATGCTTATTTGACGTAAGGTGACCTTTAAAGGTCACAATTTAAAAATTTGGCATCAGCTTCAGAAATGGGCTAAAAACAAGTCCCAAGCGATGTTTGAAGTTGATTCCATCCATACTTACTGAGAAAAGCTCATTTCGTGATTTTCCCCATGTATTGACAATGGGGAGGTCATGCTCTGCACATGACCTTAGGTCACCAATATCAAAATCTCGGAACAAATGTTGTAGCTCTGGTGGGCCCAATATGTGGTATGAGTTTCAACTGATCGAATAACCCTTCTTTTAGTTATGCAGTCCTAAGTAATTTTGAAGTGAGGTCACTTCACCTAGCCTGGTGACCTGACCTGATATGACCTTGAGCTAAAATTTTCAGGCAAGATGTAAAAATGATGAAGAAACAGCTAGACCAAGTTTGGTGGCGCTGCGCGCCGCCGTTTTATCACTTCGGAAAAACCCAGGGGGTCTAAAAGACCCCCACCCGGGCGAAGGTTAAAAGAGCTGGTTAGTCGCAAAGCCTCCCCCTCCATCCCCTCTCCCCAGTTCGGCTGTCTTGGGAGAGGGGATGGAATGCTGCCCCGCTGCTATCATGTTGCTGGCTCGAAATGTCATGCTGCTTCTAATACAGACCAACTCTGGATGCCACCTCCTTCATTCAAGTCTCAGTTGGCTCCAGATATCGTAACTGCGAGTGCTGGCAGAGGTAAAAAATCTGTCAACTTGCCGACAATGTTGGTAACAAAAATAGATCAAGTCAGTGACAAAATAGGTGAGATTCATCTTACTTCAGCGCGAGAAGTTCACACTCAGTCTGACAATAAATCCTCTGATTTTGGTGCCAAACCTCGACATTTTTGGCTATACCAGTTTGGTTTTAAATTCCGACTTTTTCCCACCTCTGGGTGATGGTTAGCTGACTCAGATGCTCAGATGTTAGCTGACTATTTGTGATGACCAGCAGATGCTATTTGTGCCCCCAGCTTTCCAAGCACATTCCGGAACTGGCCGAAAGAACGGGGCGAGGCCTGGGAGGCACAGTAGAACCCGGAGGGGATTCAAGAATCACTGGAATTTTCGAAATATCAAGACTTCGGGACTTTTTGGGAGTTTTGGGTGCCTTCTGGGCGCAGATTGCGGTTGATTTTAGGCTAATCAGTATTTTAATATTTATTTGGGAAGTGACAGAATAAGGATTTTGCAAAAGGGGCATGGGTGTTTGAAGAGGGGGACTAGATAGTCCAACGATGGTGAGAATATTCCTTTGTCAGGCAGACTTCATGGTCGTGTGTTTCTGAGCCACTTGAGGCAAAGGGTAAGACCTTGACTCAGACTATCGTCATGATCCTTGGCGGCTATTGCCTGGACTCTGTCACTTATAGCGCGAGCAGTCAAAGGGGTGACATTTGGACACGCCGCCGGACACGTTTCATGGAACCCACAAAATTACATTTGGAATGCTAATTGACGCCCTGGGACAACATCCGGCATTAGGAATTCACCTGCTTCCTCAAAAGTATGGAGCTGCGTCCTGCTAGGCGGAGCTCCCGGCAATCAAATCAGTACGCACCAGGCTTGGAAATTTTTGGTTAACTAGAATCAAACCGTGGCTTCCTGAGTCGTGATCCAAGCAGATCATGTAGTCGCCAACGTCAATTTGACATACCGACTACTAGTCGGTATGTCAAATTGATGGTTGGCGGGGTATTTCCGGTTGCTTTCAATTGCTTACCGATTAATTGCACCTGAAAACAAGTATTTGTGAAATCATACATTTGATGTGCTCCCCCAACAGCTACTTCCCCCTTAGAATACTGGAAATACCACCTTCTCTCAAATGGCTCGGGCAGTATTCTAATGGTTATCTCTCGCCCCGGTGGAGGGGGTGCTTGGACATCCCTTCCCCTGGGTTTTCCGGCTGGATTAAAAAACGTCGGCGTGAAGCGCCGCCCTACTTGATACACCTTATCCGTGATCAATTCTGCATCTTTTCCCAAACATTTAAGGTCACGTCATCTCAGATCAAGTCACCAGTGCAGGACAAGTGATCTCACCTCCAAAAAAAGCTTGAGACAACATAAGTAAGAACAGAGTCAATCTATCCAATTAAAACTCATATCACATACTGGGTCCACCGAGCGCTACAAAATATATTCCGGTACTTTTTATATCGCTGACCTAGGATCAGATACAGATCATGACCTCTCCTTTGGAGATGCATGGGAAAAGAGGAATTGGACTGTATTTGTGTAGGTACAGCTGATAAGACCTTCATATTCTTGAAATCGTAATATCTTGGGCCTCTTTCCAGGTTCATGTTGCAGTTTTTACCTATGACCTCTGAGAGGTCATCTGGGGCTAAAAAAACAGTTTTTCAGACTTGGGTCAATAACTGTAAGAAATGACGATAAAGCTGCTCTTTTGATACCATGTTTGGATACGTTTGGGTTGCCATTGCGAGTCAATTAATGTGCATATTGACTATGCTAAATCAGAAAGTGATCTTGACCTGACCTCGGGTTAGGTCATTTTTAGGTTTGGACCTAGTATAGTCATACTACACATCATTTAATTCACCGTACGGAGAGGAAGCGAGAGCTGCCTAAAATTTGATTTTAACTCAACTCTATCAGACGCAAAAGCCCAGAAACCCTTTTCTACCATGTCACCTTCTTCGACCTGTCATGACTTCAACATTGACCTGAGCCAAAAAGTGACTGAAATAGTTTTGGAATGAATTTGTATGGGCTATCCACCAGCGTTTACGTTTTTTCGCTATCCCGCATAGGAGCCGAGTTCGAGGGGGTGTGTTCGAACACCATGGCGAAGGTAGCCCGGAGGCCCACCGGGGCGGGTGTTAACCCCACCGGGCCACACCCCAAGGTTTTCCGGGAAGCAAAACACAGGCCAGCACCGCAGTGAGGCCACCCCACTCATTATTTCCCATCATCCCGAAATTTTACCCCGGGCACCCAACGTCAGGTCACCGACGAGGTCAACCAAGGTCACCCACTTCATCTTTAGACCTGTAAGAGCTACATTCAAAGTCGATCGATTGAAACTCCACACCAACCCCCCAGGGTCTACAAGGTAATCCGGGATTTTCGATTTCGGCCCTGAGGTCAGGTCACGAGGCGACCTCTCCCATTGAAAAGCATGGGAAAACTATTTCATGATATAAAAGCCACAAAAAATCAAATACTCAGACTGCTCAGAACAACGTTTTGGACACCCTTCACGGATCCCAGGGTCATATTTGCCTTTGACTTTTCCAAGGTCATCCAGCACCAGAGGTCAAAAACAATATTTGACAATAACTTACCTAATGAGCTAGAGCGGAAACAAACACCATCGTGTTTGTCTTGTCACTGGCTTTATTTGATATACGGCAAGATTACTTTTGACCTTTCGTGACCTCAGGTCATATTAGGTCACGAGGACCTCTGGCGGTCAAACCACTGGCGGGAGGTCTTACGTCCACATAGCGGAAAAAGTACTGGCAATTTGCTATCAAATTACTTTACCAGGCCTCAATAGCTCTAATGACATAAGAGTTATGCCCAGTTTGCTTAATCATTGCATATTTGAGTAAAATAGCCGATCTGACCTAATTGACCTCTGGAGGTCAAACCATTGACCGAGCACTAAAACATGCAAGTAATTCACTGAATTCACGCGAGCTTTCATTGCACTTTGCAGATTTGCGCTAACGCCCATATTTCGGAGTTAGAGGGGGCCATCGATGGCCCCCGGTGGCGAAGTGGCGCCACCCCCGGTGGGGCGCGGGTTAAAGCTCGGTCTCAGACTAATCACGCTCCTAGCCCTAGTGGCTAGGAATAGCTTCCTAGTGCGTTCTCCGCACAGTGAGGCACTTCAGTAAGTTAGGCGGTCAAAGTTTCGCCGGCCGGCAACGCTCGGTTGGACCTGGTACAAACATCACACTAGCGAATGGACTGTTGAGCTCGGTCGGATGGCTCGCACTGGAGCTGATGAGGTGTTACCTCGCAGCGCGGCGCTGGACCACGGCTGGAACGCGACCAGAATGACTCCTCGACGAGGTGCGGTGGTCGCAGCGGCCAGGGTCAGGAAAGTCGTCAAACGCGTCGAAAGGAACTGGCCGGGCTTCTGGTGGTCGTGTGGGCGATGCTCCGTGAGAATGCTGGAAAACTGAGATGTTCGAGAAGTATAAAACGAGCACTGGCCAGAGCACACGATATCTATGCATGTATTAGACGTTTCATTTTGCCGAAGTAGATAGCTTTGCCTCATTTCGGTGCTGTCCGTGTAGTATATGTGCAGTTGAAGTGTCGTGCCAAATGCTATCCCATTCCAATAGGGTTTATAAGAGATTCAATCGGGCTGCAGTACAAATCGTGGATTGTGGGTGCTGGAGAAGCTTGTGGGGCCTAGTGAGATATGGGCCTTGTGATATATGACAGTTATATGCGCAACCTATATATATATATATATATATATATATATATATATATATATATATATATATATATATCAGTTTAACCTGAAAAAGTAAAATGGCACATTATTCGATCGGGCTTGAGAGGATTCCAATTGTGCAAAAATCATACCTGCATCTCTACTTCGTGGGCCATTATGGGTGTATATTCACATTTCTTTTGTATATAAATGGGAAAAACGCGGCCATCTTTGCAACCGTTAACTGCTGACTGCTCTTGATAGCTATAACAATCGTATCAATGTTCAGCACTAGAAAGGGGGTAAAGCCGAAATGGAAAATAATCCGGTGGCTTATTTTTTCCGTGTAAAAAAGAAACACCAAATATACACGTGGGCCATCCTCTGTAATTTGCCACTTTGCAAGAGGACAGGAAAACAGGCACACAGCGTCGAAGTACTTGGCTCTGTTCACGAACCACCCTGACTCAGCTTTCATGGTCACCTACTCTGTTATGAGTTCCTGACAAGCCAAATATTACTGTCTGACGTGTGCACCTAATAGCAGGACCTCACACAAGGAGGAGCACACAGGAAACGACCTTTTCAGCCACGGTGCTAAAATCCTAGTATTGGTTCAAAGCTGGTAAAAGTTTAATATCTACTGTGGTAAAAAAAACTGAAAAACTGAACCAGTTCAACATGAAAAACAACCATTTTCAAACAGATTCAAACCTCAAGGAAATCGAAGTAATAGTATTTGGCTACAAGCCTGGTTTCCGCGCATTTAGTCTGCAACGGAACAAGACCTGGCCGGCCCCGTAACTGGCCGACATTCACAGTGGCAGGGCGGAATTTTGGCGGGAATCTGTACGAGTGAGACAACTTCTGCTATCGTCTGGACTCCACTGTCATCTTGTCGTTGCACTGACATCTGAACGTTGTCTTCATAGACCACATGCCTTGTTGGTTGACAATCGCGTGAAAATGAATAGGACGATGCACGCCTGCGTTAAGCACCGCCATAAGTGGGGTTTGAAATAAACACTCTATTTGATTTTCTAAAGACGGTGGAAGCTTAGTCCAGAGGAAAGCAATGACGATTTGTGCTTTAGCCCAAACGTACAGTTTACCCCCAAAAAGTCAGCCCTGACATTGTGCCTGTTGGCCGACCGCGCCACCGGCCAGTGCCCACATAAAACAGGCTACACTCGCCCAAAAACACATATGAATGTACAAACGTACCTCCTCATAGGCTCAGGCTGTAAAGCGCCTACGGCACTGGGACGCTGACGTCACTGTTTCAGCGCGCAGACAAGCTAGCATTGGGGGCGCTACTGCTTGAAAAAGCGTGAACAGGGACTGCTGCCATCTGTCCTGTTTCATAAATATGAAACGCTTGCGGGCACTTCCAACGTTCTCGGCTCAGAATTCTGATCTGTGTACGACTGCAACGATACCATTGCAAGTTGGCAGACTTATTAAGGATGTAACGGTACACAGACATCGAGCTCTCCTGGTAGATAGAAAAGGCTTTTTGTGTGTGTCTGTAGTTACCTCCATTCTTTTCTGTGGTAAAATGTTCATTTCACTCATTTCTAAACTCCACGTTACTAAACCCCTTTCATAGGATTTCGTTGGTAGTTTTTTTAACTGCATAAGGTTGCACATGTGGTCTTCAATTTAAACTCCCTATATCGACTTGATGTGGCACCAGCGGGAGGCCATCATAACATTTTTATCTTCCGTTAAGTGCAGTAACTGACAGGATCGATGTATGAAGGTTATGTCTATATCAGAGTTATAGGCTAGTGTGGAGCGTCATATACGCGACATTATAAGTGCATTAATGCAGCTATAATGCCGCGTATATGACGTTTAATTTAGGCCTTAATTAGGCTGAGACGCTTTTTACAAACAATAAGCTGATTAAAAATATGGCCCAATCAATAATGCTAATTTCAGCTCCTCGTAGACAAAAATAATGTAAATTAACGAACCTCTCAGGAAACGACCTACATTTGGAACATTTTTAAGACATGGCATTGAGATCTTGAGAGAGATAAGGTGCTTTTGCGACTACAGGAATCTATCTAGGTGACGTTTTCATCACTTTAAGCATAGAACTGGCTCCGGTGAGCTTTCAGCCCCATTAGCAGACCAGCCGTTGTTTGGTAGGCACTGGCTTTCGGCATTGTGCTCCTCATCGACCGCAGGTGCGCGCTGAATGTTACACAGCTATGAACATCGCTCATGTTGGGAGTGCTGAAGAGAATGCATTGTGAAGCGCACCGCTGCAGCTCAATTATTTGGCGCGGTACATAGTTGAAGGCCACACGAGTCGATCTCAAGAACTGTCCGCATTATTATGATTGCAAGTCAGGTACGTGTTAAAATAATGCATGTTGAGACCTACATGCCTGCATATAGACTGCGCTACGGAGCGAAAGGGATGGGAGAGGGCTGACGTTGCATATGTCTTTCTGAGCCTCCAGCTTCGACTGGTGGCTGATCTATTGAAAGCAGGCATAGAAATTAATGGCTTAAATCTAATGAGTGCTGGCTGCTCTAAACATAAGTTGGCTGTGCAGTTGCTACTCATGAACAAAGTTATGCGAGTTTTCACACTGCAGAGAAAGGCCTAGAAACTAGTTTGCTCCAAGAAATGGATTTCTGGATATTATAATTGCAATGGCAACATCCGAATGCTAGTTGATCGTCTTAGCTTCAACCGACAGCAGCACATCGCAAATGCCATGCCAGCGCGGCATTGCATTCCCCTACAGCACTTGAGTGAGGCAACGGTGAAGAGTGTTTGTATTCGCTGTCGTGGAGTTGCATCCAGGCCTTCTTGCAGCCACTTTCCGTGCCTCAGTTTCCGTGCATCAGCCGAGGGGCCCCGTCGAGTGGCACCGGTGGCAAGTCATTCGGCTCATGCGTAATGGCACCGATTAAGCATATTGAACAAGCCGCTTCGAGGTGGTTTATCAGTCCCGGAGGACAATCAGGCTTTCAAGTTGTTGCGGAAATGGCAGGGAACTGGCTAAGCCGCAGGGCATTAGCACAGCGATCACAGCAGAGGCGTGTCCAGGGGATCGGTGCTGGGGAGGCTGGTGTCTTGACGATGAAACCGGCCTCAAATAAAGCCAGCGTCAACTTCAACGGTGGATGCGATATTTTTTTTAAAGTTTTGTTACCCTGGTGTTCATAACTTGGGGCTGAGCTATTCTCGCAACTACCAATGCTTATGAATGAGTAGGTTTTACTGACGATGGTAAAGAGTCCACGGCTCACGTTTTCGGAGATTTTGTCTGGAACCAGCACCTGCGTATAATAATCATTAACAGTAGCCCGTACGCGAACTTTTTAAGGGTTTATATGGGCTACAATCCCCATCCTTGAGCTTACAATCAGTTGTCGTTTTGGGACTTCTTCAATGGTCTAAATTGAAATTATCCGACCAGTCATGCTATACTCCGTGGAATGTCAAAACAAGTTGAGAGATGATATCATTAAATGAAGGATAATAATTCATAAGAAATGAGGACATCATTCTGATGTTCACAGTTTCCACCAGTCCCCGAATTGTTTCGGTGGTCTGAAGTGAAGAATTACATCAATGGCCTTAAAGGGAATGTGGCACCTTGATCGAATCTCAGAAGTTAGTGTAAATAACGTTTTATTTAGCCGAAAATCATGTAAATGGCCAGAATTTTTCTGAAAAAATGCCCATTAAGCCCAATAATTTTATATCTAAAATGCTCCTCTAGGGCAAAAAATAAACCTCTGTCTGTGCATGACGTCATGATCGGGCAACTACCACCATATTCAAAGAGGTTCAATAGGCTGACTACTCACGGTGACGTCAGCATGTCGTCACGCCAACAGCTGACAACAGCGGCCGGCTCGTTGGGCACATTTTTGGTACATTTCAGGTAGGTTCCTAGCTTTTCTGTACGGAAATTTCGAGTTCCAAGACAAATGATATATTGAGTGCCACGTTTTTCGTCATGCTTTACAATTTGGCTATCTCAGTTAAAATCACGTTATAGAGGTGCCACATTTCCTTTAAGGATATACTTGCTTCATTCCCCTAGAGCAAAAAGTTTGTGACTTTTAAGCTTGAACGCCCAAGCCCGATAGGTATTGGCTTAGAGCTAACCTGTATAAAAACTCAAAGCTACCATCCATTATTCACGAGCACCGTTTTTAGTGCAGGGACGATGATAAAATTGCAAGTGCATGAGCGTCAAGAATGTAACTAACACGCTATCGGTAAAAACAACTAACGTAGAAATTCATCGATATAGGAGTGCAGGTTCTATTGATGTCCATGCTCCATAAAACATCGAAAGGAAATGCATACAAAGGTAGTCAACTCCACGGGACATTTCCCCATAAATGCCATTCTGTTGCGAGTGCAGACTAGGCTGAAAGATGTACCGTACACTATCTCACGCATTTCCCTGCGATGCAGGCAGGAAACGGCGATAAACCTCCCGATTTAAATAACACAAACGGCCCAGCAAAGGAAAACGAGCCCATGAACCCCAGCGGTGCGGCGGTAAATGCTCAGATTTCACAGGCACACACGGAGGCGCGGCACGTTTAGGGGATTTTCGGCTCAAAGCCTATCGCAGCTCTGAAGCGTACACGGCTCAACTGGCAAGAGAAATGGAATAGGTTTGCAAGTACCACGATAAATGCGATCCAAACTGTCTCATCCGTTCAGCCAGACACGAAGCGAGACTTCCGCCTAAGATTTGCTGCATGAAAAGAAGTACGAGCTATTCGCCCGTTGAACCCGGAGCCATAGGCGGATCCAGGATTTCCGATTGGGGGGACATGGTCGGGGGGGGCATCCGAAGCAAGGGGCGCCACTTTTGGACGGCAAAGTCTATCAGATGGGAACCAAATACTATCGCGGGGACCCCAATACTCGTATCCTGGGGGGGGGGGGGGGGTGACCACTTAAAAGCTGAGAGTCGATCGGAAGAGCAGATGCCCCCACTTGCCTCCCTCTGGCTCCACCCATGATCAGAGTAACGGTGGGAAGTTTACAAACAATGTAAAACAATCATCAGAAATGCATATACGTGTGTAGAAGAATTCATCAACACAAGGAATTGTTAAATAATTTTTGAACATGAAATTCTCCATTAATCATTATGCAAAAATGTAAGAATATGTATGTTGAACGCATGAGTCTAGGTCCTACACCATGGAACATGCTCAGGCCATTTCAAATGTTAATCGGAGGATAGCGTGATAAAACACATACCATGTACTTCAATTCGTTTCCGTCTACATTTTCAACAGAAGTCGTGTGTAGTTACGTATGCTTAACATCTTGAAAGATTTCAGAATACGACGTTTCTCGCATCACGAAAATGGCGACGACTACCAGAATCACATCTGTCACGATATACACACGCGGTGATAACTCAGACGCCAGGTAAACGGGAGCCAATGGTTCACACGGCACCCAGGCATGGTTCCAATCACTCCCTGATGGATTACCTTCGTTCGACTAAATGCATGGCCCTTCTGCCAGCGCCGTGGCCTTTGGGCAGTGCTGAATGTCCGCCAGCGCCGTGGTCTTTGGGCAGCGTTGAATGGCCGCGGCCGATCTCGCCGCGTAAGGCCATGGTGGTACACAGCGACCAAAGCGGCGCGCCGAATTCACGTCAACACCTGACGGATGGCGACACAACACAAACATGGCGCAGAACGAATGCAGCGCTGCTGTGGCGTTCCTGGCGCACTGCGTCAGATGCGGCGCAGTGTATTGTTGTTGCTCGGTTTGTCACGGTCCGGTGCACTGGTGATGTTGCCGATCGGAAGTGGCCATAATGGACATGTGAAACTGTTAAAGTGAGGCAGCGGAGGTCTGGGTACCGTAGACGGCCGCTGAGCGCGCTCGGCTCGGCCCGTAGAATTCGGTTTGGACAGAGTGTCGCGAGTTCGAGCCCACCCAGAGGCTAGATTTGGCACCTCTTCTCGCTCAACCCTAGCCTACTCTCCTCCCCTCGACGCTATATAACCTCAGCAGTTGGTGCGTCGTTACCCCCGCCCCCTTTCCAAAAAAGATTAATGCAGAATTTAGGTGTTAACTATACTGAGTTAGGACGGTCCACAAGACGCTCTGATGTGAGGTAGTATTCTTCCCTCGAAACTGGTTTTGATTCCTCTAAGAACTCCAAAAATTTCCAGAATAATCTATAATCTCCAAATATTTTCCATAGCCCAGTACACAGATGGCGTGTATGACTACATACTGGGATGGATGGATGCAGTACTTTACGCATAACGATGAATTCAGCTTTTCAGGAAAATATGTTTTCCTCAACGCTTGTCACCCACTCTTCTTTGCCTGGGAAGTTGCAAACACCAAATTCGCGAGCACGTAACGCAAAAAAAAACCTAAACAAAACCAACACGACCAAAACAATTGGGCCCGCCCCCAGCGGCGAACAAGGCCAGCTTCTTACAAATCGAAATGCAGGCCCCACCCCCCGCGCACGAACGTACAAACAATAAATTATTATTCTTACAACTGTGTTTCCAACTCAAATTTCAAGGAGCGAAGTGGTGTATAGTGGTTACCACGCTGGCTTTTCCATGCGGCCAGCCCTGGTTCAAGGCCCGGTGAATTCCCTGAACAATGAGCAGTCTGGCTCCCGAGAAAACCTTGCGACAGAGAAAGAATGGGCGACACCATATGATCCTGAGAGTTGGTGCGTGGACAAACCCAAAAAGTATTTGCTATTATTTTCAACTAAAATTCCACTTGAATTTTTGGAAGTAGTAACTCGAAGCTTGTTTGTCCAAAACAAACTGGTGTAAACTCCCCCATTTGAAAGGAACAATGAAAAAGTGACTAGCAACGAGCACGCAAACATTTTAACCTAAAAGTAACGAAGCCAGGCTAAAAAGCAGCAGACTTGACTGCTCGCTTTTCGTCCGTACCGGAAACACATGGCCCATCTCATCCATAAACTAACTCCGTCGCAGCGTCACAAGCCTTTCGACCACCACGTTTCCCTCTATCATGCACACCAAATTTATGGGCACTGAAGCTATGGCACCCTAGATTTCCAGCACGGCCCAGATCCGATTTTAGACTCAGGATCCTGCAAATGGGTTTCGTGTCAGTGCGACATCGGTCACGGGGCAGGCGCGGCGATCGGCTGTGTTCGCTAGCCTGTCGTCCCCCACCCCCTCCTCCTGTCCACCGGCTCACCTCGCACACTGATTGGAAAACGCCGCCACACACGGCTTTCAAAAGGTAGAAAAGTGTGGGGATTTGGCCGGTCTCCAGGGTTCCTTCCCAAGCGCCCTTTCTTGGACTGGGGGAGCGCAGCAGGCAACAGCGCAGTGGGCGATCCAGGGAACGGGGGGGCAAAAGGTATTTCCCTCCTCTCCCCAATCGGAAAAGCTCGGGGCAAAACTATGTTTTACTCCCCCCAAGCTGTCGACCTCCTTTTTCCTCCAACTCCTTTTTAGTTTCCAGGCAAGGTTTTTGTGTTTCAACTCAGAACTTCAAACAGAACCAGTCAACTTCAGTGTAGGCATTGGGCCTTGGATAGCAAAACAAGTGTCTTGTGGCCACATGTTTCACCCCGCGATGTGTTTTTTTTTACTCATCGACTCGGGTTTACCCCCACCACCTACTGTCTAGTTGAACTGAGGCATACCCTCACCGCGTGACGTTTTTTCTTTTGCTTTGGCTTGCCCCCAAAACTACCGGTTAGATCCGCCACTCCAACGGCGTCATAACTATTGCAAGATCTGAAACAGGAAATCGGAATTATACAGAGATAATGCAAATACTAATGTGATGTAACGAGTGCATAATTCTGGCATTAACAACGTAACATTTTTCAGGAAGAAAATATGGTCTGAAAACCAAAGTCAGTCACTGCTCGGCTGGTTCAAAGCCACTCCGCTACACGAACAAGGCATGGACAGCCCGCAGCGCGCCCGGCGACGCCAACACCCCAATCTCGGAATTCGCTCCAGCCGTGGCTGATGTGGGCAATCTTGGCTGGCCTGGTCGTCAATTGCGGTGAATGCGTGCACCACGCTGATTTCTCCAGCTGTCATCGGCGGGGATTGGAGAGTGTTTTGGTGGTGTCGCCGGACACCTGTGGCCGGCCGTCCTGTGCCTGTCTGTCGACACTGTAGTCACTGAGCCGCCGCGTGAGGGTCGTGACGTGGCGTGCACGCAGGATGATGATAGCTGGTCCAGCGAGCCGAGACCGCTCACGTCAGCGAGGAGCTTTGTTTGGTCCGGCTGCAGAGTGGCTTTGGATCTGGGTTTGAGCAATGCAGTGCTTGAATGGGCGAAGTGCAAAGTACTTCACTGTCAGGCTAGTAAAGAGGGAAAACAAACATCGATTGCTGCTTTATAGACGTGAGATTTCTGATCATTTCTTATCTGACAGCGTCACCGACACTAAAAATAAGCATGACGTCATCCATTCATTCCTGTTCTCAGCTCGAAAAGGTAATTTCCCTTCATATATGTATATAATGTTTCCCTTATTACCCTCTTGGGAATGATGTCTATACAATTTCTAGGAGCTACAGATAATTTTCAGTGTTTTAGATGGATGAAGCCTTTTAGACATTCTGACGGAGAAAAGGCCCATAGCTCGAATGACGAACAACCTCTGCAAGGGTGTGCGGTTGCTCAGTTTCTTTGGCTGCATGCTGGATGTTAAGGAACTGCAAACCTTCCATGAATGGAGAAAGCATTTTCGGAGCTCACATAAATCGGTTCAATGCTCATCAGAGACCACTGCCATAGCTCAAGAGGATGAATCATTCTGTTTTCTGGGGGAAAATCAACTTATTGTGGTTAAAATTATCACATTAACTTTTAAACATTTAAGCAGAGCTTATAATTGTTCTGAAACATGCACGTTACATAGAATTTCACCCTCGCTAACATGAATCGACTTGCTCATGGCTTGGTGTGTGGTCTATGACCCGGGGTTTTCGTGGCGTCGACCTGCTGGGTGATGTCACCGACGTCTGTCGACATCCGGTGGTGGCCAGATGTGGTCACTGGAGCAGTAGCACTGGTGCTGCGGGACTGCTACTGCTGCTGCTGCTGCGTAACTGCCATGCTCCTGCGTACTTTTACTACGCAAACCTTGTACGAATCATTTTTGTTAAAACGAAACGAGTGATCAACCATGCACGGGGCAAGAATTTGCAATTAAGACTTATGTTTCAAGTGACAAAAATGACGGAAGAAACGGAGACAAATGACTCACCTCACTGATGCTCAATCCCAATCCCAATCCCAATCCCAGTATCCAGTCGCTGTCATCCCAATCCTCCTGCTCCACCATCCTTATCCTACACCACTTCTTTCCATGATGGTGTGATTATAATCCCCACAGCAACGACATTGGAAGAGCCACTGCGATTAAGTGGAAATTTTCGATAAATGCAAATGCAAATACAGGTGCTCTGCCAGTGACGGCGCATCACAGTGACGTAACGTCTCAGACCTTCCAATTACTTCAGTGAGCTACCAAACTGTGGCAGAAATGACCGGTTTAAGTCGCGCATGGACGGAATAATTTCAGTGGTTCTTCAAAGTTGGAATATAACGAGAGCTTCAACCACATTGTAAGTACAACTATTGCCATTATTTGGCATGTTGTCCGATTACATTTTCAAAGTTTGGCGCAGCAAGAGTAACTCACAGCTCCCACCATTATTTTGAACCAATTTAATAAAATAATTAGGAAGTGATTTAGCGCTAAGTCTTCTGGTATATTTCTCAGTATTCGGGCACTGTTTACCTATATTTTATATGCAGCGTGGTATACTTCTGAGGAGTTTATGTAAAAAAAACAATGAAACCTGTAGCCCTTAAAGCATGCTGCCAGGGAGCGGAGCGAGTGGAGGGCGGGTGAACGTGAACACAGCGTCACTCGTGTGGTTCATTACTCATATAAGTTTAACCAGCCAGGGGCTCTCATCCGAGCAGATGGTAAGTACAGGTAACGTCCTGAAACATTATTGGATCTGAAATGCAAATAATCAGATTGCTAGATCGTCGAAATCAGTCCCTGACTTTGAGTATGTTAGAACGGCAAGCATTTTCCGTCCGATGATAAAAGTACGCACACACATAAAATAATTTAAACCTGCTGCCGGTCGTAGTCATTTTCTTGCACCGTTTTAGTGGTCTAATGACCCCAGCGCTGCTATTACGGGCTTCCGCGGGGCTCCAAATGGCAGCGGCGGCGGCGTTGCAAACTCGGGTATGAATTCGCACGTGTCGATTTCATGCCTGCTGCATTTCACCATCAGCCATGAAACGATGGATCACCGCCATGTTAGCATGCATGTTGTACACGTGTCTACTGCGCATGACACGCGATGCATTGTGAGAAACTTAGGTCTCCATAGAGTAAGGATTAATGAATACGCCCATACCAGTGGGTATATGAGGACAATGAACTCGTGGCGTTGCGGTGGAAGCTGTTATATTGTCGTGCTGGGGTTCTGTTTAGACTGCGTTTACTGTGTTTTAAAGGGAAACAATACAAACAGCGAACGAACCATGAAAATCGGTTGGACTGTCAAGCACCTGGTTTTAAAATGCACTCCCATTCCTATATGGCCAGCTATCTCATGCTGTTATGGTCTAACCTGCTGTCCATGCCTCCTCGTCCATGGGTCGTTTTATATGTCATCGCATTGAGTCTCACGGCGATATGAATTTAATGAGGGTAATATATTGACTTAGGGTAACGTCCACAACAAAATTATCAGTTTAGGTTAGAAACGCTTAAGTAAAGGCAATACTATGTTATAACTATTCGATTACTTTAAGCATTTAAGCCAATAATCAGCTCAACGTATCACTTCAATATCTTCATCAGTGGCCCGGATGTGCAGCATTTAATAAAAAACACAACTCAAATACAGTTCAAACACACACATGGGATACGGACGAATATCACATCTAACACAGACTGATAATGGAAGCATGACTACCGAATGGACGCGAAGCTTTCGCGATGCCTGCCTCTAGCTTTGTATACAAATTTACATCCGACACGATTTGGCCCAACCAAGTCATACGAAAGCTTTTGGAGAGCATATATATGTGCGATTAACTGTCGTAAATAAATCAAATGGGCGCCATCGGGTACCTACATCAAAACAGAGTTGAGCTAGAGTCAATAGTTAGGTGACATTCGCTTTCTCTCGTTACATAAGATTGAATGAAAGGAGTTGAATTAATGCCAATATACATGTCAATCGCTCGCAATAGTATTTCAAAGGTAATAACATCAAAATAAAAGCTCTAATATCATTTCCTGTGAAGTTATGGACCCAAGTGTGAAAACCTGCTTAAGTAGTCCCATATGACCTTTCAGAGGTCACAGGTCCAAACTTGCAGCATGATCCTGAATAGGGGCCTTGGTTACTATGATTTGGACAATAGAAGGGTATTCTAAGCCGTGTCTACAGCAAAACAGCATCGTTTTCGGCCCATTTTCTTTTTCCCCATGAATTTCCAACGGAGAGGTATCTGTATCTGGCCCTGGGTCGTGGATACGAAAAATTCTGGCATACATGTAGTATCTGGTAGGCCTATCATGTGGTATAAGTTTTAGATGAATAGGTTCACTCTGTTTTTACTTACGTCGTCTTCAACTTTTTTTGGAGGTGAGGTCATGTGACCTGCACTGACGACCTGCCTTGAAATGACCCAAACTGAATTTGTTTAGCAAAGTTGAAAAATTGATCAGGAATAAGGTGCGACAAACGGCAGCGCTTCGAACCATCGTTTTTAGATTCCGCAGATAAAAACCGAGGGATGTTCAAACAACTCCGCTGGGGCAAGGGTTAAACCTGTTTTCGATGGCTCAATTCGAAAAGTTTTGGAGATTGAGTTACTTGACCTGGCCTGGTGACCCGACGTGAGATAACATTAACTTAAGATTTTGAGGAAAGCTGCACAATCAATCAAGGAAAATGCGTGCCAAGTACGGCAGCTCTTCGAGCAGCAGTTTCTTGGCACCGTCGTAATAACCCGAGAAGGAGTTCAAACTGACACGTTCTCTGGCTTAGAGAGTGACAAGGGGCGAGAGTTTATAGAACGTTAAGGGAAGCTCAAAACCGGACTGCAAATGGAATGTAAATTTTGCTGATGGTAGCTTTTTAAAGTTCAGCATTTTAAGTTCTCTTTAATAGTATTGTTCTAATTGCACATGTTGAAAAAGTCAAAGCAGAATAGCATGCCTCTTGTCATCATATAATTAGCGCCATTTCATGTTTAACACGCGCATTGACGGGGGGCGGGTACCCACCCTCTCGGCTTTTTCGAAGAGAGCGTAAAAACGGCGGCGCGTAGCGCCGTCTTATTTGGCATACCTTTCCTTTCATGATTTTTACAACTTTTACCAAAATTTTGAGGTTAGGTCATCTCAGGTCAGGTCACCATTACAGGTCAAGTGACCTGAACTCAAACAAGTTTAAGATAGCATAAGTTGACACAAGGTGAACTTATCCGATTGAAACTCATATCCATAATGGGCCCACCGAGTTCTCTAAAATATATTTTGGTATTTTTTATATCGATGACCTAAGGTCAGGTACGATCCATGACCTCTCCATTGGAAATACATGGGAAAATTATTTTAACTGAATAACTTAGTAACGGATGGTGATAGAGCGTTTATGTTAACTGCACTAGACTCGCCTTGTTTTTGCAGTTCTATTTATATATATTTGATCTAATTTGACCTTGACCTGAACTCAGGGCAGGTCAAATCTTTGATTTAACCTAGCAAGGCCATATATATATATATATATATATATATATATATATATATATATATATATATATCATTCCATTCGGCTTGCTGCTAGGATTCATATGGTTCAATTTTTTTCTTCCTTTACTTGTTTAGATGTCATGACCGAAAACCTTCATTTACATGTTATCTCTATGGCAGCATGCATGCTTGACCTCTAGTGATCTTAAATGTGACCTGAAAAATGGTTAAAATATTTTTGATCGAGAAGTGGATAGATATCCAACGCCGCTTACCGTTTTTTGCTACCTAGCGTGATTCTCCTAATCGTAGGAGGGGGTACCCGCCCCCCCTCCGTCAAAGCGAAGGTGGCTCAGACCCCCGTCAATGCGCGTGTTAGCTTTTACTTTTTGTTGCACTTGTGCTGCATCGAGCAACTCTCACGCCGCGAAATTTGTCCGCATCTTCCCAGATTCTCTTACAGTGTTCCAGATGAGAACGTACGTTGGCATGATTTGCCGTTAGTAGAGACTTTTTGTGAAATTTTGCAATCTTTGAAGTTTTTAACGCAGTTTTGGAAAGATCACATCTATAGGCTAAGTGACCTGTTGGCTTGTATGTGGACCGATAATGTTAATTTGCTGTCCAACATTACGTCTAGGTCACGAGTTCGTTCAGTGAACTGATAGCAGCGTTCCCAAAGGCATACTGTGTCCGAGCAGGTGCGCGTCTGATGGTCATCGTTAACGAGTGACATTTTGAGAGATTGATCTGACACATCACGGCTGCAGGTGATCGAGATCGCGCTGCAGCAGCAGGCGGTGGGCTGGGACGGTGATTTTGTGTTACATTTTGGCATCGTCAGCATACATCAACCAATTTGAACATATTTCGAGCGGAAGGTCACATATGAATAGCGAAAGTAGAAGGGGCCGCTAAAGATCCTTCCAGCACACCCGAGGTTACGTAAACCCAGTCGGATGTCTTACCCTTCACAATGACCCGCTGACATAGATGATAGAGATGCGAGACAAACCAGTTTTGGAGCCGGATTCTTCAGGTGATGCGAGATTTAGTATGTGAATGGTTAACTTGTGAATGACGCTATGAAATGCCGCCGAATAGTTTTTATATATTCATATATACATACATATATACTCATATATATACATATATGTATGTTTTTATATATGTATTAACATAAGTCGCAAGGTTGCTGAGGCATGGTCGCTGAAATACGAAACCGTGCTGTTCCGGGCACAGCACCAGCGAAACATGCCGAAACCATACTTTAGTTCTAGCGTTTTTCGGTAGGCAAATTTAGATTTTCTGCTCTTCAACTACCCTGGGCCGGTCCAGTTCTCATTTACTGAAACGCCTCCACGATAACCGATGATTCCCACCCCCCCTCCCCGTCAGTAATCGTCATATAATATGACCACACGGTAATAGTCAGCCACACAGATACAAATACACTTACACATAGAGGCAGGCCAGTAAACACCTTGTTAATGTGTGATCCTTTTGTATTAACAACACAAAAAAACAGCATGACATTTGCAAAAAACTCTACATTAAATCCATCTTCCAAAAATTGTACGTAGGCCCAGGTGGCAAAAATTCCCAATGCTGAAGTTATTTAAGCGTTTGTCAGCGAACAAAACATACAGGAAAGTCGTAGCTGGCACCATCGAAAGCCCTTGGACCAAGACTGGGGTCGAAATCCACGGCATAGATAGAAATGAAATCCGGATGAAAGAAAATGCATCCTAAATGCTTAAATTAATCAGTGCAGTCAGTCACGTTAACTGTGAATGCGTCATCCGTGTGTGAGATAAGGACGAATAGTTGCTGGCAGAACCCGCTTGAATTTACCTCAGCACACAGATATGATGCCCTTTATCACGTCTGGGATGCTAATGCATAGTTAATCCGGGGAGCCTTAATCAGCATAATTGCATGTTGGCAGAACTCTGAAATGTCATATATATTTCCATTTCGCTGTCTAATGCGGTACTGGTTGAAGCTGATGCACCCAAAATCTCTATCTTCTGATAATGAGATGTTCCTGTCGAAAACCATAACTATTTTTGTTTAGTTAAGATTACTGAAGTGTGACGTGTTTTATGTAGCATTTGTTTGCTATTAAATCATATAGTGTAGATCCATGAGACGGAGCTAAACTGGGGCCTAAAGTTATAAAACGTTCAGCTAAATTGATACAAATAATATCAAACTACTAAACTAAGCCAGATGAAGTAAACTAGTCTATTGGGAAGATTGTTGGAAATGGCCCGCAACTCCAATCCCATGCATAGGCAGTGCGTGAAAACGGCTTCGGAGCGGTTCTGTTCGGAAGCTCCGACGCTTGGTACTTCCCGACCTAGGTCGGCTGGCAACTGACATTGTGGCGCGAATTGATTCTCCGAATGGTAGAGTTGGGGTCTCTCGGGCAAGTTCCTGGAAGACTTTAGTGAGAAGCTGATCTCAACAGCAATACCTTCTATCAAAATGTACAAAAAAGCGTAAGGTCCAAAAATATATTAAAAAGAGTCATGGCTCAGGAAGGTTCCTCAAGGAGGAAACTCTAGGCCCACCCCTTGCACACTAATGACTAGACGTGGTAGGTAGCACATCTATACATTTTGCCCTCAATGTTGAATTTGAACTGGGGCTGAAGTTGTTAAAAATCCTTCTTAGAGCATTCTATGGAGCTATATCAGGACGAAAGCTTACCGGTAAAACTTTCCTAGCTTGTCTGTGCTCACAGCACAGTTCTGATCCAATGAACGCCCACCGGCCAGAAGGACCACAGTCAGACCAGCCATTGGATGAACAGGACATCGCCCAGTGAGCCCGCGAACATCGCTCTTCAGTCGCCTGTACACAGTTGAAGGTGCTGGATGTGCGGATGTGAATCAGTGGCGACATGAAACACTGAGTGAACGTCACTGACAGCGACACGGCTGATCCATGCAATTAACGCGCTCACTGTCACATCCATGGTGGCGGCTGTCTTACTCTGTGAGTGGCGCCATCATGCAAGGGTGGTGATGGTTGGCCGATACTGACCGGCCTGACAATCAAATAAAACTGGCATCGTTCAATAGGTGGAAACTTTTCCTCGAATTTCGCATAAAGTACTGTCGTTTTCACTCGCAATGACCCGAGCCTGATTTCGTCCAAAGGCTGAGTGACGCTGCAGTCCAGAAAAGTAGCAAGCGCGTCAGTCAGAGCCTCGGGAGACCTCCATCTACCGAAATACGCCGCTCGACATCCGACACTCGACAATGCCCCTCTGCCGGCAGCAGCTAAGCAGATTAGTTCATCCAGAACCTGTCAATCGGCACGGGCTCCGGGTCGGCACCTCTATAGCCACTGCAGCTGCCGCCAGCTGATAGGATTGGCGGCGCCTCGGCTCTTCATTAGCCGCCGCTGCTCCGCAGGCGCACCAGGCTGTCTAGACGGGGTGGGACAGGTGGCGACCCGGCCCCGAGCGGTGGTGTTCAGCCCACCGATCCAATCCAAATGTTCAATCAAGCGCAATCCAGCGATTAGTCGTAGACCGAAGACTCAGTCTTTGGCGTGCGATACTCGACATCTACTGTGACTAGTTTCGCGCTCTTTGTGTGTAAGTGCGTGTAGTGTATCTGTTTTGTATTCGCGCGATTCCCAACAAGCACACATGCCAGGCCACACGGAGAATTGGCTAGGCAGGTCTTAACCCGCGCCCCACCGGGGGTCAGGCGCCACCGTCGCCCCACCGGGGGCCATCGATGGCCCCTCTCTAACTCCGAACTCCGGGGGTTAGCGCAAATCTGCAAAGTGCATTAGAAAGCTCGCATGAATTTAGTAAGAAATTACCTCGCATGTTTAAGCGCTCAGGTCAATGGTTTGACCTCCAGAGGTCAAGAAAGGTCACGATAGGCTATTTTCACTCAAATATGCATTTTTTTTTTTTTTTTTTTTTTTTTTTTTTTTTTTTTTTTTTTTTTTTTTTTTTTTTTTTTTTTTTTTTTTTTTTTTTTTTTTTTTTTTTTTTTTTTTTTTTTTTTTTTTTTTTTTTTTTTTTTTTTTTTTTTTTTTTTTTTTTTTTTTTTTTTTTTTTTTTTTTTTTTTTTTTTTTTTTTTTTTTTTTTTTTTTTTTTTTTTTTTTTTTTTTTTTTTTTTTTTTTTTTTTTTTTTTTTTTTTTTTTTTTTTTTTTTTTTTTTTTTTTTTTTTTTTTTTAATTTTTTTTTTTTTTTTTTTTTTTTTTTTTTTTTTTTTTTTTTTTTTTTTTTTTTATATTTTTTTTTTATTAAAATTTTTTTTTTTTTTTTTCCTTTTTATGCTTAAGCGAACTGGGCATAACTCCTATGCCATTAGATCTATTGAGATCTGGTTGTGTACATTTGATAGGAAATTGCCAGACCTTTTTCCGCTGTGTGGAACGTAAAGACCTCCCGCCAGTGGTTTGGTCTCCAGAGGTCACCTCGTGACTTAATGTGACCTGAGGTCACGAAAGGTAAAAAAGTGATCTTACTGTATATCAAATGAAAGCCAGTGACGAGCCAAACACGATGGTGTTTGTTTCAGCGCCCTAGCTTAATTAGGTCAAAAGTTATTGTCAAAATACTGTTTTTACCCTGGTGACCTTGGATGACCTTGGAAAGGTCAGAGGGCAAATATGACCCCTGGGATCCGTGAAAGGGTGTCCAAAAACGCTGTTCTGAGCAGTCTGAGAATCTGAAATTATTGTTGTGGCTTTTAGATCATAAGACAGCTTTTCCCCATGCTTTTCCAATGGGAGAGGTCGCGCGGTGACATGACCTTAGGTCACAAAATAAAAAAATCCCGGATATACACCTTGTAGACCCTGGAAAGGTCATGAGGTGTAGCAAGTTTCAAATCGATTGACAAAGAAATGTAGCTTTTATAGAGCTTCAAAGTTGAAGTAAGGTGACCTTGGTTGACTTCGTCTGGTCACCTGACCTTGGATGACCGGGGGTAAAAATTTTCAGGGATGGTGGGAAAATGATGCGGTGAGAGAAAGAGCCCTCAACCACGGTGCTGTGTTTCGTCGTTTTTCTGCTATCTTAAAAAACATTAGGGGGGCCATCGATGCCCCCCGGTGGGGCGAGGGTTAAGGAGCCAGCCCGGGAGCTCCACGAAGCTTGGAGCTTGGAACACGCCAGCTGCGAACTGGAGTACTTTGTTGTAGAATCATTAATTTTCGTGTTTTGATTAAAGTCTTTTTCGCTCGGGGGACCTGAAGGCATCTTTCACACGCGGTAATATTAACACGAGATTTTCAACATGAAAAGAGAAAAAACGATGGCATCGGGAACAGGAAGGAGCGTGTGTGTGTATGGATAGTGAAGAAAGTGAAACTTGGTGATACTAAATGAACATATATCGTGCAGTAAATGAAGAATCGTAAACCAAAAACTTTAAGAATCCGCAAAATAATTAATGAACGAAAAATTCCGGCCAAATCCGGTATATCCTGAGTATTTCGGACTCGTTCAGGCCAAACGGTTTGCGGACCACCTTTATCAACCAAAACCCAAATCTGATTCCTTTCACAAAATGCAGCTGAATGAACAAAATTGTTTGTCTGGATCCATACCTAGACTAAAACCACCCGAATTACCGCCGCGGTCAATCCGTCCCAGAACCACGAATCGGATTAAACCGGATCCATCCAGACCTCCGGCGAGGTCCGAGTGCAGACGGCATTACCACAAACCCAGGGCTGTCATACTGAGCTGCCGTTTCGTCTCTAAGCCCTGTGTCCGTTCGTGCCCAATGGTCATTGGTTGAAATTGCTGATTTGTACGGTATCGGCAGTTTTTCACCATGATCTAGTTTACCCGTACCCCGGAAATGTCATTAATACTTATATGCTATAGCATTCAACGGGACTTTTCATTTCAAACGTGCGTGCCAAGATATTTGAGTCCGTATGGTTTATTGGCACTGAGATAGTTGTGATTATGAGTAAGACCTTGATGAGGCGTATTTTTCTAAGTATGCTTAAATAAAAGTGCACCTTACCAATTTTACTGGTTAAGGTCGAGTAAATGATAGCCTTACACATTTTACTGGGTAAGGTTAACTTCCACAAAAAACAAAAGGTGTCTACTCCTTCGGGAATCCGCAGCTTTCAACACACATTTTTACCTGATATAAATAATCAGCAAAGTCTCGCATCTTCCCTACATCAGAAAAAAATGGAGAGCTGAGAACCCTCTGGGCCAGAACACCGCCGTTGTGAAAACACCGGCCGACGGTACGCCGCAGGCGGCGGTGATGGGTGCAACCGTCGATAGCCGGCGCGTGACGAAGGTGGCACCAACTATTGGAGATGTCGCGCCGGAGACAATGCCCTGAAGATCGGATCAGCGCCGGATGTCGCCCGGGGCTACACGTCATCAGTGACGTCACCGACAGAACAATCAATGGCGGCGCGATGAGGACCCCCCTGATGTGGAGCCGAGCGTGCTTCCGCCTGCACCTGTGTGTTTCTGATTGGCTGTGCGTTTCTGCTGCCTTTCTGTCGCCTTGTGAGGCGTTCGCACACACCTTTGGTGTTCAGCAGGCACGAGTGATATTTTCGGAGCGATAAATGTTCCTTATTTTGTGGTAAAAGCTAGTGATTTACATGGGAAGACTTTGAAACACCCATACAATACAGTCCCACTGACTTAGATCTGTCCCACTCTCATTTGGTCTCGGGATGTGTATCTAATAAATGGTTCTGTCCTGCCCGATAACTTTTAGTTTTAAAGAAGAAATATCCCCTTCTGTCCCACCCCGAACGAAACCTAGAAAATGGCATTACATTCCGTTTCATGATTTTCGTCATTTCCCGTTCCGCGCAAACCTCTGATCGCCATCCAGGACAGGCAAAGGTCGGGACCCACGGACCAATTAGCAACCTCGAAGGCAAGGCAAAAAGCGCGGAGTGCTCAACTAATCGCACCTCTGTGGCTGGGGCCCTGCTGTTGCAGTATTATTTCCGGACCCGAGTTCCCAACTTTCCACGTGCAGCACTGATCAATACCGAACTTGGAATGTGCGGCGCAGAAGTCAGTAATTCGACAGCTGACCGACAGAGCAAGAACTGTGAGACTGCCTGCGGCGCAGCTCCGCCCAACTGCCCGGTGAAGCCCGAGACATACGCACAGTGGCGAATCCAGGACTCAATTTCGGGGGTTGGGGGCTAGGGGGCTCGAGCAACACTCACCATAGCCTCGGATCAGCCTCCGCCTATGCATTGGCTATAGGAACTCACACATTTTGAGGGGTGGGGCTGGAGCCCCCCAGCCCCCCTTGTATCCGACACTGCATACCCAGTACGCAGTGGTCTCAGCCAGTCTAATAATAATTTTTGGGGCTTATCGACGCACAAACTGCCAGGGTCATACAGGCAGCTTGCTCCTTGTTCAGGGAAGCCGCCGGGCCTTGAACACGGGTTGGCTGAATGGAAGCCAGCTACGCCGACCACTCCACTACCGCTATAATTTGGTGAGTGGACTCAACTCTGACCAGGGCTTCAATCCGAGTGACACGAGTCTGACTCAATTCAAGATGGAAACTGACTCAACACCGACTCAAATCAAGAATACAATCCAACCTTTAAGCCAGCACTAGCAGCCCTTTTCGTACCCACCACCGCCTCGGGGTCAGATCAAACTCTTCTCCTACGATCCCGGGAACCAGAACTGATACGTAAAACATTGAAAGGGCACTGAAAGTGCCTTACCCTCTTCTTCTTTGAAACCGTGTTTAACCATGTCTGCTGACTCGTGATTCATAATTGATTCTTCCCTGTCTTTTCGTCGCTTCTCGTTGATGTAGGGAAAGCAAGTGACAAAAACAAGGGTCAAGCAGGACGTTCTGGAACGTCAGAGAGGCAGAAAATCACTGAGGAAGTTAAAACCGTGGGGAAATTTAACAGCGGTTCTAGAATATGAAGGACGAATTGAGTTGTTCAATGCTGTGAAAGTCATACCTGCGCATTTGAGACAAATTAAATGTTAGCTACAGTAACTGAAAATATCCGTGTCCACTTTTGGATTATTCCTATGGAATCCATAATTCCATGCTAAAGCACATTGAAAAAAGAAAAAATGATTTTTAAGCATTTCCAAAGGTTTGAGCTCACGCTGCTACCATTTTCCCTTCAGCATTCATATACATGTCTAGGCACTTAAAAACTGTCAAAGCTGATTTTAATCATGATCTGACGCTGCTCCCTTTTTGTTTTTTGTGAAGTTTATTAGATCAATAGTGATGGTAATTAAAAAGCATTAAGTTTCGTTCTGCTTTTTCGATGATGGTATAGTAGCTTGCAGCTGAATTTAAGTGTCTGAACAGTGAAATGGTTAGTTACCTGTTAATGGTATAGTGACAGGCTTCTATTGATGAACAAGCACCAATGTCAAATGCAGGCACCTGATAGTACCCATCAGGCCTATAGTTATAGACCTACCAAAGTACTTTGTGATGGTTCATTATAATGACTTATGTTGGACTTAAATATTTAACTCTTAAAATCTATGACATCAAAAACAGATTAGAAAACTCAAGATACCAGCCTTACTGAATAAATGTTAATTCAATTGCTTATATGAGACGTTTAATCTGTTGAGATTGCTTTTTTAGTTGACTCGTTTGAATCACCAGCTTAGTGACTCAGCTCAACTCAACTCAACTGATTGATGTAAGGTGTATCAACTTGATTCAACTCAACTCACCGGGTTCAATTTCTTTCTTAACTCAACTCAGAGGTAAATGGGTCAAAATTTGAATCAAAATCAGGCTCTGATCCAAGACTCGCATAACTGAAGCACAAGGACACAATGAAAACAGAAACCACATTCACAACTGAAGAAAAATAAAATCAAGACACCCATACCTACACGGTTGTAAAAAATAAGCAGATGCAAAATTATTTAAAATAAAAGCAATAGCCGCGTACACAACTGAACTGAATTAATTACAGACCCTTACACAAGTGAAATGAGCTTCAAGTTCAGTTCTTAACACGCGCATTGACGGGGGTCTGAGCCACCTTCGCATTGACGGGGGGCGGGTACCCGCCCCCCAAGATCTCGAGAACCACGGTAGGTAGCGAAAAACGGTAAACGGCGTTGAACTGCCCATCCACTTCTCCATCGAAAACATTTGAACCATTTTTTTCAGGTCACATTTAAGGTCACGAGAGGTCAAAACATGCCGTCATAGGGATAACATGTAAATTCAGTTTTTTTCGGCCATTACATCTGAACAAGTAAAGATAGAGCAAAACGACTTGAACTATATGAGTCCTCTCAGCAAGCCAAATCGAATGATATATAATTTGACCTTGCTAGGTCAAATCGAGGATTTGACCTGACCTGAGGTCAGGTCAGGGTCAAATTATATAAAATGCATATCATTAGAACCGCAAAGCCAAGGCAAGTCTAATGCAGCTAAAATAAATGCTCTATCACCATCCGTTACTGAGTTATTCCATAAAAAAACAATTTTTCCCATGTATTTCCAATGGAGAGGTCATGCCTCGTACCTGACCTTAGGTCATCGATATCAAAAATACCGGAGCATATTTTAGAGAACTTGGTGGGGCCATTATGTGATATGAGTTTCAATCAGATAAGTTAACCCTGCTCTGACTTATGCTATCTTAAACTTTTTTGAAGGCGGGTCACTTGACCTGTACTGGTGACCTGACCTGAGATGACCTAACCTTAAAATTTTCACAGAAGTTGTAAAAATAATGAGGAAACCAAGTACGGCGGCGCTACGCGCCGCTGTTTTTCTTCTGTCTCCGAAACACCCGAGGGGGGCGGGTACCCGCCCGCCCGTCAATGCGCGTGTTAATATTTTTGTATTCTCAATGACTCGAGCATTCATATAAAATAACACTATCCCACACACATATAAGCCTTCCCTGTACCAGCCATCACCTCCAAATCTTCGAAAAACCACTACATCGCGGCACATCACACAACTCCCATATCATATATTCCCTTTTCGCCTCGGGGCAGTTGCCTCGCCGTGCCGCACCACCGCCACCGGCGCGCCGCCGGGGTCGTCGCGTGGCTGCGTGGCGCGCGTCGCTCGGGGCGGCGTCGGCGGCGGCTCAGGTTGGGTCGACGCGGACGGCGGCTGAGCGGCAGTCGCACGTGAGTGCTCTGGGGAGGGTGCGGTGGAGTGGCCGAGGGAAGTGCGCGCGGTGTGGTCACGTTGGCCCGTTACGGGTGAGCGCTGTCGGAGCGAAGACGTTGATACGGAGGAGTCGTATGGGTTAGACTGACGATACGCTACTATTTCTAGCGTGCGTACACTATTATAGATATTTATTTATTTTGCCTTGAGTGGAGGCTTCAGGTCTTTGATGAGTCAACGCTAATGATCTCTAACCATTTCATGTTAAAAGCGTTTCAAGTTTGACACGTGAAGTGATTAAAAGATCAACGAACCTTTAAATGTCATAAATCAATACGAGGAAGTTCAAGGGCCATTTCACACCACAAGAAACCTGGCGCGCCCCCGTGGACATTTGTTGGAAAGGTTAGGCCTGCTCTATCTGGAGCTTCAGTGAACTAGCACCACCTGGAGACCCGGAAACGTCAGCTGATTTGATGAGTGGCCGGCTGGGGGCCGCTGGAAAGATTGGAAAATGGCGTGGCGAATCATAGCTCTTCTGACGGCTTTCCTGCGGGGTGAGTAGGAGAGCCCCGACGGGAGGATGTTCAGATTTCACTCACCTCTCCCACCGCCCGACTGCTGACAGCGGGGGAACATTGCGTGACTAGTGATGCAGCTGGAATGACGAAACATCTTTATTCCTGTTGTGATTTGTTCCAGTCACTTTGGTTACTACCGGGCAAACTTGCCGTGCGTTATACGGACCATGTGACAATGCCCCGCCCCCCCCCACCGGTTTAATTACAGTATTAGGTGAGCAATTACTGACAACTCAGACAAGTGTATCACTCGAATGTTTACAGCACCCCCTACAACATGTTCAACAACACTTTTTCCGCCGACCTACCATTTACAAAATATTCACTAATATTACTTAAGCCCAGTAGTACCTATCATGCCCACCACGACGACACCAACCACCGTAATAATAACACAGCAACAAGATGGTTTGATTAAGATGCCAGATGCCATGCCAAAATGAGGTATTAAAACACTCTAAAAACTCTTCTGGTTCTTCCGCCCACCGTTACGGAATAAACAGATCGATAAATGCATATCTTGTGATTTTCACATTAATCGTAAGTGCAAAAAATCAGGGTAACAACAATACTGCGAATCGAGACAGTATGCGATCGAAGCGAGCAGATATGAGTCCTGAGGAGGCCGCACGCGGCGAAGCCGCGGCGGCTGACGAAGGCGATACTGCCACCGGCAAGTTAGGTGCGCCGCAGGCCGGCTCGCTCAATCGAGACAAGGTTAGGTCAGTTTTGGTTATGTTATATTATACTAATACAAATATTGATTTATTGCACGTGGCGGCTTTGTTCTGCTCCCTCCCTTCTGTTTTGCTTCTGTTGTGCGACATTGTTAGAATTCCTTGAAGGGTTTCTAGAGGGTTTATCAATTAGTGACATCTGTCAAATTCCGAACAATCACATGTTCCGACGCTGCCTCTACAACTTTAACGCATTTCTATCAGTTTGGTGCGTGCGCCCGTGGTATTGCGTTGGATACTGTGTGTAAGTAATATTAGTGAATATTTTGGAAACGGTAGGTTGGCGGAAAAAAGTGTTGTTGAAAATGTTGTAGGGGGTGCTGTAAACATTCGAGTGATACACCTGTCTTGGTTGTCAGCAATTTCTCACCTAATACTGTAAATTAACCCCAACCCCTCCCCCCCACCTACCCCCCGATGTGTGTCTCATCTGATTGTTTTTGCTCATTTTAACTTACGTGTTTATCTTTCATGATTGTTGTCAATAAATGTGAATGGCGTCACTAAGCGAGACAGATAAATAATGTCCTTTGTTGTTGCACGTAAATCACAGGGGCGTGGATTTCCGAAAATTAATGGAGGTGCCCAAATTTGAAAGGATACCAATAACCATCACGCAAAAACTGTTAGCATGATATCATCTTTGTTTTGGCCCACACACAGGCCTACTGAAGCAACTAAAACATGTTTTAAGTCCTCAAAATAATACACGATTAAACTAAAGCTCTTGTAACACTAACCAACGTTTCACTGGGGGTGCTCAGGCACCCCCAAAGATATATAAATTCCACACTACTGGTAAAACAGTTCCCGTTCCATGAGCGTAGCAGAGGGACGAGGGGGGGGGGCGGGGGCACGTAATGCCATCGGCCCTGGAATAGACGTACTTTGAGAGCGCAGGTTAATGTTTACTGACTTAAAGCTCAAGGTGTTAGGAGGAGCGCAGAGTGCTGAATGCTTTAATGGTCCATGGCAGGGCATATTTAGCTAAAAGTGGTGGGCATTTGCCCACAGTCATCTATGCCCACCAGTGAACGGCGACGGCCCAGTGCCCACCAGTCACCAGTCATTTGATGCTGAGGAGTGCCCTTTAGTGGGAATTGTGCCCTTTCAGCCGAATGCCCACCAGTCCCAATTCCTAAAATAGCCCGGTCCATGGTCAATTACGTAGACATAGGAGGTTATAGACTACGTAAGAGCAATAAGGAAAAAAACTTGAGGCAAATGTCTCACTTTAAGAATAACACCCGATGGAATGTAAAATTCGCACGCCCCAACCTCACTCTTGCTGGCTCAGAGCGTTTGTCAGTGAACGTCCGAACCACACCGACTGACCCTGCCGCTCACACCGCGCGGCAGAGCGTTGGACTGGGGGTACATCGCGGCATGACATAGCGTCTGTCCGGAGCATCCCTCCACTGAGTGACGTCAAGGCAGAGCTGCCAGATTTCTGTACTGAAAAGTGGCAGAGAAAAGCAGAAGAGCCTAACTGGGCTATATAAATATTGAACAAAAACGTTAGAATTTAGTTTTTCCAAATGTAATTTAAGGACCGGTTTTGTTTCGTTCATTTGTAGAGCAAACTATTCCCTGACCGAGTTTTGAACTAAAAATTGCAGATTAATTGGTTCTTTTGGCCTTTTCTCCGAGTCAGCTTGGCTCTTTCTAGCCCAAAAATTTCAAGCATCCCCCGCTGCGTCTCATTGGGTGGAGGAAGCGAAGCCAGCCCCATAGTCTCCGTTTACCTGCGTTAGTTTTTAAAACGGCGGAGCTTTTTTCTCTAGGGATCTCACCCAAAAGGAAGTGTATTGATCCACTCCATTTCTTATTTACTTTCTTTTCAGTGATATTTCCCCTCTTCTCAAGTCTGGCAAGAGTACAGGTGATGACACATTCGGCAGGCGCCGGTCACAGCCGTCGCGGAGGGCCCGAATTTAGTCAGAATTAACTTCATCACTGAGCTATAGGTACGTAGAAAATACAAACGGGGAACACAACGAGAGCGGAGAGAACCAAACTCAAGAGAAAAACTAATATATATATATATATATATATATATATATAAAAATATAACGCCACCGCACTCAGCAGATGACTAACAATGCATTTACAATCAGGGGGGCCACTAACGCACACTGATAAATTTCACGACGAACCACTCACACGAAGAACACTAGTAAACACCACGAGCATCCTCGCAAAAGAACATAACCCATGCAGACTTGGAGTTTTAGAAACCATTCTGATCAGACAAAACAACCATCAATAAACCTTCAGACACACGCACGAGGCATACTCACATTACATGAAGGTAACAGATTGAGAGTGTGATTAGTGATATGTGTTAGTTCATGATTCGTGTAAATACCTATTGTGTCAGTTGTTTGTTCGTATCTTATTTGTAGCTAATATTTGCGATCTGTTACAACTGAAAGTGCCGTGTAGAAAACATGTTAGCATTTTGAAGGAATAATTTTTAATTTGGAAGAGATCATTATTCTTCATCTTTTCACATTTTAATGCCTGAAGATAAAAGTGTGTAACTTTTGAAACGTCGCGCTATATATATATATATATATATATATATATATATATATATATATATATATATATATATATATATATATATATAAACGAAATGGAACCATGAAATACGTTATTTCTACTTAAATTATGTCTTTCGGATCGGTCCTTAACAATATTCATCCAGAGGAAAGAAAACAAACAAGAAGCATCGAAAAACTCTTAAGAAAACTCATTAACGCGAAAGCTGCTGTGACATTTAACAATACATGTTTAGATAATAACTTGCTTACTAACTATTCAAATATACATATATGTATATAATATATATATATATATATATATATATATATATATATATATATACAGGCCATGTTCAAACAAGTATATGGACTCCCTGCAATCATCCAATGGACGAGCTATGCTGATAATATACAAGCTGCTTAGGTTTGTACCAAATACATACGTGTGAAGTCGATATGGTGGTTTCCCATAGAGTGATATGTTTGTGTAGACCCTAGATAGCACATGATATAAAAACTGTCCTTCAGTTGCCTAAAGCTGAATCTTATGTCGACTCCGCCGTATGAATACCCGCACAGCACCAGCATTGTATAGCGGCAGGAGTAAAAAAAAGCATGCCAGCAAACAGCAAACCTGTTGGATATGCAAACACGCAAATTATGTTTGCTATGGCTTAATTACTTGCAATATGGGCGTAGGAATGGGGTGCAAGTAGGCCCACGATACCTTTCTGAAGGGGAGGCCACCCACCCCCCTGACTCATGCGTGCTTAAAATGTCACTTGGTCCCATCCTCCCTGCTTGAAACAAACATTTCTGAAAGTCCCTACTGTAGTTACTTGCACAGTTCCTTAGCATAAGCGTACTCTTGTTATCCAAATAAGACGTGCTATTGTGCGATTTGGAGCTTTAGTTGGAGGACGGTGTGTTATGTGGTTTTAGGACGCTTCATCAAGTCGGAGGACGACTTCCATGTAGTCTCGTTCAAGACCAATTAGTGGACATCTATCTTAACACGCGCACTGGAGGGTGATGGCCTCAGAGCCCCCCTCCACCTATTTTTCCGAGGTTGGCAGAGAACCACTCGTAGCCGGAAAACGATACTTGGGGCCACATTTAAGAGAATTGAACGGCGCATGGATTGGTGAAGACTTTTTGAAAATCGGTCCAGAAAATTTCAACTTATAGGCTTTCAATAACCTCATTTGAGATCACCGTAAACGCCGGTCGGAGAGTTAGCTTGCATAAGACCAGTATGACGTCAAAGTCATAAACGGACATATGTCAAGGTCACTTCAAGAAAGTCAAGGTCAAGGTCAAGGTCACAGGTCAAGGTATATGCATTTCAAGGTCGACCAGTGCGTCCGCAAAGACGTTACCCCTCTGACAATATTATCTATGAGTCATGTAGGTACCCCAATACAAGGTCAAGGCAAGGTCAAGGTCAAGGTCATTGGGAAAGGTCAATCCTCATTTCCTGCCAAAAGTGGCTACAGTTAGTCAAAGTAAATAATAAGTAATACAATAGACCTTAAAGGTCAATGACCAAACCTACCAAAGTTGGAGCCCTAGACCCCAAACCTTCCGCCTTACTATTCCGCCATTTTCCTGCATAATCACAGCATTATCAACGATACAGCATGGCCAATATTGACCTTACGACCCGTTACCTAAATATGACCAGGTCAATGAAATTGTCATCATGAGATCACCAAGCCCCCACCCACCACCAAGTGGCGTTTTCAACCCTCTTAGTTGAGATCTGGGGGCCCCAGGCTCCAGTGCGTAGTGCAGAACCCCCAGTGCGGGTATAAGGGCTTTCAATTTGAAACCTGCATTTTGAGATCGCCACAATAGCGCAGTCGGATCAGTTCGCTTGCGTTGGAGACCAAGAAGTAACGTCATTTAGCCATATAAACGGGACATTATGTCAAGATCACCTCACACGAAGGTCAAGGTCAAGATCAAAGGTCACAGGTCAAGGTCATGCCGGCACTTTTAAGGTCATTGGACCAAGTGCTTCCGGTCAAATGACGTTACCCACTCTGACGTATATCGTTCCATGACGTCATAGTTGAGGTAACTGAAAGTAAAGTTCCAAGTCAAAGGTCAAGGTCAAAGGTCATGGAGAACGGTCAATCCTAATTTCTCGCTCAACAGTTACTATAGTGCTAGTTATAGTGTACATTATAGGTAGTATACCATATTGTGACTTCATAGGTCAATGACCTTGAATGAACTTTACCCAAAAATTTTTATTGAAGATTTTCCTTGGCCTTCCCTTTATAACCTTGATCCGCCGTTAGTATATCTCCGGATTTTTCTCGCATAGTTACGGCGTTTTCCAATAGGTCCCCAGCACGGCCAAGATTTGACCTTTATGACCCCGTTTGACCTTGGAGATATTGATCCACGTCAATGAAAATTTGGTAGGATATAGATCATCATAGCCTTCACTCACCCACCGACCGGCGTTTTTCTAGGCCTCTTAGTTTCTGAGATATCAGTGGGAACCTACCAGCCCCCCTCCAGTGCGTATTAAAAGCAGAAACCTCTCCAGTGCGGGTGTTAAGTTCAAATATTGAGTTTTTCTCCAATACCACGAACGATGTAAAAAAACGGCTAGAGCTTCTGTGCGGTATCATACCTAGTGTAGTGTCATAGAGCTTTACATATCGGTGTTCATTGACACCATGCAGAGATAAAAACATTTGACAGAAATCTTAACAGGATGGCAACGCTTTTTTCAAGCAAAAGCGTGATAACACTTGGGTGTGTAAGGAAAATGAAACGGCCGTGGGAGCAGAATGATGTATCTAGGTGAAATTTTTTTCCAGGTGGCTGACGGACTTAGCCAGAGGTATTTATGTCGGAGCCGTGGTCACAGGTAACACCCAAAACTAAGTTTGCCAAAGACAACGATGGCCCTCCCTTTTAGTTATCGAGGAAGAGGGCGATACTACAAGTACTTATCTTCTGGGTTCGTTTACGAATATAACTTGAGTTAAGCTTCCCTAGCGCCCCTGCACTGAATCCTTTTTCTCGAAATGAAGTTCTTGCTTCTGGTCACCTAACAGCCGCCTTTGTTTCATATTTTACACGTTTGCCGCAGACGTGTACACCTTTTGTGCAGACGTGGTTAGTGTTCTCGAAAACCATCGGCACTAGGGCGCCTGTGGGCACAGCGCCGCACCGGACATATATGTATTCTGGGCATAGCCTTTGCGGACGCGCGCCGAACTGACCGCAAATAGAAGTAAGACCGGGCTAGAGGTCAACACAGGGAAACATCTGGATTCCTAACCATTCCTCCCCATTTAAGTCGGTCCTGTCCATTAGCAGTTCTAGACAACTACCTCTGGGAAGGGCCGACGCCAAAAATGTAGAAACTTTCTCTTACAAATATTTGAGCAAAAGCGGCAATTTGGGAGGGCCTGGGGCCGTGGCCTGGGTGGCCCCCGTAGTGCTGCTAATAGTCGCGTCCTTTTCGGTACCGAAAAATACGACCCTGTCAAACCTGTGAAGAAAATTCCGCGATACGGCTGAAATCAGAATTCTTCTGTGCGGAAGAAGTGAGGAAGCGCGTTCCTCCATCTCACCGTTTCGACGCCCATACAGTCTTCTACTCTAACCCGCCAATTCTACCTTCACAATCTCAAAAATGCAGGGGATACGGAAAGATCGGGACCAGCCCCTTCCCTTGTCACGCTTCGTAACGCTACGACTTAATCGACCTGAGTTGGGTAAATTTTGAGCGCCAAGGGCGTCCTACGTTAATTGAGCCCAGGCTTTCGCCAATGCACTGTCACTGCATATATTTCTAATCAGCTAGCCAGAACCCAGCGCTAGTCCAAATTAGCTACTGGAGCCTCTAGATTTTACTTCTTAACCCTCGACCCGTTGGGGGGTGTTTGAACACCCCCTCGGGTTTTTCCGGCGGTACGAAAAAATGGCGGCGCGAGGCGCTGCCGTACTTGGCACACCTTATTCTCGCTCATTTTTACAGCTTTCCCCAAAATTTTAAAGGTTGGTTCATCTTAGGTCAGGACACAAGTGCAGGTCAAGTAACCTCACGTCCAAAAATGTTTAAGGTAGCACAAGTAAGAAACGGGTTAATCTCTCGGATTAAAACTTATAGCTAAAAATAAGCCCACCGAGTACTACAAAACATATTCTGGGATTTTTCATATCGATGACCTAGGGTTAGGTACGGATCATGACCTCCCCATTGGAAATGTACGGAGAAACAGAATTTGGACTGTACTGGTGTAGATTCACTCTGTCCGACGCTAGAGCCAGCAAACTCTTCTCTAACATGCCTTTCTTTGACCTGCCATGACTGCAATATTGACCTGAGCCAAAAAGTGACCGTTTCTCGTTCTTGGTTTATTTCTGTCATTCGTTATATCTTTCTTATATATAGTGATTCGAGTACGTAAGTACAAGAGACATACCAGGAAAGTCGGAAAAAGGCAGGGCGAAAGTTTTTATCGAACGTAATATGAAATGTTGAAGTGATTTACCCAACTTGTTCACGTTATTGTTCTATCGAGCTATGTTCGTTGATTGCCTTAAAATAAATTCGTCGTATTTTAAATAAACGAAAAGAGTATTTAGATATTTACGGACTGTTGCTCAGAGGGCGAAACTTGCCAACTCGGCTACTGGAGTTTGTGACACATTTATGATAGTTGAGGCATAAGTGTGACAAAATAGCGATCGTGACAGTATGGTTCAAAATCAAACCACACATTTTCGAAATACAGAATGAAGCGTGTAGCGAATATTTTAATTTAGCAACTCTGTTCTTCAATTGCACAGCGTACCATCAGTGGTACAATATTGGTACTGGTTCAGTTTCTACTAAAACGAGAGACCCCGCTGCAGAAAACCCGGAAACCGCGTCACAGTTGCCAGATTTTAACATGCAGCCCAATGGCGCCGATTGTTAGTAGTTGCCAGAAAGTTGCCGCCTAGATGCCGGAAATGTGACAGTCAATTTTTCGAAAATACATGATTGTGGGCATATTTAAGGCATTAAAGATAACGCAGATACGTTATCAAGTACTTTTCTGTCCATTTGTCAGGTTAAATAATATTTAAAGTTTGAGTATCTTTGATTTAGCGGTCCCTATTTCTTTGAATTTAGTATCAAGTACGCCTAAAAGCTACTAGGAAAAGTACTAAATGAGTGAAAGAAATAAACATAGCTGGGCAGCAATTCTACCAAACAACGCAACAGCGACAACACAAGTTCGCAATGTTTGTGTGATGTAGAGCCTGCCAAAAAATTGAACAAGTGGGAAGCTACTCGTTGAGGGCATATTTATTAGGTATATCTGAGATAGGTGCAGGCTAAAACTAGCTGGAATAAATAGTGCTGCCCATGGCTAATCTAAGATGAATGTAGGCTACTTTGATTCTGATGCACTTCACACATCAAACTTGGTTTTTCATTCCTTAGCTTGCTTGTGCCTTACCTTATTTGTGCCCTAGATCAAGATTGGTTAGGTAGATTTGGAGCTGGAGGAAGTTGGGAGAGTTGGCGCCAGCAGCAGACTGGCAACAACAGTAATTCAGGTGAGGTTTCATGATCAAATTATCATGTCAATATTGTACAGATAGCAAATGTGTGCCAATGCAGTCCTCCACAAAGTGTTAAAACACACACGGAGAGGGACCGGCACAACGTGCACTAGAGGGGGCCTAGTAGACCCCCTTCTCATCTCAGAAAATCACAGAAAATCTCAGAAAGAAAGAGACTTTGAAAAACGCGGTAGGGGTGTTGCTTACTACCAGTGGTAGTAAGCAACACACAGGACCTGAACTGCCTGGAGTTAAAGCAGGATTTTGACTTATACACTGGATCTTTCTTTGGTATGAGACTTCCAATACCTCGTACCTATTAGGCCAATAGACATAATTTTACATCTATGCAGGGTAGCTGCCTCAGAGTTTTACCAAGAAGGAACGACCAGGCAGGTGATAATCAGGTGTTGGGGAAATTTTAAGCATTTGATCTGGCTATAAAAATGCACCTAAGGTCCACTTACCAACACATTTTAGGTAGATCCAAATCCTATGTTGACATTGACATTTTGTCCCTTTGTTGATATGTGAGATGGAAGTTCAGTGGGGATGGGGGGAAGCTGTGATCAGGGTTCCCAATTGTGTGTAGGTGTACGCTCCCATTTATAGATTAGTTTCCAACAATAATTTCATGATAATTGCCACATTTAATCATGGGAAATGTACCATAATTGGAAACACCCTTCCAAAATGGAAACTTCTTCAAAAGGGAAATGCATGTCATTGGGGAAACTGCAGTCAGAGTTGCCAATAATAATTATGATCCCAGCACTGAAAACAATGATCCATAATTGGAAATTTTCCTTCCAAAACATAAACATGATCTAAAAAGAAAACACAGTTTAATACTTTCATGCGGTAATGGCTTGGTGCTGAACCTGTCAGTTGCAAAAGTAAGAGACAGGTGATGACATTCAGCATATTGGAAATAGTATTCAAGTATAAAATTATCATTTCCAGCTTGTGTGACAGAGGAGGCATATGTCGCATGAGTTTGGACAGCCAGTATACTTTCGCACCCGCGTGCAGGAAAAAGGATGGAATAGTGTTAGAAACACAGTTCCTAAATACATAGGCCTCTGGGCTTCCACATTATGGATATATCTTCTAAAGGGTGAGAGAAAAACATCATTCCGTCTTTTTACCTAGCCCAGTACGTAAAAATTCAATTTTACCCATAAATCTAGGGAAACGTCCTTTCAACTATATATGAAAGGTCTGAAAATTTTCCCAATTTACTGTTGAACACCTTTTCTGCAAGCCTTTGTACCACTTTCGACTTTTCAACTATTTATGACACGGGGCTCTGGAATCAGATCTCCTCGGCAAAGTACATTCACACAGTTCAATTTTTGATCAGCGATAACACTCCATGCATGGACAAAGATTCCAACTCTCTGCTGTCCAATCCAGAACCAGAAACGTGACTGTATCGACAGTCATATTCCTGCCTGTGGGAGGCTGTATGTGCTATTGCTAGCCTTACGTTTTCCGAATTTACGATCAAGGGAAGCATCGCATAGGGAGTACCTCACCGGAAGCTGGTCATGAAATATGAAGCTTGCCATTACTCGGGGATGAATTTTGCGCCTCGCGTCATGTATTTATTTTAAGTAACCTTAAAAGATACGGCAGCGCGAGGGCAGTTGATTAAATGCATGACTACGGTGATGCAATTTTACTGCGTGCAGTCGGGAAAGCTTTGTTTTTACCGAGTTAGATCGCGAGTAGAAAATGAAAGAGCAGAGAATAGGGGCAGATCCAGGGCATTCAGGTCATGATTATTGAAGGTTTTGTGGAAGGACTAAACTTTATCCATAGAAAAGTTTGTATCAAATGGATTGGGATGTTGAGGCCAAGCTGGACAGGAAGTACATTCGAACATTCTGCAAAAGTTCCGTTTTCGTGTTTTATGGACAATTATTAATCTTCGATAATATTCTCAGTTGTTGATATTGAGCTCATATGTACCGTTACCGAACTTCCATACAAATATCTTTACGAATGAATGCAGCTAATTCAACGTACCTACTTTGTTCTTTATGAACATGCTAAAAAAATATGTGTATGCTTTTAATTGCAATTACAATAAATAGAGGAAAGGATACAAAGGGTGGAATGCCACCGAAATATATATCTTCCATTCCCTCTTAAATTGTCAAGACAAAAATTGGAAAGCTTTTTTTGTAATGGAGCGGGATACAACTGGGAAATTGAAAAAAATTACCTAATTTAAATTGAAAGAAAAAACCTTACACAATGCCAGATAAAACTGTGGGAAGTAAAAATACTTAGGAGGGCGAAGGAGACCATAATAAGAATAAACATAAACATTGGATTTTATCTTGAAAGCGCATTTCTAGCTGAATTTGCCTAAAAATTAAACATTTCTACCAAATGTTGTCACCAAAATTATCAATTTAACGAGACGCCTGCAGTTCACGCATATAAGCTGACTTTGACATGCAAGGTTACCGCACGGCCGGGAGCAGCTGCTTCGCAAATGCCGCAGATGTGCGCCAAAACAGACTGTGTGGTACATATTGCTTATATCACTGACTGTTGTCTTCATTCGCTGCTCTGTTTAAAGGCAATAAAGAAGCCGAAAGCGTTGCCGCGCCTCTGGTGACTCAGTGTTGTGGGCAGGTTCTTGTTGTTATTGAAATTCTTGGGCAAACCCTGATAAAGTGCAGATCGGTATTTTGACAGCAGATGCGGTAAGAGAAGGAGGGGCGAACGACGGTCTGACGGAACCTTATCAAACAGGCTGGCTTTGACACCAGCGGCTATATTGGTTTGCGCAAACTGATAAGTGATAACAAACTGTTCAGCATCTTCCGGAAACATCGACTGTCAGATATTCTTAACTGGCTTTTCCCGTTTTGGTTATTTGAAAGCAATCTGGGTCACAGGTTTTCGAAAAAAATGTTCTGGTTTCTCTACCCGTTTATCTCCAGCCTGAAAAGAATGAAATCAAGGGTGCAACGAATAAATGCGCAAGTAAGCATTACCCCTGCCAGTGCAATGAAATGGAGTCTCCACCTTGTTAAGCCAAAGGAAACATTTCGAATTTTCGGAGAGCACAACACATTTAAAAATCGAAGTTTTGCACTCAACCGGCTCGGACTGGCCAGTTTACCAACTGGTTTTCGATATCTATTTATTTTTGACCGGGTGATCCTAGAGAAAAACCATCCCGAGGCTTACCTGAGCGTCACGGACAACCAAGTGAGAAATAGATAGTTTCACCAGGCAAGGGTAGATATAGCTCTCCCATGCCATAACCTTCGCCCGGGTGGGGGGTCTTTTAGACCCCCCTCGGGTTTTTCCGAAGCGACCAAAAAAACGGCGGCGCCGCCAAATCTAGGTCTAGCTGTTCCTTCATCATTTCTACATCTTTCCTGAAAATTTCAGCTCAAGGTCATATCAGGTCAGGTCACCAGGCCAGGTGAAGTGACCTCCCCTCAAAAAATGTTTAGGACCGCATAACTAAACGAAGGGTTAATCGATCAAGTTTAAACTCATACCACACATTGGGCTCACCAGGAGCTACAACATTTGTTCCGGGATTTTTGATATTGGTGACCTAAGGTCATGTGCAGAGCATGACCTCCCCATTGTAAATACATGGGGAAAATCACGAAATGAGCTTTTCTCAGTAAGTATGGATGGAATCAACTTCAAACATCGGTTACGACCTGCTCTTAGCCCATTTCTCAAGTTGATGCCAAAAATTTTGACTTGTGACCTTTAAAAGGTCACCTTAGGTCAAATAAGCATTTTTTGGTGTTTTACTCTATAAATTTTGATTAAACTAAGATAGAACTTTTATTTTGTCACCGAAGTGTTTGTATAGTCACTGCAAGTCAAATGATATACATCATGACTATACCAGGTCAAGTTGGGTCAAACCGTTGACCTGGGTCAGGTCAAATTCTTAAATTTGACCTGGCATAGCAATATTATATATCATTCGATTCGTATTGACAAGAGGATTGCAATGGTGCATAAACCATGGCTGTATCTTGTCTGGTTTGGAAGCTATTAGCGAAAAAGTAAACGCCCTTATGCACGGGTGGCTATGGACATTCCCAAGAATATGCCCAATATTCAGTGACCTGTAACTCCCTAAACTTTGACGTGACACGAAAATGAATGCCACTGCAATGAAAGCGCATCTCAAGAGCTTTCGAATGGTGTTAGAAAAATGTTTCTAGCTATCATAGCTTCTGAGATATATGAGGTTTTCTTAGTACACCTCATATTAGCGATTTTGACCTATTTTGACCTCTGGTGACCTTGATATTGACCTGACAAGAAAAATGACCGAAAGTATTTTCGATATCATTTTTGAAGAGCTTTCGATTGCCGTTTTGCGCTTTTTTCTAGCTCTCTTAGTTTTTGAGATCGTGGGGGGTCTTTTTAGCCCCCCCCACCAGGGCGCAGGTGGCTCGTACCCACCACCGGGGCAAGGGATAAACGTCACCACTGGAAAAAAGTGAGGGAGCCAGTTAATTTTTCAGTCTGTTGCCACCACGAAGAAATGCTCTCCTCTAGAACTAAAAACTCAACGGATTTGGGCATATCGTTGGCCTCCACACTGACCGCCTACACATTCTCTAATTTACTCCTAATTTGACTGAAGCAGGGAAGTATTTCTCACGCTGAGGGAATTGACATAATGAAACGAGTCCGTGGGAAATAAAATGGCACTAATACTGTAATCCTTCATTTTCAACTAGTCATGAGTACGATGTCCATAATCTTTGAGACTTGTGAACACACGCACTCTGAAAGATTATCGTGCCACCAGGAGAGGAGTTCCAATGTTACACCTCGGATCCATTTTTTACCTCTCCTTTATGCCATCGTGGCGTGGTGATAAGCGTTTTATGGGTCTAGAGAGTGATAAACTTCACACTAAATACCAGAGAACATAATATGCCGGCTCACGTGCTCTCCCCACACCTGTTTGTGTGTTCAATTCTGGTCACAAACACCCTGCATGAATTGGGAACCAGATAATCTCCTGCCAGCGGAGCTCACCACTTGTATTTCAGTAACTTGTTACCGCTTCGTTTGGCGATTCATGACGGCAGCTTAACGAAGGGGGAGCGCTTGTGCAGGGATTATCCAGCCCGCAGAAGGATGAGTGATGGTCAGGTGCAAGCGGCAATGGTAAAGTAATTGGGACCAAACGAGGGTTTGATGCAGGTTATGTCATATCATGTTTCTCCATCCTGATACAGCTTGTTCTGATCAGATTTGTTGTCCCAACTGAAAATTTATCAAGCAAAATAATGTTAGTAGAGTATCACCGACAGTATGCCACCTCCTTTTGGGTGTTTCTATATATATATATATATATATATATATATATATATATATATATATATATATATATATATATATATTAGCTGTGTTTATTTCACTGGTCTGTTTGGGTCAAGAAGAATAAATGCGCCCGGTCGTAGCAATTAATATATGAGATGTAGGTATAGGTGTTATGTGGAACTGGGAACACAAGGGAAGCAAATAACCATCTTGCAATATTCCTATACAAGTTTTCCAAGAAATGCACTTTTGAAAATCATTTTTTCGACACCTTTCACCAAGTGAATCTATGTAGGAAATGATGTTGTACTCTTTGTATCGGAAACTACAGGGAATATATATGCAGCTGTTACAACCACCATATCGTGAACCGTGTCACCTTCAGGCGTCGACCAGGGATGTCAGTGGGCAGTCCGTTGTACTGCTTCCCAGTGCTGGCACGCAGCATGTGTCAAGGACGGTAGACGAAACTTCCTTCCAGCTAGAGGGTTCCCCAGAGAGGACGTCTGAGTCATGAATTGAGGCGTACTCTCAGATGTAGTTCATTATTTTACTGCAATCGTAGCGTTATTTAAACAGTATTTTCCGAGGATTTTTTTACCGGGTGCATCTGCCATATTTTTGGTCCTAGCTCAGGCAACAAATATCATGAAATGTGAACAGATTGCATGCACCGAGATATATACACTTTCTATAACGTCACACAGTTTCATTTAAATCCATACCAACAGTTCATCTACAACTGACTGTCGGTATCCGCCCTTGCCCTCCACTCCCCGCGTCTGGCCCCGACTGGTAAACCAAGAACGGGTGCTTGAAGACATACAGTTACCGACAGGGCATCCTCTAATAGGCTTCATATATCTCAACGCTAGTGTAACCTCAAATAATTTTTTTCTTAATTGTGAAGATATGAGGGTCGTTAAATTCTCCACAGGATCATTGGGTAGGTGGGCATGGTAAAACTAGGTGGTTGGGTGTCAGGTGAACTATATGTGCAGGCTGCTGTAATATATTTTGTTCGACGGGTTCAAAGCTATTTTTCCTACGCCGTGGTGCCCACGCGCCGGTGCAGGAGTCTGCGCCATCTTCGCCGGTAAAGAGGGGGCCGGTGTCCACCCCCCCTCCCAACAATATGAGCAGCCGTCCAAAGCCGGTAATTATTCGCACAAATGATCCAGCCAGATAAATTTCCGAATACAGGGCAGGACAGAAATTAGGTAAACACCTACGGATCGGTGTTCGGTCTGGAAATACCGGGACCTGGTAAATGGCAACACTAATATCGACTCGGTGGCATGAACGGTCACTTTGTGCGCTTCATGTCCCATGTGCAGAACGTTGCACGACCCAGGGGCAGCGGTGTGCTGCCGCCTCGACCCCTTCTTAAGTGCGTGACGCGCCGCCATCAGAGAGCACTCACGAAACACAGTTCTGTCGGGCTGTATCAAATTATCACTTCACGCACAGGCAGCCAGGCGAGCGGTGTTAATGAATAAACCCTCCAGCTGGACTAGGCTGGACGCAAAAAAACAGAGCCCATCATTGCTAAGCAACGAAGACGAAGCCAACTTAGGCTCTGCCGACGATTGAAGAATTCATGTCACGGCACATATCCCTCTGCTGAACATGTCGCAAAATCTGGTTTGCCTCATCGATTATATATGGGTATAGAAAGTCGATCACCAAAACCGATATTGGTGCTTGAACTGGCAAGGACGGGCAGACATTTTCATACCCACCAGAAGTGCAAACGTGGGTACTCATTCATTTCTTGAAATAAGACTAGCATTCAGCCGGGCGTAAGCTCTTGTTACAGTCCAAGCAAGTCCGTAAGAACACGACTGTGCCGCGTGCGCCGCCGTCCATTAGTGGCCGTGAGGTGCCTCGGCGGCAGAACATGCACCCTCCCAGCACTGAGGTCGGAGGCATTGTCGCCGTGTCGGCACCGCCTCCGGCAAATAGCCAGCCGGGAATGATCGACCTAGCTTAACTCTGTTTACCCGGCATCGATCAAACGAGGCGGGCATTCATCTGGCGGCCGGTATTGTGGGGAGGAGCTGCGGCGGCCAGAGCTGCCGGAGCTTCCCGCGCAGCGTGAGAAACAGGCGCCGAAAGTGCTCTCACGTAGTGCGCTTGCCTAACGTCTCGTGAGTGGTTTGTAGAGCTCCGGAACTCTCCGCCAGGTGAGAACAGCACGTCGCAAAAGCATCTTGCTGCTTGTTTTTGTCGCTTTTTTCTTTTGCATACAGATACTGTGCGACGGCCATTCCGATGCAAAATCATGCCGAGAAATTGTATCGCTAAAATACATTGTTTTCGGTCCAATCAGTAACGTAAGGAAATGACGATGCCAGGTTGTTTACATGTTTGATTCAACCGTGATGCCTTGCACGATTTTCCGAGAGGTCCCAAGTCGAGAGTCATAAAAGCGAAACTTAATCCGATGAAATACGAATTTCTCTTGTTTTAGTTACCTGTTTGTTCGCATAAGCTGATGCAAACTGCAACAGAAATCGGTATGCTTCTAAGTTCTGGGGTGAAAAAACGACCATATATTTTGCAGTAGCTTTCACTCCATATACACTGCTGCAAAAGCAAATGCATTTGTGCTCGGGGAGTGTTTCTGAACGTCACGTAGCGTGCAGAGTCACGTGCAAACGCATGTACAGTATAGATTCGGTCAGAGCAGGCGTACAAACTGGGACGGGAAACTAGAGGACATAGCTCTTTAGCACCCTATGCTGGATTGGTATTAGGAAATGTTTTGGAGTGAAAGAACATTTTCCTTAAGGAGCAGATATGCAACTTATTTTTAAGGATATACACCGATAAAGGCGTTGTTCTTTTTCTCAGCTTTCTATATGTTTGTTAACAACTCACGGATGTCCTATCAAAATGTTAAATAACATGTACAGCCCGGGGCAAGGAAAGGGGTGGTGTGTAAAATCATATGCCTTTTACGGGGAATCCTACGTGAGCAAGTCTGGCCGACCATTGAACGCACTTATGGAGGAGCATGTGCGTGACATGCGGTACGGTCGCACGAAACAATCAGCAACGGCGCGCCAGGTCCTCCAATGTAAACGCGACATGTACCGCCCACAAAGCCGAAATTATAGCACAGACTAACAACTGGAGAAAAAAGGTCATTCGGTAGGCTTTAGAAAGTCGAGAAAATAGGTCTTAGATAAACCGGGGAGCGGGAAAAATTTATAATCAGCTCGATCTGGGCCATTGTCAGGGGCTGATGATAAACATACGATAAGTGGTGTGTGATGACTGTGCGGCGACGTGTTATAAATATACATGTTTGAAGTATTGATGTGGCGTTGACACTGACCATTATCTGCCAAAAAAGTTTATTTCTTTTATTCCTGAATTAATATCGTAAGAATAAACACACTTCAAAGCTTGTAATTATTATGCTACTGCCAACATTGCTCCGCTTACTTACTGAATGTTTAAAGCTCTTGATTACCGGCTTTTCAACACCGTTTGTTAATATGACAAAACAATCTCCTCTTCCTTGACTGTAAGATTGCATTTGGTTTTTTAATCAAATTTTTCCATTTTCCTTGTTTTAATTTAGCCCTGCGCTGGGTACTTAACACTATTTTTTGTCATAATCTTTGTAAGGCTGCGAGACGAAATGAAGCGTGCCAAAAATATAACTACTTCTTGTCTCCTTGTACGATTATTTGTCATTGTGAGTGTGCATTTTTACGATTTCCCAACATCAAAATACATCAAAATATTTGGTTATAATTTTTTATCTCAGTGCAAATCTGTTTAGGTTGTGAACAAACACTTAGGTATTCTTTGGGATTGCTGCGGAGGCACAGGATGGAACCAGCTTCTTCCGTGTTTAACCTTTAACCTTCAACCGAGTGACAGGTACTATCACCAACCTTTGCCAAGCGAAGGTGCGGGGGTCAAATCGAAGACAAAACGTTACCGATACCTACTTATGAGATATTCCCTTTTTCGCTCATATCTTTCAACCCAACAAAAGTTATGGCAATAGCTGCGACACCATTGCGATGCTCTCTTCGGTGCAATCATATGATCTAGGATTTTCAATTTCGAGTCAAATTAAAAGTTGGCATGACCTCAAGCCCAGCCAGCAATTATCGTGGGATCAACTGCAAACAAGTCGGGCGGCCCTACCTAAACCGACTTCGGCCCGCTTTAGATGGACTTGGACAGACTCATCTGATCGGGCCAAAGTGGGCCAGTATCTGGATAACTCCGTCACGGAGCTGGCCCGAGTTGGGCCCGCTTTAGACGTAACTCCCAGCAAAGCGGGCACAGCTGCGGCCAGGTTCACCTGTCGCCAGCTGCTCTCGTAACTCGGGCACACCTCGGGCACTGCCTGCCGTAACCTCGGATAACTCCTGCCAGGCTAATGCCGTACTGATCATGCGCAAACAACCGACTTTGCAGCAGAATTTCAAAATCATAATTTTCTGCCGCCATTGTTGTAGCAGCGGCTTTGCAGAGCAGTAGTATCAACATATTAGTGTATATTCTAACCGTGCAACATTACAGCCCAGGTAACAGGCAAATCAAGATAAAAGGTATCTTTTGCGGAAATGTGGATATTTGACGTGCGACTTTCTACTGATAAGTGTGCCCTTCGTGTGAAACTTAACCAAATAATACCTACAATAACTTTCGACAAGTCCACTGCATAATCCCAATTACAAAGAAGCATCACTGCGGACGTCTAGCTTCTGGCCATACCTACCTACAGATCTACAGATCTCCGTCTAGCTGAAGAAATTCCAAGAGGTGTTACTTTCAACCATTCATTGGTAAGTAAGTACCAGAGTAGCCAACAGCAGTATATTTTTATAAGCAAACTGAAATCCTTTATGATCATCTGCCTCCCCAATTGTCCTCAGCCCAGCATGTTTTCGGTCATTCTGGACCAGTGCCGTTCTAGCTTAGAATAGATGTCTGAAGACCTGTCCCTTGTTCTCCAATAGTTATTGTGCGTATGATGAAGGCCATTATCGCCCCCACTGGTCGTGGAACCTGGGGGTACCAGGAATGGTGTCTCCCTTAAAGGAGATGCGTCAAAAATTATTGGCTAGATCAAAAGGTCACAAAAAGGCGTTTCAGTAGTACTATGCTCATTTTTGCGAATTCAGCCTCCAAATGCCTTAACATCGCTCTCAAAGTTAACATTTCTAGACGACTTATCAAGAATTCTCACTATCGATTAAATGACGTAACCTCGGCTATGGCCATCAATTGCTCTGGGAACTTCGTCATATGCGACTTAAACAGTGGTGTAGAACTTGTGAACTATCACAGAAAATATTATTAAAAAACAACACTCCAAAACATTTTTTAACAGAAATATAGAACTTTAAAGAAATCACAATTGGCCAAACAGAAGCGCAGGAATTCTCATGCCTGGGGCATGTGGCCTACCTATCTGACGCAAAAGTTTCGTCATGCTGGGAATTTTGCAGAAAAGGGCTGAAATACCGAGATTGAAGACTTGGGCAATTATTTTATACTTCATTTTAAGCGCAAACTGATTCATTTTGTAGTTTTTACAGGCTACGTAAAATTAATACAACTACTAGTACAGGAACACAGACATTTTCATTACAAAAACAATTGCTTTAAAAAGTAAAATAGCTTTTGAAAACATTGAGATGAAGAGCATGTTCAAGCCTTTTATCGCTATCGTTAGTTTGAACTTTTGAACTTTAGGTTACCTAATGTAATAAATTGATAATATATTTCAATAACAGGTGAGTGGCCTCCAAAAGTTTTGCCGAAGATACAAAAATAAATGGCAGTGTCGGAATCAATATTTTTCAAGTAGAGAGAAATATATTTTACGCCAATTTCTTTCGCTGGTATCACTGGCGGATCCAGGGGGTTACAAAAGAGGCATCTGCCCCCAAACCTGTCGATTTTAACAGATTTGAAAAAACACGTCATATGATTATTTACGATTTTGGACCCAGCAGCCCCCCTCCACCTGCCGTTCAAATAGCCACTGTCAAATCCGCCATCGTCTGGTGCCCAATGCAAATTTGAGAGAAGATACCCGTCTCTGAGTTTGTTTATGTAAAGTTCTGATTTCACCATATTTCCCCATTCAACACCCGCGGAAGCCGTGTCTGAGATCTATGAACGAGCATCAATTCATGTATTTCGCTTCTCTGGGATCAAATATGTACATCCAATCAAATTCAAAGGGAGAACAAACTCGAATCACTTGTGGTTTTATGTATAGTACCAACTTCATCTGCCAGGAGCTGTCTTACAACTAGCCTCCCGCCCGCCCGCGGGCGGGCGGGCGGGCGTGTGCTCGGTTAAAAATGACCGCGTTCCGGCGGTTTACCAAATCTATTTGTAGTTTTGCTTATAATCTCACCGCATTCTTACTCTCACTGTCTAGTTTAAATATGATGTTTCCCAATAAAGTCAAGTAGTTTGACCACTGGTTTCATCGTATTTATGAAACATCATCAAATCCTACATCTTTTTACATGAAATAAAATTTTAGTTCTTCGTGGTCTAGTATCTACGTCATAAAGTACCTAATATTTGTGCAAAACGTTATCATTTATTTTAACGAACCCGTAGAGGCTCTCTAGAGGCGACGTAATTCATTGCATTTCGAAAGTGATTAAGAAAATTTACCTGCAAATTTTTAAGTCAGATCAATAACTTATTAAAAAAAGCTATATGTCTAAATACATTTTCCTAAACCTGACTCAACAACACGTGAATAATACGTGTTTTGTCTAGCAACATTGTATATACAATACTATGCCTAACCCCAGATGTTCAGACCTGGCCTGAAGAAGTCACCGTGAATATCCATTGATATAAATTGATTGATTGGTAATTACAATGCTAATGATGCGGAGTCAAATCACGTACCTATGAGGACTCTTTAAACGGTTATTGATGAGAACCTGATAAACTGTTTAAGGTAACCCAAAGGGTCTCCCAGGAGTGACATAAATTTGGATATGTGGATATCTTAGTATCAAACGTATGTTTGGTTGGGTATCAAAGTATACAACCCTACTTTCTGGTAATATTTCAAAATACAATAATTGTTAGTTCCCCAAAATGGATTACGTATGTAAGAGACACCCACATACTAAAAATTTGGTAAATGTTACCTAATGTAATAAATTGATAATATATTTCACAGAGGCACTGAGGTACAGTGGCGTCCCTGTCAGCCGGGGCGGGATTTGTCACGCTATTAGCAAGTGGCTTTCGGGAAGCCGCGACCGGCTGGAACGACGAGCAAACCGGAGGCCGACCCATCGCTACTCTGGAGGCCTCGAACCTGCTCCGGCGCAGGAGGCCCAGGACATGACTTTCCAGGAGGTGGAGGTCACCTATGAAGATTTTTTAGTTTAAATGGTTGACTCCGTTTATTTGATGAATAAGTTCGTTTTGTGTATGTGTGCTAATGGGTGTATTATTTTAAGTTGGTAAGGTGTTTACTGACCTGCCTCCTTCAATACTGGATGTAAAATGGATCTAATACTCTGAAAGTATAGATTCAGGCACAACCCTTCATCAGAATTCTCGTAATACAAAGAGTGAAAACACCGATTATTGGCTATAGTGTGGGCAAGACCACATATGCTGATCAGATTCGAGGTCCTTCCCACACTATGACCAATAATCTATGTTTTCACCTAGTGTATTATAAGGATTCTGATGAAGGACTGTGCTTGAATATACAATCTCAGTGTATTAGCTCCATCTTGCATCCAGGATTGGCGGAGGCGGGCCATTAAACATCTTATCAACTTTACTATCCCTTATTAACTCAGGTCAGCTAGTTTGTTCGTTTTACCCTTTTTGGGGCCGTTCAAATACATGTTAAATATATATTTGCTTGTTTCCAGAAATGGGTTTCATTGTTTGTGGTCAGGAAGGATCTTCCCATATATACTGTGTTAAACTTTAGCTATCTAATTTGCCAACGAATCAGCGATTCTACCATGACCTCATTAATTAGTCAAACATATGAAGATTTAACATACCAGTTTTTGGTACTGGTTAACCATGTACGTATTATTGAGCTTGATGGAAAGCATGAGCTTATGCATCAATTTATTCACCTATTTGCACACAAGCCTGAATGTCTGCAAAACAGCCACAATCATGCAATATGCAAAAATATTTTTAGTACAACACAAAAATCAGGCTCATTGCGTACAGGCCGAATGAAAAAACCTTTAAATGTCTCTGGTGAAAATAAAAGAATTAGGCAGGTCTAATATGCACATTGCACATCTTGTGCTCGCCGGATACGCCTCACTCAACACAGCAATGAGAGTAAGGAAGCGCTGACACAACTACCAGCATGTCGTAACCACCATCTACCAATAACTAGGGTCGGAACCGCGCTGACCCGAAATGGCCTGATCTGGCACGTAGTATTAATACAAACAATGAACTCTGGCCCAGCTCTGAACAGTGCCATCAACTACCAATTACTACGGCCAGGCCCGCTTTGGCCTGCACTGGCCTGATCTGGCACGCAGTAGAAATGCACAGCAGTAACTCTGGCCCAGTTCTGGCGAGAACCCATCAACTACCAATAACTAGGGCCAGGCCCGCAATGTCTCGAGGAGCTGGCCCGAGTTGGTCAGATCTGGCACGCAGTTACACACATGGCTAATAACTCCGTCACGGAGCGGGCCAGCTCCGTTGTCGGGCACAACTCGGGCCAAGTCGGGCAGCGGTAACTCCGTCCCAGCTCTGGGCCAGCTCTGGGCCAGGTCGGGAAAGTTGTTTCAACTCCTGAGTTACACCCGACAACAGCCCTACATGTGCCGGAGCTCCGTGCCCGCCTGGCCCAAGCTGTGCCAGGTCGGGGCCGGAGGTAAATTGCTGGCTGGGAGTCAACAAAGTAACCTAGTGTGGTCATGCAAGGCCTTATGTGGCCATGGTGTTTGTCATTCAACGCGCAGCGGTAAAACAAGCATAATGACTACGAAATAAAAGCTCTTCTTCATTCAGTTGACAGGTACAGGCTAAGGCATTGTATTGCTTACCTGATTGACCTCACATGGCATGCAGAGCTGACGAGGCACATTTATAACTTCAATGTCAGGAAATAGGGAAGTATTCACGAACTCAGAACTGGGAGGCGAAAAACAGTGAAATGGACGAGGCACCTGACCAAACCATATAGGCGAGTGGTGCGTGTCACGCTCGCGCCCTCTCCTTCACAGCAGCGGCGGATCCAGGAAAACATGGGGGGCAGGGGCTCGAGAATCCCCGCCATTGCCTCGAAACAACCTTCGGCTATTCGGATATGTGTTAACTATAGGCACTGATATTTCGGGGACGGGGGAAGGGGGTGGGCCCCCGGCCTCCTCCTCCTCCTTGTATCTGCCACTGGGTCACAGCCCGACAATATTTTGAAGTTATAGGACAGATTGATTGGCCCAGAAGGCGGCGGTAAGGGAGAGGTGAAAGGAACGGCAGCGCGCCGTACGAAGCATTTTGGCTAGCTGACACTTTTCCGCCGATATCAGTCGGGCGCACTCAGTGGACTGCAAGCTCTGGTTCATAGAATCTGAACACTTTTCTTGTTAAGAAATCCTACGAGGAAGAGGGCAGCCAGCTGCCTCTTGAGAGTGGCTCTCCCAGCAATGGGGTGGCAGGAGCACCTGCAACGCTTCATGTCATATCATGTTCACCCAAAGACATGATAAACTCACCCAATTAGTGGAGTGAGCTGAAACAGATGAGAGGGATTAGTGTGCCATCCCGTTGGAGGGACACCAGGGGTGTACTGTTTTGGCACTTCTCAGCAGATAGCAGAAGGTTTTAGGTGTCTGCAGATATTAAAAAAAACATCACGCCTGTTGCTCTAAGTCGTAGTATACATGAGGTCGGAGTCAAAAGTGATGGAAGCCTTCCCACTCTTCCCTACATGTGTGTTCACTTACCTGCTTACACAAGGGGCGTGGTCCGCAACGGGTTGAAGACGGTTTTGTTGCTAGCTCAGAGAGCATTCTAGAGCTTAGCAAAGATTCTGAATGAACTCTTATCAAGTGAATCACGATGTGATAGTGAAAACCTAACATCAAAGCAAGTAACACTGCGCTATTGATGCAAAACAAAGTGGCACCATGGATTTCCAACACTTTCCATCTTTCAGTATTTATTTTCTCAAATCTCGAGTATCATTGGAATTCTAGAGGATACGGGTTGTTGACTACCCGCGAGCGTCACCCAACCGTGTTTGGAGCGTTCGTGTTTGCGTTAGCGATTTACCAAACACGGCGAGCATGCCACATCGAGTGGGCTTCCAGTTTCAAAACGCTCCACTCGACGATATGATGACGATTGTTTAGTTCCGACAGCGCTCTTTTAGATAAGCCTAGTCGGCTGAAGCCCAGATTTCAACAGTATTGCTCCCTGTTGCTGAGAAACGACAACCTTTGATTATATCACCTCTGAATTTTTGTCAGCAAAACTCGCCATATTTTTTTGCCACGATGTGACCAACCACTGTGTCAGTCTGCAACGCTCAGTAATCTATTAACACGCGCCCCCCTATGAGGGAATTCGCCCCCCCTCCTGGTTTTCCCCGAATAACGCAACAACTAAGAGACACAGAACAACGAAACTTGCGGTACCTTATTGCTGATTAATTTTACGCATGTGACCAATTTTTGTAGTTTAGGTCAAGTCAGGTCAAGGAGATATCCAAGGTCAAGTGACCCAACCTCAAAACCTAAAATCACGAGTTTGAAGCGGCGCCTAAGGAACATGAGCAAACCGATCAGTTTGAAACTTTTACAATCAGATGAGGTAATTAGGGTCTACAAATCTGCTATCTCGGAACTTTCATATTGTTGAGCTAACGTGGGTCAATTTTTTTGGTCACCCATTATAAGTCTATGGTGAAAAATAGACGGGGCTCGTTTTCAGTTAATGCTGGATAGAAAGAGCTGAAAGTTCTCAAACCATTACCATGATTTTGATCATAAAGTTGAATTTTTGACCATCTGACATCTCAAAGGTCATGTCAGGTCACAGGAGCATACAGTGATTGTTTTTCTAATAACTTTTTACTGAATTTAGATAAAACTCCTGTTTTACTTGCATTGTGCTTATGTTGTCACGGGGAGTCGATTGATATGCAACATTATCATACCAGGTCACCCTATGACCCTGACCTAGTTCGATATCAGGTCATTTCCACAATTTGATCTAGCAAGCTCATATTATACATCATTCGATTCGCCACGATAAGAGGAATCCAATGATACATGAATATTTACTCTAGCTCTGTTGAGTAAAAATCTAGAGGGGAAACGTACACTGCCCTGTTGTAAGCCCATGCGACCTTCTTTGACCTATGCTGACTTCAATATTGACCTGACAAAAAAATTCCTATAATTTATCTTCGTCTCATCAACAGCTTTCAAGCAGCGTCCGTAATTTTTCTTCGGCTTTCCTGGGAAATGAGATACGGAGGGGGGTGCGTAATACCTCCCCCCTCAGCGGGGCGCATCATGACAGGGACCCCAGCGGTGGCGCGTGTTAAGCGACTAAGGACGCCTGAGAAACGTAGCTACCAACTAGTTCGATGTAAAAGGAACATATCATTTACATCTGCTTTCATAAAACATTAGCAGTATGATGCGCTACGGGTTTTGCTTCCGAAGTTTTTTTCTACATATAAGTCCACAGAGGAAGCAAAATATGTTTACTCCAAGACACCCGTCGTCTAGAAAAAAATATTTCCGCAATTTTGGTCAATGTGGCCCACTACCGACCACAGGGCAGGATCGAGGGAACCGTCTACAGCCATGGTCCGTCTCAAAGCAGCCAAATTTCGGTCAATGCTGGTCAGCTTTCTAAACTATATTTTACTTGGTTTTAACAATTGGCTCGCCGCTCCACCATCTGCTGGTTTGTTTCTGCCTCTTACGTCTCAAAATGATAATGTAGATGAATGAAACGCTAATTCAACATACGCCATTAGAGATAGAGCCCTCACATATAGGCATGGAGCAATGCACCGTTTATAACTGTAATTTTGTGCGCATATGGCCATATTGGTGGACGCAGGGGGAGACATTCCGGCCATGCCCCCCAAAGCGCTGGAGCGGGCCAAACTATATTTTGCCCCCCAAACGCCGGAGAAATTTTTGAAGAAAGGTGTTTACACTAGGTCTGTAGAGCAAAAAATATTCGCTCCCACCCCCCCCCCCTCCCCCCATAGAGCGATCATGTACTTGGAGAGGTAGCTTACACTAGGTCTGTCGAGCACTGAAAAAGGTGCTTGCACTAGGTCTGTAGAGCAAACAAATCTTCGCTCCCACCTTCCCCCTCCCCCCAGGAGTAGAGGCAGACATGGGTTTGGCCCTCCCCCAAAAACTTGGGTCTGCGTCCGCCCCTGTATGGTTGCTGACCAGTCAACAGCGCGGTGATAACATTAACACGCGCATTGGTGGGGGAGCGCGTACCCACCCCCTCGGGTTTTTCAGAGATGAAACAAAAACAGAAGCGCTTAGCACCGCCGTACTGGGTAAACTCTCTTTCTGATGATTTTTACTACTTTAGGCAAAATTTTAAGATTGGTTAATCTCAGGTTAGGTCATTAGGGTATCATACGTAAGAACAGGGTGAACCTGTCAGATTTGAGCTAGCAATGCCATATTATATATCATTCGATTTGGCTTGCTGTAAGGATTCCAATGGTGTATATTTTCTGTCTCTATCTCTACTAGTTCAGGTGCAATGTCTAAAAACCTGCATTTACATGCTATCCCTATGGTGACATGCCTTGACCTCTAGTGACCTTAAATGTGACCAGCCAAAAAAAACATATTTTTGTGCTTCCTATAGAGATTTGGATGCACTATCCAACGACGTTTACTGTGTTTCGCTATCTAGCCTGGTTCTAGAGGTCTTTAGGGGTACTTAACCCCACCCCCGTCAACGCAAAGGCGGCTCAGACGCCCGGCAATGCCCTTATTAAGTCGGTAAATAATGAGTTTGCTGGAATCAACGCTTTGACTGTGAATATGACCAGATTCATCTAGATCAAAGATCAGTTCCCACCCCGGAGGACCTCCGATCTACCTTCGCCCCGGTGGGGAGGCGACTCGAGACCCCATCGATATCGGCTCCTATGCAGGATGTCGAGAAAACGAACGGTTAGAAGTAGGTCATAAGAAATGATGACGAAGCTCTATTTGTCACTTTCTGGATTCGCTTGATATTGAAGTCATGACAGATCGAAAGACTGCGACATGTTGGATGATCATGTTCTTACTCTGGAGTCTGGCAGGGATAAGTTGGATTCAAACTGTAGACATCGTATGATTCCTCTCGTTTTGGAAAATCAAATGATGTGTAATAGGACCACAGCAGGTCAAAACAGAATAAAAACCTGACCTAGAGCCAGGTCAAGGTCACTATTAGGATAGGTATATAGGATATGTCTGATAGGTATAGCCGATCTACATACCAATCGACCTTGACAGGTACTGAAGTTCCGTTTTTCTACCTATAAACACTAAGTATATATGCTCAAAAGCGTGAAGAAGGGAGCTTAAAAAGTTCCCTGTGACAGGCGCGGATTCAAGAGCAGCACATACATTTGGATAATTCCCGTAAGACCTAAGACAAACCGATCCAACAGCAGAAAACAGTTTTATATCATTAGGCCATTTCAACTAGCCATACAGCTAAAGCAAAATGTTTTGGTTGATCCACTTTTTCAGTCTCAGCTGCAGAGACCGGAGGACGCCAAGTTGTGAGCCGATGGTTGGCAAGATCCGCAAAGACGAAACCATAAGTCAATAAAAAGGCGGCGTGGCTGTGTCTTGATATTGATGGGGTTCTGGAAGTCTATTTAAGGCAGTCGGCAGGTTGGCCACGCTTCGCGGCTCATTGCAATTTCAAGAGGCAATTTGGACTGTCAGTAGCCAAATTCCACGCCTGATGCATCTGCAACAATTGCGAAAGACTGCCACGTGCTCGCCATGCAAGATGTTATTGTTCTGAGCCGTACTGGCAACACGTGCTGCTTTTCTATTTTGACGAAAGATACATTTTGTTCTTGGAAATGAATATGGCCTCCCACAAAAACCTTTAAATCATGGCAGATGTGTTGATGTAACCGAGAGTTTGAAACCAGTTACGTGCACCAATGTTCTTTCGCGTCCTTACTATCACTTTGCAGCTTCATTTTTAAGCTGATGTCCAGGAAAATACTAGAATCGGTGTTTGCAGCGCTCATGCTGTAAATCTGTAAACGGAGTCGCAGGTCCTGTCAAGCAGAGATCAGATATGCTATTTTCTCCCTACGGAAAACGATATTGCCCCTCTATAAGGAAGTGTCCCCTAACAGGGCTTTTGGACCCTTACGAGATATTATGTCATTATCTTCAAGGCAGGAGAGGAGTAAGATAGTGGTAGATTCTTGTACTGTATTATATTGAAGGATTTATTTTCACCGCAACGACTGTCATTATCAGTGTTTAAAATTTTCAAGCTTCTGGTTCCCGGAGTTTTTCTCCAACAATGTTATCAAGATCGCCGTTTCTCTGACCTCTGCTATCGATCTCTCATTGACCCATGTGGGTTCTTGTATGTCATGGTCGGGAGCCCTCTTCTTTTCACTTCATAGGTAACGTCGTCTCCACTGCCATTACGCAAACTATCAGCTGCTGTACGAATGCTCACAACACACCTCAACAGGTATTCACCACATTCTAATTCTTACGCACTCCTTAGTTTAGTCGAAGCAAGGCATGAAAGACTTTCGCATGATTGGGACGCAAGACGCACACACCCAGTCACACACACACGCACGCACGCACGCACGCACACACGCACACACACACACACACACACACACACACACACAAACACACACACACACATACACACACACACACACACACACACACACACACACACACACACGCACGCACGCACGCACGCACGCACGCACGCACGCACACACACACACACACACACACACACACACACACACACACACACAACAACAACGCACGCACGCACGCACGCACGCACGCACGCACGCACCGACACTAGACAAAGCCCCGACTTTAATCACGCGGCCGGCCCAATTTTTGCCTGGACCAGTGAGTCCAAATATGAAATATTTGAAATTTCGGAAGGGCTAGGGCCACCAGCGACCAAAGTTCAATTGACCATTTTGGATATACTTTGATTGGCCCAAAGTCGCCTCATTTATTAGTGGACTGTTTGTGACCAAACAGTATGCGCTGGCCAAAAGCAATCATGCCCAATTCATGGATTTTAGACATGTTTGGAGTGCCTCCTAGCGGTGAAAAAACAATTTGACAGTTTTTACAATTTGTTTCATTAAATGTGTGGACAGAATCATTGTGTATTTTGGTCCAGCTGAAACGAGATTTTGCGAATCGACCTCAGGGACTTGCGAGACGGATTTCAGCATTTTGGATTTCTTTATATGGCACTGCCTGGCGGCCGAAGTTAAAAATTTACATTGGTTTCTGTCATCCGTTTTATTTATTGAGGACACTGGTCCAGCGCAGCTAATATTTTGGGTGATAAACTACCGTTTTACTGTAATTTGATGCCTTTCGTACACACAAGGCAAGAAGAAAAAGACGGAAACAAGTGGGGAGCGGACAGAAACTAATGCGGTTACACCGTGGTAGGAAGAGAACGAATGGAAAATACGGCCCCCCAATCGAAATACGGTGAGCTCTGAACGGCAGGAGTGCCGACGCAGTGGTGAACATGGTGTTTGCCTCAACAGGGTCGAACACAGGTCATCGATCAGCCGCCGCATCCAAATCCAAAATCGGCTGAACAAGGCTCTGCCGTCAGCGACAGGCACTAAGTCGGGGAAAAGTCCACGTCGTGTTTCAACAGATTCGATATTGAAAATTCTCTTGCCTAACCAATAATTCTAACAAAAACCGACTTACGCTCATTATACGCCAAAAAAACGGCCAAAAAATTAACAATATTTCGAAAGATTATTTATCAAGATAAGCGAAATATGAAAGACGGTTGAGTTATCTTTCAAATAAACTCAACTTCACCAGAAAGTCGCCCGTCGACGGAACCAAGAGAACCCATCAAACTGTCTGTCCGAAGCAAAGCCGTGGACCACGAGGGTCAGAAACAGGAACTACTTCCTGGCTCAAATAACCAGATGTATATTCGACGCTCAGGAGCAATGCGAGAGCTAGATGGATGAGCAGCCTCCTTATGCATGAAGAAGCACGTCCGAGCACCACATTCCAACGTTCAAGACGAAAAAGCCCCAACGCAGGAACTAATGTCAAAGCTTGGCGGTCCGGGACCCATCTCCTCCGTCTATGGCTGTATGCATGATATGCCAGAACGCAGTGGATTCCCAGGCATGATCCGAATCTAATCAGCACTGTCCTGTTATGGCGACTGCGTGAACAAAGTTGTTGGCACCGGTGCACTGCTGGCTTTCAGCCATCAGCGGTACTTCGCCTAGAGATGGTTCCCTTGCTCTTTCAGCAACTGACATCTCGGCCTGTGCGAAGTCAGCTCAAAACGTTTTCTAGTGGTGAAGCCAAGATCATACCCGAGGCACCTCTCAGTCGGAAGGAAGTGGGTCCGGGAAACCATGTTTTTATTTTATTTTTTATTTTTATTAGGGCCACTCCCAACAGGCAAACTTGCCCAATTACAGGGAGTATTGGCGTGGGTGTTTAAGGATCCTCTCCACCGGGTCAAACGGACAGAAGGCGGTTTCCCGCCGGGAATGAACCCACGTTAATCCATGCTATCCGATCCAAATACTGGCAACAAAGCCACTGGGCCACCCCGGCCCCAGAGTTTGCAGAGATTGAGCAAAGAACTAAGTTGGTAGACCTGGCTGAACCTGAATCGTGGTCTAAATTCAGACTCCTGAAGCTGGACACCGGGTTCCTAGGCTGGATGTCAGTGACAGGCCTGACTCATCTACCTACCAGGCATCAAGGGTAAAGCCCAGGGCCATACATGTTCCCAATGATACCGCCGCAAAGGGAGGAAAGATGGCCTCGGACTTTCAAACGACAGCGTAGTCTAAGCACACTGCAGAACATTCTGCAAGCGGTCGGAAAAAACGAAAATCAACCTGATCTACGCCAAGGACCCGAAACACAAGTAATCTGGAGCTCAAGAAAGGGGGTTGTGTGAATAGTAAAATAGAAATCAAGTGTGACTATCAGTGGTCAAAACTAGCGCAACTGAACATGACGTCTTGTCGAGGCCATGAGTGGTGAGCGCGGCAATGGAGTCGCGCAGCTGGCTCCACGCAGCCGACCCGGGTTCAAGGCCCGGCGACTTACTGAACGAGGAGCAAGCGGGCTCCCAAAACCCTCAAAAGGGAAGAGTAGGCACGCCGTATGACCCTGGCAGTTGGCGCGTCGATAAGCCCCAAAAATCAATCAAACAGGCCGGAGCTGTGCTATGAATGTCTCTTACAAATCTCGTATTTGTTATCGAAAGATCGGTGTTATGTTAACTACAATAATAACATAAGCAATAACCCAAAGTAAAATGATTACAATAATCAAGACATTTCGTGTCAATTTGGAAACATCGGCTCTTGGCGTTAATCATCGTACATGAGCTTAGCTTCCACAACGGTGCTTTTCATGCAAGGTACTTAAGCTGGAACCTTCAAGCATTTCAAAGATTGATGAATCAAGATGTTTGGTCTCAGCATGTATAACTGGCCTTGTATTGTAATAGGAATAATACCTCAAATCGATGAACGATTGGGTTCTTTCCCGAAATATCCCAACTAGCCGCCCACTGTGCTCCGGTGGATTACGAAATGAGAGGAGGTCGTGCGAGAACTCCCAAAAACTATGAAAAACTATGGAAAAAATGGATGATTTGTTGAAAAACAACAAAAGGAAGATTAAATATGGTCCGAAAATTTTGAAGGTGATATCTCACACTAGAGGAATTTGCAACACAAATTATCGTTGGAACTCAACCAAAACTTCTTACTCATTTTTGTCAGTCATTAATTTATTAAAAACTTAGAAATTAATTTCGCCACCAGATGTCACTCATTGCCATAAGTTGTAAATGCCTTTAACAGATACTTGACCTACAGGAGTAGTTCATAATTACAACAAAGTTCAAATCCAGGATGGTTCAACAATTATTTTCGATAAATCTCACCAAAACGCCAAACGTTGCAAACTTCTACCGTCAGGCGGCACCCCTAGCTGGCGTCCAAAATGCCAAAGTACTCACAGGTAATTTGGAGCTTTGAAAACAGTATTTGACCACTACTGGGTCCGATTTTAGATAATACAATTTCCACGGGCGATTCAATGAATATTAAAATTCAAAAATTTAAAACTTGACCGCTAGGTGGCACCCCTACAACATAGATTTTAAAAAATTGGGATTTAAAGTTTTCATGTCTGAAACAACAAAATGTGGCGGGCCGCTAAGCTAATTCATCAAAAATGAAAATCATGGGCGTTTGATGCACCCTAACCGACACGCCTACTCACGCCCCATGACTTGCTGCAACAACTCGAAAATATGAGCCATAAGGTAAGTTGAGCTTCAATGATATTCGGGTGTATTGCTGTTTGCTTCCATCCGCTCTATTTCCAGGAGTCAGCATCTTCTTTCACTGGAACTCTAGAAGACAAAGCATCCCTGTGAACTTTATATCTGTGGAGGCCCGATATGGAAACACCTAGCGCAGTCGGATCCGAAACCATCAGCGGTGGTAAACAAACTCACAGAAGCCTCTTCCAAGTGCACACCTGTCTCGGAAAAGCTCTCGACCAGTGGTTCAGCTGTCCTAGACACTGAAGAACCAGTTTCTTTAACTGCAAAACACGTACAAGCAGGCTTATATTTATCGCACCAAGTTCTTGGAGCTAGAGCGGTGGGGTGCTATTTGTTGTCTCCATGGCAGCTGGAGTGATCCCACCCTGTCCGCAGGGTCAGCTTTAACAACTACGTCTTCGTCAAATTCAGTGACATCTTGGGTGGTACTAACAGTGGTGCGAGAAGATGAATTCGGCAGACTGATGTCGCTGCGTACAGATATTCTCTCAGAATGGCATACCATTTTCCTAGAACGGCATCATTCCCTTGCGTTTGCTATCGCGTATGAACTTATTTTAGGCTAAATGGGCTAAATAGACTCGTTTCAGGCTTGCAGGTACGTTTCACAATATCTGTTATGACGTTCGCGACTATGATCATATGTATACTACTCGTGAATACTTAGTGATCTGCCAAAAGCTATTCTGTGTTTTTTTCACAATATCCTACGTGGACTAGCTCCTGAATTGTCTGCAATATTCAACAGGTGGTATAAGAATCATTCACTTTCGCTAAATTACTTTCTACTCTACACCCATTGCAATTCAACGGGAATTACCCTGAGCTTGACCTTATGACGTCCCCGTTGGTGGAGTCCTCATTCTCTGCAGACGGGAGGGACAATGCCCAGGTGACCTACAACCGGGGTTCCTATCAGTCGCGACGGCGGGGAATCCCGGCTCTCCTCTACTACGGCATCGTGCCGTGAAGCGCTCTAAAATAATAAAATATATATATGTATATATATATAAAATATATATAAAAAAAAAAATATATATATAATATTTTTACTAGGACCAATCCCCATTGGCCCATTTACCAAATTACAGGCAGCACCTATCGACGTGGGTGTTGAACGACCCCCTATGCTGGGCCTTGGATGGGACACGAAAGGCGGTTTTAGGTCCTGGGATTCAGTTTACGTTAGTCTGTACCATTTCAATCTGGAGACTTAGTAATGAAGCCACAAGGCCACTCGGACCCTAAGCCGGAGGCTGCTAATACATTTGGAATCTGTTGCCAATCCGTTCCGGCAGACGGATTAACGCACCGGCAGCTGAATTGTTGAAAACAAGATGATGGCAGTTGGAAATGCATGTAGGTTTTCATAATGCCACCTCCTTGAGCTGAAACGCTGAGTGTGCCACTGTGCTGCAGAATGATTTATACCTGGCCCCCACAGGAGTAGGTAAAAGACACTCACGTGACGCATTGTTGAGAAATCAAGCTAGAGACCATGGAAGGAAACGGACACGTGCACAACCAACGAGTCTGAACTGTGCGTTGATTCGGTGGACTTCCGATCCGCATCTTACTTTTAGCGGTAGTTTTTCCCTACGACGTAGTCAGAGGGCAATTGGACGGCCAGTTTACGGATTATAAACACTATGAATAAGGGGAATGGGTAGTTGTTGCACACATACATTTGCGAATTGCATGATTTCAGGACGGTGTTAATACGCGACAAGTAGCGCGCTGACAAGATGGTTTGAGCTGGTTTGCTGACGATTGCCAAAGTTGTGGGTTCTCTGTGAAAATAGGCGGACTTTGGAGACAATTACTCATTTTGCACGAATGTGCATTCAGACACATCCGCCCGTTCAAACGACCATAACTCTACTAGATGGACAGATCGTTAGCGCATTTGAGGAGGGTGTAGATTGGCTCTACCCAATGTTATCCAGTTTCACCCTTTCAACGTTGATTTCCAGCTTCCCCTTCCCCACATCCTAATCAGCACACCAGTCGCGCGCTTTTCCGTGGTCCGCTTAGACAATAAAAGGCGGGAGTAGCGCGCACGTGGGAGAGCCTGCCTGTCGTTCGCGATAGAATCAACTGCTCTGCCCACTCACCGTAAACGAGCTCCCCCTCAGAGGTGCCGGCGAGAAAAATAACGCATCGTTTCCAACCCTTTCCAGCTCTGACATGCTGTAATCGTTCAGCCCGAAATTCAAAAACGCATGTACTACCTATTCAAAATAACTTTTATCAGCATAATACTAATGTCGTATTGCTTGGAGCATAAACATACTTCGAGTAATTACTGAATGCAAAAGGATTGTAGGAGTAGCCAAGGGAACGGAAACGGGTTCGTCCACATCTTGAATAGGTAATTACAACTTAAAATATAAAACATGTGCTCAGCGTGCATACGTGAAAATGTATATTCTATGCTAAGCTAATTGCATGACCAGCGAAAAACCCACCAACTCACCACGAGGCGCTAATGACAGATGCTGGGCCCTTACGAAATGGGACACAAAATTATGCTTTATTATGCTTAATCATGCCCAAAAATGTTTGTTGAGGCAGTATTGGGAGTGCTGTATCAAAACAAATGCATCAACAGCGTTGCTACACTGCAACACCAATGGAAGAAAACGCAATTGCTTCGATCGTCAAGCATCCGTGTACACTGAGCAATTATCCAGTGATTTGGAAAACCGACAGTTTTAGCCCTACGCCTTTTGATTGGCACCAGTCTTGCATTTTCGCTGTCACCCCTGAACTAATTTTCTCCACTGTCATGTAGGGGGTGCCGCTGTCAGAGACCAAATATCATCAAGCTTTGGAGACACTGCTGCTCCAAAAAGCGAATGTCGTTCTGTTCCTCCATCACCGTTATGCGGCTGATAACGGCGCGGTAACACCGCAATGCAAAATCCAGCTGCCAACAAGACAGTACATCTGTGTGCTATTCAGGTCTGGCAAAACACCTTTTGCACCTCAACCTAGGTCTGCAGGAGGCTACGTGGTGATGTATTCACAGCATAACGGACCTGGCTGAAATGCACTCCTGGGCTTGCCTCACCTGTCCCTCTCAGTTATAAAAAACGAACTTTAAGAGTAGCGGCGAGTGAATGCACTCAGACGGTTTTCCTACTAAGCATTTTCATGGCACGGCTGGAAAAAGCAGAATGGGTGAATTATTTTTATTTTAGATGTTCCCCTTACTCGGAAATTGTGGATGCGTATTTTCACATCATTTCCCACCGATGTTTTGTTAGTAATTACATAGATCCAGTCCCATCCTATTTAAAGCCTCAGTACTTCCACCTGCCACATAGATCAGACTATATACATATTTGATCAGTACAGGACACCATGAGATGTACAGTACAGCTGTCAAGAGCCGAGGCTACATAAAGTACATCAATACGACAGGCAGTCAAGGAAGTAAAAGGAGTACCTAATATTACTCCTTATAATGTATATATGCATTATACATATATACATTATAAGGAGTGGTTAAGTGAAATATAAAGTAACTACTTCATATGCTTAAATAAACATATGATTACTATTATCATATGTTTATTTAAGCATATGAAGTAGGTACTTTATATTTCACTTAACCACAATTACCTCATTATTTGACATGCACTTTTCAAGCAAGCGCGCATGATAATTGACCATCAACAGCAAAAAATAGTTTCGAAGTTGGGGACTTTTCTTCAAGGGAGTATTTCAGAAGTTTAGAAGCTTTCAACTTGTATTTCAGGCGTTCAGCAGCTGGTACAGAATGCATTTTCGATAGTCACAAGAACGGCGCCTCAGAAAAGCGTAGTTCTTGTGTTTCTGAGTTTCTGAAGTGTAGATCTTGTGACTATCCAATATTCTGCATGCACCAGCTGACAATGGCTTGAAATAGAGATTGAAAACAGTTTTTAAACTTTGGAAATATTCCTATTTGGAGATAAGTCCCCAACAACAAAATAAAATATCATAAGACTCCGCTATGCTATTCTGCCAGCATGAGACAGTTGCATATGTGACGTTGAGTGAATCCAGATTTCTGTGCAGCAAATCATGTTGGTTTCTCTGCTGTCCATAATGATACTTACATAATTGCAGCGTAATGCTTTGCACGGCTGCGGTCGGCGGGGTCTCTTCCGCGTGTGCAAAACGTTTCCACAGTGCCGGCTGATTTATAGTGTCGGAAAATGTACGTTTCCCTTTTGAATGCATCATCAAAAGCAGTTTGCGGCGCTAATGGCCATGTGCTCAGTAATTACACCATGTCAAAAGATCGCAGGCTCGGAATTTGCTGCAAAACGCCTGCATTATGGAATGACGACAGAAGTTGTTCGAGCCTTGTGTGGTGACGGCCACTGGGCGCCTTTAACAGCAGCCCGCCCGGTACCCGTGGAAAGTACAAGTCACGCTCTCCCACAAGTGGATGATTCAAAGCACGCTCATCCGTCCGAGCCCTAAATTCCAGCAACCCCCAAAAATTACAATTTCCTCGTTTTTCATGAGCAGAAGACAAACCACCTCCTTTGAACTAATGCCTTCTTGAAGTTTAACTTCCGCCAGCTACTGGTAACTGGGGAAAGGTTCAAGATTCTCGTCATGATCTTTCTGTAAAAGACCAAGAGGTGGTTTACTGCACAGTGATGGCGGAATAATTCTGGACCAAATATGGTTCACTGCGGTGATTCCAGCTACCCAGAGAAATGGAACTGATCCAGTTTCGCTTGTTTTCAGGAAAGTAACACACGGATTTTTTCCCTTTACCGAGGGAGGGGGCAGGCAGACACTAACCTGGTGGAATCTGAATGTGACAGCTGTTTTAAAGAGCGTTGCTAAGAAACTTCGACATAACTTAACCCGCACCACGGTGGGCCTCTGAGCCACCTTCGCCCTGGTGGGGGGTGTTTGAACACCCCGCCCCCTCGAACTCAGCCCCTATGCGGGATAGCGAAAAAAACGCGAAGGCTGGTGTATAGCTCATACAAATTCATTAAAAACTATATCTGTCACTTTTTTGGTCAGGGAAATATTAAGGCCATGACGGGTCAAAGAGAGTGGGATTTTGAGTAAAGTTTTTGGGCTCTAGCGTTTGACAGATTTGAGTTAGAATCGTTTTTGGGCGCCATTCGCTTCCTCTCGTCACGACAAATCGAATGCTGTATAATATGACTCTACTAGGTCAAAACACAAAAATTACCTGGCCTCAGGTCAGGTCAAGGTCACCTTTTAACCTAGTATAGTAAATATGCGTATCAATCGACGCGCAATAGCCATCTGAACGCAATGATATAAAAATAAGAGCTGTATCATCATTTCATGCAAAGTGATTGACCTAAAACTGCTTAAATAGCCCCAGATGGCCTCTCAGAAGTCACAGGTCAAAAATTGCAACATGAACCTGGAAAGGGGCCCAGGATACTACGATTTAGAGAATAGGAAGGTATTCTCAGCTGTATCTACACAAATACAGCCCGATTTCTGTTTTCCCATGTACTTCCATTGGAGAGTTCATGGTCCGTGCTTGACCTTAGGTCATCGATATGAGAAATCCCGGAATATATGTATGTTGTAGCACTCGGTGGGGCCATTATGTGGTATAAGTTTCAATCCGATAGATTTACCTATTTATTGCTTATGCCACCTTAAACATTTTCTGAGGTGAGGTCTTTTGGCCTGTACTGGTGACCTGAACTGAGATGACCCAACCTTAACATTTTGGTGAAAGTTGCGGAATTGATCAAGGATAAGGTGTGCCAAGTACAGCAGCGCTTCACGCCGCTGTTTTTTCGTGCCGCCGGAAAAACCAGCGGGGATTTTCAAACACCCCCAACGGGGCAAGGGTTAAGGTGGAAACGTTTCTGTAGGTCTGTGTTTGGCAGATGTGAGAAAAAGGCAAAACACCTAGTTGGAGTTCCATGGTTTAGCGAGACGTTCCTCTCTGATGCATGACTTAGGGTGTGTATTCACCCCTCCCTTCCTCTCCATACCTACTTTTAAGACATTTAAAAATTTGTTATAATTTCGGCTTCCAGCAGCAAGAGGACATCAGGGGCGCCGTTCCTATGTGTCAGGTGAAGTATGCTAACCTGCACTAAGCTGTCCTCACTTTAACGCGCACATTGACGGGGGTCTGAGCCACCTTTGCTTTGATGGAAGGGAGAGCGGGTACCCTCCTCCCCAAGATCTCGAGAACCACGCTAGGCAGCGAAAAACGGTAAACGGCGTTGGGTAGCCCATCAACGTCTCCATCAAAAAAAAGCGAAACCAATTTTTTAACAGGTTATATTTAAGGTCACTACAGGTCAAAACATGCCGTCATAGGGATAACATGTAAATGAAGGTCTTCGGCCATTGCATCTGAACAAGTAAAGACGGAGAAAAACAATTTAAGCGATTGGAATTATCGCAGCAAGCCGAATCGAATTATACATAATATGAAATTGCTAGTTCGAATCATGTCGAAATGATATACCACCACCGTGGCGCAGTTGATTAAGGCGCCCAGTGCGGGAGGTCCTTGGGTCAAAGCTGACCTCCGGCAGTGTTTTCCTCGACCGCTTCCTACCCAGGAGATGGCAGTACACTGGGTAGTGCCCACCTTGACTAGGGACTTCCGCTGACCAACCATCGCCCTTGTTATTGGGAGCATGGGCTTCATCTACCTTTAAATAGATCCATCGGTCTGGTGTCACCGCCCGAGGGCACGGCCTCACCGCGTGTCACCGAAGCAGTCCTCTGCTCCACCGGGCCCGAGAAGTCGGGATAGCTCCACTGCCTGGTACAGTGGGGCGCGTGACATGGAGCGTGCGGACATGACTGTCCCGCAAGGGTGCCGATAAGCGTAAGCCCCGCTGCCGTGTATCATAGTGTGTGTCTACGTGTGTGTGGTACAAATGTATGAAATGTTCTCGGGTCGGGAACGCTAAAATATTTTAAAAAATGTCGAAATGACGTTTGACCTGAACTGAGATCAGGTCAAGGTCAAATTAGGTAAACATTCATATAATAAGAACTGGAAAGACAAGGCTAATCTAATGAAGCTAAAATAAACACTCTATCGCCACTCATTACTAAGTTATTTAGTTAAAACCATTTTCCTATGCATTTCCAATGGAGAGGTCATTGCTCGTACCTAACCTTACGTCATCGATATAAAAATACCGGAACATATTTTAGAGGACTCGGTGGGCCCATTATGTGATATGAGTTTTACTCGGATGAGTTCACCCTGTTACGGCTTATGCTATCTTAAACTTTTTAAGTCAGGTCAGTCGACCTGTACTGGTGATCTGACCTGAGATGTCCTAACCTTAAGAATTTGACAAAAGTTGTAAAAATGATCAGAGAAAATTTATACGAAGTACGGCGGCGCTACGCACCACCATTTCTATGTTGTTTCTAACAAACCCGAGGCAGTGGGTACCCCCGTTAATGTGTGTTTCAACACGCGCCGCGCTGGGGGCGAAATTCGCCCCTCCCCCTGGTTTTCCCCAGATAGCTCAAAAACGAAGCAACGCAGAACAACGAAACTCACAGTACCTTACTCCACATCAATTTGACACATTTGACCAAAGTTTTGAGTTAAGGTCATGTCAGGTCAAGGAGCTATTCAAGGTCAAATGATCCGACCTCAGAACCTAAAATCACGAGTTTGAAGCGGTGCCCAGGGAACATCAGCGAACCGATCAGTTTGAAACTTCCGCAATATGATAAGGTTATTAGGGTCTACAAATCTGCTATCTCGGAATTTTGATATTGTTGACCTAAAGTGGGGTCAATTTTTTGGTCACCCCATTATAAGTGTAGGGTGAAAAATAGAATGGGCTCGTTTTCAGTAAATCCTGGATAGATAAAGCTGAAAATCCTCAAACCGTCTATTCTTACCACGATCTTGACCATAAAGTTGAGTTTTTGAACACCTGACCTCTCAAAGGTCATGTCAGGTCACGGGTGCATAGGGTGATTGTTTTGCCAATAACTTCTCACTGAATTGAGATAAAGCTCCTATTTTGCTTGCATTGTGCTTATATTGTCACGGAGAGTCGATTGATATGCAACATGATCATGCCAGGTCACTCTGTGACTCTGACCTAACTCGAGGTTAGGTAATTTTCACTATTTGACCTAGCAAGGTCATATTATACATCATTCGATTCACCGCGATAATAGGAATGCAATGATGCATAAAGATTATTTTGCTCTAGTTCCACTGAGGGAAGATCTATAGAGAGAAACGTACACTGGTCTGTTTTAAGCCTATGGAACCTTCTTTGACCTATGCTGACCTCAATATTGACCTGACATAAAAGTTCCTGGTAAAATTTTTTTCGTCTTGTCAAGAGCTTTCGAACGCTGCCCGTAATTTTTGTTTAGCTTTCGTGGAAAATGAGATGCGGAGGGGGCGAAAAACGCCCCCAGCGGGGCGCGTCATGCCAGGGACCCCAGCTGGGCGCGTGTTCAGGCCCGTTCACAGCGTTTCCACTTGGGAGGGCTATCTAAATACATGGCGAATAAATCGCTTGGCTCGCACCGATTTTCCGTCCACGGATTCCGCTTCGGTCATCCACACGCATCGATACCGCCTTCCGAAATTCTGTGCGATCGGACTGTGTATGAGCTTTCTAAAAATATATCATGCGCATGCTGCTTACGAAGTAAACTTTTCAGTGGCACCAGTATTTTTTGGTAGCAAGAAGTGACTGGACTAGTCTAAAATTTGATAATAACGATTTCTTCTTATTTCACATGTTTGATATTTATCGCGTGAAGACGGATTGTGGGTGGGGATTTATCAGTCAGCAGACCATGGGTGCCGCATGCGAGTGGAACTTGCCTGCAGAAACGATGTGAACAGGCCTTTAACCCTTGCCCCGGTGGGGGTGTTTGAACACCCCCTCCGGTTTATCCGGCAGTACTGAAAAACAGTGAAGCTTCGCGCCGCCGTACTTAGCACACCTTATTCTTTATCAATTCTGCAACTTTCCCCAACATTTTAAGGTTAGGTCATCTCAGGTCAGATAACCAGTGCAGAACAAGTGACCTCACCTTAAAAAATTTTTAAGGTGGCATAAGTAAGAAGTGGGTGAATCTATCGGATTGAAACTTATACCGCACAATGGGCTGACCAAGTAATACAAAATATATTCCGGGATTTTTCATATCGATGACCTAGGATTAAACAGGAACTCGGCTGTATTTGTGCAGATACAGCTGCGAACACCTTCATATTCTCCAAGTCGTAGTATCCTGGGCCCCTTTCCAGGTTCACGTTGCAATGTTTTGACCTGTGACATTTGAGAGATCATCTGGGGCAGGTTTCAGACTTGGTTCGATAACTTTGCAGGAAATGATGGTAACACTTTTATTTTGATACCATTACGTTTGGATTGCTACTGCGAGTCAATTTATATGCATATTGATCATGCTAGGTTAGAAAGTGACCTTAACCTGACCTAAAGTTGGATCATTTTTATGTTTTGACCTAGTGTGGTCATATCATGCAAGATTCGATTCGCCGTAACGAGAGGAAGCGAATGAGGCCTAAAAATGATTCTAACTTCACTCTGTTAGACGCTAGAGCCCGGAAACACCTATCTGACATACCACCTTCTTTGACCCGTCTTGACCTCAATATTGACCTGAGCCAAAAAGTTAATAATGCAGTTTCTTCATGACTCTGTATGAGCTATCCAAAAGCTTTGCGTTTTTCACTATCCCGAATAGGGGTCGAGTTCGAGGGGGTGCTTGAACACCTCCCACCAGAACAAAGGTGGCTCGGAGGCCCTCTGGGGCACCGCTGGGCCCGCGGGGTAGGTGTTAAGGGCTTCAGGAATCTGATGATAAGATCAAAAGGTCTGCTACAATAGGAGATTCTATGAAGTGATGGGGTTCCAAAACAATAAGTCATCGAAATATTCGTTATGCCCGTTTTGAAGCTAGATTACTTTGTCTAACTCCCAGCCAAAGGCCAACTTCAAACAAAGCATTTCGTGCATGTGGTGGCAGCGTGACATAACCTGACAATCCAAACGGTTCGGCAATCGGGCTGAGTGTCTGCTGAGTAACCGGACACCGTGCCGATGACAGAGACAGCCGCCTGTTGGGACCGATGCCGAGCCCACGCGCCCTCTGTTAGCACAAGTCTCGAGCAGCGTCCGCGGCGCGGCGTGTCGTGCTCCTGAAGAGACACCGCTCTCAGGCCGCCGCGCCGTGTCACGCCGGCCGTCACGACTCTCCTGCGACGAGAGCGGCGCGGCGCCGTCACGACCTCGTCACGGTGACTGTCACGATGTCGTGAGCGAAGCCGAACGCCCGAGACCACGACCGATACGGCTCCTCGTCACAAAAGTAGATGGCTCTTTGCCACGAATAGCTGGTTCACCGTAACGAAATTAGCTAGGTCCTATTCGCATAACTAGCATATTTTTGTCTCAAACCCGGGTGCCTTCTCGTCACAAAACTGGTTGCTTCCTGATTACAAAAGTGTGTCCCCGTGACTGAACTAGCTGACTCATCATTACAAAAAGCCAGCTCCTAGTCACACAACTAGCTAGCTCCTTGTCACATAACTAGCTGGATACTCGTTACAAAAGTGGCTGCGTTTTCGTCATGGGAACTAGCAGACTCCTGGTCACAGGACTAGCTGGCTCCTGGCCGCAAATAGTTGACTCCACGTCACAAAAATAACTGTCGGCTCGTCACAGAGCTAACTGACTACTCGTCACAGAGCTAACTGACTACTCGCCACAGAGCTAACTGACTACTCGTCACAGAGCTAGTTGATCCCTCGCTACGCTGGCTCCGGGACTCAAAAGTAGCTTGCTCCTTGTTACAGGATTAGCTGGATTCTTGTCACGAATAACACGCGCCCCGCTGAGGTCCCTGGCATGACTCGCCCCGCTTGGGGGCGTATTTCGCCCCCTCCGTATCTCATTTCCCAGGAAAGCTAAACAAAAGTTATGGAGGATGTTGGAAAGCCCTTGACGAGACGAAGAGAAATTATAGAAGTATTTCTATGTCAGAACAATATTGAGGTCAGTATAGGTCAAAGAAGGTTTTATAGGCTTACATCAGAGCAGTGTACGTTTTAGACACTAGATTTTTACTCGGCGGAGATTGAGTAAATATTCATGCATCATTGGATTCCTTTCATCGTGGCGAATGAAATGATTTATAATATGACCTTGCTAGGTCAGACTGTGAAAATGAGCTGACATCGGGCTAGGTAAGGGTCACAGGGTGACCTGGTATGTTCGTATTGTATATCAATCAACTCCCGGTGACAATATTAGCACAATGCAAGCAAAAACGGAGCTTTTTCTCAACTCAGTGGGAAGTTATTGGCAAAGCAATCACTCTTTGCTCCTGTGACCTGACATGACCTTTGAGAGATCAGATGGTCAAAAACTCAACTTTATGGTCAGGATGATGGTAAGAACACACGGTTTGAGGATTTTCAGCTTTATCTATCTAGTATTTACTGAAAACAAGCACTTTGTATTTTTTCACCATAGACTTATAATGATGTGACCAAAAAATTGTCAAGAACTAAAACTGACAAGAACCAAAGAATTGACAAGAACGCAAGAGCTCATGCGCCATATCGACAGTAGTTCTATTTTAGATTTCGTAAATCGAAACATTAGACGAATAAACTTACCGGCATCTGGCCATCCTAGTTCCGGGAACAAAATTAAGGGCCGTTATTCGGAAGCTCTGCAAGCGAAAGCTTTATTTTTTACTTGCAGTAACTTGGATATTGACCCTACCTAGAATTGTTGCCAAAGCACCGCCTTGTAGCCAACACATTATCCGATGCATCGCCCTGAACTCCTGAAACGCATTTCTTCACAAGATCAAGTACTTTGAGGCGCTTAGGCTTGCCGCGTGAATGAATGTCAAACCGCAGGCTTCATAAACGTGATAAAGGTGGCCTTTGCCAGCCTTGTTCAAGTTCTCTTGCACATTATTGGGTAATTTGAGCATTCGTGGGGAATAATTAACCCAAGACGGCGCCTCGTAAGTTGGAACTTTGCTACCAACGTATAATATTCACCTAACCAGCTCGCAGTGCCTTGTTTGTAGGGATTTATGTACATCGTAATGCTGAGATAGCTTCCGACGGCCAACTTTTGGCGGGAAATTATCCACTTGACCCGCAGCTGACGGTCAGATGGCGGGTTTATGAGCCACAGTGGATGTCACTAGGCCGGCCTGACCGGCCGGATTTGTCCGGCCGTCCGCCAATGAGTGTGGTCCCATCACGCCACATTAGTAGTGCCTCAAGTGCAAAATTCGACCAACTTGTTCGCATGATTTGTTGCACGGCGTGTTGTGCCGGGCGAAATTAGCATTTTCCCCCAACTTCACATTATTTTGTGCTTGTGCACACCATCAGACTTAGTCCAAATGGCCCTGGCATCTACGCCATATCGTGAGAGGTACATCTTAATATCATTATTGGATGAATTTTTGATAATTCCGTTAATTGTACAATCACAGCCGAATTCTGCCGAACACCCTAGTCATTTAGCCTATATTGGCCTCAGTCCTGTACAATACCGTACCTGTCGTTGGCTCAGCTTCGGCCCGACCATAACTCGGCGTCATTATCTGTCAGCGCGTCACCATATTGCCTGATCTATAGCGCTCTCTGCCCGGGCTAAGGGTCACCTGTCGCATAAACTGTCGACTGCCGCACGTCGTCACTTCCACTATATCCTTTGTCGTTTAAAAAAACCTTTTAAAGGGTATTAACCGAGCGTGGTATAAAAATTGGCCACCGTTTTCTTTTCCGCTTTCAAAATTTCACCTCTTTCCAACTTTATTGCAGAAATATTAAAAATGACCATGTAATGTTTAGGTCTTGTGTTATAATCCGGAAGTATCTCCAATCGAGGTTTCATACTTCCAAACCACTTGAAAAATTCCAGCGTGAAGTGACCAGACTAGTCGTCCATTCTCGTTGTTTTAGCTTGTTCAATTTCCAACCAGAACGGTATTGGCTGTTACTAACCACTCTTTTTCACCCGCAACAAACAAAAACAGGGCTCCGTTGTCTGGATTTCATTTCTCGGTAGGGCGGCAGACGCCGGCTGCCTCACCAGCTGTCGTCTCCCTCACTGTCGTCCAGCTGTCGTCTCCTTACAGTTGTGACATCGGGGAGTGACGAGACACATTTTATGTCGCACGTCACCAAAGCGACCGTCCACCATCCGTCATTTCGGCCAATCTGGCGTCGCCACGGCATGCACCACACCGCCCTATTTGGCAATTATAAAGCCATCCTTTCCATTCGGCTGAACGGCCATTTCCCTACCAATATCATAGCTGGCCCGGCCAGCCGAGGAAATGCCCATGAAATAGATATTTTCGCGGGCTGCGAGTTTTCATTTTAAGATTGCCTTCCTTATAGCCCTGAACGGGCGACCCATGAATGCCACCAGTGGCTCGTGTAACAGGAGATTAGCAGTGGTGGAGCTGTCAAAACCGCGGCGGAAATGAACCAAACACACACTGATCATGGTTTTGGTAAACCCATATCAATAATGGTGTCTTGCTCACATGTAATGATTCAGGCTTTTACGGTTTGCATTTGGCGACCCATTATAGCGGAACGGCACAATCTTCAGCCATGCTGAACTTGGTTCGGACCGACTATGCAGATTAGTCCGACAGAACTTTGCGATAAGGATGCTGCGCATCAGGTTTTTATCGTACACTAGCTACATGAAAGGTTATTCATTTGATGATGTTTCTTTTTTTGTTGCAAGTACTGGCAGCATCGAACTTTGGGATCGAAGCTTCCGTTATGACCTAAGGGAACTTTTTGCGAAGATTCGACCCCACCAACCGAATGAGCAATTCCTGAGATTATGGGTAATTTTGGAGGCTAGTGCTTACTGCCCCCTCCAAAAAAACAAAGGGATTGCCACCCCTTTGCTATCAGCCCTCAGGTCAGCATCCCTCAGTGGTCAGATCCCAGCCAATCAACGTAGCGTTATTAAACCCCCCAGCCCAACCCATTCCGAGTATTTCCTCTGCATAACAGTGGCAGATACAAGGGGGGTAGGGGCTCAACCCCCCCCATGTCCGAGTGTCAATAGTAAATGCAACGCCGGAGGCTGTTCTGAGGTAAAGGCGAGGCGAGGCGAGGCAAAAGTTCGAGCCCCCTAGCCCCCTAGCCCCCCACCGCTAAAAGAAGTCCTGGATCCGCCACTGTCGCATGGCTTCAAAATTTCTGGACAACGAGCTTGAGCCCTCCGCTCTGCCGATCGAGCCGCTGGGGCTTCATTCTCTGCTTTTTCGGTTTCTTGTTCACTCTGACCTAACCTTATAACGGAAGGAGGAACACTTCAATGCAAGTAAATATAAGACACTTGTTTTTCGCATTGATCATTGGTTTGATAATAATAAACAGGATATTGTTGCAGCGGGGGTCATGTGGTGGCAACAGCTCGTTCCTCTTGGGAGGGATTCCCGGGTATAAAATTATGCCTTACTCAAAGAACCCGCGAGGTCCTGGATCCGGTCTGGCAGTACAGAAAGTCAACAAACTGAATACTACATCACAGAGCCCCGCCGATAAGATCGATAGAATGCAGAGGTTAAAAACTACCTCGTCTCTATCAAGTGCCAGGAATGGGTGGCTTAGTGGAGAGCATTAAAGCCTCCTAAGCCACCGGTCCCGGGTTCAAGTCCCGACGGAGTCTATGAATAAGTCGATCTGATCACCAAATCTCTCCCAACAGTGTGGGAGTTGGCCACGCTGTATAACTTTTGCAGTTGGGGCGTCGTTAAACCCCCACAGTTATGTTATCATTAATGTTTGTATCAAGTGCCAGGAAAACTTAGCCAAATTCCGTGGAACGTTCCGACTGAAGAGAGCGTTTTCAAAACGTTTTTCAGCACTGGGAATACACCAATACATAAAAGCACTTCCCCTACCTTCTGGCAAAAGCTCACGTGCATAAATTTGCAATGGACTGCCATTAGAGCTGGCCAGCGGGTTTCAGCTTTGAGCTCACAAATGATCAACTTTTCCAGGCAGTGCAATCGGTCGACCGTCATCAAAAATATTGAAAAACTTGCCCATCTGAACAGATCTTCGGTAAAGTGATCGGTTCGGTGCTATAGCTCTGGCACTGGTAAGCTGGCAGTTCCTTTAAAATTGTTTTACTTGGAGGCTCTTTTAAAATAGCACTTAATCTCTCCGTCACAAGTTTTGATGCAATTTATTCAGAGCAAAATTTATTTTATCACAGGTAAGCAACTCTGCAAGTCAAGCAAACTGGAAAGCTATCAAAATAATATTTCGACATAGCACCTATTATAAGCAATGCTCTGATTGCAAACAATGCTCTGAGAAAAATAAGGTGGGGAGAGCATGTAGCAAAAACATAATTTAAAAGTAGTGACAAATAGGCCCAGACGCTTAACAGCCAATGTGTGATAGAAAACATTCCGCTCAAATTCACAAAAAAACGTGTACAAACCTCGACAGAAAGTGGATGTGTGCAGTTATGTATGTATGCGAGTACAAACGTATCTAGCGCACTTTCTTCGCAATTGATAAAATGCATATGTATAGCCTTATAAACAAAATTGTCGAAGTGGCATTCCAGAAATGTCACACTCCGACACACGCCGGGTCTCACCGGCCGCTCGATGATTTGACACGATCCTTGCGTGTTTCATTAGTCTCGTCCCTGGGCTGCTCCCGCGGACTAACACACACTGAACCAACAGTCCCCGACGGCGGGGGTGATAACGAGATATAAATGCCCGCAACGAACCATTGTGTGTGGAGCGTCGTGTTCAATCCGTTACTGTGATCAATGGCGGGCACTGATCATCAGGCTCGATACAGAGGGAAAGGGGTGGAGCGCCGTGCAGAGCCTGCTGTTGCCTTCAGGCAATTTCTGAAACATCGGAGCCTTTGCAAGAAATGTAAAGATGTTTGGTGACGCATAAATGCATAAATGTGTAAAATACTAAATATAATAAATAGGTAAAATACTAAATATAATAAATAGATAATGAAATCATAACTATATAATAAATATAAATAAATTCGCAAATGTGTAAATTTACAACAGTCCAGGGTAAAACAGTGACCAGTTGTGAGCTGAATGAAGTGATTGTGTGCAAGATTCGTCAGCTATAAGAAAATAGTAGTGGGGAGACATCACAGGCAAGGCGCATTTCTGGGAGCGATGAAGCGCAACGATTCGACACAGTGCATATCGTGCAAACTTTGTACTTTCAGCGCAAAAATACAGCTTACTTACTATATCATTGGGGCCAAATGCGGTCAGCATTCCCAGGAACGAATATGTTCCCAATGGTGGAAACGATGACCCATCTTTGAGAACGCTCATTCCGTAAACGAGGAAAGCGCGTCAAAGACGGGCATGCAGCTGAAAATGTGCGTGTGCGTATGTTTGTATGTATGTACATACATTCTACCTATCTCTAGACAGCAGCGGTAGGTATAGCGCACTAAATTTATCGAACTTCATTAACCCGCGCCCCACCGGGGGTCCGGCGCCACCTTCGCCCACCGGGGGCCATCGATGGCCCCCTCTAACTCCGAAAATATGGGCGTTAGCGCAAATCTGCAAAGTGCAATAGAAAGCTTGCGTGAATTCAGTAAGAAATTACTTCGCATGTTTTAGTGCTCAGGTCAATGGTTTGACCTCCAGAGGTCAAATTAGGTCAAGATCGGCTATTTTCACTCAAATATGCAATGATTAAGCAAACTGGGCATTACTCTTATGTCATTAGAGCTATTGAGGCCTGGTAAAGTACATTTGATAGCAAATTGCCAGTACTTTTTCCGCCATGTGGAACGTAAAGACCTCCCGCCAGTGGTTTGACCACCAGAGGTCACCTTGTGACCTAATATGACCTGAGGTCACGAAAGGTCAAAAAGTGACCTTGCCGTATATCAAATGAAAGCCAGTGACAAGACAAACACGATGGTGTTTGTTTCACTGCTCTAGCTCAATTAGGTCAAAAGTTATTGTCAAAATACTGTTTTTGACCTCTGGTGACCTTGGATGACCTTGGAAAAGTCAAAGGGCAAATATGACCCCCGGGATCCGTGAAAGGGTGTCCAAAAACGCTTTTCTGAGCAGTCTGAGTATTTGCAATCATTTTTGTGGCTTTTATATCATGAAATAGCTTTTCCCCATGCTTTTCAATGGGAGAGGTCGCCTCGTGACCTGACCTCAGGGCACGAAATCGAAAAATCCCGGATATACACCTTGTAGACCCTGGAGGGGTCATGAAGTGCAGGAAGTTTCAAATCGATCGACTTTGAAATGTAGCTCTTACAGAGCTCTAAAGGTGAAGTGAGGGACCTTGGTTGACCTCGTCCGGTGACCTGACCTTGGGTGACCCGGAAAAATTTCAGGGATGATGGGAAAATGATGCAGTAAGAGGTAGAGCCCTCAACCGCGGTGCTGCGCCTCGTCGTTTTTCTGCTATCCCGAAAAACCTTAGGGGGCCATCGATGGCCCCCGGTGGGGCGAGGGTTAATTACGAATGAGATGCACCATAACAATTGGTTGGTTCAAAATGGTTCCGCTTTGGTTTCTTTAGTTGGTAGGCGTCATTAATGATTAACACCCAATTAATCTAATTGGCGGTGGAAGCATAGTCACGGTCCACAATTTATGGTGCCGCACCATTCTTCCTTAAATCACTGGAATAAAACGCTTTGCTTGGAGGATGAACACCGTAATAATCGACAGTTTTATGATGTTTAGCACTGCAAAACAATATCAAAACGGCATACTTACCTACCACATCTAAAGGGAATATAACATCTTTATCGGACTAGAACTGGCTGTGTAGAGCATACCACAAAAATCCTGGTTTCATATTTTGTTTGCCTCCGAGCTCACCTTTTACTAAGCGTGAGCCTCGTGAGCATACACCGTCACGCGCACGGATGCCTCCTATGGGCCTAATGGCTGGACGGTGGCGGCTCGGCCATGGCGGGGACGCGGACACTGGACAGGGCCGGGGCACCGATGCCGGCCGCCCCCGCCCCCTTCAAACACGCACTATTTAACTGCAAACGTTTTTACAGACTCAAGCGTATCACCGCCATTTGTTTCGTTGCTTTTTGCTCATGGAGCTGAGTCGGGAGCTTTAAATAAACATTGCAGCGAGTGTTCAAAGCTGGTTTTCCTACTTCAAAGGCTCCTTATTCCTCCCGAAATTACAAAGGGGCCAATCAATGGCGGATCCAGGACTTAATTTCGGGTGGAGGGGCTAGGGGCTCTAGCCTCCCACCATTGCCTTGCATCAGTCTTCGCCTATGCATTAACTATAGACACTCTGACATTACAGAGGGGGGGACTTGAGCGTCTAGGCCCCCGTTGTATCTGCCACTGTTGCGAATCGAACAGGCAAGTTCACTTTTTCTTTACTCAGTTCTCTGCAAAATTTGTACCAAGCCTACTACCCATGTTCGGCAACGAGCGTTCCCAAATACAGGTGATAAAACTGAGAAAGCAGCTATTTTTTTAGAAAGCTTGTCAGCACTCCCCCTGCGATATTATTGCTTGAATCTATTTTTCCTATATAAGTGAAATGTTTTCGTTACACAACAATCCTCGATTGTAAGACAAGAAGAATGTATGGATGGCGCTTGAAATATTTCTGTATGAGCTGAGGCCGATAGCTACCTTTATAAAAAATATATGTATATATATATATATATATATATATATATATATATATGTGTGTGTATTTGTTTTGAAATCCTTCTTTCACAATCATGTAGCTAGCGGCTGTTGAGGGGCATATCATGAATGGTTTTCATCCATAAGATAAATCATAATTTCATACAGTGACGACGTGCGTGTCCCCTCTAATGAACGTGCCTCAGTGGTCGCCATGTAGCTGCTACTGCTGGTTTGTTCAGAGCACATTTCACCGCCGGATCTCCCCAGGGCACAGACAACTCCCCAGCTTTGTATTGTTTGTCTGTGGTCTGACTCAGTGTCCTCTGGACCGCCGTTTGGGATGAGAAGCGGGAGGGAAGGGCGGGCGAGGGCGGAGAGCTCACCAACGTATACCAGCTGCGGCAGATTGGTGGCGATAAATTGACTGCGGCAGGGGCGGCAAGTGGCAGAAAGGAAGCCTGGTAGCGCCCAGCAATAAAGGATAATGGCCAGCTTCAACCGCGACACTAACACAGTGGTGTGGTGCGAGAACAAATTCTGATTACTGAGCGAAATGGTGCTCATTTTCTAGAAGTTACGCGACGACAGAAACTTCAATTCCAGGCGGCCAGAATCATCAAACTTGGATGGTAAGTTGGCCATCGAAATCAAGCAGAGCATATTGTTATCACAATATAAGTGGTAGGTACTAGTGCTGCTGCATTGACAATGCGAGGGGATTTTCCTTGTCATATTTTTCATGCAATTATTTTGATTTTCTTTTTTCAAGAAAAACAGTTTCTGCATACATAGAGTCATCAACCAGGACATTATAGCCCAATGGATGACGTCTCTCAATGAACTACATCGAATATAAAAGTACTGCAGTATTCAAATTTTGTCAAAATATGCAAGTTCACATCAGGTGTAATTCTGAGAGGTGTCCAGATTCTTGAAAATAATATGCAATAAGCCCTACAAATTCGGACGCCAAGTCCCCTGAACTCTGTGACCTGATGCGACCTTCACTGTCTCTTGAGAAATACTCAGGCTAAAGTCCAGAGGCAGAGTGCAGGAGGAAAATTGAGAAGACGAGCCAACGGATACACGAATTGGCCGGCTACCAAAATATTGCTGAATTTTTTGGTAGCCTTGGTGGATTTCACACATGGTTATTAGGACATATCATCTTTTGAAACATTCTTAGATCGCTGGTAAGTAATCAGTTCGGAGATGCCCAAATTTGACAGCTTCTTTTTGCTCATGCATCACGTTTAAGCGAATGTTTCTCAATACCAGCTACAGTGAACCATTTAGACGAGAACGACCGCCTGACTTTAAACGTTTCTTTCCACTGTTCTTTGACCTTGACTGAGTCCTCATTAAGCCTCAAGCATAATCAAACCAAAACCAAACACAGCTGGAGTTCTGTAACTAACGTTTCACGTGTTTGCTTACTTAAGGGAAACTGACTTCCGATGAAATCTACCAAGCAAACTTATGTTTACGTTTGCATCAGCAGAATTATCGATGCGTTCAGCGGTAACTGTGCTTTGATTGTTACCGAGAACCAGTGCACGTCGCGAACCCGGAGAATTTGCAAACTAGGCGGGCACGCAGGCCCTGCAAAATTCTACTGAGCAAACAAAACCCTCAGCTCGCAGAATTGGCTGCTCTTTCTTATCACGCTTTCCTAATTAATCATTTTGGACTTTTTTTATATGTGCATCATATTCCGTTGGACTGCAAGTAACACTCGATTTTGAAGAAGAAATAGCAGTCCCGGACAGTTCCCCTGACTATAATTGTTTATATTGGTGGGATGTAAGTTACACTATCACCACAAGGCATCTTTTCTTTCTCTAGAAACCGTTTTAGCACGTGCTCCACTGACTGGCTTTGGGACAAGAATGACGGAAAATATGACAGATTTTGGAGCATGCAATCTTCATCACCATCATCATCATCATAATCGCTATCATCAACGTTATCATCATCATCATCTTCACCATCATCGTCATCACCATCACCATCACCATCATCATCATCATCATCATCATCATCATCATCATCCTCATCATGATCATCATCATCATCGTCATCATCATCATTGCTGGGGTTTCAGGATGCACCTTCAATGCGTGGGCCAGTTTCATTTACAAATGCTGGGCTTCTTGTTGAAAATATTGACGCAATAATCAGAAAATTCGCTTCGACACACAAATGTGTTATTGAAACACATTTTGGGCTCGGGCACATCGAGTGAAGCCTTCCCGCCTATTCGGCGTTTTAAAAATCCAGAATGACCACGCTATGGGAGTATTTTAATATGCATCTTAGGATAATGAAGAATAGGCAAGCATCACTAAAATTCATGGAGATGAGAGACCTTATTCAAGCATAAGCATTTTGGTAGTCGATTTAAACCAAATCAGTTTGTATTTTAGTAATTCATGGGGTTTAACGACACACGAACTGCCAGGTTCATACGGCGTCGCCAACTCTCACCCTGTTGGAAGGGATTTTGGGGAGCAGATCGACTTATTCAGAGGCTCCATCGGGACTTGAACCCGGGACCGGTGCCTTAGAGAACAAGGGTGCTATCCACTAAGCCACCTCATCCCCAGCTTGTATTTTCAAAGGCAATCAAAATAAAAAGCCAAAGTATAATCATACTGGTCAATAAGAAGCCATGCATAGAAACTAGACATCTCACCCCCAGCCTTGGGATTCGTTTTCCCCACTGCTGGGCATTTTGGACATTTCGTCTCGTCCACAAAACACTATGCGTCTCCACCGATAACATTGGCTACGTATTGCACAGCTAGCAATAAGAACGCCGACATGTTATCAAATTAATGCCCAGTGAGTGAATTCAGGCTGCACAGAGTTCAACATCGAACTTCACAACAAACATAACCCCAATACAAGCGTCATCCTCATGCTAACTGTTTTAGGGCGCGTAATAAACTGCACCAGCCATTTTGCACCCGTCAATACAAGCGCTGTTTACAATTATCCTCAAAACATTGGTCCAGTCTCCATTCAGTTTTATAGCCATCTACACCATGGCAACCAGGGAAAACTCATGCTTCGGGTCAAGTGACTCAGCTTGTTAAACTGTCTGATGTTTTCCAGATTTCTACATGAGTATGGTGTCCAGAGGCAGAAACAAGGACATGACTGCCCTGTTTCGCCCTGAATCGAGTAACATCTCTGCGCACCACAACCCTAAAAATGGTCCCATAACTTCAATCGATGAAAAATCGCAAATTCAAATAAACTTCATCCAGTTTAAATATGGCGTGCATCGGGATAGTTCGACATCGGGGGCGTCTCGGCAACAATGAGCATAATCAGAACAGTAAGAAGGTGAGCACTCTGAAACTACACTGGTGATGCCTTCTGTGTTTTTCTCAGGCAAGCCACTGCTTGTTAAGGCTTGTACCGGATAGCTGTGCTCCGGCCTGCCGTTTCACAATTAATTTAGAATATTGGTTTCGCGTTGTTGACATTTGAAATTCAGTTTGAACGAAAGTCAAACACTGTTGCTTGAAACTTTTCGTGGACTTCTTTATTTTGGATACGAGTTGAAAATGTATTTGCTGCACCATTTCGTGTGGCCATATTTTAATGTTTCTTAATATTCTGAACCTCCTGCACTTTGCAGTTAGCTTTCAAGGTAATTAATTTGATAAGATTTAAAGTGAGCTCTCAGTCGAGTGGGGTATGCCGGAAAAATCACTGGCTTCGTGTTTCGCTTCTCTCAGCACACTCCTTGTACGGGAAAAGAGTGCTTCATAAGCGCACTTCTTTTTGAGCTCAGTGATATTTACCAAGTAACACCCACCTCAGAGGGCCTCCGAGCCACCTTCGCCCTGGTGGGGGAGAGGGGGTCAAAACGCCCCCCTCCACCCCGAACTTGGCTCCTATGCGGGATAGCGAAAAATATGAACGCTGGTGGATAGCTCATACAAATTCATGAAGAAACTACATCGGCCTCTTTTTGCTCAGGTAAATATTGAGGTTATGACAAATCAAAGAAGGTGGAATGTTAGAAAAAAAAAGTTTCTGGGCTCTAGCGTCTGACAGAGTTGAGTTAGAATCATTTTTAGGCACCATTCACTTCCTCTCGTTGCGGCGAATCAAATAATGTATAATATGACTATACTAGGTCAAAACATATAAAGGACCTGACCTAAGATCAAGTCAAGTTCACCGTCTAATCTAAAATGGTCATTATGCATATTAATCGACTCGCAATAACAATACAAACGTAATGGTATAAAAATAAAAGGTCTATCCTCATTTCCGGCAAAGTTATTGACCCAAGAAAACCTGCTTAAGTAGCTGGGGCATTCCACGACAAATCGAAAAGTGATAACGCCCTACATCTCAGATTTTGATGCATATTTGTCACAGGGGATGTCCAGGGCGCATATTAACGCTGTTATGTTTTTAGTTTCGTGCGTCTAGTGTTTTTTTTAGTAATGACCAACTTTACTTTTCCAATAGCCATAGCTTCGAGGTTAACCAAGATAATTACATACAATTATAGATCCCTTGAATTTTGAACACTTGTAGACCTTATGTTCTGTTATAGACCTTTTGCTTTAACGTCTCTTGTGCGTCGTTCTTGCAAGTCGGCTGGCATGGACAAAGACCATAGGTCTCAGAGAGACCTTGCCTGTGTCTTCAGAAATTGTTTGGGGTTTAACGACGTACCAAATTGTTTGGGGTTTAACGACGTGCCAAATTTTGAGGTTACATGGCGTAGGAGAGGGAGGGCAAAAGAACTTGGCTTGAGCTGAGGCAGGGCGCCGACTCCTTCTTCTGCGTAGGCTCAAACCCACGACAAATCGCACATCCAGAATATCTTAGGTCGAGCCGAGCGCGTGCGCTGACCGACTGCGCCACCCAGACCCCTTGCCTGTGTCCTCAAACAATTCATTCGTATATGCTGATCTGATATGACTGCCATAGGGACCGTCAGTCGCAAAAGTGGACGGGGTGAGGGAGGTTAACCTTCAACCTACTGCTGGAAAGCATCTTTCCAATCTAGAACCAGTAACCTATCAGGTTTAGGTTCATCTTAGACTTCCGCGTGGGCTGATTATATACATAATTTGATGTTTTCTTCCAAATTTGGATGAAATCAGAACATTTTTCAAATGATAAGTGGCGGGGGGGGTAAGGACCCCCTTTTCCCCTGTTTCCGACACGTATGACGGTTACGTTATATTTCATTCAAATCAACATGACGAGGGATTCCAAGCATGCTCATAATATTCTTCAACACTTTCTAGCCAGGAGCTGGTGTTCCAAAATTCTGTAATTACCAATTTAGCGCGATAGAACATGTTTGATCTTCCATTAGCTAAATACTGATAAAAGCGATAAATCAATTTTCATTATAATTTCTCTCAGGCTATTTAACACAGTTCATATTTTTGATATTTTCCCGAAGGACCCGAGATCGAGAAGGAGGTTCGAATCTCCAATGCCTCATTCGGGATGAAGGTGGATCAGATGCCTACTAGAACGAGGAAAAATTCTGAGAAGACAGCGTTCAATTAGGGTGTCTTCAGACTCCCAGTTATGTAATGACGGCCGAATTACCCCTGCTTTCATTTTCTGAAATATTCACCTTTGTTTAAATTTCAGTGTGCGTCACTCGTCTCTGATAAGTGTCGTCAGGGCAGCCTAGGGTATCCATCCCACACTTAATTCATAGGAAAAATGCGCTTGGTCCGCGCCAATCCGGACATCAAGTCTGATTTGACAAAGTTTAAACACCATCTTTGGGACAATCGTGGACAGGTGCGTATAAGCCAACTCAGCCTTTGAGACAACCATGGGGACGTGTGTGTAAATCTCTGAGAAATTGTGGGTATCCGCAGCAGTTGTGGAAGTGCTCTCAGAACGCACAGTCGAGCTGGAGAACTGGCCACAGAAGGGCCCTAGCCGCTCAGAACGCACAGTCGAGCTGGAGGACTGGCCACTGAAGGGACTGCGTTAGCCGCTGAGAACATACAGTCGAGCCGGAGAACTGGCCACTGAAGGGACCGCCTCAGCCGCTCAGCAGTGTTGCTCGCTGCTTTGTTAGCTTTGCCAAACATCTCATGATGATATTCGCCGGTAGTTATGATTTGACACCAAGAGAGATAAATTCATTAAGCTTAAGTGGTTAGAACTTGTTCACAAAATTGTCCTCGTGTTTAGAGTGTTCTTTGCTGAAGTGCATTTTACAAGTAATACAGCGATGTTGCCAGGGCCTTTTTATTGGGGAGAACAGATTCCGATCCGACAAGGACCGGCGGAAGAGGAGGGGCGGAACAAAAGCTGGATAGTTGTCTAGAAAACGTTATCAAGCCAGTTCAAAACTCTAAATAAATACTTACTTAGACCTGCGCTGGTATAGAACCACGAAACAGCTAGATCAAGTCCCGCTAATTTGGGAGACGCCACCCACTGGTTCAAGACAGGGGAGATGCGTCCTCCGTTCTGTCACCTTCAGTACCCACCTGTTCTTCGCAACTAAGCCACAAATGGTAAAAACGTATGCCTGGCCGCTCCTGGCTCTAGTTCATTTCAGCACTTATGCTAAGTGATGACACTCATGCATAACACGACATGGTTCATCTAGCGTAGTTGCACAACTGTCCGCTACACATGTCTACCACCTAACATGCCGGAAGTTGCACCACCTATGTCGCTGACAGATCTCTTGTCTGTTGCAGTGGTATGGTGTCTTCAAAGCTTCAAGTTGGAGCCCCAATACACGGAAGTCAACCCAGGCGACACAGCAGTTCTTCACTGTCACGTTTTCAACATGCAGGGACAGTGCTCTTGGCAGAAGGATGGATATGTGAGTACTTTTTCCATGAGACGGGTGCTTATAGTAATTTTGCAAAAATATCAACATAATATCATTAAAACTTCTGTTAGTGATGTGGGCAGTAGCGTGCATGGCAATACATGTACTGAAAACGTTGCATCAAGTCGTTCAGAGGTGGTGTACGTGCATGTGCCCATCGAACTTCATTTCTACGTGCAACGACTGGTGAGTGGCTTTGCCGAACTAGTCCGAGCCTATGCGCTCGTGTGTCCGACGCCCAGAGCGTCACCTTCGGTCAGTTGATCCAGAGTGCACTCGACACCTGGTGCGGTATTTCTGTCCCTCGTTATTCCTCAGTGCGACCGTCCTTGTGCTGTGACGAGCGGCATGAACGTGCAGTTGTCATTCTTGGAATGAGGAAAGCTCCGAAGAGCTTTCAGAGATAATGCGTCATAACATAAGCGCGACTGTCTGGGCCGATGAGATAGGTATATTCTTGAGAATGAATACCGAAAGACTGCAAGGTCGTCATGTGAAACACAATGGCAGGGTAGGAACTGGAACGTGAGCAGTGTTTCTAAGCACTAATGCTCAGAATGTCGGTAGGTATTAGTGCCATGACAAGGGTTCGATTTTGCAACCCTCCAGAAATGCTCGCTCCTTCACTCGCTATAAAGTGCAAATGCATCCCTCGCCACCGGAAGTACCTTGAAACGTCCGGATATTGGAGCTTCCGGTCCTAATGCGGCCCAGAGACGATCGAACACCCAAGTTATCGAAGTAGCCACTGCAACTGAAGGGTCTCACTTCACAGTGCAACATTATCTATGGCGAGACTCACTGGGCCGTGCCGGAATGGACGGTATATAACTACACTGGCTGTGTCGGTTATTTCTACTCCTAGTAACTAGCTTACCTCAGCATGGAAACTGACTTACCCCTCCATGGAAACTGACTTACCTCAGCATGGAAACTGACTTACCCCTCCATGGAAACTGACTTACCTCAGCATAGAAACTGACTTACCCCTCCATGGAAACTGACTTACCTCAGCATGGAAACTGACTTACCCCCCATGGAAATTGACTTACCTCAGCATGGAAACTGAGTTGCCCCGCCATGGGAACTGACTTACCCCTCCATGGAAACTGACTTACCCCTCCATGGAAACTTACTTACCTCAGCATGGAAACTGACTTACCCCTCCCCATGGAAACTGACTTACCCCTCCATGGAAACTGACTTACCTCAGCATGGAAACTGACTTACCCCTCCATGGAAACTGACTTACCTCAGCATGGAAACTGACTTACCCCTCCATGAAAACTGACTTACCTCAGCATGGAAACTGACTTACCCCCCCCCATGGAAACTGACTTACCTCAGCATGGAAACTGACTTACCCCTCCATGGAAATTGACTTACCTCAGCATGGAAACTGAGTTGCCCCACCATGGGAACTGACTTACCCCTCCATGGAAACTGACTTACCCCTCCATGGAAACTGACTGGCATGGCACTACTTGTGGTAATCATATGAGGAGAAGGGTCACTCGACACGATCGTTTTTAATTTAAAGTCACCTTAAATGATCCAACAACACGTTTTATTTTTTGCTCTTGGGCAAATGAACGTTTGCAGCGCCGGTAAAATTTCAATGTTGACAAAATATTGTTGTACCCAAAAAATCGTGTACGCAAGAAATTGATTCATATTTTACTCAGAATAAACGCGATACTTGTGCTGGAAAGATGAGGTTCTATGGTGACGCAACACAACTTCCGAAGCTGTTGCATTGTGACGTCCTATAAAGTTATTAAATAACTCTTTTCTTTCAATGCTACACCAGGCATTCAAAAATGACAAATCAGTTTGAGATCTAAGTGCTCGTCTTCTGCCCACCAGGAACAGCAGAAAAAAAACAGAAAAGCTTAACACGCGCATTGACGGGGGTACCCCACCCTCTCGGTTTTTTTGGAAATGGCATGAAAACGGCGCCGCGTAGCGCCATTGTATTTGGCATAACTTTTCCTGATCATTTTTACAACTTCTGTCCAAATTTTAAGGTTAGGTCATCTCAGGTCAGGTCACCAGTACAGGTCAAGTGACCTGGCCTAAAAATTTAGGATAACATATGTCGGAAGGGGAAACTCATCCGATTGAAACTCATATCAAATGATAAGCCCACCGAGTTCTCTAAAACTTTTCGGGTATTTTTGATATCGATGACCTAAGGTCAGGCACGAGCCATGACCTCTCCATTGGAAATACATGGGAAAAATGGTTCAGCAATGGATAGTGATACAGGGTTTCTTTGAACTTCATTAGATTTTTCTCGTCTTTGCAGTGCTAATGATATGCATTTTGACCTAATTTAACCTTGACCTGACCTCAGGTCAGGTAAAATGCTATATTTGACCTGATTTGACCTAACAAGATCATTCGGTCATACATCATTCGGTCTTGACATATCGTGACCTTAAATATGACCTGACAAAAAATTGTTCAAATATTTTCGATAGAGAAGTGGATGGACTACCCAACACCGTTTACCGTTTTTCACTAGCTAGCGTGGTTCTCGAGATCTTAGAGGGGGGGGGGGGGTACCCGCCCTCCCCGCCAAGCGAAGGTGGCTCAGACCCCCGTCAATGCGTGTGTTAAGCGTTCCTTGCAGAAGCCACGCCACTGGACATACCTTTACATGCCTTGCCCTTCTGACTGCGATTCCTGTGCCATCGCAGATACAGTTAATGCACTTCTAACTAACAAAAAAGATGAAATGCAGACATTCAAAACGAAGTTTTATGTAACGACTTAGCAACGAACACACACTTGGACACGTTCAGAGCAGTCAATTCAGCTTTAACGAGACACAGAGCGGAGTACGAGTCTAAGGAAATTATCCACACATTGCAGCCAATCATAGAGCACGTTCAAAGCCCTAGCAACGCCTCTCGCAGGAGGACGCGGTTGCGCCGTGGTGGATCCGCACGTGTGCCAACTTTGACCTTTGGGGCGAACTCTGATCCACAATCTTTCCTAATAAATTCGATCAGCATCAACGATTATTACTGGGATCATGCCGTTAGGTTGGATCAATTCTACTTCAGACGGAGGGAGCTCACAAGCGAAAGCAAACAAGTACCTACACGTAGTCACATAGGCAAAAAATTCAGCCTTTTGAAGCATGTGAGAAGATTCTTCATTTCTTTGTTGTATTTTTATTGAAATTTTCGGTATTTTCGCGCAAAGTTTGATAATTTGTTTACAAAACATCCAATGGCACAATTAAGTGTCAGCGCTAAAAGGTCTGGAGCAAAAATTAGAGGAGTTTACTCGGCTTTCTCCACATTCATATACGTCGCAAAAGTAAAAACGTAGAGATATAGTATTTGTGTATTTCATTACTTACATTTAATCACTCACACTTGGTTGCAATTTATCACGCACTCTGGAGGGGACCTCGGAGGCCCCCAATATAATCAGGGGCTCCGGAGGTCAATATTTGACGTTTATGACCTTGTTTGACCTTGAAGATATTGATAAAGGCCAACACAAATTGGTCATAGTGTAGTCCACCATAGCCCCACCCACCTCCCAAACGGCGCTTTTCTACGCCTCTTAGTTTCCGAGATCTTTGGGGGTCTACCAGGCCCCCTCCGCTCCAGTACGCGCTAGTGCCAGATCCCTCTCCAGTGCGCGTGTTGACTGACTAATATCCTTAGTTTTACTCCAGATGATACTTGGAACAGAGCGGACGGGTCACCCCTGTTTGAATGACTGGGTGGTAGTTTAAATATAAGGAATATGATAATAAGGTATAGACTGGCCTGTCTCCTCAAATCCTGATGTAAAAAACGCTTAGATTGTATATTCGGGCACAGTCCTTCATCACAATCATGTAATTTAACAAATTAAGTAATTTCAATCAATTAAGTAATTTCACAAATTCTTAGTTATAATAAAGCCAGACCTCGAATTCGAAGTCTGGCTACAATTCGAGGTCAATTGTAATTCGAATTCGAGGTCTGGCTACAATTCGAAGGTCAATTCGAGGTCTGGCTACATTATGACTGAGAATATGTGACATTACCTACATGATTCTGATGAAGGGCTGTGCCCGAATATACAATCTGAGTGTTTTTTTTACATCAGGATTCGAGAAGACGGGCCAGTCTACACCTTGTTACTTATGATCATGCTCCTCTCCGCAGCACTCCAAAGCCTATCAACGTTAGGAATATGAACTAAATACTAAAAAATGTTTTTAAATTGCATGTTACCAGCATTTACTTTTATATCAATGCTTAATATACGGTTTTGGAGGTGTTAATGGGTTTAGCGCACGATTAGTTTAATAACACGCTTGTGGTTTGTATCCCTTTGTATTATTTTATATTTCTTACTATTTTATATTACTTATTCCCTTCCATTTGTATTTATTTTACAAAATCAAAAGATATGGTTTGATCACCCTAACACTGGTACGTTTCTAAAATTTAGATTTCAGTAAATTTCGCCTCGCCAACTTTAGTCGCCGAGTCATTAACATCCCATATGGTTTCGTGCTCACCCTGCCCGGTCGTGGTAACAGTGACGGCGGAACGTCCGAATTTAAGGGGGCACCATCATAGGCGGATCCAGGATTGCCGATCGGGGAGGCACCTTCCCGGGGCGCCATCCGACCGAGGGGGCGCCATCCGGACCAGGGGCGCCACTTAGACCGGCAAAAGCTATCAGGTGGGCGCCAAATCTTATCGGTGGGCGCCGACTTTCGTATCCTGGGGGAGCGACATTTCAGGGGACGCCATCGACCTTTCAGGGGGCGCCGAGGGTCGATCGGGGGCACGTGCCCCCCTGCCCCCTGGATCCGCCTATGGGCACCATGGGCTTTTCAGCCCATTCCTTTCAAATCGATGCCATGGGGTTAATGTTAAAATTTCTTATTTAAGGGGGTACTGTGCCCCGGTGCCCCCCTAGTCCCGCCACCAATGCGTGGCATGCATGTGATGCGGGATATTCGAAAAATCCCTACTGATGCACCCATGCTAGTACGGATGCAAATATCCTGGTCTACCAGGAAAGATGCATCAATACTAGGACAGATGCATCATCCTTGTAGGTACAGATAGATCTGCCCTGGTCAGTCAGAATGTTTGCATAAGTACTGGTACATATGTATCCGTCCTAGTACTGATACATATTCCTAGTACCGCCAGCTGTTTCAAACGTTCTAGTGCTGATGCATACGTCCCAGTGCTATTGCATACGTCCCAGTGCTATTGCATACGTCCCAGTGCTATTGCATACGTCCTAGCGCTATTGCATACATCCTAGTTCTGTTGTACACGTGCTAGTGTTCTTGCATGCGTCCCAGTGCTATTGCATACGTCCCAGTGCTATTGCATACGTCCTAGTGCTATTGCATACATCCTAGTCCTGTTGTACACGTGCTAGTGGTCTTGCATGCGTCCCAGTGCTATTGCATAAGTCCTAGTGCTGTTGCATACGTCCTAGTGCTATTGCATGCGTCCTAGTTCTGTTGCACGCGTCCTAGTTCTGTTGCACACGTCCTAGTGTTTTTACAGGTGTCCCAGTGCTATTGCATAAGTCCTAGTGCTGTTGTTGCATACGTCCTAGTGCTATTGCATACTAGATGAATACAGAGATGTCCTGTCGTTTTGTGTGACTGTTAACGGTGGGGGCCAGTTACACGGGTGCGTCCCCCGTCTCACCCGACTCTAGAAGCCATGGCCTGACGCGAAGCAACGACCACCCTGCCCAAGTGTGGCCGGAAGCGAGACATGCTCGGCGGTACAGTATAGCTGCATGCTCGATAGTGCGGCACAGTATAGCTGCAGGCCAGACACTGCGGTGCAGTATAACAGCAGGCTCGATCATGCGGCACAGTATAACTGCAGTCTCGAAAGTGCGGCACAGCATAGCTGCAGGCCAGACACTGCGGTGCAGAATAACAGCAAGCTTGACACTGCGGCGCAGCATAGCTGTAGGCAGGGACGTAGGAGCCGGGGGGCAGGGGGCAGCTGCCCCCAACTTTCATGATTCTTAACCATTAACCCTACGGCGTTGACTGGAAAGAAATGACTTGAAAATTCCCGCTGCCCCCCCACTTTGAACATAGTTCCGACGCTCCTGGCTGTAGGCGTGGTGCGCAGCGGTGAAAAATCCGTGGAGACGGAGATTGTCATGATTGAGACTGGCCCTGATCAATAAATTGTGTAAGCAAATAGTGTGAAAGGCAGCAATTAACAAAAAACCGATACCTTTTTCTAACGCTAGAAATAAAGTTTCGTATCAGCAGCGGGTGGATCATGGATTGGATCTCTCACATTTTTGCTGGTGGCGCTGCCTATGTAGTAAATCATTTACGTGTAGAAAAGTAACTTGAGAGATGTATAGTAGCTAGTTCAACCTCGTCTCTGTAAAAGAAGTACAACTGATATTGAATGAAAGTAATTATTCCCAGTTTTCAATTTCTGGTCGACTCAAATTACCAAGTCTGACAATTTATCAATTGTTGTGATTCTTTTATGCCTGCGTTTTGTATTCTGTTTCCTTGAGATCCTAGCGAGGTTTTCAGCCGCCACTGGCACTTGTCACGTATTTTGTCACTGTTCTATGCCGGGGCGAGGCCTGGAAAGAGGCTTAACCACTGATCATTAAATACAAAGGTGGAGAAAATTATTAGTTTTCCTAATGAAAAAGGATTTTTGCTTCAGAAAATGAGCCTGAGGACCTTATGTGGTTTTATGGAAGAGAAAATGGTTGACCCCGACGCACAGAGTAGATGGACTAGGTACCAGATTGAGACTACTTAATAAGACTTATTCACAGCTCAATTTGCATCAGTGTAAATTATTTTTTTCTGATTTTCTCAGATTTATTTCATCTTTGCTGGCAATTTTTTCTTCTGGTTTCTACCGGAAAAAGTAGGATAGGTAAAATATGTTGCAGTGAAGTCTCTAGTCTTAAAATTCAGTTGACCTCATGGACTGGTGCAGCGTAAAGGTGACCCGGGCACCCTAAAGAGGCATAGTCACATCACGGCCTACCGACATCCCCTTTAGGCTGTGCAGGATACAAGAGGGCTAGGGGGCTCGAGCCCATCCCCCGAAATGTTAGACTGCCTAAATAAATGCATAGGCGGAGGCTGATACGAGGCAATAACGGGAGAAGCTCGAGACCCCCAAACCCCCCCCAATGAAGTCCTGTGTCCGCAACCGCCTGTAGGGTTCTCTGCTCCCTTTACTGAAGCCCGCTGTGGCTCGCTCGGTACGATCGAGTCCCAGGGCAAATGCAGAGAAAACTGTACTGGCTGGAGCACGCAATCCGCTGTTGGCCCAGCATACCATGTTTGATCAGGACCAGATATTTGTATTTGGAAAAAAGAAACTGAATGCTATTTTGAAGTCACATATGTATCCTCACCACCAAGTGTACATCACCATAAGGACACAGGTGACCCAGGCTGGAAAGAGTAGCTGATAGCTGAACAGAATACGATGTATTAGCGTATTCGGCAGTACTAGGGCGTATACAGCAGTACTAGTTCACTTTAACCAGTTCTGCGGCGTATGTATCAGTGCTAAGATGGATGTATAAGTGCAGCGACGTATGTATGAGTAGTAGGACGGATGTATCAGTGCAAGGACGTATGTATCACTGCTAGGACGAATGTATCAGTGCAATGACGTATGTATCAGTGCAAGGACGGATGTATTAGTGCTAGGACGGATGTATCAATGCTAGGACGTATGTATCAGTCCTAGGAGGGATGCATCAGTACTAAGACAAATGTATCAGTGCTAGGACAAATCAATCAGTGCTAAGGCGCATGAATCAGTGCTAAGACGGATGTATCAGTACTAGAACAGACGAATGTTTTAGTACCGATGAAAACATCCTGACTGACCAGAATGTATACATCAGTACTAGGACGGAGTTATCTATGCTAGCACTGATGCAAACGTAACAGCACAGATACATCTGTACTAACAAGAATGCACCTGACCTAGTACAGATGCATCCGCCCTAGGACGAATGCATCTGTACCAGTACAGATGTATCTGTTCTAGCGCGGATGCATCTGTTCTGATCGACCACCACGACCAGGTTCTGATCACGACGAGTACTGGGACGAGTGCATCAGTATCACAGATTTCTCCAATGTCCTGTGTTTTTTCCATTTTCAGTTATGCTGCAAAAGCTTTGAGCTATAACAAAGCTATTTGTCTATCGAGTTCCTCACTGTGATACATGGCATTTCACAAATCAACAGCTTTTGACCTAAGTGTGCCGGAAAGAAGTTCGCTAAAGTGACTTGAAAACAGAACCATTCCTATTTACTACGAGATCAGAAACGGTTATTATGATTTTCACGAGGCTTTTCAGAATTAACCGACTCGGTTATGATGTTGTAAACACTGGGAAACTGCCAGCTTGAATAATTGAGCTATTATGAAAGACTTTCTCTAGGTTAATTTTTTTAATCCGCTGTTGTTCCAAGTTAGATACGCATGCCTAATTTTTTGGATAGCTGCCACCACATGATAGGCTCAACTGCCTACGCGAAAAAAAATACAGTCCCTTTCACTTCATGTCACGCATTTCCCGATTTGATATGGACCGATGCAGGAAATCGGTTGCTGGCACGAGCTCCTATCTGGCTGCACTCCCCTTCTGGGAGGCGCTGGTCGCGCACGATATAGTTCCTCCCTTGTTTGGCGGAATAAAAAAGAGCCGCGCTCGCGTGATCGGCCGAGGCGTCTCCTGAGCGCTCACGTGCCGAGTTCCCACAGGTCTGGCCGACGACGGCCGGCAGAGCCGGCAATTAAAACCCGACAGCCCACCAGACCACCGCGATGTCTCTTCAACCAGGCGGATAAGGCTGTCCAGCCCGTGAGGACGGGCAGATTAAAACACTGAAACTGAGGCGGAGAAGCACGTTGTAACGTATTCTGGTTGATTTCGCTCACTGTCTTTTAGGAGCAAAGTGGCACACGCCTTTCTCACATTAATTCAGGGACACAACACAGAAACGATAGCAAAAAGACACCGCTAGCAGAAACGATAGCAAAACTGCAGGGGATTGGAGGCAGGGTCAATGATTTTCATATCCCTAGAATTAATTGCTTATTGATAATTTTGTGCTTATAAGCAATAGGTAGTTCTAGTCGAGATCATATATCTTCGAAAAAGGACCATTAATTTGTATATCGGTTCCCATCCTGGAAAAGTGAACTCTCGCTCACATTCATGCGACACCACTCTGGAGTAAAATATAATTCATTGCTAAAGCACGGGAATTTATATTAATAAGTTGATGCTTTATGAGAGATTTATGCGAAATAATATAAAAAATACGGGATGAAAACGAGGATATCGTAATTCTTCTGTATGTCACTGCTTAGTCGGAAAACGGCAATGACACAGGAAAACGTCAGGGGAGGATTGATGTGCAGATATATATGAATATTTTATACAGCATCTATAGAGCTATTCTTGGCTGCGTTTCTTTTCGTGCTGATTTGTTTCAAACAAGGGAAATGATGTTGAGGTTTGATATTCACTGCTAGCCGGACAAAAGCTGCGTGGGTGAGTCCAGGGTCAGTGATACTCAGGGTGAGTCCGCTGTCAGTGTCATAGACAGGGAACTTAGGCCCTGGACTCTCTCCTGGTTAACATTCCCCCTGCACAGATGCATATGATACTTCCGCCGCTAGCCTGGGTGCCCCATACTATAGGCATTGCATCTCCCTTGACTATCCATCGCTTTCTTCTGAGAAAAATAACGGCACCTACCTGGTGACCTATTTAAGCCCATTAAGAATCGAATTTTTTCTGATAAATACCAAAGAAAGCTTAAAGTTTGGCCCAAGAAAATATTCAGAGAAGTAGGTATTCAAAAGTGCCTAAATACATGATTTTAAGAACAAAAGTTATGGAAATATGTGAAATTTGACGAAAAACAACACATGCCCCGGTGGGCCTCCGAATCACCTCCGCCCAGTTAGGGAGTAAGCGTTAAAAACCCTCTCGATGTCGGCACCTACGCGGGATAGGGAAAAACTTGAAGGCCGGTGGAAGGTTCATAAGAAATAATGACGACTCAATATCCGTCTCTTTCTTGGCTCGGGTCAATATTGAGGTCATGACAGGTAAAAATGCGACAAGTTAAGGAAAGTTTGGCTCTAGCATCTGACAGGGTTGAAATAAAGTAAATAAAAAACTATTCACTTTCCCTCGTTAAATACAATCGAATGATGTATCATATGTCTATACGAGGTCTAAACATAAAAATAAACTGACCAAGGGTCAAAACAAGATCACCATTTGCCCTAACATAGTCAATATGCAGACCAATCAACTCGCACTGATGATACTATCATAATTGCATCAATATAAGGGCTCCATCATAATTTCCTGCGAAATTATTGGCCCACCTCTGAAAACCTGCGTAAGGAGTCCCAAGTGACCTCTTAGAGGTCCCAGGTTCAAACCTGCAACACGACTCTGGAAAGTGGAAAGATACTACGATTTAGAAAACAAGAAGGTATGCTAAGACGTTTCGACGGAAATAGAGCTATTTTGTGGTCAATCCCGCTTTCCTCATGCATTTCCAATGGATAGAATAATACGTTCTCGGAAGGCCTGCTGGAGATATGGTGACATAAGCCGCAAAGTTTTGTGGGAATGACCTGGGAACCTAAAAAGATGATAAAACAAATGACAGTAAAAGCGCTAAAAGGCTTGCAGCCTAAAAAGCCAAAGTCCAGAAACTAAGACGTCTAAACCCTAAAAAGCCCAAAAAAGGCTAAGTCAAGGTAAAGATAAAGAAAGAAGCGTGGGATGAGGTAAATGCAACGTTTCGGTCTTAGCCGGTCGGCAGGGGAGGGGTGCAGGGTGGAGGAGGTCCGAGGTAAGCCTTTCCTCCGAAAAAGGTGGTACAAGTACGGCTACGCTTCGCGCCGCTGTTTTTTGTCGTCGGTAAAACCCGAGGGGTTGTTCAAACACCCTCCCCACTAGGGCGAGGGTTAAAAATGTAATTGTAAATACATAGCGTTCCGGTTTCTATTCACTATGCCCTCCTCACACAAAAAAACGTCTTTAGAAGTACAAATGTTATACGAACATATGCGTTTCCTGTGCAAAAATAACCTTCTCAAATGCATGTATATATGTATGTATTTACATATATTTCAGATCACGCTCATACAGGAAAGGCTTTTCATATTTCATTGTCAATTGGATGTAGCAGGAGATAAAATGATAGAAGTGTAAAAATCACAAGAAAACCTAAAAAGCAATACAAGAAAGGTGATCACGCATAAAACACATTTAACACAGATGCACGGTATAAACGACACTGGCACACAAATAAAAGCGTGCTTACTCGAACACACACTCACAGACCAAACATATTCAAAGGTTAAGAGCTTTTAACCCTCGCCCCACCGGGGCCATCGATGGCCCCCCTAAGGTTTTTCCGGGATAGCAGAAAAACGACGAGGCGCAGCACCGCGGTCGAGGGCTCTACCTCTCACTGCATCATTTTCCCATCATCCCTGAAATTTTTTACCCCGGGTCACCCAAGGTCAGGTCACCAGACGAGGTCAACCAAGGTCACCTCACTTCAACTTTAGAGCTCTGTAAGAGCTACATTTCAAAGTCGATCGATTTTAAACTTCCTACACTTTATGACCCCTCCAGGGTCTATAAGGTGTATATCCGGGATTTTTTTATTTCGTGCCCTGAGGTCAGGTCACGAGGCGACCTCTCCCATTGGAAAAGCATGGGGAAAACCTGTTTCATGATATAAAAGCCACAAAAATGATTGCAAATACTCAGACTGCTCAGAACAAGGTTTTTTGACACACTTTCACGGATCCAAGGGGTCATATTTACCCTTTGACTTTTCCACGGTCATCCAAGGTCACCAGAGGTCAAAAACAGTATTTTGACAATAACTTTTGACCTAATTAAACTAGACGGTGAAACAAACACCATCGTGTTTGGCTCGTCACTGGCTTCATTTGATATACGGCAAGGTCACTGACCTTCGGACCTCAGGTCATATTAGGTCACGAGGTGACCTCTGGAGGTCAAACCACTGGCGGGAGGTCTTTACGTTCCACATAGCGGAAAAGTACTGGCAATTTCCTATCAAATGAACTTTATCAGGCCTCAATAGCTCTAATGACATAAGAGTTATGACCAGTTTGCTTAATCATTGCATATTTGAGTGAAAATAGCCGATCTTGACCTAATTTGACCTCTGGAGGTCGAACCATTGACCTGAGCACTAAAACATGCGAAGTAATTTCTTACTGAATTCACGCGAGCTTTCTATTGCACTTTGCAGATTTGCGCTAAGGCCCATATTTTCGGAGTTAGAGGGGGCCATCGATGGCCCCGGTGGGGCGAAGGTGGCGCCGGACCCCCGGTGGGGCGCGGGTTAAGATTGTTGCTATTTGGTAACTGACGGTTTGTTTTGTTGGAAATGGTGCGCGTTTCCGCTTCTAAATGTTTTTCTATTGCCAAATCTTTATTTCATTTTTGATTTCTTCTGGCCCGTGCGCTGCTTTGTAGGGTTTCCAGAGACGAGGATTCATTGTTGCAGTCGGGGATTCACTGTCGCGGTAAAATAACGGATGCGTTCAACTGTTATCAGAGCCTTTGGAGCCCCTCATCGGAAATGCGGGCGGTGTTCAGCATGCCACGGTAAACAGGAGCCCGGTCGAGTGACGATCTGAACGCCGGCTCTAACGAGCACATTCTGAGGACGTTCCAAATGCTACGCCAAATTGTAGACACATTACGAAAATGGAAGCATTATCAGATGGATGGCGACGTAATGGATGTGCCACGATAAGCATTTAAAATGCGCCACGAAATGTACAAATTGCATATAGAATAGCACCACCGATAAATCTGCGGACAGCTGACATTCCTAAGGCGCACTTTCAATATTCCTGGCTTGCCTTGTTTGTGGCCTCAAACCCTATAAATCATGTGCTCCAAACTCTGTTCTTTGAAGAAGCATAAGCAATGCACCTCTTCCGTGAAGCGATAACAGCAGTAAATGGCACCCGTAAAAATGAGTGTTTTCCGTCCTGAATAATTTCAGAATGGGTGCGACCCCACTTGATATCGGCGATAAAACCGTCAAGGGAGTGTCCTCTATACAGTCCATGGGCAGCACCAGTGAGACTGATGACGCGCACCTGTCACCGGCAGCCCATCGGACCAGAGCAGTCCAAGTACGAGTGGGCGGCCTCTCCGGAACAGGGCGACTGCTCGCTGCGGGTGCTGGGGGCGGACGTCAAGTACGACGACGGCAGCTGGTCCTGCCAGGTCACCGCCAGCAGCTTCCAGACGCAGGACGCGCTCCGCTCAGAGGCGGCCCGGCTGGTGGTCAGAGGTCAGTCAGAGCGCCTCCCTCAGAGGCGGCCCGGCTGGTGGTCAGAGGTCAGTCAGAGCGCCCGTGCTATAGAGTCAATACTCCGGCTCAGAAGTCACTCAGGTACGGCCGCGAAATGGCCAAGACGCTGAAAGCGCCTTAAAACTCCAATACGCACGATGTCACCCAGGTCAGTCATAGTCACCCGACAGAGGGCTAGTTTGTGTTCGTCCTGCTGGTCGTCTGGATCAGTCCTAACCACCGAAGTCCAAAGGCTGAAAGATACCAGGCCCGATCGTTATTAGTCATCTGAGGTCAGTTCCAGTCCCCTAGCCCAACAGGTCGACAGAGTTCAGTCTCCGCTCCCTAACCACAGGTCGACAGAAGAAAGTCCCCGTACCCATGCCCCCTTTCCCTAATATCATACGTTGGTGGAAGACAGTCAGTTCCCCATCAGGGACCATAGTTCAGTACCCATTCCCTAACCCCACTAGTCGGCAGAAGACAGTCCCCGTACTCATCAGTGAACAGCGGTCAGTCCCAGTCCTCCAAAACTACAGGTCGATAGAGGTCAGTCGCAGTCCCGTGAGTGGTCAGTGGTCGATCCCAGCGCCCCTCCTCGGCCTGCCGGTACAGATCGATCCTCGCCACCAGTCACGGTCACGCAGTCCTGCTCGTGTGGTCGCCAAGTCAATCACATCTCTTCAATTGGTTACCTTTTTTGCCCTCTTTTCCACACTGTGACATGAACGTGTAATATACTTTTCATGGAAACATCCCCTAAATGCCCCTGCGTGACTCACATGGCAGCACTACTCCATCAACGCCCCAGGCTCATTACGCACGGACACCGGTGACCCTCCAGTGAGCTCACAGACTACCCACGGATAACGGAGGTCCTCAAGTGGAGATGACCTACCACCCACGGGAACGGAGATCCTCGAGTGGAGATGACCTACCCCCCACGTACAACGGAGATCCTCAGGGAGGTGACCCGCCACCCACAGACAACGGAAATCCTCAGTGGAGGTGACCTACCACTCACAGAAAACTGAGATCCTCAGTGGAGGTGACCTGACACCCACGGACAACGGAGGTCCTCGAGCGGAGATCACCCGCCCGCCGGACTCTCCGTCTTCTTCAATCTGGCTTGTTGTGATAGGGCGGTCACCAGTCACCGTTCTGTCTTCCACTATCGTCCTCTCTCCCTCTCTCCCTATCTCTCTCTTTCTCTGTGTCTCTCTCTCTCTCTCTCTCTCTCTCTCTTTCTCTCTTCTCTTTCTCTCTCTTCCCCCGCCGAACTGTGTTCTGATCAATAGTTTGTAAGCTGCGAGCGATGAGTAGTGTCACCCACACGCAGACACGTGGTACTCTTGGGTCAGTCGTTTGTCAGAGTTAGCATAAAGTTAGGATGTGATGAACCTAGTTGAAATTCAGCCATCAAGCAATATCCATGATCCGTGCAAAACTACACAAACTATTCTAACAATGGATACTCACCGAACATTTATGGTACTTACAGACACTGCACCGGGCGGGATTGATCTTAGCGCTAGTACATTGTGTCATCCCTCTTTTTTCGATTCCAGTCGTGCTGTGATATCTCGCTCGCAGCCAGCCACTCTGTCTAGCACGCCCATAGAGCTGACATCCACCCTCAGAGGAAGACACTGCTGGAATGAAGGATGGCATCTTCTGTCGTCGCCCCTGCGCTACTCTGTAAATGTCCGGAAGCGATGGTTTTTCTGAGCAGCGATGGATTGCGTTCGGCGCTGATGGGCCTGTTATCGGCTCAGTTGGTATTTGGGAGGGGAATGGGATGGGCGTCGACTTGTTTCTGGAGGAACACTCGAAACTGTTTTGGAGGAAGAGTGCGTACCAGTTAAGTTATTTGAGGCCTTATAAACGCTCATGTTTAATTATCATAAGTTTTATCATCTCTATTTTTCTCCAAAACTGTCTCGTCCTCAACGCAAAAAACAAATTTAGCGAGGTACTCGAGAAGACTGGCGAGGAAGTTACCCAGCATCATTCGAGTTTGCTGATGTTCCGGCCGAGACTGGTTCCCGCGGCGAAATTCTGGGATTCTGTGGGCTATTATGCATCGTCACCATGTCGACGAGGCTGCAGTGGCACCAGCAGAATTTAGTGGCGCCATATCTCAGCGGATTGCAGGTCGGATCAGAATGAGCGCGTCGGTCGGGCGTGTAATGCCTCCTGGAAAAGTCGGCCAGAGGCGCGCCCAGTCACAGCGGATCATGGGGACAAGGCGCGGGCAGTATTTATGTACCGGACTGGCCTTTGCGAAGGGTGGCACGTGCTCTTAAGCGACCTACGAGCTTTGTCCATGGTCCTGATAAGCCTCCGAAGTTCATGAGCTCCGTGTGTAATATACTATGGATACTGTTCCAACATTGTGGCTCTTTTATGCACTTGAAATGTTTTAACACAAATTTCAAGTTTGGCATGAAGGGGCGTGGAGTCTTGTCCAGTTCCTGGCAAAATGAAGCACTCTGGCCGCGCCCTCACCAACTGAGCATATTGAGCTTCCATTGGAACTATGCTGAGCTCGGAATCAACGCCAGGGATTCTGGACTTCAGGCTTCGTTAAGACATGGAGTATGAGTTCTCCGGCCCCCGAGGGCAGCCAAAATTGTATCAAGATCGATCAACCACGCGTGAAATCACCAGTCTGCATTCCAGGTATTCTTTTGCCGCCGCCGGCTTTTGATTTCCTCTCCTACTTGGTCTATGATTGCCACCAGCCAAACGCCGTTACAACAGCCCTGTGCAGCTAGTTATAATGAGTTAGACCGGTGCTCAAGATGTGCCCGATGTTCTAACGAGTCGGAGGGAACGGTCATGCGAATTTCACGCATAAGTCATTATTGTGAATCATGACCCAGCTGGTTTCTCAGCCGAAAAATACTGTCCGGTATCCGGCTTCATGTTTTGCACTAACCGACTGGATATCGGATATTTTGTCGGTTAAAGAATGAAGGTTCCAGACGGAAAGGATTTGAGTTAAATTTTCATACCTAGAATATGTGGCATAGTTGGTTACTCAAATGCTTCTTATCATTTGGTTTGAAATCGCAATTCAAATGCCATATATGACGGCATGGTGTATTGTCAGGCTACTTTGATCCATTTACCACAACACCTGAAGTTTTAACGCCGCCGAGAACATTATGTATTATTCGGCTATTTAGGCCAATGTCCAAGAGTCTTTTAAAATTCAGTGAAGAAAATGATTTTCCAGGGAACAGCCGAGAACTCTCATTTGAAAACTCCAATACCTTGTCTCCAGGCCAGCGTTTGGCTAGATTAAGTGGGTCTTCCGCTGTGGAGAGCTTAAAGGCAGTAATCACTCTCACCGAACTTTGTTTTTGCCCCGGTGATCACTTTATTCTTAAACGTTGGGCACTATCTTTGCTACAAAAAATATTTTAACGCCTTATTTATTTGATTTCCATTGCATATTTTTGTCCCCCCCCAATAAAGTGAATGGTTTTCCGATTATGTGAATTAGAACTGTGGTTGTGTTGGCGTGTTTGGCATGTGGTTGTTGAAGCATGGCATGTTTACTCATTTCTAGTGCTCTTCCCAGGTGTACTATATCAACGTAGCTTGTGTTTTTCATTTAGCCAGTGGCGAGGGGTCCTGCCCTTGAAACTTCTGGATATTTAATCAATAATAAATAATTTCTAATATACATTTGAACTTCACATTCTGTTTAGCTGTTTCTGGTCCAACTGAACACGTAGTGGGATTCCAGGACAATTTGAACACTGTGGGCTGAATGCTTCCCCCACAGCCCCGGAAGCTAGCTCTCCAGTGACTGAAGTTATAAAAGTGAAGCATTGGAGGCGCGCGTGGCTGAACTTTTGGCGCAAATGTCAAGCTGTCAATTCTGTATTTTCGCTGGAAGCGAAAACAGCTGAGGCCAGTGAAGAGAGTGGCTGTCCAAGTGTCCAGTCTTGAGAGGAATGATCACCTTCAGTACACGGAACACATGCAGCATCAGCTACCAGTGACGACGACGACGGGACCGGTAAAACTACTAACAGGATAGAAACAGTGAGGATGCATTCACTTCATAGGGCGATCCGGGATCTCCGATCGGGGGGATGGGAGATCTAGTCAGGGGACGCCATTTGGACCAGAGGGACGTAACCTTTGAACAGCGCAAATATCAGGGAGGGCGGCGCCAAATCTTATCACGGGGGCGCCCATACGCGCCTCCTGAGGGGTGGTGGGTTGCATTCATGTGCTGAAACAACATATTTTTGCAGCGTTTTGCAACTTTTTCGGAAGGAGATATTGTTAAATCACAGGGTAGCTGATCTGGGGAGATGGTGGTAGGTAACCCACCAAATAATATAACTGGCGCAGTGACGACAGAATCTACGTAGGAGAGAAAATCTTCTTTAGAAGTATTGAAGCATCTGCCCGACAGCAAGGGTGGGAAAAAGTGCGCAAGTTTCACCAACAGAATTCGAAGCTAAATTTCCGTGATACAAATTTGAGGTTTGGCAGTAAAAGAGGATTATTTGCCGGACCCTCTATTTCCTTAATTTTAAAGGACGTACTAACAGACAGCGTCAACTGCTCACACTGCACTGGCGAGCACAACATTGTACATTTTGTCACCGGCTAGATCTATGTTTGACACCAACATTGTTGGCAGGCTGACAATTTTTCGTCCTCTGCCTGACAACGGAAAGGCCAAACTCACATTTATTCTATTTGTGATTTTTTGCCGACACAAATATCGTAAGCTGCGAAATCTTGCTATGAATAGGTGTACATTGATCCGAATTGTTGCCTCTGAACCTTTCGAGGTATCTCATATCTAAGTCTTCAAAAAACCATTCCATACCAGCGAAATAAGTGTTTGAGGAAACTATTGGCATTTCGCTTGATTATCTAATGTCTCAATTTTAAACACACCCCATTCAAGATGGAACTATAAGTAAGGTACTTGTTTTCCGGATGCATTCAGCAATGGTTCCGTCCAACATGCACCTAGACCGACAAATTTCCAAGTAGAATTCTAGTGACAGCAGCTTTAAATCAACCTTAGTATGCTAGCTTGTCATGCAGCTGGCCTATAGCTGTGCAGCGTATCCGGAGAAGGTCCGTCGGAAGCCCGGCATCACCCAGTGGGTGATCGATGGACGCCCCGGGGGCAGCGCGGCAAACGGCTCTGGGCGCGGTTTCCGATTTCCAGACTCAACGGTCCCCCTCACCGCTGCCGGGTCGTGCACGCCACCGTGGCTACTGTAAAGACCTCCGAGAGCGATTCGGCACAGTCGGCTCTGTCACGCACACCCCCTTCCCTCACCGCTTCCAACAAGCCCACGCACTCGCGGTAAGGGTGCTCCTCCCGCGCCGAGAGCCTCCTCACGTCTACATTATTGCTCGGTGTTGAGGTTCACAGGAGTGTTTCCGACTGGGAGAGGAAGATACGGATAAGTTGGCTTCTGGTCCGGAGAGCTCTCTGACTTGCGGGACGCGACTTTGTCAGGCCGCTTAAAGTTAAAAGTCCGTAATCAGTTAGCGTAGGCTGTGTCCCTGGAGTTTTCCCGTTGTTTAGTGCTGTGTAATGAAGTTATTTAATTAAGTTCTTAGAATTACATGGTAAAAATTCACTGCCTCGACCCAGAAACATGTCTATACATATGTGGCAAGTATGTAGGTACACACAATTGCACCCACCATTTACGCCGCAGTTTTCGGATTCTTAGTAACATCTCTGAACGAATAGATTCCCATGCTATCATGTGCCTGGCCACACCACACGACGTTGGTGCGTACACCAATATCTCCGGCCTGGCAGACTAGAGGTGACGGGTACGTCACGTGGCGAGACCGTGCTCCCGGGGCGTGCCACCCGGGTGGATCAGTTTAAAGGTCGACGGAGCCCGTGCTCCCAATAACAAGGGCACTGATTGGTCACAGTGAATCTCGTTCGAGGCGGGACAAGCACTATCCAGCGCATGTATTGCTATCTCTTGGGGATCTGAGGCGGTCGAGGATAAGGATGTATGATATTAACTTTTAACCATACTTTCATTCTTGCCGTGCAGTGATGGTATATTTTGGACTAACGCGACGTCGGTATTGACCGCACATATGAAGATCCAGGGGAAAGGGGGCACTCCCTGCGATCGACCGTCATCGCCCTCTGAAATGGTCACGGCACCCCTTGAAAGATCAGTGGCGCAACGCCCCTCTAAAATTTCGCTTCCCACCCCACCCCATCCCCTCAGGATACAAAATTCAGCGCAACCGCGATAGAATTTGGCGCCCAACTCATAGGTCTTGTCCTCCAAAATGGTACGCCCTGGCCCGGATGGCACCTCCAACCATACGCCGACCATAACCAAACAACCCACCCCCCCCCGATGGGAAATATTGGATCTGCCAATGCATCGGCATGGCATATACCAAAGGTCAAGGGAAACGTAACAGGCTGTAAGATGGAGGATGCAAAGGTGGACTCAAAGAGTGCGGTCTGTTGTACCAGACTCAGTCTCGAGCCTGCGCCCTTGGTTGAAGCAGACTCAGTCCTGATACTGGGCCTTTGGTTGAATGCTGGAACTTTGCTACAATCTTGTGGACTGCTAGGGCGATAGAACTAAACAGTCCTTGTTTTGGGCGGATGGGGTGGGGGGGGGGGCATACGCTTGATGGATTTGCCCGAGACTAGTGGTAAGCTGCGAGGAGGCATGTAATGCACTTGCACACAGATATCAAACCTATTTAAGAACCTTCTCCAGCAGTCATTTAAAAATCGTGAGCCTAATTGTAGGGGGCGGAACGGAGGCATCAAGCATGTGTGTCCCCCCATCCTCCCTGGATGGAGCAGGGCACAGCCGCCTTGTCCTAGCTTTAAGAAAGGTGCTAGGGTGTTGAGCACTTATCAAAGACCTAAAAATATGATACAGACCCACCCTGGTGTCTTCCTTCATATTTTGTCTTTTATTCACATGAAACGCTCAATTTCATTGTTTCATCCCTCATCAGCCAAAATTGTGTTAATGCTGGAAACTAAAAATGATGGGCGCCGACGATCTTTGTTTGGTTATTGGCAGGCCATAAAGATGTGAAAAGATCACTTTGTCTGGTTTAGATATTTGACCACAAAACAGAGTGGCAACGATGTAAGCCTACAGCAAGTGATGTGGAAGAAAATGACAACGATTAAGACCATGCTATAACTAACGAGTGTATATCAAAATTACTCAGCTGGTTCTCTCCTTAAGGGTGGTGAATGCGCTGAGTATCGCCACTACTGGTTTCTACAATAAGTTTTCCTAGAAGCTGCCTGCGTATAAAAATGTATATTTCAACAAACTGTTACTTTTTCTAAAGCGTGTTCGTCTAAAACTGGAAGAAAAAAGTAATTTGCTTGGAATCTAAATTGAAATATCGATCCTGTAGTGAAGACCCACCCAAAGTTACGAACAATCCCTGGTTGATGAAACCGTTAGTTTCACATTTCATTTGTCCCAAACAATACTGTTTACGAGTAAATAAGGATCCCTCGATCATGAAACGGCCACTATCCGTGGCTCCCCTTCCCCTCTCAGTCGTGTAGCCCTTAGCCCGGACGCGTGATGGAGTGGAATTTGCGCTGAATAATGCTCTAAAAATGTTTACTCCAAAAATGTTTGCTCTAAAAACGTTAATTTCGTTATTTTTTCGCAAAAAATCACAAATACGGCATATCTCAATATATATTGAGTCTTCACTACAGGATCGATATTTCAATTTAGATTCCAAACAAATGACTTTTTCTTCCAGTATTTGACCGATGAAATCTGATATGCACGTGTGCTGATATGTGAGGTGTATGTGAATGCATGTGTGATATACACCAGGAGTGTGAAATAAACATTATTATTATTATTATTATTATATATCCTCAGTATAGCCTAAACGTAGCCTTTATGAAGTGGTTTGACCTGAAGGATATCTACTTTGGTCGATGCTGGCATAGCCATGAGCTACTGCACACCATGTTCAGGGTTCATGCAGTGGCAGTGCATGGAGGCCCGCCAGCGATTTCCCTGAGACGCTCCGACGCTCAATAATTTACCCGACGCAGGTTGGCTGGCAACTGACTGGCGAGGGAATGGCCTCAGCGGCATTGTGAGACCTAGTGTTGGCTCTCAAATTTTCCCGCCATTACGGGAACTGCTCGTTCGGATAGTGGTTCGGCGCTTCTGAAACGAGTTCCTCAAAAACTTCACTGATATCCTGATCGTCGGAAAATAAGGCTTGCAACGACGCCCACCGAAGGTCTTTGAACACACCGAATGCTAATCGGGAATATTCAAATTTTAACATTGCGTTTTGTATGAGCTGCACTTGTTTCACAGTTAGGTATGAGGTCCGCTCTTTTGTTTTCTTTTTGGAAGCTTCTCACAAGCGGTGTTTCCCAACGGTCCAAAAGCATTAAAATGTCAAAACGAGAATTTATTGACAGTTGACAGCCTAGACATTATGGCAGCCTAGGCACGACTCGCGTAGAGGTAAGGACATCGCCCAGGCTTTTTACCTGATATTGGACAGGGGCAGATCCAGCAGGTCGGCTGGAGAAGAGGGCAAGCTCAATTCGATGAGCAAAAATAATATTAATGTTTAAATATTTAACATCATAAATATTAAAAAATATCAGAAGAAGTCTGTCGGTGAATTGTGTAAACGGTTATGCGGTAGTATATGAAGGTATAACAAGGCAAAATTCAAGAAGGATAGGAAGGTACGTAAGTAAACCGGGAAGAACAAGGTACTCAAGAGAGTTTCCTATTTCAAGGAGAGCTTCGGAACTTCATTTTTATGACGCCCAATTTCTGGATGTACCATCGATTTGTGAACTGATCTTTTAACCTGCGCTCCACCGAGGGTCCGGCGCCACCTTCGTCCCACCGGAGGTCATCGATACCCCCATCTAACTCCGAAAATATGAGGGTTAGTGCAAATCTGCAAAGTGCATTAGAAAGCTCGCGTGAATTCAGTAAGAAATTACTTCCCATGTTTAAGCGTTCAGGTCAATTGTTTGACCTCCAGAGGTCAAGTTAGGTCAATATAGGCTATTTTCACTCGAATATGCAATGCTTAAGCAAACTGGGCATAACTCTTATGCCATTAGAGCTATTGAGGTCTGGAAAGTATATTTGATAGTAAAATTCCAGACCTTTTTTCCGCTATGTGGAACGTAATGACCTCCCGCCAGTAGTTTGACCTCCAGAGGTCACTACGTGACCTAGTATGACCTGAGGTCACAAAAGGTCAGAAAGTGGCCTTGCCGTATATCAAATGAAAGCCAGTAACAATACATACACGATGGTGTTTGGTTCAGCACTCTAGCTTAATTAGGTCAAAAGCTATTGTCAAAATACTGTTTTGACCCCTGGTGACCTTGGATGACCTAGGAAGGTTCAAAGGGAAAATATGGCCCCTGGGATCCGTGAAAGGGTGTCCAAGAACGCTTTTTTGAACAAGCCGAGCATTTGCAATCTTTTTGTGACTTTTAGATCATAAGACAGTTTTTCCTTATGCTTTTCCAATGGGAAAGGTCAACTCGTAACCTGACCTCAGGTAACGAAATCTAAAAATCCCGGATATAAATATTGTAGAACCTGGAGGAGTCTTGAAGTTTAGGAAGTTTCAAATCGATCGACTTAGAAATGTAGCTCTTATAGAGCTCAAAAGTTGAAGTGAGGTGACCTTGGTTGACCTCGCCTGGTGACCTGACCTTGGGTGGCCCGGGGTAAAACAATTTCAGAGATGGTGGGAAAATAATGGGGTGAGAGGTAGAGCCCTCAACTGCGGTGCTGGGCCTTGTCGTTGTTCTGCTATCCCGGAAAAACCTTAGAGGGGGCATCGATGCCCCCCGGTGGGGCGAGGGCTAAATGTCATCTGCAAATTTTGTGCCATGACTCACGTTCTTCATAAAGGTTTCGCAAATTAAATAGCCTGGTAATAGGGAAGAGTGGGGTGACGCACCCACCTGGGTAAGACGCCTACTACTATGTCCAGGCCGATGTAAGAACTGTAGCCTCCATCCAATTTTTTTCTGGTAGCGACCTTTCTGATCCGGTCCTGGGCATGATTGGAGGCGCCCAGTAAACTCCAGTATTTTTCAGCAAACATTCGCTGCTTTTTGCACCTCCGGACATATAAACAAGCTATCTTAAAGTTGCGATTGTACTCTATGGGATGTAAATGTGCTCACCCTACCAACTTTGCCACTAAATTGTCTTACAACGTAATTATAATAATATTCCTATTTGTTCACGTGAAGCAAAAGGTACAATATACGCCGGGAGTTTTATTACGGCCTTTTAACACCCGCATTGGAGAGGGGTCTGGCACTAACGCACACTGGAGAGCGGGGCCTGGTAGGACCCCCTAAGATCTCAAAAACTAAGAGATATAGAAAAACACAATTTGGGAGGTGGGTGGCAGCTATGGTGATCTACATCATGACAAATTTTCATTGACCTAGGACAATATCTTCAAGGTCGAACGAGGTCATAAAGGTCAAATATTTGTCATGCTGGGGACCGACTGGTAACTATCGTAATTATACGGAAAAATGGCAGGAATAAGCTAAAGCCAGATCAGGGTCATAGAGGGGAGGTCCTAAAGAGCCTTCTCTACAATTTTGGGGTCAAGATCATTCAAGGTCATTGGCCTTTAAGGTCTCAATATGGTATACAACTTATAATGTACACTTTGACTAACACTATGACCACTGTTTGGCAGGAAATGAGGATTGACCTTTCCCAATGACCTTTGGCCTTGACCTTTGTATTGGGGTGCTTTAACGATGACGTCATAGCATAATATACGTCAGGCCGGGTAACGCCATTTGACCGGAAGCACTGGGGTCAGTGACCTTGAAAGTGCAGATATGACATTGACCTGTGACTTTCATGTCAGGTGACCTTGACATATCGTCCCGGTTATATGGCGTTATGACGTCACCACTAGGTCTCCAATGCAAGCTAACTGGTCCGACCGCGCGATTTCGGCGATCTCAAAATGCAAGTCTGATTTTGAAAGCCTATAAGTCATACAATTTTCGACCGATTTTCAAAAACTTTTCACCAATCGACGAGTAATTGAATTCTGTTAAATGTGACCAAGTATTGTTTTTTGGTTACGAGCGGTTCTCTGGCTATCTCGGAAAACCAGGTTGGGGGTTCTCCGAGGCCCCCTTCAGTGTGTGTGTTAACCCGGGGCTTGGGCGTTTTACCTCGCTGTAGGGGTAAAACGCCTTTTTACATGGTCTCAAGAAAAAATAAATTTCGCACACTTTGCATCGTGTCAGAATCACAAATTTCTATCTGAGTGTAGACAAACGATGAAAGACCTTAACGAAAAAAAGTAATTCCGTCCTGGCAGGATCGGTACAGACTTATTCTCCCTTAACGTATGCGTCTTACCCCACTCTACCCTAATTTCCAAACAACTGTCCCGCACTAGAGAAGGCTAGAGATCCGCGAATACAAGAATGTCAATAAACGAGTCCGCTGTAATCAAGGTCCTAAGATGCAGCATCGCACGTGCTAGCTCCTAAGGCAAACCTAGTTTGCTGATTTAGCGAGCCAGTACTTGCGTCCGAATGAATGAGGTATTTAGAGATGTCAATCAAAAAGCACACGTTAGGTTTTCCACGGTGTTAGGTAGGTTCAGCGAAATCGCGAAGTGCCTAATCTCACATTTTTGACGGTAAGAGCTGCGAACGTGGATTCTCAGAGATGTAAATCACCGGCTCTTTGACCCAGTGATCCGAAAAAGAATATTCTCTGTAACTTAACCCCCGGTGGCGGGTACGAGCCACCTTCGCCCGGTGGGGGCTAAAAAGACCCCCACGATCTCAAAAACTAAGAGAGCTAGAAAAAAGCGCAAAACGGCAATCGAAAGCTCTTCGAAAATGATATCGAAAATACTTCGGTCATTTTTCTGTCAGGTCAATATCAAGGTCACCAGAGGCAAAATAGGTCAAAATCGCTAATATGAGGTGACTAAGAAAACCTCCTATATCTCAGAAACTATGATAGCTAGAAACATTTTCTAACACCAGTCGAAAGCTCTTGAGATGTGCTTTCATTACAGTGGCATTCATTTTCGTGTCAGGTCAAAGCCTAGGGAGCTACAGGTCACTACATATTGGGCATATTCTTGGGAATGTCCATAGCCACCCATGCATAAGGGCGTTTACTTTTCGCTAATATCTTCCAGACCAAACAAGATACAGCCATAGTTTATGCACCATTGCAATCCTCTCGTCAATACGAATCGAATGATATAGATATTCTATGCCAGGTCAAATTTAAGAATTTGACCTGACCCAGGTCAACGGTCTGACCCAACTTGACCTGGTATAGTCATGATGTATATCATTTGACTTCCAGTGACTATACAAACACTTTGGTGACAAAATAAAAGCTCTATCTTAGTTTATTCAAAATTTATAGAGAAAAACACCAAAAATGCTTATTTGACCTAAGGTGACCTTTTAAAGGTCACAAGTCAACAATTTTGGTATCAGCTTCAGAAATGGGCTAAGAACAAGTCGCAACCGATGTTTGAAGTTGATTCCATCCATACTTACTGAGAAAAGCTCATTTCGTGATTTTCCCCACGTATTGTCAATGGGGAGGTCATGCTCTGCACATGACCTTAGGTCACCAATATCGAAAATCCCGGAACAAATGTTGTAGCTCCTGGTGGGCCCAAGATGTGGTATGAGTTTCAACTTGATCAATTAACCCTTCTTTTAGTTATGCCGTCCTAATTATTTTTGAGGTGAGGTCACTTCACCTGACCTGGTGACCTGACCTGATATGACCTTGGGCCGAAATTTTCAGGAAAGATGTAAAAATGATGAAGGAACAGCTAGACCAAGTTTGGCAGCGCGCGCCGCCGTTTTTGGTCACTTCGAAAAACCCGAGGGGGTCTAAAAGACCCCCCACCCGGGCGAAGGTTAAACATCGAGTCAAATTCGATTTATTCCACATAAAATAAATACCCACTTTGACATTTAAAAGTGGCTAGGCAGTGCCTAATGTGCCTCTATGACAGCGCCACCACTGTTTATTGATATTGTTTGTTTGACAAAAAGTTGTCTCAGAAAAGTGACAACTTTCGTACAGCCTTTTGTAGAATATTTACTTTGTGTGTAAGTAGCAATCGCTGTGTGTCTTTGTGGCGGCTTTACTTGGAGATAGAGTCTCCCAGTCCTTGCTAATCGTATCACACATACTTTCTCTGCATAGCTACTGACCAGCATAGCACCATTCAATACTAGCAACTCATATAAACTTCCTCCGACTGTGTGTGACAGCTCTGAGCCAGTGCCGAATTGTGACGTTGCTGACGCCGGCAGTGGAGCCGGAGACGCCGGAGGTGCGGTTCGCCGGCGCCCTGATCCCCTCAGGGCATAACCTGACGGCGCGGCTGGCTGACGAGCTGGAGGTGGAGTGCACTGCCGGCGGTGGCAACCCGCCCGCGCTCATGCGATGGTCTATTGGTGAGTTCAACAGCCGGCAGCGCAGGCTGCCGATGACACTTATATGGCGGGATGTCGGTGAAGGAGACAGGCGGGCCCTCCAGCCGAGGACGCGTCCAATAGCGCTCTTGTGGGCGATCGCTTAGAGAGCCTCTTCAGACCTCAATCAGTGGAAGGGAGTCCCCGCGCACCGGTATGGTGGTTTGTGGTCAGATCATGCTCCACGGAATCTTTGTGGCCCCAGTTTTATTCCTGTTTCATTAACTATTTCTGCCGCAGCTGGGATTATGGGATCAACTGTCATTGCTGATCCAATGACTATTCGTTTCAAGACAGGTCGATTAGCCAGATGTCGAACGTCATAAGGATTCTTTTCAATCCATAGTTTTCTTAAAACTCGTGCTGCACCGTTCATACTGCTAACGGTCGTGAAATTACCGTTCAATAGCTTAAAACACTGATTCAATGTTTTTGGTATGTGAAACTGATACAGATCAAATTCAGGAGCATATTAAGGGTCTTGTGTGCAGACTTTGTCAGCAGTTTGGCGGAATCAACCGGCGATGCGACGGCGAAGTGTGACATGGCTGCCCCTCTTGTCCTTGGAGTAGAGCCGGCGGTCAATTTGACCAAATGGCTTTCATCACCGTAAACACTTTCAGCCCGGGGATGGTTTCAGTGGCCAGGGCTATTCGCCAGCGCACAATCGATAAGCAATTCCGGAAGCCTGCATTAGTTACGTACACAGTGTGTAATCGCCACAAGTATCTTTTCACATCGACAGCTCGTCAGATGTGTGCACAGGAAGGATGGTGCAAATGGATTGGCTATTGAATGGAAGTGCTCGTAATACGCTAGGCCGCCTTGGTCCCCTTATAATGCGTGTCTGGAGAAGTCTCGACAAGAGCATGCCACAAAGGAGATCCCCGCCGCAGTTCCAAGTAATCATATCCACCCTCGTCACGCGCCCACTTACTTCTCGTTTGTACGTTTCACACATAGTGCACTGCTCTGCGGCGTCTGGAGCAACGATTACCTCACTTGTGGAAATTGTATTGGGGACTAATTCCTGGAATCTATGGATAGTGTCCGTGCCTACTTTCGATGTGTGTTTGGATCCGGTTTAATACAGAGAGCCTGCATGTGGTGTCGACATAATTCAGTTATAATGCATCTTTATTTTCGGGTCTGAAAGTTGATTTGACAAGTTCAGAGTCTAGGCAAGAGTGTGGTCAGAATGCTAATGTAATCGCTGTGCTAGTTCTGAAGCAAGACATCTAAGGAAAGGTTCATAACTACAAGAAGGCGTGCATGCCTAACTTCAGACGCTGAGAGAGCAGAGGGCTGATCGGATCGGATCGAAAAAAGTCTTAAATGTGCAAAATAAAAGTTATGACCTGTTCTATAACATTTCCCTATACCCTAGGAAGAGAAGTTACATCTTCAGATAGACCATGTCTTTCAAAACATGATTACTGCTGAGGCCATTGGACAAAACTGATCCACCCCAGACCGCTTCGGTTTGTGTGCATGAATGAATTCGAATGCATTTATCAGTGTTAGAGGTCATTCTCATCTTGAAAAAACACTTATTGTCAGTTGCAGGATGGGATAACTTTTGCCACTTTCCTATCCATAAGATATACGCGTCCTATCGTCTTTCCCTTTGCACTTCTGAAATACGGAAATGCGAGAAGTAAAAACAAGAAAAAGGCTCTGTGCAAACTATTATGAGTTAAAACCTTCCACGGTCATTTTACCACGATGCTCTACGAGTCTGAAATGTGGTACCACTTATCCAAAAACTTAGATCACGAAGCGTGGAACAGTGCCGCTCATCCATTAAATCAACTTACCCGGGCCATTCTAAAATCATTGAACGCAGTTACATTCTTCTTAATGAATATGCCTAATTATCTGCTGAGCTCTAACATTTGGATGGAGGCTGCATAAAACCGCAGAAACAGTCTAGGTTTGTCTCTCAAGGCTGCTGCTTGCGTACTACTTCCATGCGTAAACTTTGATGTGTTCGGTGACAGCACCGCTGGATGCACCTGCGCCAGTATATACCCCTTCGCAGCGGCGTATCCAGATGTTCGGAAGTGGGAAGGCCGAGCTATCTTAAAGGGAACTGGTTACGCAAAGGGATAACACCTAAAACAAAAACTAAGAACCATTGGCGTGATTAAACTTGCTAAATGAAATTGCAATGCATATTTGCTTATTTTTCTATTTGTTTTAATTATATGATGGGTTTAGTTGTCTCAATCCAAGCAGCGGCATAGCATAGCTTGCTTGACATGAAATGTAAAGCAGTCTTCACGCTAAGATTTAACCAATATTGTCAAGACTATATGCGCAATACGCTTTGCGTTTGGAGGCCAAGGATGTGAAACTCGCAAATCATTTCTTAAGGATAAATTCTAGATGAAAATTCAGGGGTACTCCTTTTTCTGTCTCCCAAGTGTTGATACTCCCCTGAAAGAAGCTCTTTTCTTACTGTTTCGAATCATGCCCCTCGTGTCCTTTTCAGCTACATTTCATGAGCGTGGAGAAGAGTTTCAGCACCTTGGACGGTTTCATTAGCGGCTCCGATCATAACGATCGACGGTCTGTCTGCTAAAGCGCCCCCTCTGATCTTCGCCTTTCAATTACAACTCCAACACCTTCAGCAGGAGGCTGTTCATCAAACACGCGTGCTTCCAGCGACGATAATGACAGGGAATGACGACGACATGGAATTGTGCCCGTGAAACTCAGGTTTCCTGTTGCCCATACAAAAATGCAGGTATTGATTGACCAAAATATCGCGTGCTTGAGCTTTCGTTGATATTTGCAAATACATCGGTTTCAGAGGGTTTCTTTTCCGGCACAGCTCGTCTGTCAATCTCTGGACGGCGCCAAAGCATGGTCAGCAAGCTGAGAGGCCAGGGCACACTTCTCGCTCCCTGGTCCTTGACATAATTTTTTTTTATGCCCAAAACAATGAGAAAATATCCACAGGGGAGCCATCGTGTGCCGTTGGATACCCTTGACAATACAATGCATGTCAATCAAGGACATTGGGAAATAAAAGGATGCTTGTCTCATCAGAAGACACCGCCATAGGAAAACGAGCTCTGTAATTGCGAGTAAATACTGATATAAGGCGAGCAGCAGTGCACTACAAAAACACGGCGCATATTTAAAAAAAGTCCCATCCAGAAGCATGTTTTCTTTGCTTGAAACCGAACTGGGAGCATCATTCTAAAATATATATGGGCGCTCGCTAAAGCCAAGCGCTTATGAAATTTGATGAGAGACACGAATATGGTCGAGAAATGACCAGTACTACCATGGATGGGAAGCGAAACTGATTCGATGAAGCCGAATTATTTGTTATTGTGCCAAGCTCTCAAATATCGAATAAATCAGAATAGCGTAAATGGGCATACAGCAGCGCCTTGGAGGGCAGGATGCGTTTAAAAATCTGATAAAACAATGTCATTTTCCTTCGGAGTAGAAACTGCGCATGTGCTAGAACCTCAGGAGCAGCCATCAGGTGTGATTAAAGAACGATTCCCTGAGGCACCCGGGGAAGAAACGGCTGTCTTCCACATCAGTTAAAGCCCTGGAGGTGCTCACTGCCCATTAACCTTCGCCCGGGTGGGGGTCTTTTTAGACACCCCCTCGGGTTTTTCCGAAGCGACCAAAAAACGGCGGCGCGCAGCGCCACCAAACTTGGTCTAGCTGTTCCTTCATCATTGTTACATCTTTCCTGAAAATTTTAGCTCAAGGTCATATCAGGTCAGGTCACCAGGCTAGGTGAAGTGACCTCACCTCAAAAAATACTTAGGACCTCATAACTAAAAGAAGGGTTAATCGATCACGTTGAAGCTCATACCACATATTGGGCCCACCAGGAGCTGCAACATTTGTTCTGGGATTTTTATATTAGTGGCCTAATGTCATGTGCAGAGCATGACCTCCCCATTGTAAATGCATGGGGAAAATCATGAAATGAGCTTTTCTCAATGAGTATGGACGGAATCAACTTCAAACATCGGGTACGACTTACTCTTAGCCCATTTCTGAAGTTGATGCCAAAAATTTTGACTTGTGACCTTTAAAAGGTCACCTTAGGTCAAATAAACATTTTTGGTGTTTTACTTTATAAATTTTGAATAAACTAAAATAGAACTTTTATTTTGTCACCCAAGTGTTTGTATAGCCACTGCAAGTCAAACGATATACATCATGACTATACCAGGTCAAGTTGGGTCAGACCATTGACCTGGGTCAGGTTAAATTCTTAAATTTATTATTCGTATTGACGAGAGGATTGCAATGGTGCATCAACTGTGGCTGCATCTTGTTTGGTTTGGAAGTTACTAGCGAAAAAGGAAACGCCCTTATGCATGGGTGGCTATGGACATTTCCAAGAATATGCCCAATATTCAGTGACCTGTAGCTCCCTAGACTTTGACCTGACACGAAAACGAATGCCACTGTTATGAATGAGCAGCTCAAGAGCTTTCAAATGGTGTTAGAAAAATGTTTCTAGCTATCATAGTTTCTGAGATATATGAGGTTTTCTTAGTACACCTCATATTAGCAATTTTGACCTATTTTGACCTCTGGTGACCTGGATATTGACCTGACAAGAAAAATGACTGAAGTACTTTCGATTGCTGTTTTTAAGCGTTGCGTTTCGCTTTTTTCTAGCTCTTTTAGTTTTTGAGATCGTGGGGGTCTTTTTTAGCCCCCCCCCACCGGGGCGAAGGTGGGTCGTACCCGCCACCGGGGCAAGGGTTAACACGCACAGGGGATAGGGGCCTGGCGTCAACGTGCGGTGGAGAGGGGGTCCTCAAGTGCACCCTCCACCCTGAGATGTCGAAAACCAAGAGGGTGCCCGTTGAAGAAATGTGTGGAAAGGATGGTGATCTACGTTCTGGCAACGTTTTATTGACCTAGGTCAATATATTCAAGGTCTTAACGAAGTCGCAAAGATGAAATCTGGGCCGTGCAGGAGACCTGTTGGGAAATGCTGTGTTTATGCGGAAAATGCCGGAAATACACCAAAAGCGGGCTAAAGTCACAGAGGGAAGGTCCCACACCATATTCTCTGAAATTTTGAGGTCAAAGTAATGCAAGGTCAATGACCAAAAACGTAACAATGTGGCATATCCCCAATAATGTACAATATCAAGGCATTGACTTTGACATGGAGTGGCCTTAACTATGAAGTTATATCATAGCATACGTCATACTGAATAAAGTCTTATTACAGAAATACTTAAGACTCTGACTTTGACCTTGACCTTCATGTGGGTTGCCCTTGACATATAATCTAATTATATAGCATTATTACACAACCACTCGGTCTACAGTGCAGGGGAACTGGTGAGACTGCGCGATTGCGACGGTCTCAAAATACAGGTCTGACTTTGAAAGCCTGTAAGTAAAAAAATAATACATTGATTTCCAAAATTTCTTCACCAATCGATGCCCCCATGAATTCTCTCAAATATGACCGAGTAGCCTGTTCCAGCGATGAACGGTTCTTCGTCCACCTCTGAAAAATAAGTGGAAGGGGGGTACTTTGGGAGCACTCTTCACAGCGTGTATTAACCCTCGCCAGACCTGGGGCCATCGATGGCAAACCTAAGGATTCTTTTTTTCAGAATAGAAGAAAAACGGCGAGGCGCAGCACTATGGTTGAGAGGTGTACCTCTCATGCCATCATTTTCCTATCATCCCTTAAGTTTTTAGCCCAGGCTACACTAGGTCAGGTAACCAGGCGAGGTCAAATAAGAGCACCTCACTTCAAATTTTGATCTCTAACATAGCTACATCTCTAGCCTGATCTATTTCAAACGTTTACACTTGGTGAAACCCCCCCCACCAAAGTGTATAAAATATATATCTGGGAGTTTTCATTCGGTGACCTGAGTTCAGGTCACGAGGTGACCTCTCAGAAAAAAGTAGGGTGAAAGCTCTCTTATGGGATAAAAGTCACAACAATTATTGCAAATGTTCCGATTTCTCACAAAAGCATTCTTGGCCACTTTTCACGGATTTCAGGAGCAATATTCGCCCTTTGACTTATCTGAGGTAAACACAGTTCACCATGGATCAAACAAGTATTTTGACAATAAATTTTATCCTGATCAAGCTAGAGCGATGTCATCGTCTCATTCGATAAACGTCATCGTGTATCTCTCGTCACTGGCTTTTTATGTACGGCAAGGCCACTTTATGACCTTTCGTGACCTCAGATCATCTTAGGTCAAGAGGTGACCTCTGGAGGTAAAAAAATTGGCGGGAGGTCATTATATTTTGATAGTGGAGAAAGCCCCGGAATTTTTCTATCAAATGTACTTTACCAGATCCCAATAACTCTAATGGCATGAGAGCTATGCCAAAGTTTCTTAGACATTGCATATTTTAGTTGAAATAGTCTATCGTAACCTAGCTTGACCTCTAGAGGTCAAACTGTTGACCTGAGCGTTAAAACTTGCGAAGTAAAACCGTACTTAATTCACACAAGCTTCCAGAGCACTTTGCAGATTTGCGCTAACCTTCATATGTTCGGAGTTGAGGGGGGCCACCGATGGTCCCCAGTGGAGTGAAGGTGGCGCCGGACCCTCCGGTGGGCCGCGGGTCAATGAAAAGAAGATAAGGTGTTTCCTGTGTAGAAACGTTGCATTTTAGAACGTTTCTGGAGAAACCCTGAGAATAGGAGGTGAAAAGTCTCATTGAAGCACCCATGGAAAACATAAGGGTGTCTTGATACGTGGGGTCTCCCTCTCAGGCACTCAGTGCTGGAGGTGGTCTCACTGCCTGGTTGTGAAGCGATTCCGCACCAGCACTCGAGGGATGTCTGTGTTAGCAATGTCTGATTTTCCACCACAAACGAAACTGTCGGCGGCGGAGGCACCACACCCCGGGACACGCCTCCGATGTCAGAACTGGGAATTCGTGGTCCCGATGCTCCTGTTAGCATGTCACTACACATCTTCAACGTGTCGTGTGCTAAATAATGGAAGAACACGGGGAGCCCTGTTCGCACCGTGATGGCGTCTGGATGGGAGGTGCAGTGGTGCCTGACAGAGGCTTTCCACTCTATGGGTGAGAAAAGCTTAAAGACTAAGGTTAGGTAAGGAGCGGTTGCGAAAGTACGGGGAGGGAGGCTTAACCCGTACTATTTAAAAACAAAGCGGACGTCGTATCCCAACGCCAACAGTTTCCAGTTTAATTATCAGGTTAAGACGGTCCAACACGGGGGGTTCCGGTCAAATGTTGTTATCGAGTCCGACGTATAACATGCTATGACGTCATAGTTACCGTAACTCCAGGTGAAGCTGAAGGTCAAAGGTGAAGATCAAAGGTCATAGGTAAATGTCAATCCTCATTTGCTGCCAAAGAGTTGCTATAGTGCTAGTTATCGTGTGAATTATGGGTAGTATACCATGTTGTGACGTCATAGGTCAATTACCTTTAATGATCTTGACTCCAAAATTTTAGGAAAAATTGTTTGCTATCTTCCCTCTATGATCCTGGTAGCCCTTAGGCATATTCCCGTTTTTTCCTGCATAATTAGGTATTTCCCAATTGGTCCCTATCACGGTCAAGATTTGAAATTTATGACCTCGTTTGACCGCGAAGGTATTGACCTAGGTAAATGAAAGTTGGTTTTGATTTAGATCACTATAGCCCCACCCACATCCCAGCCGGCGTTTTTCTACGCCTCTTAGTTTCCGAGATCTCAGAGGGGCCTACCAGGTCCCCCTTCAGTGCGCGTTAGTGCCAGACCCGTCTCCAGTGCGGGTCTTAAAAGGTCGAGCAAAATTGCAAAGGTCAAATCTAGGCTGGGATAGGGACCTATTGGGAAATTCCGTGATTGCGCCAAACTGAAAGTGAACTAAGGTCATAGAGGGAAGGTCCCACACAATGTTCCTGAAAGTTTGAGGTTCAGGTCATTCAAGGTTACTGACCTATGGCATAGCAATGCGACATATTCCCACTAATGTACAATACAAGTGACACTACTTTGGGTGGGAAATGGTGGTATAAAAAATACATTTGACCCTGACCTGTGATCTTGACCTTGACATTGACTAGACTTAGCTATGAAGCCATACCATAACATACTTAATGTTAAATAATGTCATCTGACTGGAACACGGAAGTCAAAAACCTTGACCTGTGACCTTGAACTTAATGTAGGGTGACCGCGACATATAATCTCGAGTATTTGATCTTATTACGTCACCACTCAGTCTACAATATAGGCGAACTGGTGCGACCGAGCGATTGCAACGGTCTCAAAGTATAGGTCTGACTTTGAATGCCTAAAGTCAAAAAGTTATCGATCGATTTTCGCATTTTTTCACCGATCGACGCGCTCATGAATTGTCTCAAATATAATTAAGTAGCGTTTTCCTGCGGAAAATGATTCTCCGGCCACCTCAGAAAAATATGAGGGGGCACCTTAGGACCCCTCCACTGCACGTGTTGAAAGCTTGCGGGGAGGCCCATTTTGTCTATTTTGGGTCGGCGTCTTCAGTGCCAGTGGGGCGCCATTTCCCCGACTACGACGACTTTGACGCCAAAAATACGAGTCGGAAATGGCTAGCACGACATCCCGTCGGTACACAACTGGCCTACCCCACTGTCGCTGTGTCTGCGGTCAGATGACCTGACGTATTCAGTATTCACCTGTCCTACTTTCGCTATGTCTCTGGCTGCTGGTGCGGACCTTGACGCCTTCGCTTATATCCTGCCTCTGTGTCTCTCGTTATGTGAAGAACTGACGCATGTCCTCTGTCCTCTGTCTTTCTGTCTCTGGTCAGGTGATTATCTGACGTATCCGCCTGTCCTCTGTCCCCTGTCTCTGGTTAAGTGACGAACTGACCCATAAATAAGTCTCTCCGATCCCCATAATGCCTTCCAAATAGGGTGAGAGTTGCCGAAACCATATGGCCTCAGCAGTCGGTGTGTGATGAAGCCCCACAGATGCATGACGATGACCTGGCGTATTCACCTGTGCTACCTTGCTGTGTGCCTGACCAGGTGAGGACGACCTCTCGGAGAGCTCCAGCCAGCAGAACGTCTCAGTAGCGACCGCCGGCAGCGCCCTCTCGTGGACGGCGGTGTCGGTGCTGAGACACAAGTTCAGGCGGCGCCAGGCGGGCGCCTACCTGAGGTGTGTGGCTCTTCACCAGGCTTTCGAGACCGGCACCAGCGACACCATAGTTCGCCTCGACCTGCAGTGTGAGTAGAAACCAGTCAGTGTGGTAGGGATGTAGTTGTATGGAGGTTAATACAGCATGCATGAGTGTAATGCTACGGTCTTTGGTGTAGGATTGTGTGCCAGTGTACTGTGCGATGCAGTAATACAGCACGAATGGAGTTGTATAATGCCCACTTGTGCAGTCTCCAGTCCAGCAGGGCTGCACTGGTGACGTAGTCGCCCAGTTTGGCGTTGCTACTAGCACAGTTCGCAGCGCAGGCAGCGCCAGTACACCGATACATTACACAAACACGGTTGGCACCGGTCGTTGCGTGTGACACAATGGGGGCACGTGAGCCATATCTGGAAAACGATACAGCTGGAGCGGAAATTTTATATGATTGAATGCGAATAATTAGTGCTGGGGCTACCACGAGAAGCTCATTGCCACCCAAACCAATTACTATTTCGGTGGCAATGGTAAATTATGGGTCAGGGGACTATTAAACGAGCCGGGGCCCATCATCAGGCTACAGTGCAGCACCCCGAGCATGCTCCATGGGTGCTTGGCCAACCATTCGGAGTGACTTATTGCGCTGTTAATCCATCCATGATTTAACCTGAAGATGGACATTATAATAGCTTCAAGCCAGGTTTGATATGTTATAAATCGTTTTCTTTCATTGCGAGCAAAAAACGGTTGTGTGCCCCTATTAATGTGAGGAAATGTAGGCTACGTCAGATTTTCGTACAATTTACGAATGCAGAATGCTAAATACCCCTCTGTGTCCATTCGCTACGCGCATAAATTTTTCCCAACGATGAAGGCGACGGTGTATTAAGGTCTAAATGCAACACTGCAATGAAAAATGTATCCGTTTACAAGGTTTAGAGGGACGTTCCCAACTGGAATGTGAGATCAACGGTATGATGGCAATGCTGGCCTTTGCAAGCAATTAAATTGCAATAGTGAAGCTTTCTAAAACCACGTATACTGATGGTATCAAAAGTCCATATTTAAACTTTACAATTCCCTAAAAGTTACTCTATTTTCTTGCAATGACCGCCCGAGAATGTCCTCTGCTGCTTTGCAAACGATGAATTTCCTCGATGCGCGGCGTTTCAGCTAAAATGTCTAAAACTGTAGGGGACAATTGGATTGGCGTGCCTGTGCCCGAGGCGGCCGGCCTGTTGTGAAAGTTAGGCAATACTGGAGACACCTTTGTGAAGCCGATCAGTTGGCATTGCTCAGCTTCGAGTTAATTAGATTCTGCTGAAACCACGTCGAACTTGGGTGAACGACTCAGACGAGACTCGTGAACAGCTGGCATCACCGCCAGTCGCTGCGTTTATCGTCTCTTGCCGAAGGCGGACCCTGCTAAAGCCCCAGGGCAGCGATTCAGTAAGTTCGAGAATACGGCCGGAACACTATTGTTCCGGTGCATAACGACGAGGGCACATGTTTTGGTGCCATTGAACAATGAACATTACCATACGACAGACGGCCCACGGCTTGGGAGGGAGGCATTGCCAGGAGCGTAAAGAAAGCAGCGTGAACCCCATGCTTATAACAACCGTGAGTCAATAAATAAATTAGCGCCTTCGTGAAAAGTTGTGATGATTAGGTGCGTTGCAAGAACTTGCAATGGACCACACTATTTCACCAATGACTGCAGGCCCATTCAAACATTTCAGCTTGTGGGCCAATGGGTCCAAAATTGGCTCCCAAAAGGTTCCACTGGCGGTTCAGAATGGCCCAGCGCTGATTCGACTCCAGGTCATCATGTGCAACTATGATGAATTAATTTTACATCAGTGCTCAAAACAGTCCGGGTACTATCTATATTCACTTTACCTTCTTCCGAGTCACTGGAATTTTCGTTGACCTCACATCCAAGAGAAAACGGAGACTGAAAAAAACGTTCCTTTTCATCCAACGAGAGGTATTGTATATACCTTCAGGTCACCAGACTGGCCCATCAGTCACAGTTTCTTACACGATGCCCCAACGATTGGGAATCAGTCAACGCGAGCCCGTCCTTTCGTTCTGAGCACCTCCACCGTCAAATCACTCCCCCACAGAGTTGGTCTATCTCCAGCATGATTGACAGCCGCCACACGTCGAAGGCTAGCGCCATGGACCGTCGTCGTCGGCAGACACTTTCCGTGCATTCCTCTCTCATCAGACGAGAGCCAGGTGTCGATGAAACGCTCTCAGCCGACGTCCAATTCTCCGGAAACGACGCGCGCGCCGACACTGCCACTTTACGGCGTCGGCCGCGATGACGGGAAGCTGCAGCGACAGTTCATGGCCGGTAGATGTCGCTGCCGTCGCTGGTTTCCGCGTACTGCGTGCAGTCGGCACTTCATTGGCCGACAGCAAGTGTCTGTTTAAAGAGTGTGAAATTGGGTTACAGTGCAGAGGTGTGCTTCCAGACTCACTGGCCGAGGTTAAGTGGTACGATGGAAAGCGCAAATATGCGCACGGTTCTGACCAGGCCTTTCTTCGATTTCTCTCCGATTTAGATCAAACAGGGAAAATATGACAGCTAATTCGGGAACATTAGCCAATGGTAACAAGACACCAAAATCTACAAAACAAAACCTCTTTTTTGGTTTTAGAGCGAGTAAGAGGAGTGTAACTTCGTGTCAGCGGTTGAAAGAAAGTGTTATGCCCCCTATCTCGGCCCGTGCTTGGTGCATAGGCGGAGGAGCACGGGGCCCAGGGGCCAACCTCCTCCCCCATATGTTCAGGATCTTAACTATTGACCGTGTGGCGTTGTCTGAAAACAAACGACTTCTAAATGCACGTTAGTCCTTCAATGCTATGTACCTATGCTTCAACGACACCTATACATTTTGTATACCACTGAAAATGCTATAAACGCTGAAACTAGGAAAGCAAACGCTTCGAAACATCACTGTCATCATTCATTGAAACATCATCGAAACATCATTGTCAACCAGGAAAGGGGAAAGCCAGAAAACAGTACCAGGCTTAAGCTGATGTACCAGGGGCCGCGGTACGGGTAGGCGTCCTGACCGAGCTATCCACGAGCGATGGCAATTAGAGTACGAACTTTGCAGATGCTAGGTTCATCCTCCCACCCATCTTGGTCGGTCGCAAGCTGCTTATCACAGATGGTGTGTGGTATGCGCTGTTTACATTCGTCAATGCCCGCCCCTACCGCGCTGTTTAAGAAGTGGACTCCAATGCTCCATCCGGCCCCTTTGACCCCATAATAAGCCTGTGATAACAAAGGTGCCTTGAACAGAACGCATTATAAAAAGCCCTTAAGTAAGCAAGTAAGCATGTGCCAGGTCTGCACACTGGTAAGCCTATGGCTGTCTTTTTATGTGTAACACGACCATGTGTGTACAAAGTGTGTACAATACACCTTCTGGACACCAGTCCTGGCAGATTATATAGTACTGCAGCAAGGAGCAGGATTGCCATGCTGCTACATGCTATATTGACGAATGCCCTGCCTGTTGTAGGATGTGCTGTATTTTCGGTAGCGTTACCTCGCTCCTGACCGGCCAGTGCGCTGTAGAGAACCGCGGTGGGCACCGCCGCGTGGGCACCGCCGCCAATGCAGCCCACCGATACAACGCCTCTTAATTACTGACCTCATTTACGCCAGCGCATAAGCTTCTAAGCCAGGATCAGGTGATAAATGGAAAGATTACTGCCAGTGCCGAATTAGGTTCCGTAGCCTTGCAGCCTGTCACCATAATTAGAAGCAGGCACGGTGGCTTGCTATTGCTCGGTGAATCATGCGCTATTTTGGCTGTTAGAGGAAATACCTCCATTCGATACATTTCCAAGAAACTGATATTGCGGCTTGCATCTCTGCATTGATTAGTCACTCTGAGAGTTTCACCCAACAGCATGTTATGCGACTGCGGGATGGGAAGTGACAGCGCTTTTGTTAAGTTTTCTAATTGGCGTTTCAAGGGGCAGAAAATCTTCAGAAAAGTTCCCTTTCAAAGACGAAAATCTTTGTTCGCCCTAGCACGAGTTAGCTTTACTTTTTCCTTTGTTGTCCTTTGTCGGTACTTCCTTTTCATTTCGACAGCGTGGACCGGTGCTCGCGCCCGGCTATTGTGCGAGCAGAGCGCGCTTACACACGCTGTTCGAAGCCGACTGTTGACGCGATCACAATCGTGAGCGCGTCGCCGGTTGCCGGTGGATCTGGCGAATTAGATCAGCCGCCCTATCTGCTGACAAAGCCAGCAACGGCACCGCCCGCGCCCCGGCTAATGCCTACTGTCCGTGGCAATAGTAACGCTGACGATTCTTCGCCACACGGAGTACATTCCGAAAACAGCTCTGGAGCGGTGGAGTTTAGAGAGTGCCGTCAGCGTTTCAGGAATCGCAAAGCTGGATGAGGAATGATTTCATGTTGCCATGTGGCTACGTACCATGTCATATCCCCAGGGACGGGGAGATTCAAAGCTTGCAGCAGAAGTAATTTCATTTGAAAGCCCAGGACCCGCAGTAACTCTCTGCGGATGTGAATCACTTGAGGTGGAGGATTATTCAGAATTGGGAGCATTAAGTTTGAGTAAGTATAGGCATAGGAACTTCTAAAAAATTTCGAAGCCAATGTGCATTTTGAAGTTGTTTCTTTCCAGTCAACGTCATAGGGTCAATGGTTAAGATTTTGAGCATGGAAAGGGGGCGGAGGCACGGCACCCCGACCGTCTCCGTTCGTGCGCCTGTGTAAATAATATAAATATTGATTATTTACAGGCGTGCTTTTATGTATGTACATACATACCTATGCATTATTGTCTCCTTGCGGTCAATTCAAATGTGATGTCATCTTCCACGGTAACTGGGGGTACGCACTTTGGAGTGGCTTTCACTGCAAGTACAACATTAGGTAATAAATAAATTTGGTCGGTACCTCGCTGTTCTATGCATATGCATACGCAGTTTAACCTTCGCCAGGGTGGGGGGTCTTTTTAGACTCCTCCCCCTTCGGGTTTTTTCCGAAGTGACCAAAAAACGGCGGCGCAGCGCCGCCAAACTTGGTCTAGCTGTTCCTTCAACGTTTTTACATTTTTCCTGAAAATTTTGGCTCAAGGAGCAGCCCAGGGACCAAAAATACTTAGGACCGCATAACTAAAAGAAGGGTTAATCGATCAGGTTGAAACTCATACCATATATTGGGCCCACCAGGAGCTACAACATCTGTTCCGGGATTTTTGATATTGGTGACCTAAGGTCATGTGCAGAGCATGACCTCCCCATTGTCAATACTTGGGGAAAATCACGAAATGAGCTTTTCTCAGTAAAAATGGAAGAAATCAACTTCAAACATGCGTTACGACTTGCTCTTAGCCCATTTCTGAAGTTGATGCCAAAAATTTTGACACGTGACCTTGAAAAGGTCACCTTAGGTCAAATAAGCATTTTTGGTGTTTTACTCAATAAATTTTGAATAAATTGGGATAGAACTTTTATTTTGTCAACAAAGTGTTTGTATAGTCACTGCAAGTCAAATGATATACATCATGACTATACCAAGTCAAGTTGCGTCAGACCTTTGACCTGGGCCAGGTCAAATTTTTTAAATTTGACCTGGAATAGAAATATTATATAGCATTCGATTTGTATTGACGAGATAATTGCAATGGTGCATCAACTATGGCTGTATCTTGTTTGGTTTGGAAGTTATTAGCGAAAAAGGAAACACAATTATGCATGGGTGGCTATGGACATTCCCAAGGATATGCCCAATATTCAGTGACTTGTAGCTCCGTAGGCTTTGACCTGACACGAAAATGGATGCCACTGTAATGAAAGAGCAACTCAAGAGCTTTCGAATAGTGTTAAAAAATGTTTCTAGCTATCATCGTTTCTGAGATATATGAGGTTTTCCTAATACACCTCATATTAGCGATTTTGACCTACTTTGACCTCTGGTGACCTTGATATTGACCTGACAAGAAAAATGACTGAAGTATTGTCGATATCATTTTCGAAGAGCTTTCGATTGCCGTTTTCCGCTTTTTTCTAGCTCTCTTAGTTTTTAAGATCGTGGGGGATCTTTTTTAGCCCCCCCCCACCAGGGCGAAGGTGACTCGTACCCGCCACCGGGGCAAGGGTTAAACAAACTTCGACATTGAATGCAAAAAGCAGTAGCTAACAGCAATACTAGCCAGAATTAATTTGCAGTACGTTTACGCCTAAGTGCGCAACGCATGCGGAAAATTTACAAACAGAACTTATTGTGCGGAAGGAGCACTAGCTTCAGGGCGCGGTGAAACACTTTGACGCAGTTTAAAAGTAGGGTCTTCACTTTTGTCCCTGCTAGGGTAAGGAAGCCGCTTCAACTATTGAATACTGCCACGGAACAGGATACAGAGATGACTGTGCGCTTTGGATGGTGCTTCACAAAAGGATGGGATGCTTTGCTGAAGCCTGAGGGCGGCCGAATGCTGTACCTCTGTGGTGCTTTGATGCAACTTTGGGCATGGCTGCGAAGCTATTGTGGGTACGCTTCGCTGCATCAACGGAAACGGTGCTCAACAATTCAGCTCACGTGAGCCATATTATGATGTGAGCACGTAGTTTTGATAAAAATCGGCTAAATTTTAAGGATTTAAGGATGGTTAAGTGAAACCAGACACCAGTGTTGTCATCTCAACAATTGCAAGAATATTCTTAAAACAATGAAATTACTTCTCGCAAGTAAAGCAACTGTGTTCATAAATGGTGAAGAAGAAATACAGGCCCCTATACGACACTTTTAAGATATCCCCGTAAACAATACACTCGTCATCCTTGTTTTTATACGGCATGGAAGATGCAAGGCGTCTAGTTCGCAATTGTAATTAAAGAAAAGAATATGTTCCAAAAAACGTTGTAGAATACAGATGTGTTTGCAAAAATTCAGAAAATTTTCGCGGCCAGACTCAAATATGACAGCGGCCTCGTAAAACAAGACGCATAACTGGTGGGGAAATCCCTAAAAAGTTTGAAATCGAGGAGACCCTCCACGTGGGCAAAATGTCTGGTTACAAGACTTTTAAAAAAAGTTCGGCACCCAGACCGCTCTGAAATTTCCCAGCTAATTCTGTACAATCTACTACGAATTAGAACTCTTAACCCGAATGTGATCCGGACCCCAAACTGGTATATGGATCCAAACCCGAAATTCTAATTTTAATGCTGACAGTGCGCTATTTTGCCAAGGTTATTCGAGCTAGATTCTATCATTCGGACCTGGCCGGGTGTTTCTTGGACCGGATACGAAAATAGACTAAACACAAACCCTAGATCTGGCTCCAGATCCAAGCTCCGGATCTGGATCCAATCCCGGTCAAGAGCTCTGACTTTAGACTTGTGATTGGGTGGGCGAATTTGTGAGCGGCCTGGATTGCATCTTATGTTTCGTCGTCATGCCTCGAGGGACCGTCGCGGCCGGCGTGTCCAAGTGTTTTAAAGTGTTGTAACCGCGGCTAATGACACACGGGCACGCCACTCGGGAAACCCCGGGAAGTGTACAGCCGAGCGTGTAATACCCTCCCTGCAGGGGAGTAGCCAGGATTCCTCCAACAGGGTTAGACCCGCGCGGAAGGGGGTGCATCTATGTGGGACAGACAACACAAGGATAACACTGGCCAATAGCCAAAAAGCAAAATAAAAAGGGGCCGGGTGGTCCAGTGGCTTCATTGCCTACGTCCATACTGGGATCACATGGACTAGCGTGCGTCCAAATCCCACGGCGGGAAGCCGCATTCCATGTCCCGTCTGGCCCGGTGGAAATGTTCCTTAATACCCGCACTGGAGGGGGGCCTAGTAGGCCCTCCTAAGATCTCGGAAACTAAGAGGCGTAGAAGAACGCCGACTGGGGTTGGGTGGAAACTATGGTGATCTGCATTTTATATCATTTTTATTGACTCAGTTCAACATCTCCAAGGTCAAATGAGGCCAGAAAGTTCAAATCTTGGCCTGATGATATGGTTGGCCGGAAGGATATCCATAGGGGGCCCTCGTTAAAGTGCCCAATCGCCGAACGAGTCGGCGATTCCGGTTGGGACAGCCGATTGGGCGAGGACCCGTCACGTCCGCGTCAGGTCCCACCTGGCCCTGACCAGGTGGCTGTCTGGGACCGTTGGGATGCCCGCGGTATACCCGAATACAACCTAGTGATCTAAGGCAAGTCGGCCGTTGGCCCAGTCTCGGTGGTCGGTTGGTCGGCTAGTGAGATGCATGCGAGTTTGGTCCTGTTTAATACAAGTAACAGATCTGGGGGAAGTTAATTAGCATCATTATCTTCTATAATCTGTAGCCGATATTTTCACATGTTGCGGATAAAAAATACCCGCACGGTATGCACAGGTATCAAAAACCAATAATAACTTATCTTAGAAATCAGCTCAAGGAGGCCCGTGGGAGTATTATAGGTACAACATCTTCCGGTGAGTCTCAAAGACGGCACATTTTCCCAATGAAAATGAGACAGGTCAGTTTGATTCAAGTGTCGAGTTTGCCGCACCTTTTAGATTGTCTCCAGAAAATCTTCTTCCCAGTTTTCTAGTCTTCCTTTTCGCAAGCGGATTCCAGATAGCCGTCATATTTACAAGATGACAACATGCACAAAGGTACATTTGACTACACACAAGGTAAAGTCTAAAATGGTTTAAACAAAAACGGAGCCTCCCCCGGCCACCAGCGGAGTCAGGCCAACCCCTAAATCTTGGCCTTGCTGGCTTCATGAAATGCCGTGATTGAGTGCAAAGAATCCGAAATGCACAAGAAACGGACCAAGTTCATCATAGCGAGAGGAACCCAAAACATTTCTCCGAAGTTTTGGCGTCAAGATCATTGCCCTGCATCGCAATATGATATACCCCCTATAATGTACACTGTGACTAGCACCGTAGCAACCGTTTGGTAAGAAATTATAATTGATCTTGACCCATGACCTTTGACCTTAACCTATGACCTTGACCTTTACATTGACTTATCTGAACCATGACGTCGTAACACAATATACGTTATACTTGGTAACGCCATTTGACCAAAAACACTGAGACCAATGACCTTGAGAATGGTGGCACGGTCTTGACCTGAGACTTTTGACCTCGGCCTGGAACTTCATATGGGGTAACCTTGACGTATAATCTCGTTTATATGACGCTATAACGTTGCCACTCGGTATCCAATGCAGGCGAACTGGTGTGACCGCGCGATTGCAGCGACCTCAAAATATACGCCTGATTTTGAAAGCCTATAAATCAAAATATCATGAACCGATTTTAAAAATTCTTTCATCAATTGAAGCGTCGCTAAATTCTCTCAAATGAAGCGAAGTAGCGTTTTTCCAGTGCAAACAGTTCTTCAGCCACCTAGACAAAATAGGTGGGGGCCTCCGAGGCCCCCTCCAGTGGGTGTGTTTAGCGCCCGCGTCAACGCTCCCTGTAGTTGGACAAGCGTGCCCATTTGGTGTACCCTTGATAAAAATAATCTGGTACATAAATATCTGCACCGGAGTCAGTTAATAGCACCGATTTCAGATCTAAAATTGCCTGTTCGCTATCTGGCGGTAGTTTGAAGTTTTCAAAACTTGGAAAGGAATTCCCTATCAAACATTATACTACGGCTTCAGGCGGCGGGGATTAGTTAGAGGTTTCGGGCTGGCTTGAAATAATCAAATGGAGTAATATTTTTATGGTGTAAAGTTATTTCCTAAAAAGAGGCGTTTGGCCTGACTTGGGGAGGGTTGAGGTCGCCCTCAGCGCAGGCGTTGCTTCGTGGACAATATTATTTACTTTAACAAATCAAGCTAGTGGGAACATTTGACTATGTTCCTAAGACTCACAGAGTTCCGATAATACATTTTCCATTCGTGCTTGGGTCAATACGTGACGTCAGAGATCAGATCCCGCATGAAAAGTCTTGAATTTTACTTAGCACGCGCAGAGAAGCAAGACCCTAAAGGCCCCATTCCCCACGTATTTTTCCAAGGTGACTGAAGAACCGTTCACAGCCGGAACACGCTACTTAGCTGCATTTGAGAGAATTTATAAGCGCCCGCAAAGACCATTCTGAGACCGTTGCAATCACACGGTTGCACCAGTTCGCCTGCACTGTAGACCGAGTGGTGGAGTGATAGAACCATATGATCAGGATTATATGTCAATGTTACCTCACACGAAGGTCAATGTCATGTTCGAATGTCACAGGTAAAGATTATACAAACATTTTCAAGGTCATTAACCCTAGTGTTCCGGTCTGATGACATTACTTAGTATGTCATATGTTATGAGATAACTTCATAGTTGTTACTCGATGTCAAGCTTAAGGTCACAGGTCAAGGTCAAAGTTCTCTTTCAAGGGCAAGCCTTCATCTCCTGCCTAAAGCTGCTAAAGTGCCAGTTATATCGAACATTATGAGGAAAATTTAATATTGTCTATCATAGGTCAGTGACCTTGAAGACCTTGACCTCAAACCTTCAGGGGATATTTTGTGGAACCTTCCTCTATGACTTAAGTCCGCTTTCAGTGTATTACCCCTTTTACCGCATAATCATGACATGTCCCAAAAGGTCTGAAGCACACTTGGTAATTTTCATGTTTCATTTTCATCCATCTCTCACAAATTGAACCATACAGTCATGTAGCCTTCTAATTTTTCACTGTTGGAGACTAATTTGAATTTTTCCGACCATTGCCCTAGGAGCCAGCTAAGGGAAAATGCACACCTCGGCAAACAATCAAAATGCAAATATCAAATATAAAAAACAGACACGTGAGCACCCACTTTTTCGAAAAACTAAACAGATCGGGTTTCAAACTGGTGCTAACTGGAGATCGAGATAGACCTTAATGGATTGAGGGTGCGGGCATTTGTTGCTGTATGAGCATATGTGTCTTTAGCGAAAACAATACTTCCAGCCATCGTCAAACATGTCTGGATACCAATAAAGAGAGAAGCTTGGGAGGAACAGAGCGAGATTCAATACTGGCATCAACCTGATATGCCATTTGTGTGGGTTTCTTGAGGTCACCAGAAGGGCACGTTACTAAACCAACGTGAGCTGGCCTGTACATGGACATTCCATCATACTTCAGACTAAGAGCAGGCACATCCGACCACCTATTTGATATTCAACCTTCATTGGCCGGTATGAGGAGGCTCCCTGGCTGGCAAAGTAGTTCCTGAACAGCTCAAGGTGGCCTCATCCGAAGACATAAATGGCGCCATGGGCCTCTATTAACACACCCAGTGGAGGGGGTCCTAAAATGTCCCCCACCTATTTTTCCGATGTGACCGGAGAACCGCTCACCGCCGGAAAACGCTAATGGCCACATTTGGGAAAATTTATGAGTACGTCGATTGGTGAAGAAATATTAAAAAATCAGTCAATAATTTTTATCAAAGGCTTTCACAGTCAGACCTATATTTTGAGACTGTCGCAATCGCGCAATTGCACCACTTCCCCAAGCAATCTAGACCGAGTAGTGACATCATAACGTCATATAATCAGGTTATACGTCAAGACCAACCCATATAAAGGTCAAGGTCAAATTTCACAGGTCATTGACCCAATAATTCCGGTCAGATGGCATCATTCAGTCTAACATATGTTGTTTTGAATTCATGGTTAATGATACTCAAGTACAGGTCACAGGTCAAGGTCAAAGGTCTTTTTAAGGTCAAACCCTCATTTCCCGCCCAAATGCTGCTATAGTGTCAGTTATATTGTACATTATTTGGGATATGTCATATTCTTACGTCATAAGTCATTGTCCTTATATGACCTAGACTTCAAAATTTCAGAGAAAACTGGGAGGGACCTTCTCTCTATGACCTTAGCCCGTGTTTGGTGTATTCTCTGTTTTTTTCGCATCATCACGGCATTTCCAAATAGGTCTCTAGCACGGCCCAGATTTGACATTTACGCTCTCGTTTGACCTTGAAGATATGGACGTAGGTCAATGAAACTTTGCTATAAGGTAGATCACCATCGTCCCCACACACCCCCTCCCCCAACAGGCGTTTTATAACTCTCTTGGTTTCCTAGATCTCGACAGGGGGGGAGGGGGCACTTTACGACCTCTCCACTGCGCTTGTTAACGACAGAGGTTCTCTCGTCGCCATCGATAGAGACGTGCTCTACGTATATTTCAGACCCCTTACACACGTCAGCGGCCCGTGACGGATAACGGAGGCTCCCTCAGCGGCAGAAGACTTCAAGCCAATCACAAAAGCTGACCTTCTCACGCACTACGTCAGTCCGCAGGTATAGCGGAGCAGCGGACTACATCAGTCCGGAGGTAGTGGAGCAGCGGACTGAAGTGGCGGAGTGCCCGGTCCCGAAAATGAGGTACCAGTCGAGTTCTCTTGTCCAGAGGCGTCACACGAGGTGCTTCCTTGTAGGCTTACCTTGACGGGATGAGAAGATGCAATAGCCAGTTTCTCTGAACGACATGAATTTTCACTGATTTTGCGTTGCCTCTACAGTTTCCCTCTTGGCTGCCCCTACGGAATATTGCCCAATGTTCATTTTGCGCCACTTCTGAATTATCAAAGTTTCGTTTTGAAGTTCTAAAGTTTTAAAAAATCTTGAATGAACAAGTTTTGAATGAAATTTAAGTTACTCAGCTATGAATAAAAAGTAACCCATATCCGTGCAGCCCTACTGGACAGTTTTAGGGCTGAACAACTTTACTTTAAAAACTACTTTCATAGTAAGAGGCCCCAACCAAAGCATTTGTATTGTTTGACTGTGTTTTATTTCCACCCTAAAGACGCACCAAAAATAATTTTAATGCATGTTTATATAGCTGAAGTTTAACCAAATACAGGGGTTTTGACACTCGCACAGACCTAAAATCCGTATTCACCATCAGCAACTCATCGGGCTCGTACGCTGCGCCTAGCAAAGGCTGGATATTTCCTGTGGGGAAGGGGTGACAATAGGATTACCGCGCCGATTGCCCGTCGTTAACGACGGTGATCCCCGTGCGTGGGCGTGCCATCGACGACGATGCTCCGTCGCCACGGCAACGGCGCCAGACGTCCGTAATGGATTGTTGCGATGCGCCGTGCGGAGTACAAGCCGTCTGTGAGTTTATCTCCCGGCTTCCAACCTACGCTATCGTCGCAGAACGCGTTTCAGTTTCACTCGCTCTTTGTCTTTACCTGGGTGTATCCGTCGGTATGGAACAAAAAGGACGAACACACTGCATACATTCATTGAGCGTCTCTGAAATAATGTATTAGAGATATTCGCTTCAAATACAGATATGCACTTTCGATTTTAATAGATGATGAATGAACTGAAAGGGCAGTTACCACGATATAGTTTTCTCTACGTTGATACTATTTTCTTGTCTCAAAAACTTTACAAGTTTACGTTATTTTATAATCAACCCCTCCACCACACCCAGCTCACCCCGTAACAAGTATTGACCTAGGACATTGATGCGTCGTTAAACGGACCACATTACAAGAAACATTGACAGAATTAATCATTAAAAATCATTCTTAGAGGCGTTACCGCGCTGGACACAAAAAGTGGTCACGCAGAAAATCTTGTAAGCCGAAATCTGCAGTGACAAAAACATGCATTTTAGAACAACGACAATATTTAAATAGTGAAAAAATTGATAAACAAAATAAAAATGATATTTTCGTAACCAGCCTTGCCCTTTTACGTGTGCTACCGTTTGAAACCCCTCCCTTGACTTTCAAGGGCTTGGATTCTCATTATATGTTTTGCCTCTCTTGCCCTCATTGACCTTATTTAGACTCCCAAGACAGCTGGCTGTTGTTACATAAGAAAACAACAGACTTAGAATGAGTCATCACTCCTCCTTTTTGTATCAGCTTTGTTTTTCCTCTTTTGAGAAGTTTGATGTCCGAACTTTTACGCCTCTTATACACAAGATAGATCGTCACACATTTTCGCCGAAAGGTCTCGCTGTCTCATCGCTGTACGGGCTGCCCGGGTGGTGATTATTTATGCTCACCGGGCTTAATTTGTCGCCGGACGGGGAGAGGGGCTGGGTAGGGGGGTGGGGGAGTGCGGGACAACAGAGGTGCCATGATCACCGTTCAGTGTCGCGCTTGTTCGCGCTGACGGATTGTGTCGTGTCTGCGCGTCCTCCCCTCATGGTGTAAAGGGGCGGAGTGGAGGAGGGGGGAAAGCTGGGCGGTGGGACGTACGCGGGAGATGCGGGGATGGTGGTACAATGGGGAGCAGGCGGAGATATGGTTAACTCTGACCCTGTTGGTAGGGTATATTTGGGATCAGTAAGTCATTATTCAGTAGGGGGAGGGGGGCTTTTGGTTTCAGTTTTAGTTCGGTTTCAGTTTATTCGGGTACATGCTCAAATAAACGAGGCTTTTTCATGCTCCCACGTCAAATCATTGTGGATAATAGTTGAAAAAGGAGCAAAACGTCAAAAACGCATTTAGCTAGAACTCTCATACACAGCATACACACATGTAACTCCTCTGCCGTCGCCACGTAAAACATGCAGCAATGCTCGTTTGAAGAGGTTCTTGGTCTCTAAATCTCGTATTTCGGATGGTAACGCGTTATATTTTGCAGAGACAACGCTCGCAAGTCTGCGCTTTCCCGCATTGGTTCTTACGCGGGGTATCTGAAGCTGCCCCATTTGCCTAGTATCATGAGAATGGTGGACGAGTTCGAAACATCGCATTCAAGTCGGACGGTTCATGTGTAAAAAACACGTTTTTAGCTAAACATAGTTGATGATAGGAAGTCAAGTTGGATGCAGATAAAAAGCCAAGGCGCCGAACATCTTCTGATATGTGGTCTCTTTTGCCAGTGATTATCCTGGCGCAAAATTGATGAGTTTCTGTATTCGATGTAGTTGTGTTGTGCAGCACGTGCCATATATGGAAATGCATTATCGGATTGAAGATATGACCAACGCGTTGATGACAGGTTTCAAAATGGATCGAGGCAGAACATGTCTATAATTTTTTCAATCCAATCAACATGGTAACTTGTCCTGTATCCTTTTGGGGTGCCAACAGTTTCCAACGTTGTTGGGCCCGCTGATTACGAATTTAGCATCGAAATATCTATTTTCGAGTTTTCTCGCGCTGAAGATTTGGAAATAAAAAATCAGGCTCTCTGGTAAAGACATCGGGGTTTACAATAAAAAGTGTCAGTGGCCAGACAGAGCAGGTTCTCAGCTACAATCATGTCCAAACTGCATTTTTAAGGTTTTCCGTTCTCGAGCTATCACATTTCAAACACAGAGACTTCAAGCCAAGGTGCGGCATAGCTTGTCAACGCTGTCGTCTGCCTTATATCCCATGCTTGCCTTATATTGTTAAACATATTAAGTGTCCGGATTTGGTGTATTTAAATATAGAGTTTGATCACTCTTGTCAAAGTACGTTCCAGCAGCATGCACTATTTTCTCGTGATTTTTAAACACGGCAGGAGTAGATTTAATTCAAGTATTCATGAGTGCTAAACTCGAATTGGAGCATGACAGTCGGGACCGCCTGGATCTATCCTGAAGGCATCAAGGTAGCTGATTTTCTCTTTAAAGCGAGATACGCGAAAAATTATTATTGCAGTTCCTTGCTATTTGAAAAATCCTGATTACGAAACTGTCAATTATTTTTATATCTTCGGCAAATTTTGGGAGGCCACTTACTTATTATCGAAATAGGTTAACAGTTCCGATAAAATGCTGGAACCTTCACCCATCACTTACTTTTCGAAAACTATTTAAAGTTTAAAAAGTAAGGTTTTTGTAATAAAAATGTCTGTTCTCCTGTATTTGTATTTGAATTAATTTTACAAAGCCTTTAAAAACTACAAAATGAATTAGTTTGCCCTAGAAACGGAAAAAACATAATTACTTAAGTCTTCAGCCGTTTCGTACCTCGGGTCTTGAGTCGTTTTCTGCTTCAGCCCCAGGATGACGAAACTTTTCCGTCAGATAGGTCACGTGACCCCGGTATGAGAACCATAGGGTTCTGATTGTTTAATTGTGATTTCTTTTAAGCCTTATACTTCTGTTTCAAAAGAGTTTTGGAATGTTTTTTCTTGAGTAATTTTTTTCTGTAGTAGTCCAAAGTTGTACATCACTGTTTAGGATAGATATGACCTAATTCTTAGAGAAATTGATAGCCTTAGCCGTGGGTACGCCATATAAATCGATAAGAGGTGTACCGGTAAAGTCGTCTAGAAATGTTGACGTTGAGAACAAGCTTAGGCATTTGCAGGCGGAATTCGCAAAAATGAGAATAAGACTTCTGAAACAACTTTTTGTGACCTTTTGATCTAGCCAATACATTTTTTCACGTATCTCCCTTTAATACAGCGATGTCACAATATGAAATTCAGGGGTATATCACAGTTTATGAAATGGTGCTATATCACTATGCGTTGTGGACGTCTGAGTTGCTCCCACGAAAGCCTCAGTAAACTATGGAAGAAGTTAAGAACAGAACATTGTCACGAACTATTGGTGACTTAACGGGGCAATAGCAGCTACTCAAATTAGAACTACGCTAAAGAGTGCTTCATTAATGTATAAACCCACAAGATGTTTCATACTTACACTGGCCTTGGCGAAAAGCCTCTCCTATGCTCTACTAAAACTCGTTTTTAGACGAATAGTAGTCAATTCTAAAACTGAGTCCTGAGTAGCTCCGCACCATCACTGTGCGACATATGGACCATTTAGTGGACGTGGAAGTGAACGCCTCGGTGAAGAGGCAGTTGACCAGGCGAAATGACATCTACCGTAGCGAAACAACACCGAGGACCAAGCGACAGCGAGCCGAAGTGAGCCGGTTTCCTCGCAACGCCTCTCATGGTTCACCCGGAGGGGCACATGATGGCGATGCTGTATGGCTACAACCAGCAGGCTAGAGCTCCAGCCGTCAGCATGCTCACTGTGCCCTGGCAGCGCGAGGTCACCGGCGCGTCGGAGCTGACACGACTGGCACATTTCAGCTGCACACGATCGACGCAACTGGAAAATGTGTCCTTGTGCACAGCGTACAGCCACCTGTTCTCTGACGTGCACTGCCAGCGTCTCCACGCAGTGCACTGTCGCCGCCCCTGAGAGTGAGAAGCACGCGGCTGGGGCCGAGATGCAGTGCAGTGGGTCAGCTTCTCCAGGCACCGAACAGGTGGCAAGTTCAGGGGTCTGACCGATGATGCCTGTGTCCGACGCTACCAGGTGCGACCGGGGGTCGTAAAACGCTGTATGGGCACCTACAAGGAGATGCACCTCAGCATGGAAGGAGCTTGTCAGTCGCACGATATCGAGCACACTTTCGGGTGAGGCTTCACGCTGAGTCAGCGCAAGGTACTATTTGGATCCCCACGTCAGGCCGGGATTCTGTGTCAAGACCATTCAACGAAGAGCGTCGTAAACGGACTGCCGAGTCTGCGACACCGACCGCCAGGATGGCAAGACGCTTGATAAGACAACCTTTCTCCAGGGCCAGAGCAAGCATGCAGGGTCTAGTGGGCTTTCCCGTCCCTGAAGGTCGTTATCGGACGACTGTTATTACCTTTCTTGAAGGAAATGTAGCGCCTTTATAATCTGATTTGGACTGAGACAGCCATCGGAAATAGCGTACCGGCAAACACATTGTTCAAATCTTATTTGTCCCAGAAAACATCGCCTGATGAGAGACAGTCTCTATTTAGAGTGAGTGCCGAAACACCATCGAGCCCAAACTCTCCCATGCCGCAGTCTGCGCATTCGCCACCAGTCGTTACGCTCAAAGGGATGTGGGGTCGAGCATTAGGTATCGATGAGCTTAAAAAGAATAATGCGTAACAATCCTGTTTCCATAAAGATGGAGTTCTGAAGGAAACACAACGTAAAGCCATTGGATTTTTTCGGTTTGTTCTAGTCGATTGATAGCCCAGTTAAACCCCATGAAGATGATATATTCCCTTTAATTTACCACCACAAGGTAGTACAATTATGCCTTAGATGATTTTATTTGATGTAATGCTGCTTTCATAGGGACAAGTCGGAGATGGTGTGGCGTGGGGAAAAGTATTCAACTTCACGCCGCTGACCCGGGTTCAAATCCCGCGGGATATTCTGTATACACCTGTCCGATCCCAACAACACCCTCCCAACAGGGTGAGAGTTGGGGACATCAGTATCACCTCAGCCGCTGGTGTGTCGTGAAGCACGCAAAGTTGTTTTTTAGGGACAAGTCCACTGTCCACGGCAGAGTACTGTCACACCACCTCAGCCGATAATATTGTCTTATCGCAGTCTAAAAGAGGATCAGCAATGTCAGCGCCTCTTGGGCCTGAGCCATGGGCGGACCCAATTCTGATATGTCCCAGCCCCACCACCCCAGGTGGCCGAAGTCACTCAAATAAGGCCGGTTTGGACTGTTTTCTGTCAAAATCGCGTACTGTATTCGCTTATGCGTACCTTATGCATACTATTGTATTCAGTTATGCATAAATTATGCATGCTGTTGAACTCACATATATGCCTAACTTATTTATTATGTAAGCTGTATTTACGATTTTAGTCGATTTTAGTTCTTCCTCAAAGGTTAGCTTAGATCCGCCTCTATCATCTCTAATGTTTGAAAATCATGAAAAATAGTACGTATAGGCATATTCTACCATGAAATAAGGACTGAGCTCCATATTTAAACATGCTGGATCGACACACTTGGCGAAATATAAAGGGCACAAATGCTGGCAAGGCTTGCGGCACAATACATTGCCTCTGAGCCCGGAATATCTGTGCTTGAAATACAATAACTCGAGCAAGGAAAAGGCTAGAAACATGGAGTTTTGACTTAATTGCAGTTAAGAAGCTGTTTTATCTGCCGAGCGCCAGTTCTCGTTGTTAATTATGATGACTACTCTACAGAGCCTACAAAAGTGGTAGGTTTGTTTTCGAAACTTTAAAAAATCAGCGCATACAAAGAAACCTCGAAAACAGTTTTTATGCCAGATTCGAAATCAGCGGGTCCGAGAAAATCATAGATCGACTGGTACCAAAATATTACGGAAAAAGTTGTCGAAAGAATTTCTTACCGTTGTTCACTATTCTCATCCGCGATTTGAACCCGGTTCAGCACCGTGCAAGCCCAAATAACTGTTTAAGTGTCATACCATGGAAGGTTAATTCGACTCTAACGATTGACACCGATCGGCTCCTCCATTCGCTTTCGATACAGGCACCTCTACACGCAGTTGCTGCATCTCCAATTGACACTTTTATTCGCGGTCACTGCCATAGGCGCAGGAACGGGGGGGCAGGTGGCGACTGCTCCCCCCCAACTTTTGGACTGGGTGGCAGTGCCTCCCTCCATCTTTGAGCCGATTCCTAACCTTTACCGTCAACAAATCAAGGGATAGACCGAATCATATTTGACCCCACCAGCGGTGATAGCTTTTGCCCCTTTAACTAGGAAAAAGGTTCCACCGCCTATGTTCACTGCTAACTTCATTTGCACCTCTATTGGCAGTCGCAGCCAACCTGATTTGTACCGCTGACCGGCAGACCCTCCGGCGGTGACGCTATCGGGCCGGCCGGAGCAGCAGCTGGAGGCGTCGGTGGACGTGGTGGTACTCCAGTGTCACGCTGATGCCAACCCGGCCGCCTCCGTCTCCTGGACCTTCACACCCAACAGCGACGCAGGTGCGGTCGGGCCGGAGCCACATGGCGAGCAGGCCTGCTGTTGTTGCCACAACTATACACATTTACCAATTAAACGCACGTGTCTTCTAGTTCACAAAGACGTGAGGAGCCGCACATCAGTTTTTCAATCGGATCATGATACTTGCCAAAAGAAAATATATTCTTGATTTACTAGAGAACAACGACGTGGCTTTTCCATACCCGCTATTTTATTTTGCGATAAATATTCATCGACTTCCCGCCGTCTTGGACCGAAATACCGTCGGCGACACTTAAAAATTGCGACCCATACTAGTGAATTCAGCTAACTCCACCGGAAACGATTTAAAACCAAATGGTATGTGTCAATGTTGCAGGTGACGCCCAGTCGAAGACGGTCTCGGTGGAGAGGCTGGAGCTGAGGCCGGTGAGCAGGAAGAACGCGGGGAGTACACGTGTCGGGCCACCAACGAGCTGGGCACCAGTGAACCCGCCAGCGTCAGTCTCGACATCAAGTGTGGGTGTTGCCGCGAAGTCGAGTGTTAATGCCCCAGCTTCCGCTCCTGACAAGGTTGGGTTTTCAGACGGGTGGGTTCAGTGTGATAATCATTTTATCTTTGATGCTTAAATGATTGGGACTCATTGATGCTTAAGCAAATGGCCAAGCAGGGGTGTGCATTCTAGAAACCTGTTAGGCGTGCACAAATTTGAAACAATGTCAGTCAGACATCAAAATGTGATAGCATAATATCAAGCTTCTCTTGGTGTTTTCACAGAACTGTTGAGCTGAATGGTATCAATTTAACGTCCTTAAAATAAAAAATGAACAGTTGCTAAGATGTTCCCTGGCCTCTCCCCTCGAATCCGGAAATGTAAAAAACACTGAAGATTATATATTCGGGCACAGCCCTTCATTAGAATCGTGGAGTAAATATCAATAATTCTCAGTCCTCCAATTATTCGAGGTCTGGCTATACTAGTACTGAGAATTATTGATATTTACTCCACGATTCTGATGAAGGGCTGTGCCCGAATATATAATCTTCAGTGTTTTTTACATTTCCGGATTCGAGGGAGAGGCCAGGGAACATCTTAGCAACTCATCATCATGCTCCTCGCCGCAGCACTTCAAAACTTATCAACGTTTAAAGAATGAACAATTAAAATATATTTTACCCTACTTTGATGTTTTATTTTTTGCGCTTAGGCACCCCCCAGAGATATCAATCGACTCATCTGTGGCCACAGTCACGTGGCGTAACGATCAAAACCACAGTTCATCCAGGCATGAGTGGCATTTTATCTAAATTGTCCCAGTTTGCCTCATTAGCAAATATTTTGAGAAGCTAAGACCAACGAGTGTAAACACACATTCTGCAGATTTTAATAAAGCTATTTTAAAGTCTGACATGAAAAGTTTATGCTCTAGCATCACTTATTTTGTGCAACTTTGTCCTTTCTATATGTGTGGATTTAGATTTCCAGCGGAGAAGCAAACCCCGTACGTAAAAGCGCCCAACAATTGTTTTGTCGAAATTATCACTGAGGATGGCCGGATACGACGGCTAAAAATCGTGGTCAGGCTGCAGGAAAAAATAATTGTCTCATTATTTGCCATTTTCTACCAATAGCATAGTGATCTTCTGACAATAGAGTGCTGATTTCCTCACCGAATCCCATATTCACATTTGCGCAGTGGCGTCATCGCAATGTTTCAGATAGGTCAATGACATTAGAGGGATGGGATTTCTTTGAGGGGCTTCGGACATTTCAATTCCAGAAGACATGGAATTTGCTGAAATATCGGTCTATAGCCACTATCTAGGTAGATATTCATGTTAGTTAACCCACCAATCTCCACCATGATTAATTCCTTACTCAATTTTCAGATCGTAACCATGGGTGCGATTTTCAGGGCGCAGGTGCAAAGTGTACAGGGATATGTTGAGTGATGCCGACTCCAAAACAAACAAAGACCGTTCTGAAAATTATTGTGACTTTTAGATCCCGCTGTCTCATGCACAAGTGGTAGCCATTTAATTTTTTTTTTTTTTTTTTTTTTTTTTTTTTTTTTTCTTTTTTTTTTTTTTTTTTTTTTTTTTTTTTTTTTTTTTTTTTTTTTTTCCCCCCCTTTCCCCTCTTTTTTTTTCCCCCCTCATGGGGTCAGTAGCGTGACCCTGAAGGGGGTGGCTGGTGTATGCTCCTGACATGTATGAAGACTGCAAAAACCCATGCACAAGGCACTTTGTACACAACATATGAGGTAGAAATAGCCACCTCGGGATGCTGAGAAAACGACGTGAAATTGTTCTCTATTTCACCCTTGGAGTGCGGCTCACAACACTGCAAACTGCGAAGCAGCCTAGATTGCGCTTGGAACAAACCCCATGAGTGCTCTGTTGATGTATGAGGACGTGAGAGAGAGAGAGAGAGAGAGAGAGAGAGAGAGAGAGAGAGAGAGAGAGAGAGAGAGAGAGAGAGAGAGAGAGAGAGAGAGAGAGAGAGAGAGAGAGAGAGAGAAGAGAGAGAGAGAGAGAGAGAGAGAGAGAGAGAGAGAGAGGAGAGAAGAAGAAAGAGAGAGAGAGAGAAAGAGAGAGAGAGAGAGAGAGAGAGAGAGAGAGAGAGAGAGAGAGAGAGAGAGAGAGAGAGAGACAGAGAGAGAGACAGAGACAGAGACAGAGACAGAGACAGAGACAGAGACAGAGACAGAGACAGAGACAGAGACAGAGACAGAGACAGAGACAGAGACAGAGACAGAGACAGAGACAGAGACAGAGACAGAGACAGAGACAGAGACAGAGACAGAGACAGAGACAGAGACAGAGACAGAGACAGAGAGAGAGAGAGAGACTTCTCTCTGTTGCATAATCCGTTACCGTGACATCCCACTTAGAATTACATGTGTTTTTTTCTCCCCGAATCTCTAGCAGCCTCTGAATAGACTGGTGTCTTTATAGGTTTCAAGGTAGAGTAACTTGAAAGAAATATGAAATATGACCAATACGGAAGTATGAACCCGCGCTCCGGTGGAGTAGTGTTTGAACACCCCTTGGGCCTTTCCAAGGGCATAAGAAAAACGACGGCGCCTAGCGCCGCCGTACCTGGAAGATTTTATCAGTTATCATTGTGAAAAATGTTCCAATAATTTTAGGTCTGGAGTCATTTTGATCAGCACACCAGGCAAGGTCAAAGTAGCAGGTCACCAGTAAAGACAGATTAAATTCAAATATATAATAGTCATATCAGATGAGCCCCACTAAGGACCACAAGTTGTGACAACGGCATCCATGGTATCGATGACCGAAGGTCAGGTACGGGTCATGACCTCTCCATTGGAAATGCATGATGAGAAGTGAATATATGAATCACGGATCGTCTCATTCTGGGAGGCTGCCGTCTTCTCCCGGGTAACTGGAGCAACATGCGGTGACAAAAAAGGGGAATCGGAAAAAGTGACTCTATTTCTATAGGAGACAGCTGAGAATAACTTCTTGTTCCCAAAATCGTAGTTTTTTAAGCAACTTTCTAGGTTCATGTTCCAAGTTGGACCTGTGATATCTGAGATTGACGGAGGTCATCTGGAATTACTTCAGCGGGTTTTAAGATTTGTTGGGACAATAACTTCACAGGAAATGATGATAGCTCTTCTTGTTTGATACCATTACGTTTGAATTATAATTCCAAGTTATTGATATGCATATCGATTATGTTAGGTGCGATGGTGAGCTTGACCTGACAAGATCAGGCCGTTTTAATATTTTGGCCTAGTATGGTCATATTATGCATTATTCGACTCACTGTAACGACCAAAGTCATAGGAGAAGATTGAAAACAACGATCAATGTCGAATACGCCAAAAACGAATCCAGCTCATCCCAGTCAGACGTTAAGTAAAAAAAACAATATCTTACCTTTCACAATCGTTGAACTAACATTATTAGCAGCCTCAATATTGACGTGAGACAAAAAGTGATCGGTATAGCCTGTTCACCATTTCGGATGGCGTTTTGTCATAATTTCGCGTGTTTTCGCTATCCCGCATAGAAGCTGAGATCGAGGAGGTGATAAACACGCGCATTGACGGGGGCTGAGCCACTTTCGCTTTGACGGGGGGGGCGGGTACCCGCCCCCTCCTAAGAGCTCGAGAACCACGCTAGGTAGCGAAAAACGGCAAACGGTAGCCCATCCATCTCTCCATCGGAAATATTTGAACCCTTTTTTGTCAGGTCACATTTAAGGTCACTAGAGGTCAAAACATGCCGTCATAGGGATAACATGTAAATTAAGGTTTTTGGTCATTACATCTGAACAAGTAAAGATAGAATACAACTATTTAAACCATAAGAATCCTCGCAGCAAGCCAAATCGAATGATATATAATATGACCTTGCTAGGTCAAATGAGGATTTGACCTGACCTGAGGTCAGGTCAAAGTCAAATTAGGTGAAATGCATATCATTAAACTTGCAAAGACAAGGAAAATATAATGCAATTAAAATAAACGCTCTATCACTATCCGTTACTAAGTTATTCAGGTAAAACCATTGTTCCCATGTATTTCCAATGGAGAGGTCATGGCTCGTAGCTGACCTTAGGTCATCGATATAAAAAATACCGGAACATTTTTTAGGGAATTTGGTGAGCCCATTATGTGATGTGAGTTTCAATCGAATAAGTTACCCTGTTCGGACTTATGCTATCTTAAACTTCTTTTGAGGTCAGGTCACTTGACTTGTACTGTTGACCTGAGCTGAGATGACCTAACCTTAAAATTTTGACAAAAGTTGTAGAAATTATGAGAAAAAAGTATGCCAAGTACGGCGACACTACACGCCGCCGGTTTCATGCTGTCTTTGAAAAACCAGAGGGGGGCGGGGTATCCGCCCCCGTCAATGCGCGTGTTAAACCCCCAACCCACCGGGCGAAGGTGGACCGGAGGTCCATTATGGCGGGTGTTAACAAACAAATTATGCCAGGGAAGTGAAGGTGATGGCTTCTTAAAATTGTGCGTCATGAAGATTCATAACAGTATATTTTTCCAGAAAACAAAGATCAATTGCTTCAACGTTATCAAAAATATTGAAGTTGTAGATACAGACAGATTGTTTCTCCCTCAAGTAAATAGAAGTGATCAAAGGAATCGGTCGACAAACGTTTACAAATAGGCCTGTCAGCAGCCCAGCAAGACACACGGCGCTGTTCCGCTATCTCCTGAGCGATTTATGGCTTGTGATAAAGAGCTTTTCCAACAACGACTGGACAGTTAATACAAGAGAACGATTTGCAAACCGGTGCAGGAAAAGGTTTTTACCCAACCGACTGCGAATTATTCATGTCACAAGGACCATTTCGTTACCAGTTCTGTGAATGGCCATTACCCGTATTAAAGTTTTTATCTGATGGGAACATATTCTACCTCATCATGGCGAATTTTCTTTGCTTGAAATTTATATGGTCCATGTGTTATAAATTGTCCTGTAAGAAGCTCACTTACACTTGCACATGAAGCTCCACCTTACCCATGACCGTCCCCGACAGATGCACCACACATATACCGCGTCAACCCGCCGCTCCAAGTTACAGCGCGCCTCTACAACACCACTGAGATGGTGTGTCAGGCGGAGGGCAGTCCTGCCCCCAGCTACTACTGGCAGCGCCGACGCCCGGCGGCGGCCGGCCCCCACCCTCAGACCAGGTCCAGCCGCTTCACCTTCGAGGTCGTGCCCAGCACCGGCGGCCGGCTGCTGCTGGAGAACGTGACGTACCAGAGCCAGGCGCAGTACGTCTGCGTGGCCACCAACCAGATCAACGGCCACGAGCGCAGCGACCATTCGGTACCCGTGGAGCTGCGCGTGACTGGTGAGTGGGGGGCCACGAGCTGCGCGTGACTGGTGAGTGGGGGCCACGAGCTGCGCGTGACTGGTGAGTGGAGGGCCACGAGCTGCGCGTGACTGGTGAGTGGGGGCCACGAGCTGCGCGTGACTGGTGAGTGGAGGGCACGAGCTGCGCGTGACTGGTGAGTGGGGGCCAGGAGCGCTGCGCGAACGGCAGCGCCCTCGAAGACAGTTAACTAGTTCAGGCGTCGTCTCCTACTACTCCCTTCCCGGTCATAGCCAGGTCGGATTCCCCCTCCCCCTCCCCACTTTCCAGGTAAAATTTATATGGCAACGCACCAGCTTAACACTAACATGAGGTCCAGATATTCCCCGCAAAACCTCTTCCGTAAAATCATAGGTACAGCTTCTCCCTCCATTTGACCTTGTTAAACGAACCTTCACCGACCTGCTTATCTTTAGTCAGGAATCCGCTCAGTGTTGCAAACAACATGGGCATAACGCCTGCGCGATCCGTCACGTAAATATTAGCTTACCCATCGTCTTTACATGCCATGATTCACCGATTCATCCCAGACATTGCAATGCGAGATTCAAGCATTGTGAGAACCGTCTACTGGTGGTCCCTGAGGCAGAGGCATCCGGGCCACGGGCCCCACAGCCCCTGATTTCGGTAAAAAAACTTCCCTCAAAAACGTTTTCCGACAAATGTCCTTGGTACCAGACAGCAAGCCCTGGTACAGAGTGAGAACACCGGAAGCTGTACACATGTACACCTTCAAACGGAAAATACTGAGAACGTGGGAAAGTAGCACAGACCAGATTATTATCGCAGCCATTCGCACGGTAACTACTAAGCATGCCAGAATGTCAGATGGGCCGTATTTGCGCCCGAAAAACACACAAAGACGGATATGTTTTCTAGCTGGGAGCCACCTTTCATCCGGTGCTCCAGCATCAGAAGCTGTTGACGGAAAGCGGCTCCCAGCAATTGCACGCCGCTCGAATCGAAGATGCCGTGCATATTTTCCAGAAGTAGCCACCACAGCGGTGATTGGAATTGTAACTATTTATGTACCATTACCGTGAAAATAATAATAATAATTAAACGTCTGCAGGGTGAGCCGGCAAGCAAGCACTTCGTGATCCTGATTAGTGTCAGTGTAACGATGTCATAGAGTGAGTTTGGTTGATTTACATAGGTACCTGCAACGGCAATCATAGTGCATCTATATCGAAACAGAAAACCAGGTGAACTGTGAGCAATCGCAGCTGCCCACACACAGGTGCTGGGGCGCGGTATCCCGATCACGAATAGCACAGCAAATAAAGACGTTGCCGTCGGTGTTTCCGGCGCGTCACTGTTGCTCCTCCTCAGATCACCACAGCAGTGTTCACCGGCAACGCCTCATTAGTTCTCAGATGTGGCCTACAGGCCGGGCGATTACAGAGCGCCGCCCGAGGAGACGGCCGTAGAAAAGGCCAGCCATTATGGCTGAGCGCAATTATTTCAGAAGTGCATTCATAGCCGTCGCCGGGTGACGATGGACGTCATTACCGGTGCTACACACGGATCGAAGCATCAAGCCCAAGTGTGCTCTTGGACAGGAATCAATATGGCAGTAATCCAGTGCGAATAGGCCGCGCCAATACCGGATCGTATTTCTGTGTTCATTTGTGCACAAATGCGGCGCTAGGCGAGGTGCAAGAGCGACATGGGCAGCGGCGGGCAGCCGGCAGCTGCGAGGACGGCGGAGAGACCGGTGTTTGCTGAACTCTTAGAACAAACACAGAGGTGGCGCGATATTGGATCCCACTGTCTGTCTAAGCGATCGGCGCCAATATTATGTAAATACGCGAGCAAACAAACCTCAGTGGGCGCTCGGCTGCCGCCGAGGGCCACGGCCTCTTCAGAGCCGAGAGTGGGCATACCAGCGGAAAATATCGCCGCCCAGGTACAACCGGGACTGCCTGAGGGCGCCGCAACTGTAACCACACCGTATTTTCAATGATAATATTTGCAATTGATGAATGCTATTTTATGGATAAATTATTTTCTCCTGCTATTCAAATAAAATCGTTATGATTTTTGAAGCCTTAATCGAATTATCGGGGCTTTGAATACAATGATGAGGTTATAGATACCGGGAGTCAGAAAATACCTCCATCACGTCTTTATATAGGATTAACTTTAGGGAAATTCTGCCTCTTCCGACTCCCCTCGACAGCACAAAATGCATTTCATCATGTGGTTCGGATATCTTCTCTGAAAGGAAAAGATGATACTGTAGCACAGGAAAAAAGTAGCTTAGGCAAGGCTCAAAGTTGTGTATAATAAAACAAAGTAGCTCGCAATACGCCCGAGGTATTGTTTACGCCCACGACTCAACCCATATTAGAACCCAGAGTGGTTTCACGTAGCAAGTTTCAAGGCAAAAGCTTTGGTTTATGTCCGAGTACCACGGTGGAAATTAGCCCCCCCCGCTGTAGCGTTCAGTTCCGGCCCCTTTCAGTAAGCTACCGGTCGCCAATGACTGTATACAATAATGATAGAGGCGTGGGTGTTGAAAGGGTGGACGACGGAGGACGCACCTCCAAATGGCGGACAAGCGGGAAATCATCCCCTCTCGCCGATGTCAGTGCACGGCCTGTTTTCTTTTAGTCTTCTCTCCTGCCTATCAACTTGGACCTATAATATTGGTTACTGAATTTTCTCGATGCCGCTCTCCCAGACAGCCTTTTAACCCGCGCCCCACCGGGGTCCGGCGCCACCTTCGCCCCACCGGGGGCCATCGATGGCCCCCTCTAACTCCGAAAATATGGGCGTTAGCGCAAATCTGCAAAGTGCAATAGACAGCTCGCGTGAATTCAGTAAGAAATTACTTCGCATGTTTTAGTGCTCAGGTCAATGGTTTGACCTCCAGAGGTCAAATTAGGTCAAGATCGGCTATTTTCACTCAAATATGCAATGATTAACAAACTGGGCATAACTCTTATGTCATTAGAGCTATTGAGGCCTGGTAAAGTACATTTGATAGCGAATTGCCTGTACTTTTTCCGCTATGTGGAACGTAAAGACCTCCCGCCAGTGGTTTGACCGCCAGAGGTCACCTCGTGACCTAATATGACCTGAGGTCACGAAAGGTCAAAAGTGACCTTGCCGTATATCAAATGAAAGCCAGTGACAAGACAAACACGATGGTGTTTGTTTCACCGCTCTAGCTCAATTAGGTCAACAGTTATTGTCAAAATACTGTTTTTGACCTCCGGTGACCTTGGATGACCTTGGAAAAGTCAAAGGGCAAATATGACCCCCTGGGATCCGTGAAAGGGTGTCCAAAAACGTTGTTCTGAGCAGTCTGAGTATTTGCAATCATTTTGTGGCTTTTATATCATGAAATAGCTTTTCCCCATGCTTTTCCAATGGGAGAGTCGCCTCGTGACCTGACCTCAGGGCACGAAATCGAAAATCCCGGATATACACCTTGTAGACCCTGAAGGTCATGAAGTGTAGGAAGTTTCAAATCGATCGACTTTGAAATGTAGCTCTTACAGAGATCTAAAGTGAAGTGAGGTGACCTTGGTTGACCTCGTCTGGTGACCTGACCTTGGGTGACCCGGGGTAAAAATTTTAGGGATGATGGGAAAATGATGCAGTGAGAGGTAGAGCCCTCAACCGCGGTGCTGCGCCTCGTCGTTTTTCTGCTATCCCGGAAAAACCTTAGGGGGCCATCGATGCCCCCCCGGTGGGGCGAGGGTTAACACGCGCATTGATGGGGGTCTGAGCCACCTTCGCATTGACGGAGGGGCGGGTACCCGCCCCCTAACATCTCGAGAACCACGGTAGGTAGCGAAAAACGGTAAACGGCGTTGGGCTGCCCATCGACTTCTCCATCGAAAACATTTGAACCATTTTTTGTCAGGTCACATTTCAGGTCACGAGAGGTCAAAACATGCCGTCATAAGGATGACATATAAATTCAGTTTTTCAGCCATTACATCTGAACAAGTAAAGATAGAGCAAAACGACTTGAACTATGTGAATCCTCTCAGCAAGCCGAATCGAATGATATATAATTTGACTTTGCTAGGTCAAATGAAGGATTTGACCTGACCTGAGGTCAGGTCAGGGTCAAATTATATAAAATGCATATCATTAGAACCGCAAAGCCCAGGCGAGTCTAATGCAACTAAAATAAACGCTCTATCACCATGTGTTACTGAGTTATTCCGTAAAAACCATTTTTCCCATGTATTTCCAATGGAGAGGTCATGCCTCGTACCTGACCTTAGGTCATCGATATCAAAAATACCGGAACATATTTTAGAGAACTCGGTGGGGCCGTTATGTGATATGAGTTTCAATCGGATAAGTTCACCCTGCTCCGACTTATGCCATCTTAAACTTTTTTGAGGTCGGGTCACTTGACCTGTACTGGTGACCTGACCTGAGATGACCTAAACTTAAAATTTTCACAGAAGTTGTAAAAATGATGAGGAAAAAGGGATGCCAAGTACGGCGGCGCGTAGCGCCGCCGTTTTTCTGCTGTTTATCTCCGAAAAACCCGAGGGGGGCGGGTACCCGCCCCCGTCAATGCGCGTGTTAAGTTTTCGCTTTCCACACTTCCCCTGCCCCAGCTGTCACTAGGATGGAGTCCGTCCACCTCCAGTAAACGAATCCGTGCCCACGGGACAGTTACATGCATGGCCGGCAATGTTACCGAAATGCTGTTAATCTACATGGATACTTCGGGTAGTATGCTGGTGAAAAGTTGCGGCATTGGCTATCGCTATCAAACTGGCCATGTGACACGAAGATGAGGTTTGTATTGAAGTGATGTCTCAGTGCATGCCAATGGGGCCTGTATTTCGAGCAAGTTTTTATCCCATAGCTGCCTGCTCAGTTTGACCTCAATGCCTTAGTTGAAATACCAATATAATTATTTCGTAGAACAGATTTATGTAAAGGATGGAAACAGTACTGCATCTTAAGAAACTCATTTGGTTTGGTTCTTATGCCACTTTCCAGGATGGAAGACTGCCTGGATCTACTGGTCCGAAATGGAGCAGAGGGAGGAAAATCCTATGTAAGGACAAATATTTCAGCTGCTTTTTTGTCTCAGGCACGCGCAGTCTGTATAAAACATTCGAGGATGGTACAAACAGATAAACGTCACGCCAAGACTTACGAGCAGGCCGAAATCCACTCCAACAAAAGAGGCTTCAGTGGCATTTACTGAAGGAACGCAATTTTACAGCGGCGGACGAGAAAACTCTTGAGAGGATGCGAAAAAGCTAGGAGTGCACCACCCGTTGAAATTAGCACCAAGTTTAAAGCAGAGCTTTCATCAAACCGGAGATAAACAGAAACTAATTAAAAACACCCCAGCCGATGCAACTTCACGGGAAATTCATTACGGATGTTTTCTGTTAGTTTATCTGGGCCATGCTGTTTTTTCAGCCCGTCAAGGGTTGTTTTTTCCGCGCTCAGTCAATCACCCAGTATAACAACAACAAAGAAAATTTCTCTTGAATAATGTAGAACAAGTTTTCGAAGCTGTACCAGTCCAGCTCACTGATTTCTATCTATTCTTTCATGTTCATCCACCTGGTTTTCTATGATTGGGCGACTTCTATCAGATTTTCAAAGTCCCTTGGTGCGCAATAACTACCTACATGCAAAGAAATTTACGACTGGTCCCCCATCACCGACTTGTCAGCAACACCGGTAGCCTCACAAATCACGTCAGACGCGCAAACCTGCAAACCTGGCGATCAATCTTTGCTCCTAGCCCCTCTCAGTGATCCCCAGCCCTGCCGGTGTACGTCCACTGAGGCTAAGTGCCCTTTTAGTACCCAAGAACTGCTCGTCTGCTCCTCATTCGGTCAAGGCATTTCTGCACTGCGCTGGTGGCCGTTATTGCCCTCGTGCTATGCTCATTGTGTTGGCTAGGAAAACAATGTGCCTACTAAAAAATAATTGGTGCTTCTTGGGCTATCGAATGTGCCCTTAGGGCTCTTAGGGTGCCCTTTTCCTCTTTTCTACCCAATAAAACCTCGAGAAAAATGCACAGCTACTTCATAACCCATACATACACTGCATTCTCCGTTTGAGAATGGTGACATTTTTGGCTACATGCTGATGTGTCGGGGCCCGGCACACTATGGATTGGTTTCCAGGGCTGTGCGGGTTCGCTGGAATGTTATTCTCCTTAATCACGCGCAGTAGAGAGGGCTCTGATGTCAGCGCGCAATAAAGGGGATCTAAAGTCACCCCCTAGATCTCGTAAACTAAGAGGATAAGGAAAGCGTTCGTTTGGGAGCGTTGTAAGAGCCATCTTTGATCATCTACATTATAGCCGACTGTTGAAGGTCAAACGAGGTAGAAAAGGTCAAATCTGGCCCGAAAAATCGAGGCCATCCAAGGATACTGACCTATGACGTCATAACTTTAAGCATTTCAGGTAATTTACGTACACTATAACTTTCACCTTAGCCTCCTTTTATGCAGGAAATAAGAGTATGGACTTTGACTTTAACACGCGCATTGATGAGGGTCTGAGCCACCTTCGCTTTGACTGGGGGGCGGGTACCCGCCCCCATTCCTAAGATCTCGAGAACCACGGTAGGTAGCGAAAAACGGTAAACGGCGTTGGGTAACCCATCCACTTCTCCATCGAAAATATTTGACCCATTTTTTCAGGTCACATTTAAGGTCACGAGAGGCAAAACATGCCGTCATATGGATAACATGTAAATGAAGGTTTTCGGTCATTGTATCTGATTCTGAACAAGTAAAGATAGAGCAAAACGACTTGAGCTATATGAATCCTCGCAGCAAGCCAAATCGAATGATATATAATTTGACCTTCCTAGGTCAAATCAAGGATTTGACCTGACCTGAGGTCAGTTCAAATTATATAAAATGCATATCATTAGAACTGCAAAGACAAGGCGAATCTAATGCAGCTAAAATAAACGCTCTATCGCCATCTGTTACTGAGTTGATCCGTCAAAACCATTTTCCCATGTATTTCCAATGGAGAGGTCATGGCTCGTACCTGACCTTAGGTCATCGATATAAAAATACCGGAACACATTTTAGAGAACTCGGTGGGCCCATTATGTGATATGAGTTTCAATCGGATAAGTTCGCCCTGTTCCGGCTTATGCTATCTTAAACTTTTTGTGAGGTCAGGTCACTTGACCTGTACTGGTGACCTGACCTAACATGACCTAACCTTAAAATCTATACAAAAGTTGTAAAAATGATGAGAGAAAGGTATGCTAAGTACGGCGGCGCTATGCGCCGCCGTTTTTGTCATGTCTCTGAAACACCCGAGGGGGCGGGTACCCGCCCCTGTCAATGCGCGTGTTAAAGTTGAGTTGCATAACCTTTGAAGTCTTAAAATGATATACGTCATACTGGGTGTCATCATTTCCCGTAAGAACTGGAACAAATGACCTTGACCTGTGAAATTTAACCTTTGAATTGATGTCAGGTAACCTTAACATATAATCTCGATTATAAGATGTTATGATGCCACCACTCTCTCTATAATGCAGATGAGCTGTTGCAACCGCGCTATTGTGGCGATCGCAAAATATAAGTCTGATTTGAAAGTCTATGATAAAAACATTACGGCAATTTTCAAAATTATTCAACCAATTCATTCGTTTATCAATTCTCTCAAATGTGGCAAAGCAACGTCAAAGGGTTCACATGGTTTCAACCGCAAACGGTTATCCGGCCATCCTGGAAGAATAGGTGGCGGGGCACTGTAGGACCCTTCCCCTGAGTGTGCTAACCCCCGCTATGGCGGGCCTTTGCTCCACCTTCCCCCAGTGTGGGGGCCTCAAAACCCCTCTTGCTCGCGGTTCCTGCGGGATAGCGAGAAAACGCGAACGGCGATAGATAGGTCATATGAAATTGTTACGAAACTATCTCTGTCACTTCTATTTTAGGTCAATATTGAGGTCATGACAGTTGAAAGAATGCGACAGAATAAAATAAGTATTTTGGCTCTAGCGACTGACTACAATAATTTGTATGCATCATCTAGGAGTGACCTAAGATATACTTTGATTTTGGGAGTAATTTTTCCTGAGCGGTATGTTCAGAAATAAAACACTTTTTCCGGTTTTCTCAATGTATTTCCAATGGAGAGGTTGGCCTGTACTCGACTCAAGGTCATCGATATGAATAATGCCGTGACCTCAAATTGTGATACTCGACGTGCCTATTGTGTGATATGATATAGCTAAAACCCCTTTTCACTGACGTATTTTGAAACATTTTCGCAGTTGAGGTCAGTTGACTCATCTCAAAATGAACCCAAAAGGCGAGGTCACTTGTCCTCGTCTTTTGAGTTAATCCTGATCTGGATGACCCAAACATAACACATACGGGCCACCCCGGGTTTTCGGAATAGAAAAACGCGGCGCGTAGGCCGCCGTACTTAGTATACCTTTTCCTCATCATTTTACAACTCGGAAATGAGGTTAGATCAGGTCAGGCACCAGACAGGCCAGGACCCGACAAAAGTTTAAGATAACATAGTCGGAGCAGGTGAACTTAGATGAAACTCATATCACATAGGCCCCACCGATCCAAAATATGTCCGGTATTTTGATATCAATGACCCAAGGCAGGACAACCTCTCCATTGAAACAGGAAAATGTTTTTTACGAAATAACTCAACAACAGATGGTGATAGAGCATTTATTTTAGCTGCATTAGACTCGCCAGCTTGCGGTTCTAATGATATGCATTTTATATAATTGACCCGACCGACCTCAAGTCAGGTCAAATCCTATTTGACCAGCAAGGCAAATATATATCATTCGATTCGGCTGCAAGAGGATTCATATAGTTCGTCGTTTTGCTCATCTTATTTGTTAAGATGTAACCAAAACTGAATTACATATCCCCAACGGGCATGTTTTAACCCCCAACCTAAACCGAAAAAATGGTCCAAATGTTTCGATGGAAACTGAGGCAGCCCAACGCTTTACGTTTTCGCACCTACCTTCCGAGATCTTAGGGCGGTACCCGCCCCCGTCAGTAAGGTGCCAGACCCCCGCAATGCGCGTTTAACATTTCAGAACTTTATGCTTAATTATTTAACACGCGCATTGACGGGATTCTGAGCCACCTTCACTTTGACGGGGGTACCCCCTAAGATCTCGAAAACCACGCTAGATAGCGAAAAACAGTAAAGGCCTTGTTTAGCTCATCTTCTTCTCTATCCTAAATATTTGTAACATTTTTTTGTCCGGTCACATTTGAGGTCACTACAGGTCAATGTACATTCCGTCATGGGGATAAGATGTAAATGAAGGTTTTCGGTCATTACATCTGAACAAGTAAATATAGAGCAAAAAAACTATAACCCTTCGAATCCTTGCAGCAAGCCGAATTGAATAATATATAATATGACCTTTCGAGGTCAAATATGAGATTTGACCTGACCTGAGGTCAGGTCGGGGTCAAATTAGGTAAAATGTATATTATTAGAACTGCAAGGACACGGCAAATCTAATGAAGTTACAATGAAGACTCTATCACCATCCATCAATAAGTTATTCAGTTAAAACCATTTTTCCCATGTATTTCCAATGGAGAGGTTATGGCTCCTACCCGACCTTAGGTCATCGATATCGAAAAAAACGGAACATATTTTAGAGAACTCGGTGGGGGCATTATGTGATTTAAGTTTCAATTTGATACGTTCATCCTGCTCTGGCTTATGCTATCTTAAACTGTTTTTGAGGTTAGGTCACTTGACCTGTACCGGTGACCTGACCTGAGATGACCTTACCTTAGAATGTTAACAAAACTTGTAAAAAGTGAAGGTATGCCAAGTACGGCGGCTGCGTAGCGCCGCCGTAATAGGCATACGGCGGCGCTACGCGCCACCGTTTTTATGCTATCTCGACAAAACCCGAGGGGGGGGGGCGGGTACCCGCTCCCCCGTCAATGCGCGTGTTAAGGTAAGATGTGCCAACACAGCGTCAGAAAAACCTGAGGGGAGTGCTCTAACCGTTCCCGCTCCTCACTTCACTGAGGAAGGGCTAAATGTTTGATTCCGATGGTAGAAAATGCACCTACCGATGACTAAAAAAGCTTCAGCTCCTGACCTAACCAGGTTGCATGGCCCGAATCTCAAGATTGGAAAATGGAGCGAGGGGCCAATTATCCATCCTAGTAATTCTGACGTACGATTTTTCATCGTTTTAGGAGATAGGATTTTGCTGGAGATAGTTCAGTGAACAGCAAATACTGTATGAATGTATGGCATGTGTACGCACACATTTATCAAAAACTTTCGCCTGCCATTCACGGAAAAGTGATACCCTTTCACGGTAGCGGATCCAGGAATTCGTTTCGGGGAGGGCTAGGGGCTCGGCGCTGCCCGCCATTGCCTCTAAACGGCTATGCATTAACTATAGGCACTCTGATATTTCATGGGTGGTGCTTGACCCCCCCGCCCCTCTGTACCACCATTGCCCTTACACCATTGTAACCCATTCAGAAACAAATCTGCAAGCAAACTTATTCCATATCAACAAAAGTAAAATGCGTGTCTTTCAGGGGGCCCGCAGATCTTGCGCGAGACATCCGGAGGACCTGTGGGTGCCGAGAACGCAGCCCAGCTGACCGAAAGTGGCGGCAAAAACACGGAAAGCACGGGCCTGACGGTGACGCAGGGTGAGGACGCTGCTCTGGACCTGGTGTTCTGCTCTGACCCTATGCCGACTCAAGTGGTGTGGCAGCTCCCGGACGGACAGAGGCTTCAGACGGGACACACCGCGGCACGCTACAAAGCCGACGACATAGAGCCGGTCAGTCAACTGGAGCAGAGGCCTACCACACACCCGGCAGGGGTGCAGATCTCTTTTCAAACCAGGGGGGGGTCCCGGTCCGGTCGGGGCCGCAGGAGTGGGTGTTTTTCGTAAGAAAATGAAGACACTAAAATTCAGGCAATGCCTATAAATACCGTATGAAACCCTATGATGGTAGTATTTTTACACGAGCCGGAGCATGACTTCCTCGGGAGGTCAAAACGACTAGTCTGCAGAACGTGGCAGGCGACTCGACGAGGCGCTTGGGGTAGCTCAAAGCCTGCCCCAATTGGGGCGGGAATTTGGTACCTGGGGCAGACTCCTCCAACGGGGGAGAGGGGGGGGGGTTACCGATACAAGTTTTATTTACTCCATTTTAAACGAGACGCCCAGAAATAAAATAAAACCATGTATCCGACCCAACGACGACGACGTACTCACGGTCCTGCACGTATGTCCCTCCGGTCACGTATGTCCAGGGCCCTCCACGAACCAAAGCAATAGACACTCACGTACAGCAGCTATCTTGCATTCACGATTCAGGATTTCAAGGATAACTTTATTCAAATGTATATTTAAGAGCGATGTCTCTTCGCCTTGGTGACGTCATTTGCCCCTGCTTTCAAGCCGTATCAATCAATACTATCAAAAGTATTTCAATTGAGAGCTTTATGCCAATCGAATAACGGAGACTATGTATTAAAAGTTTGTTGCTAGGGAAACATGCACTGAGAGAAATTTTCACTAAGTTACAGCCTCGTAACGACGGCTTCAGAACCCTAAAGCTCGTGTTCTAAATGTCTGCATCAGCATTTACCAGTTTTTTTTCTCCAAAAAACTAACATTGCGGGCCCAAAAGTCAGCACGAGAACACGGCTTTGACCAGAGTTGAGTTGGTATTAATCATCGACCATGGTATTGCAACGAAGTGCCTACAATGATTAAAATGCAATAACCAAGTCTAGACGAAGTCTAAACCAGGCCCTCCAAATGTGCTACAATGTCTTACTCTAGTAACTTACCACAAGAACAAGGCTTTGAGCATGGTTTAGTTGGAGTTAATCAGTCACCATCCTATCGTAACTCGGTGATTACCATGCTTAGAATGCAGAGACTAGGTCTAGACAAAGTCTTCAGTCGGCCTATGTACAAAGTCCTTCAGTCGGCCTTATTATGTTTCGAAAATATCGACTTCGGCTGAAACTGTCAGAACGCCCAGTGAGTCAGCCGATGATGATTGTGTCTCCGCAGTGACAACTCTTCAGTTATTGCCTCCAGCGGCTATCTGGTCCTTCTTGAGCAATTGTGACATTTTCCGAATTTAAATTTACTCTGTCTTGTAAGGGCGCATCTTTTGCGGAAAACACTCGGTGGGGTCCGCACCAGAGGTTCTATTTTTGGTCCTGGCGTCCCGGAGCGGCGACCGGATGCTGGGCCCGGCCGGGATCAACTTGGTTTGTACCGGGACCTAGGAGGATTTGAGAGCGTAATAATCTTAACTAGGACTTGTGTTCCTTGGGGCCCATGTCAGATTTAGATTAGTTAATCTTTAACCAATTACGTTACTTTTCCCTAAGCATTTGACGAATAACTAACCTAATATGGCTAACTACGCACGCATAAATTGTCTTACTTAAACCTATATGGGGCTGTTGATAAATGGCGTCACTGGGGGGGGCTGTCGGGTCTAAAAGTGACATACCCAGGGCTGGAGATCTCTTCTCGGTCCAGGGGATTTTGGGTGGGTTAACGATGGCACGGCAATACAAGCCCTAATTTAGCTGTAATAAGCTCCATTTGAAAATGGAATGAAATAACACATGTACACATAATTCATGGCAGGAATAGAAAATCAAAGTCACTGGCTGAAATGTATATGACAAGGCTGCAAGTTTTTCCTATTAACCCTCGCCCCACGGATCGATGCCCCCTACGGTTTTTCCGGGATAGCAGAAAACGACGAGGCGCAGCACCGCGGCTGAGGGCTCTGGCTCTCACTGCATCATTTTCCCATCATCCCTGAAAGTTTTAAACCGGGTCACCCAAGGTCAGGTCACCAGACGAGGTCAACCAAGGTCACCTCATTTCAACTTTAGAGCTCTGTAAAAGCTACATTTCAAAGTCGATCAATTTGAAACTTCCTACACTTCGTGACCTCTCCAGGGTCTAAAAGTTGTATATCCGGGATTTTCGATTTCGTGCCCTGAGGTCAGGTCACGAGGTGACCTCTCCCATTGGAAAAGGATGGGGAAAAGCTGTTTCATGATATAAAAGCCACAAAAATGATTGCTAATACTCAGACTGCTCAGAACAGCGTTTTTGGGCACCCTTTCACGGATCCCAGGGGTCATATTTGCCCTTTGAATTTTCCAAGGTCATCCAAGGTCACCAGGGGTCAAAAACAGTATTTTTACAATAACTTTGGACTTAATTAAGCTAGAGCGCTGAAAAACACAATCGTGTTTGTCTCGTCACTGGCTTTCGTTTGATATACGGCAAGGTCACTTTCTGACCATTCCTGACCTCAGGTCATATTAGGTCACGAGGTGACCTCTGGAGGTCAAACCACTGGCGGGAGGTCTTTACGTTCCACATAGCGGAAAAAGTACTGGCAATTTCCTATCAAATGTACTTTACCAGACCTCAATAGCTCTAATGACGTAAGAGTTATGCCCAGTTTGCTTAATCATTGCATATTAGGGTGGAAATATCCGATCTTGACCTAATTTGACCTCTGGAGGTCAAACCATTGACCTGAGCGCTAAAACATGCGAATTAATTTCTTACTGAATTCACGCGAGCTTTAGTGCACTTTGCAGATTTGCGCCAACGCCCATATTTTCGGAGTTAGAGGGGGCCATCGATGGCCCCCGGTGGGGCGAAGGTGGCGCCGGACCCCCGGTGGGACGCGGGTTAATCTGTTTTTTCTGGGACCAATGCCAGGACCACGTTGGGTCTTGCCGGGACCAGTCGAGGACTGCCGGCGCCGGGACTGGCACCGGGATCAAGATAGAAGAAGTAAATCCTTTTCAATGATGATAAATGCCGCTCAATGATGGTAAATTCTACTCAATGAATTCTCATCAACAAATATCATCAAGTCCTCTTGTCAGCACAATAAGTCCTCTTATCCCGTGGCATTCTAACGCTCCTATATCGTACAAAAGTGTGAGCACCAACACCGACAGCAGAAAACTGGCGTCCGAAACGAAGTAGCCACCTTGATGCCATGCTTTATCTCCATTTGACACTCTACTGCCCCAGTAACACTGTCATACTAACTGTGGAGGATGTGCTCCCAGCTTCATGAGCTGCGCACTGGACACCTGACACCTCGCGCGTGTCATAAAGGCACTGACGTACAAACCGGGTTGGAGACCGCACAACTGCGACAGGGTTCATCCGTGTTGGATACGATGTAGTTTTAACACGCAAAACAGGCCAAGCTTGCACAAATGCACAAGTCTCTTCATTTTCAAAATCCAAATGTATGACTCAAATCCGTAATCGATTTTTAAGGGCAAGATTAAGATGTGGCGAGTCGTACACCTTTAACCGAATTAAGATTGCATCGATTTCACCCTCTTGTTGAACACGTGTTATTCTGCTTTTATTTCCCACTTCCAACCACGATTGCAAGAGTTCATACGCTCCCGAGTCGATCTACTGCCCGTGCCCACGCACCATCGGCCGTGCCGACGACGGCCGGGCGCGCCGGGCGGCCGATTTTTGCGCGCATGGCGTCATTCTATGGCTAATTACACATTGATAAAGTTTAGAGCGCAAAAACCTAATGATTTCACTAAGCAGAACAGATATAGGTGCATATTTTTGTATTAATACCATTAAAGTGAACCACTGGCCACACTTTCAAAAAATCGTTGGAAAAAAATGGTCAAAACATCTCTAAAAAACTTGAAAATTTCGAATAAGAAGCGAGATGCTCCAATTTTAGTTGTTACATGCTCAATATAATCTCGTGACATTCGAAGCAACGAAATGAAAGTCAAGGTTGAAAATAATTGTTGTATATCACCATGTTTTGACGAAATTGGAGTTTTTCACAATTTTGTCAAGGTATAACTCCGAAACCGTACGTCCGAGTAAAGAAATAATATCAGATTAGGATTCCACGCTCCTGACAACTCAGTGGACGAAATTGGAACGAAATCCGAGACTTTGCTATGTAGGGGCCAGGTCGATCTGTGCTGGAACGCCCCATGCATCAGCTACCGAGGAACCCTTTCAAGAGGGAAAGTTGGCTACGCCATATGACTCAGGCAGTTGTGCGTCGATATGCCCAAAAATCATCATTATTCACTACCAGTCCGTTTATGGGTTTCTGTTTCCCTTTGCAATGTGGACGTGATGTGGAGACACCGTAGCCGATAACAGTGGCACTGTAGCGTGTCCAGCGTGCATGTAGCACACCTCGCTCACTGCAGCGTCAATTTTCGGCGGCAGTGACGTTGATACCAGTGATGAAGATGGTATCAACGGACATAACTGTCGCCACTGACATACCATTGAGGCGGCCAGTCAATCTTCATGGTCTGCTGCTGACAAAAACGGATTCCCTCCGAGAAACAAAGCTCGTCGGATTTGGGATATTTCGTACCTTACCGGCACACTGGTTTCACAACTTTTCTTTATTTTCTGATTTGGCTGGAATCGCAAATTTGTTCGATGAGAAGTGGGGGAAGCTTACTACCTGGCCCCTCTTTTCCGACGCGTATGTCAGCAGAGGGCAATGTCTGATGATCCCTAACGCAGAGCTCAGCTGCCATAGCAATCGTATCATGATTTGTCATAGCTCAGTTACGACAGTAATTGTATCACACTTTGTCGCTGTTCAGTGTCCTACCTACTCACCATGTCAGCTCATTGTACCACGCCAGAAATCGCTCCATACCATACTCAACATGGTAAATAAACGTCCGAGACCATGCAATGATGTAAGAGCACGCGATGATTTTAACAACTTCAGATGCTTGCTTAGTCATGACTGGTGCGGCGTCGGCTGAGCGTTTTTTGCACCTCAGATTTGTTGTGGCTGCTCAATTGGACGCGACGTTGGAGCGATGCTACAAAACAGGCCCCTAGAACAAAGCCGACTGGCGCGACCTCGGAGGGCGACCGTCAACTAAATGAATTGCTAAAGTTGTGCGTGCTGGAGCGGTCCTGGAGAGCGATAGAGTCGCTGCCCTGCCGCTTTCCGGCAACAGCGGCGTCGTCAGTCAGTTTTATTCGGATGGCAGCGTCGTGAAGTCCGCCTCTGCCGCCTCCGGCGACACCCGTAGACACGGCCGGGGGCGGCAAAACACTCCTCCGGCTCCAGGCTCCGGCGCCGCTCCGGATAACCCCACTAATGCAATAAATTCGGCGGCGGCGGCGGCGGGCGCAGGCGCTTATCTGTCTTGCTCCCCCGCGCCGGGTGAGATGCTGTCGCGTTACATGACGCGGCGGCGCTGAGTAACGGAGGCCACCCTGATGATGTTGGTTGCGACTGCAGTCGCCGACTCATCTCCAGATATGCCGTAGGCCAGACGCGGTCAGATCGATACGGATACTGCGTAAACGTGTAAACAAACTCCGTGATTTCATGGTGGAGGGTGCTTGATTTCGGGTCCCGTGTTTGAGAATACGAAGCACATTGGAATCAATCTGAAAGCTGGATCAGTTATCCATGCACGTTGGAATACGGTTACCAGGACGGGCGGGGGCGGTCCCTCCATTTGTCATCCAAGCATTTCCTGCATGGGGAAGAAATCAGAAATTTTGTGAAACCAGTCGGCGCGGAAGGCAGCAAAGAGCCCAAAACCGATGAAGCTTTGGTTCTAGGAGGAAAGTTTCTAGTCAGCATCTGGTTGAAGATTTGCTGACCCTTTCACTTATTTCCGGTGGCGACGCTAATGTAATCACCAATGCCTTCCTAATATATTGAAATTCAGGGAAGAGCCAGGTAGGCCAAGACGCAGAGGCGTCGCCAGTCGTTTGCAAGTGGGGGAGGGAGCAGTCCAGCGACAAATAGTAAATCATAATTGTTGGGTTTTAACGACGCACCAACTGCCAAGGTCGCCGGCATCTACTTTATTCCTTAGGCTTGACATTTCTTCACCGAATCATGGCCAATGTTACGTTGCGCAAAAAAGTCTGCAGACAAAGGAGTAGGAAGAGATATCTTTTCTGAAGTGGGAAGGGGGCTCAGCCCCGGTGGCCACGTCCCTGAAGTAATGGGTGGGAGGAGACGGGCGCATGGTCAGATCCAGGACCTCCGATTGGGGACATGGTCAGGGAGCACTATTTGGACCATGGGGGAACATCTTTTGGGCGGCAAAACCCACTATTACGTAGCAGCCAAATCCTATCGCGGCGGCGCGGATACTCGCATCTCTGGGGAGGGGGATGGGAAGATATATTTAAGGGTGGAGGGAGGGGTACCGTCGATCTTTGAAGCTCAAGGCTAATGGCAATGCGATACCAGGGACAGCACCTTTAAGAAAAAAGATTCTCTTTCCTGAGGCCAATTTGGGGTGGTCTTCGATGAGTGGGTATTTCAAGGCTCATCAAAAGGAATCGTATCCAGGATTTCGACAAAGGAACGCTGCTATGCAAAGGGAGTGTCAAATAATCGACAAAGTCTGCGCGAGGAAGTAGAGGGTCGGTCAACAATGGACAGGGTGGCCTACACCAGTAACAAAAGCTGCTGAGACAACCTTTTGAAGTTGATTTTAAGACCTTGTACCGCACCGTTTCAGCCTTCCAACTTCAAGGCCATTTTACCCTACGCGTCAGAATAGGGGTCAGGGGATCGGCACCCCACTTTTTCATGCAAAATTATTCTCGATTTCAGTCAGATCGCGAATAAATATAGATCTTGGTACCTGGCCGATGTGAAGGGGAACTATCATATTGTTATTTGGATCCGATTAATTCTTGGTTTGAGGAGAATGTTTATTATCAGCAACAGGTTGAAGATTGTCAGCACCCTCACTATGCGCTGGTGGCGACGCCTCTGTACTGTTCTGTCCGTACAGGGCGCTCCGCAGACCTCATGTGTAGGACGATGTGACGCTTCATCCCCATGCTTTGCACAGAACGCCTTATAAAAAGCCCTTAACTAACTAACTAACGCTTCATTCGCCGCGTTTGAATCCGCCCACGACAACAGGTCATGCGATCGCAAAGATAAATGGCTACTTTTGGGGGCGTTCCCTGAATTGTGCATGAATCAGGAATCCCGCGTTGTAAATGTCACCGGTGAAGACCTGCACTGTACAATGGTTATGGTGAAATGCAGGTGTGGGAGCGAGCCTTTCGTGTCGCCTTCCGTTCTTGGAATCTGTTGGGGCACACTTGAAAAGAATCGGACGTAGGGGGCGATGGTGATGCAGTCCGCCGCGGGCTGCTGATTAAAATGCTGCATGTGCAGGATAAAGCTGTGCGGCTGAATGGCGATGAGGACGCAAAGCAGCGGAATGTGCCACTCATAGTTAGAACGCAGAACGGGAATGTACCGCTCACAGTTAGGACGTAGAACGGAAACGTGTCACTCACAGTTAGGACGCAGAACGGGAATGTACCACGCACAGTTAGATCCATACACATATATTTCGGAATATACACGCATTAAAACATAAAACGAAGACATGATGAGGCAAAAAGATAAAAGCGTCCATGATGTATAAGAAAGAAACGCGATATCAGTTCTAGTTAGGACGTAGAACGGAAACGTGCCGCTCACAGTTAGGACGCAGAACGGGAATGTACCGATAACAGATAGGACGTAGAACGGAAAGGTGCCGCTCACAGTTAGGACGCAGAACGGGAATGTACCGATCACAGTTAGGACATATTTTGACTTATGACTTGTTGATGACTCACATTTGTTTTAGTCGACTCAACTCTGACTCACTGCTTAAAGGCTGACTCTGATTCTGACTCGACTCGCTGAGTTTAAAATGGTGAGCCGACTCGACTCAGTCCAAATTGAAAAGTGAGTCGACCCAATTCTGATTCAAGTAAGTGTTGCGTCGGAGTCGATTCCGACTCAGAATGGGGCCCAGGTATGCACACAAAAATGCATCTTTCCTTTAATAATATGCAAATTCCAGTAAAATTATTCATGACATTAGGTATTTACTAACAGCACATTGATTTCAATAAAATGTCAATTTCAATGCATTAATTAATAACGTAAATCATGTCTGCATAGGAATGAAGAAATGTGCTAAATGTGAACATGTGAGTGAGATGAAGGGCCTGAGGGCTTTTCATTTTGAAGCCATGTCCTTCTTGAGTAAAGTCATAATTGAGGCAATAAGCAAGGTTTCAAATGCAAAGAGCAGGACTCAATGTTTTAACATATGACTCTTTGAGTGGTAATTCCTGCCCCAGTGCATTTTGAACAATCATTTGACAAATTTAGCTTAGAAATAACTACTAAGCCGCGTCGAATCCACCCTATGCAGCACCTAAATCAGAAACAAAACAAACAATGAACGCTCACCTCGTCCTCCCGAAAAACTGTATTAAATACTATTGATGGCGCACTGAAGGCATTACGCGAAACTAGCCCTGAATGGCACAAAATGTGACAATGAATAGCTCTTTAAAAGTCACGTGACTTTAAAAACCTAAGAAAATCTGCAGGTCTGGGAAAGTGATCTTGCCCTCAGGCTACCAAAGCGAAAATCGCTAATATTTTGTGGCGCACAATGATGGTTTTGTGAATGGCGTGGCGCGCATGCATAGGAGTAGTGGGTGGTAAATAATAATCAACATAATTTAAAGAGAGGTGGGTGGTTTGTGAGAGACTTCAAAGTGTATTTTTCTGGCAATTTCACAGTTTGAAATTGCTTCTTTCCGTAAACAGAGGACAGTAGGTAGGTACAGTGATGCTCATACTTAGGACGTAACACGAAGAATGTGTCGCGCACGGTAGGGATACAAATCGAGGAATGCGTTACTGCTGTTTGAATTTAAAACGAAAGATAAGCTGCTCACAGTTAGCACGCAAAACGGAGAATTTGTCACTCACATTTAGGACGTTAACTGGTGAACCTGTCATCCTATTCCGTCATTCAGTAGGAGAAGTTTTCCTGAGGAAGCTCTGTCTCTTACTTTTGCCGGGTAAGCTTTATACTGTATGTATATAAGTAGTAATCGTCGTGCTATACACATGTGCGGGTAAATATTCCTGTCACACGTATGTACCTAAAGGGAATGTACCACTTTGTCGAAATTCTAAAAATATTCATTCAAGAACAAGAGAGGTCTGAGAATCAGGAAATAACATTTTGCCGACTTCAATGCAATTAAACTGAAATATCTCCATTTTCTAATAATATTTGACGTCATAAAAACAGTTTCAATAATCAGTGAAATCCCAAACCTTGATCACAGATACGCTGTAAAGGCCCATTCACAGAATTTCCGAAAGGTAAACATTGCATGCAGGGGCTATTGAAATACATGGTGAAATAATCGCAGGACCCGCAACCGTTTTCCACTGAGGACGTCCGCTCTCATCTTAAGTATCATATTTGTTCACTTACCACGGCAATCGTACTCTCAGTCTGGCCGTCCATTCTCGGTCTTGGTAAGTACTGGTGCAAAAACTGAACGACAGATGGCTTTACGGCAGCTTTGTTTATTCAGTGGTGGAAAGATGATGCATATGCTTGATGTAAAGAAACAATTTCACAGTTGGATTTTGATAAAACGAGTTAGTAATTTTTTAGTAAGCACGAGGGGAGAGGATGTGATGTGTGTTGCTGTCATTGGGCGCATCTCGACCCAATGACTCTATGCAATGGATGACATCTCGCCCGAAGTTCTCAGTCGACAGGCGTGTTGCATGCAGGTTCACTCGTTAGCATTGTACTTTCAGTGAGTGGGCAAGGCTTAGGGCTTACGGCCAATCACATTACTGCAACCCTATGGAAGATATTCGTTTAGGGTTTGAATAATGCAATGAACCCCTCTACCTTGAACTTTAAGGCTGGTAGAAATATTATACCGAGAGCTTTGGGTGAAATTAAATAGGGCCAATAGTGGTTTCACAACAGGCTCTACAAGATTTTTATCTCAGTTCAAAACCCATTATAGAAGTGGTACACCCTTTAACTAAGCATAAATCCTACTGTCATCCTGAATCTTGGTGAGGGAAACTGGTGACAGCAGTCATTAAGTCTGTTTTATTGTTTACTTTTGCCACGTCGCACTCATTGTTAGCTTTGAGGAGTTTATTGCCGTAATTCCACGCACGAAACCTGTGAATTATTGCACCGACACCTAACTGAACGGTTTACATAAACGAGCTGCGTGACATTCACGGCCACGTTTTGCGTCCGTTTACCTGGAATTTGGAAAACGGCCGGCGCTCCGCAATCACAGAGCTCCGTGGCAACAGCGCTAATCGTTGATGGCGGCTGCCGTACCATTGCCCGTGCTTCAACACTTCAAACAATTATTCAAACAACATATCACCAGGGAATGAAGAGATTCTGCTTAATGAGCTAAAACCAGTTTTGTCTAACTCTCCGGGTGATTTGAGCCAGGGACGGATCCAGGGATTTTCGCCAGGGGAGCCACTTTCGTGGCCAGCGGCGCCCAATTTTTGTTATTTGTTCATTTCAAATCTTTTTCGCAAACATAATTAATTTAAAAGGAGAAATTGAACAGGAACGGCTCCGGTCCTTCACAAAAGGGTCAACAAAATTTTCTGACTTGCAAGACAATTTTTCACCTGCACTTCTATACTGCCTAGGCGGCTGTTGAATGCACGACAGCTCTGTCTCCGCCACACCACCCATAGTCGGCCGCCCACGCACTGCGCCACAATCTGTGGTCCGCAGACATCGCATCACGGTAAATAGCACCAAATGGGCGGGCGGCTCCCCCCCTCATCCCCTGCTTAAGTTACCCAACTTTCGACCAATAATATGCCACCAACCAGGGTCGCATATGTCAATCGTCAGGGGAGGAAAACACCCAAACCCGTTGCCAAGTAAACGTCTAATACCGAAAGCTGTCGCTTTTACCTTTTAATCCCCGCCCCGGTGGGCCTCCCAGCCACCTTCGCCCAAGTGGGGGAGGGGGGTTTCAAACACTCCCCCTCAGTGTATCAGTGTATCAGTGTATTATCGGATTACTCCTCTTGTGAGGCTTTTCAGTTTCCTCGTCAAATCACACACACACACCATGGATCGCACAAACTGAGGAACGTTGCACCGCGACACCACTATCACTCGCAATATGGAAGAGAAAGCAAATCATTCGTCGTACACATTTCATTAAAAAGAGGCAGTACAAAAAGTAAAAATAAAAAGTATAAAACATAAAATACTCAGCAGGCTAAATCCGAGTCTAAAAACCTGATCATTATAGTAAAACCAAAAACTAAAAAAATACGTTAAAATTCACACTAAAATATACAACTCGATGACTCGGCTGCACCCAGCTAATCTTCCTCCCTGAGTAGGACATTCAGTCTACTCTTAAAACTTATCATGTTACAATTTCGCATTTCGGTTGTCAGGCTGTTAAAAGGTGCCGCCGTCACATACGCTAGTCTCCGCTTCCCTGCATTTGTCTGCGGTCTGGGTGGGCGTAGATGCCCAGTCTGACGTGTTCGGTGGTCATGATCGGTAAAGCGGAACAATTCTCGTAGGACCGTTGGTTGACCTGTGCTGAGTACACCTTTTTGGCTAGACATAGTTGGTGGTACTCGGTGAGCTCATTGGCAGACATAAACCCTAGTCGTCTCGCTTCCTGAGATATACGTTCAAACTTCCGCTTGCCAGAGATGACTCGTGCGCAAAAATTGACAACTTTCTGTACCCTATGTAATTGTGAAGCGCAGCATGTGCCATAAATAGCTATACAAGCATGTGCCATAAATAGCTATACAGAACTCGGCTACTATGCGGCTACCTCGAACTCGGCTACTATGCGGAATAACAAAAAAACGCGAAAGCTGTTGGATAGCTCATACAAATTTATGAGGAAACTATATCAGTCACTTTTTGGCTCAGGTCAATTTTGAGGTCATGCCAGGTCAAAGAAGGTTGTATGTTAGAGTAGAGTTTCCGGGCTCTAGCGTCTGACAGAGTTGAGTGAGAATCATTTGTAGGCACTATTCGCTTCCTCTCGTCACAGCGAATCGAATGATGCACAATATGACTATACTAGGTCAAAACACAACAAATGACCTGACCTCAGGTCAGGTCAAGGTCACTATCCAACTTAGCATAGTCAATATGCATATAAATCGACTCGAAATAGCAATCCAAACGTAATTGTACCAAATGAAGGCTATATCGTCATTTCCTGCAAAGCTATTGATCCAAGTTTGAAACCTGCTTAAGTAGCCCAGATGACCTCTCAAAGGTCACAGGTCAACAATTGCAACATGAACCTGGGAAGGAACCCAGGATACCACAATTTAGAGAATATGAAGGTATTTTCAGCTGTATCTACACAAATGCAGCCTAATTCCTGTTTACCCCATGCATTTCCAATGGGGATGCTCAATGCAACCCGGGGGATGCTCAAACACCCCCACCGGGGCGAGGGTTAACACGCACAGTGGAGGGGTTTGGCACCAACGCGTCAGCGGAGGGGATGCTAGTGACCCCTGAGATCTAAAAAGCCAAGAGGGCAGAAAAATGCCCGTTTGGGGATGTATGGGGGCGATGGTGATCTACGTTATAGCTAAGTTTCATTAACCTAGGTCAATATCTTCAAGGTCAGACAAGGTCGTAAAGGTCAAATCTGGACTTATTGAGAAATTTATGTAGGGTGACCTTGACATAAAGTACGATTATATGACGCTATTATGTCTCCACTTGGTAAACAGTGTAGGCGAACTGATGCGACCGCGCGATTGCGATGGTCTCAAAATATAGGTGTGATTCTGAAAGCGTATGAGTAAAGTACTTAGTGACCAATTTTCAAAATTCAAAATTCTCTCGGATGTAGTCTAGTAGCGTTTTACGGTGGCGAACGGTTCTCAGGCCACCTCCGAAAATAGGTGGGGGCCCTTTAGGACCCATCCATTGCGCGTGATAAGCGACTATCTCAGCCGCTCCACTCCACTTTGCTACACTCCTGACCACTCCTTGCTGTAGTTTCATCCCACAATCAATTCTTATGTTCTGACAATCAAGGCTTGTTCGTGGCAGAAACCATTGCACAGAACTTGCTCACAATCTCTCGAATGGAACCGTTCACAAAAGTTAAGTTCGGCTATTTAGGCAGATGGTGAAACCAACATTCAACACAAAATTGTCTCCCGAAACACTGTTTCCCAAGCACTTGGTCGGAAAGCTTCCAGACTACATTAACTGTGTGGGAAGGCAAATTAGAGGGCTGTGCCGGTATCTGGGCTCATCAGTCTATCGGTGAAACATAATTTGTTAGAAAGCTCTAAAGTTAAACGAAATATCCAGAAAATTTGTCAGACTTTCATAACAAGCATGTAACTACGGTAAACGTTGTGGAGCGAGCATTTTAACACGCGCATTGACGGGGGCGGGTGCCCGCCCCCTCGGGTTTTTCGGACAGAGCAGAAAAACGGCGGCGCGTAGCGCCGCCGTACTTGACATATATTTTTCCACATCATTTTTACAACTTCTATGAAAATCTTAAGGTTAGGTCATCTCAGGTCAGGTCACCAGTACAGGTCAAGCGACCTGACCTAAAAAAAAGTTTAGGATGGCAGAAGTCGGAGCAGGGTAAACTTATCCGATTGAAACTCATATCACATAATGGAACCACCGAGTTCTTTAAAATATTTTCCGGTATTTTTGATATCGATGACCTAAGATCAGGTACGAGGCATGAACTCTCCATTGTAAATACATGGGAAAATGTTTTTTTACTGAATAACTCAGTAACGGGTGGTGATAGAGCGTTTATTTTAGCTGCATTAGACTTGCCTTGGCTTTGCAGTTCTAATGATATGCATTTTGTATAATTTGACCCTGACCTGACCTCAGGTCAGGTCAAATCCTTGGTTTGTCCTAGCAAGGTCAAATTATATATCATTCGATTCGGCTTGCTGCGAGGATTCATATTGTTCAAGTCGTTTTGCTCTATCTTTACTTGTTCAGATGAAATGGCCGAAAAACGTAATTTACATGTTATTCCTATGACGGCACGTTTTGAACTCTTGTGACCTTAAATGTGACCTGACAAAAAAATGGTTCAAATATTTTCGATGGAGAAGTGGATAAGCTACCCAACGCCGTTTACCGTTTTTCGCTACCTACCGTGGTTCTTGAGATCTTAGGGGGTGAATACCCGCCCCCCGTCAAAGCGAAGGTGGCTAAGACCCCCGTCAATGCGCGTGTTAAGATTCGGATGTTGTATCAGGCTAACATGGTCAACACTGAAGGTGACGTGGCCCAAGGTCAGGCCAGGATATTTTTTGGAATAAAGTATACAGTCAATGATCAGGACGCACATCAATCGATCCGAGTAGCTAGAAAATCACAATAAAGTACAAATTAGAGCTCTCTCGTTATTGTTGACACCAGTCTGAGTATAAAGCCACAGTCGCTGAAGTGCCTAAAACCTTAAAACGAAAACAAAAAGGGCCTAAATGACTCCAGGAAAGCACTAAGAAGGCTCGGGTATGACGTTAATTTTAAGCCTCGAATGTGAGTTTAAACCGAAGCAAACATTTGAGAACTTGAAGTTAGTGTAGACTGTGCATAAATCTCCTGATAATGGCCGAGTTTTTGTATTCATTCTTCACGTTTCTTCAGGGGGGAAGACGGGAGCAGCAGGCGTTATGGCCCCTAGGTTGTTGGATCTTGAAGTTGGAGGGTGGCTGGAGCAAAATATAGGTACCAATGATGAATCATGAAGCGCGAGAGGTACAGAACGGTTGATAATAGTAGGGGGGTGCCCATAATGAATCATGGGGCATCTGCGGATGAAAATTGAGGCACCGTTGATGCACCATGGGGACACCAGCGGTAAAGAGCGGGTTTAAAAGGAGGGGATGTCTACAGTGAGGTCTGGGGTCGCTGGCGGAATGACAGGAACGAACCAATGATGCAGCATGGCGGCGCCAGTGGTACTTGTGACGCTTGGGGCGCCTGTGGAACAAAAGCAAGCCAGCAATAATGCATCATGGGGGTCCCAGTGGTATAGAGTCATTAGGTGGGGGGGCGGCAGTAGTTCAGAGCGGGCCGTCAAAAGGTGGGGGAGCCTACAGTGAGGGGTCACGTCGTCGGGGCGCCGGTGGAAAGAAGCAAGGCACAGACGATGCCCCATGGGGGCAGAAGTGGTAAAGAGCAGAATGTTAGAAGGTGCAAGATGCATGAAGGTGCCCACAGGGTAGCATTATGGCGCCGAGGCACTAATGATGCACCATGGATCGCCAGTGACACAGGGCTTGCTGTAAAAATCTGAGAGGGGGGGCGCCTACAGTGAGGTGTAAGGCCGCCAGTGGTGTAGCACGAATTGACTATAAGTGCACCTTGAGGGTGCCATTATTGGTGGAGAACGGTTTGTCAAAAGTGGGTGTAAGGGTCCCAGTGGTACGGCACTGCAGCACTATAGTGGGCGCCCGTATTTCTAGGCAGAAATTTTTACCACGGGTGCCGGTATTTCGGGAAGGCATGAAAAGTGGAGATGAAGAGGCGGTCGGGGGGGGCGCTTCACCACCAAGGTGGTACTTCACCGGAGAAGGGAAGCGACACCCATGGCTCCCCTGGATCCGCCCTCTGATTTGAGCTCAATTTTTCCATTGTGCTAGTTCAGGAGAAAACTGGGGAGGAGGTGGGGCATATCTGAAGCAGAGTACATTATTATATTCCCTCATTAATAAATGAAGGTTTCCCGCACTGGCCTCCCTAAGCAGCTGAATGTTAAACGATAAATTTAGCTTTGAGCTCAGATATTCCTTGCCTTCCACATGTTTCAAAGAATCTTTCACCTAAGTCTGACTTCCACATCTTTCAAAAAAATTCTCACATCATGTCGGTGGCTAGCCCTCACGTCAACAACAGGAGACGAACGTCAAAGTCCGTGAAATCGGGTCCCATCGAGCTCTTGTACAGCGCTGGTAGCGACCTTGGAGCGAGTCCTCACCGGCATGAATCGCCCGGCAGACGGCGGAGGACTGCTACCTCACCCGGCTATGGGTGCGCGGCACGCGAACCGAGGACGCCACCGACTACTTCCTAATCGTCCAGAACGAGATGGGCACAGACCGCCACGGCGTCACCCTCACTGTCAAAGGTCAGAGCGCAGCGCCGCAGTGACCCGGAAAATCTCGGACGCACATCAGATAGACGGATTCTGTCCAATACGGGCTCATATGAAAGTAGCGGGGGTTTCGATGACAGGTTATTCGAAGTGGTTCCTGGGATCAGGAGTGTTGATTGAGCGATGCCCTGATGTACTTGTTGCTTCGTTGAAGAAACATTTGGCTTTATTGGGAATCGATCATGGTGAACAGTATCACTTATGACTTCCAGTTTGTGGCATTGTGTGTCCCCTATTGTTTGAGAAACCGTTTTTGTCGAAGAAATGATACCATTCCAAAGGCCATCATATACCAGTCCCATCGGTCTGGTCCAACCCTCCTAGCAAACCCTTTATATTCAATGCCATCCTTAGATAGTCTTAAGGAGGCATGCGAATTGTTCCTGATGTTATTTGTCACTGTTTAATGCTCGTCCTCGCGGACGCAGGGGTGCCAGTGAAGAAGAAATCGCTGGCTCGTCCTGTGCTGATCGCACTGGGCTGCGGAGGACTTCTGCTGCTGCTGCTGCTGCTGGTAGTGCTAATCAGCGTCTGCCGAAGGCGCCACTGCTGCTGCTCGCGTGAGTCGGACTGCCGCACAACGGGACAATGTGGTCCTAATTCAGGACTTAATGGCTGACTGGATGCATATCACTTGTGGCGTGAGAAAAATCGTAATTTCCAACTAAAAAATATTATCTTAGTAATATTGACAAAACGCACCGTGCTTGTGGAGTCGGCTTGCTGGAATTGATAACCATCACTCATCGATGACGGAAAACGTTTTATCTTGATAGAGAATACATTCATCTGACAGGAACCTATAAGTTTGTATGGAAAGTGACCACGGATTTTCTTTTCTCAGAAAAAGGAGACTTCAAACCATCAGATATTGACGGGTAAGAAATGATATAAAACCGATGAGCTCCTAAAATCATTGAGACATACAAATTCAATATCTCCGGAATCAATGCGTGGAATGTTGTTAAAATTCTCTACGGATTCTTAAAGAAGGGTTTGGGCGGGTTTGAACTAAGCGTGGGGGAGGGCGGAAGTCGTGAGAAACCGTGTTTTTAAAAAAAAAACAAGATAAGCCAAAGGTGGTACAATTTGGACGGTTTGGGGGCCATGGCCCAGATTCCCCTTTCACCTGGGTCCACCCCTGAGAATTTTAGAGTCTTCAGCTACTGGTGTGCCCTTAACAGGGGTGTGGATTTTCGAGAAAATCATTTGGGGTGCCCAAATTTGAAAGAATGCCAATAACCATCGCACAAAAAAGGATAGCACGATATATCTGCTTTGGTCCTTGCCTAGGCCTGCTGAAGCAAATAAAACCAGTTTAAATACTGAAAATTGTAAGCAATTCAAATTATAGGAAATAACTCTAATTCGATGTTTCATTGGGGTGCCCGGGCACCCCACAGAGATAGAAATCCACACCCCTGGCCCTTATGCCCCAATAGTAATATTGGGTCTGCCCCTGAAAATCTGTACTGAAGCTGAGAGATCAAACGAAATATCTAAAGATATGTATCGACGAAGTGATAAATAAAAAATTGACACGACGTTACATTCAACTATGTGAGCTATATCCTGTTGCTTCTAGGGATTCTCGATGCCTAAGTGAGATTCTTCCTTTTGGTACGGAAATTATATAATAGAGCGATATGTTCACAGTGAAAAGAGCGTGGTGGTGGTGGGGGCGATACCTCCAGACGCGCTGTACTCAGGGCCCAAGAAGGCGCCCCCAATAACGGGCGATTATGAGGTGAGCGCGCCCACGCACGTCTAGTTCCAGCCTCTGCCGCGAGACGGCAGCAACTTCGCTCTCCTCCATCTCCACTAACAAGTACGCACTAACAAATAATTGTTGGTTGATGCCACTATGATCTTCATTGCACTGTTGTGTGGACAAAATATTTTGCAGCCTGTGAAGGTTACAAGGAGCTCTCATCAGGTGGCTCATCGAAACAATAGATAGTCAAAATCTGGGAGAAAGCCGAGTCAAAACATTCCGATTTACAAATTGAGGCTTTTCGTCCAAGCTGTCTGCCTATGTTGCCCATTTATTTCATTCAGTGCCAATGTCAGGATCGTAGTGGTAGAAACCAGTCTTTGACTTTTTGTGCGGTGACTGGCCTTCACAATTTACTAGCTGCAGTAAACTTGATCGGGGTTTGGGACCGGCTCGGTAGGGAAGAGCTCAACCAATCTGCCGTGGAAGCCGGCCAAATGTGCCAGCTTGTCTGACCAAGTGAGGCTTCCATGACCCTGGATGCACCCCTGGACTAATACTGAAATCAAAGGGTGTAAGCTAGACACTGAATGATTTGACGCCCAACTAATGGTGGTCAGGATCAACACCGTATAAGTGACGATTTTAACCTTACGAAGAGAAGGGGAGGTGATAGCATAGTGGAAACAGCACTTTGGAAAAAATTGAAGGCGGGTGGGTGCTTCAAGATCCTTATGACATCTCCCTTCCAATAGTGGTTCTTACTTAGGTCAGCAAGGTGTGTGTTTGGCACGTGCTCACGTGACAAAGCCAGACTCTATCGAAGGTTTTACGTTCCGGAGATGCGAATTTATCATTTTCTGCCGAATTGTTCTGTGGCGGGGTTTATGAACTGAAAACAGGAAGGTGCAAGGGTTGCACGTGCAGAAGTCACAAAACCATTCACTATCAAAGGTCTTCCGTTCCGGAGAATTGAATAGGTTCTCGAGCAATATATGATGATGGGAGTTGGCCTTGTGTTCTTATTCTCTGTCTATTTAAGACCAGCTCAGAGGCCCCTGATGTAGATCAGAGCCCCCCCAGAGCAGGTCACGCTTCACCCCGGGACTAAATTAGCTCAGCGGCCCAGAAATGAGGTCATCAGACTAGCTCAATGGGCCCCAGATAGACTCATACGGTCTTGAACCAGCTCAAGGAGCCCTAGAACAATTTAATGCGCCAGATCACCTCAGGGGGCCTCAGGCTGACTTAAGGGGCTCTCACGAGCTTAGTGCCCAGACCAGCTCAGGATACCTCCAGGGCTCATACCAGCTCAGGACTAAAATGATGGCTCAGGACTCGCCAGATCGACTCATGAGGAAATAATTTGGCCCAGTAGCTTTTTCTAACGGCAAACGGTTCTCCGGCCAACGTGGAAAATAGGTGGGGGTACTTAAGAACCCCCTCTACTGCGCGTGCAAATGGCGGCCATCTCGAAAAATGGCCGTCATCTTTGAGTTTCAGGTGGTTAACTGGTTTTTTGAAACGAGCATTCCTTAAAAAGTATATGTGCCAATTTTGGTGCTTGTATCCGGATTTGAAACGATTTTTACAGCTATCTGCTCCACCAGTCACCTTCGGTCCCGTGATGCCCCTAAAGGCGTCGCCGCCACGTAGCGGTTATCCCACTAACCACTAACCAGATGCTTCGACTTTTTACAGAGTGAAAGATTGGCTGTATCCAGGATGTTGACGGCTGTATAACCCATTTGGGCACCTCGGCTCCCCCAGTCTATCATGAACATATCATTTTCCGGGCATTTTGCCCCATTTTTAGCTTTGAGGAGGAAATCCATTTCTGAACAGTCGATTGTTTGGAGATCCGGTGAATTGTAATTGTGGCCCGAGTTTTAGGCCTTTTATGTTTGCGAACCGCTTTCTGAGCTAACCAACAGAATTCAGAGCTCAGCCGCGATGAACTTTGAAGACAGAGTTTTAGACATCCCCTGACCAATTACAAAGAAATGCTGGAGGGTCACACGAAATATTACTCCGTAGTGGCTTGCTGACATTCAACCAAGTTACAAAAAGATTCAAAGGGTCGGTCCCATTCTTTCCATTAGCGGCATCATTGTTGATCTTTGCTCGGAAATGGAAGTTCTGTATCAATGGCTCGGTATTGAGCAACACTTTTGGCACGAATCTATACCCCATTATCGATATTCGGGTCATTCATAATTTCTCTTCGTGTGTGACAAGATACAGCTTTAAATTCGTATATCAATCATTTGGTCCTGCTTGTTTGGTGTCAATTGCATTCAGTGTTTTATACCGATAAGGCCACGGAAGCTGTTGATACCATATACTTGATGTCAGCCAAGGCATTTCGCCAAGAATCCATTGTGCTCGAAATGATAAAATTTTGACAAGGACTACCAACAATGGTGAAGAAGAGTAAATCTGACGTAAAATACTCGTAAGGTCCGTCTTTCTAAGCCGACCTGGCCATCCTATTTGTTGCTAAGCGAGCGCATAGCGCCCAGGAGGTCTCTCCTTACATATGGGTAAATCTAAACACCTGAGCTACAGGGCCCAGTACGACCCGACCCGACCGTACACGATCGTCATGCTAATGATCGATAAAAGCCGAAATAACACCGATCGAAGTTTACAGCCATAGGATAATTGCTTTGAGTTCCTGAGTGACCACATATCAAGGCCACCGCGTGCTACAACATATAATCCCGGATTTTTATATCGATGACCTAGGGCAAGGTACGGATCATGACGTCCATTGGAAATGCATGGCGAAAACGAGAATTGGGCAAAAATGGCCCTTTTTTGTGTAGATGCGGTTACTATTCTCCAAAGCGGTGTATCCTTGGACCCTTTCCAGGTCCATGCTGCATGTTTCGACCTGTGACTTCTGAAAGGTCATCTGGGACTACTTAAGCAAGGGTTTCAGACTTGAAACAATAACTTCGCAGGAAATAGGATAAAGCTTTTATTTGTATACCATTGCACTTGGATTATTCTTGCGAGTCGATTGATATACATTTTGACTATGCTAGGTCACATGTTAACCGTGACTTGACCTTAGGTCACGTCATTTTATGTTTTGATCTGGCATAGTCATATACATCATTCGATTTGCCGTGAAGAGAGTACGCGAGTAGTGCCTAAAAATGTATTATACTTCAACTCTGTCAAACGCTAGACCCCAAAAAATTCATGTCTAACCAGTCACATTCTTTGACCTGTCATGACCTCAATATTGACCTGAGCCAAAAAGTGGCCAATGTAGTTTCTCCATTAATTTTGTATGAGCTATCCACCAGCTCTTTCACTTTTTTGCTATCCCGCATAGCTTGGAGGCCCACCGGGGCAGGAGTTAGATGCAGTGCTTAGCTCCTTGCGGAGACCTTTTACCCGTTTTTGCTAATTTCATGATGCTTCTGGCATCCGGGGCTGAATGAATCGTTCTTCTTGAGGCAGGTTGTAACATAGATTTTCAATTAAAAATTTTGGACATGGACTTGGAACGGAATTTATTACAAGAGACGATTTAAAATATATCACGTTTGTGCAACTGCCATGTTTTAGTGCGGAAAATATAGCAGACTGTGTCATCAGCTGCTCTTCACATTCATTTTGCACGTTGCAAACTGCCTCCGGGAGCTGATTCAACGAGTCACGAAGGCAGGGTAGTTTGCATCAGCTGCATAGCTATTTTGGAAGATCACCATTGCCATATTCATAAATGTGCTGCAAAAAGTATAGCACACAGTGCTAAAAAACATTTTCTTCAAATGACACTCTCGAGTATTTGGCATATGGAACAGATTGGTAGCGGAGAACAATAATTAAAAAAACTAATTCAATCAGCCGGGTCTCCCCATACTAACGACGTAATCCTTACATGTAATATCATATGCATTGACAAATGCTACCTATTTATTGACTTCTGAAATATCAATTCCGGGATATAAAGTTTGCTTACATGATACGCTTTGAATCGAGTCAATGACGTGATTTGACCGTTCATGCTTACGTTTTAGTTGAAGCAATCGAAATAGCTATGTCCCGACATAACTTTTGGCTTTCGAAACTCATCTAAAAGTAATATATATTTGGCAGATTATGATTATCTTCACCACCATTTCCATTATCATGTCACGACATGTATGGTGTGCGGAGACATGCTGGGCAGCAGCGCGCTGTCACTTCCTCTCTGCCGTCACCATTCTGACACCTCCCCTCGCCTTCAGCTGGGAGTCCCCTCGGCCGGCATCAGCGTCTCGGACGGAAACATCATCTACGCCGACCTGATGCTGCCCAGGGCCTCCAACAACGGCTCCAATGCGCAAACACGGCCGCCGCAGAGACCAAGGCTGCCTGGTGCTGAACAGTGGAAACAGGACAGAGTATGCCGAGATTCAGTTCAGTGACAGCGGGGGCAGCAGTGAGGCGGCGGAGCGGACACCGGCGCGGTGGCAGGACCAAGGGCGGCAGCGCCTTGGTGTGGGTGAAGGCGATGGAGTTGACTGACTTGCAGACAGTGCGGTTAGTTTGGTGAGACGGATCGGTGGAACATTCGGAAGCCAAACGGTGTTAAAAATGCGCTAGTGCGATTTGCGCCCACAGGTTATAGGTCGATCTATGAATATTGCCTGGGACAGCTGTGCGTTAGGCACGAACGCAGGATTAACACGGAGTTTTTGGATGAAGTGGCAAGCTCTGGTAATGGAAACCTAAACATTCCAGGATCTCACCGTGAGGTTGGCCTCACACATGGAAGTGAACACTTCTGCTATATACGTGCATGGTGCATATGGTGAACAAGGACATCTTCAGTCACGTGGCGGACAAGCTGATGAGTTTGGAGCCGTTCCAATAACAGCCGTGTGCGGACCCGTGCCGGATATACAGACAAAGGGGAGGGATAATGGAATCAGCAGGGATGCTAGATATTGGTTATGACCTTAGATCGGGTTGCTGTGATTTTGTACGACTGTGCGGAGTGCGGCGGACGAGTCAATCCGCACACACAGCATTGGATGTAACCGGAGATAAGATCGCACGTCGCATGCGCGATGCACTGAGTCAGGGTTTTCTGCAGGTGCTGCTGGCCATGTGGTACAAGTCAGGATCGTATCGCACGCGCTATCCAGCGCGGAATGTAGTTCGGAATTATTGCGACGCATTTGGCCTGACGCTGGCTTGTGCGACGTACGGCTCTCTGACGTGTCCAGTGTGAAGAATGGTTGTACAAAGCAATAACAGCAGCGTGCGAGCTTATGAGCATCACGAATGCAGCGTCTTATTTCTGGAGCGCTGCTCAGGCTGAGCGTTTCTTGTTTGTGAATGCTAGTAGACATCAACACTCGCAATTTACTTATTTTGAGCATGCTTCGGTGCCGCCACAAGGCTCTTCAAGACCAAATATGTGTAGGCCGTGTGATTTGTGTCCCATGTGTTGACTGGGACCATAATTACGGTGCAGCAGTCGGAAGATCAACAACTTCGGAAAACGGAATAGGGATCGGTAAGCTACGGCGGTAGACACAATCTTATTTATATTCCTTAATACCCCGTGGCCGCAAGCACTTCACTTTTAGAAAAGTTAAAAGTTTGGGCCACAGTTCTAGGTTTACATATTTTTATACAAATAGGTAGACTGATGATTGTGGAATCTTATCTTTGATCTTGTTTCCATAACTACAAGTCTTACATTATGACCGAGCTTGCCTCTAACTACCCTTCAAGAACACATCTTACGTTTATTAATGTTTATTGATCTTTAGTGGGAGAACTTGATCCCCACTTCCGACGTCTGTAATGATCTGAAATAAGGCTGATGCCGGTATGACCTCATTTCACGTTACATGATGCATCCATTGGCAGGAGTCGAACAGAGTGTGAGTGCTGAAACGGGGTAATTTCTAAGCAGAAGAAACATTGTAAACTAAAAAATGAAATATTTCATACGATACTAAAAGAAAGGTTCAGCGAAAAAGGAGGAGCAATATCTTAAGTAACACCACACTAGGTACCTATCGACACGCCTGTGGGAGCAGAACTGGCAAAATTTAGCATTTGTTCACGATATGGAAGCGGAAGTAAATGCCGTATGGGAGCAAAATCAGAAGCTGCCAAAAATGCACCGCCTTTACAGTCCTGCTGGGAGGACCTTCCATCCTACCTGGACTGCGTCAGGCGCTGTACTGCGTGCGGCGTCTGATTTGGGGACATTCGCACCTCTAGTCTGCAGTGCTTGGTCAAGCAATCGCATTGAAGGGCCCCTATTCAAAGTCCAGAGCACTGCGCCCATCTCTCGTGGAGCCACATAGCAGATATCGTGCCATGTCATAAGCTTTTACAAAACTCGTACATATATACCATACATGTGTGTCATGTAATAAATGCATGTTTCTTAAAGAAAACGCATTCTCAATTTGGAATTTAGAATGAATAGAACGGAGTAGGCACGTACTTCTACTTTCAGAACGAAGAACGGGATTTGGAAAACCAGCACAAGCTTCAACATCAACGAGCTCAAGTAAGTGTGAGATCCCGGCCTCAAGAGCTGCTAAACCTGATGTTTTTCCCTCCTCCTCCACCCCTCCACATTGCCTTTAGTGACAGGCACTTCACCTTTCAGTAAGCTGCCCGGTATGCCTTTTTCAAGCAGACCATCAGCTGCGCGCCCCCTAACCAGTCGCCACCAAAACAAAACATAATGAACTGGTACTGAATGCACTCACCGCTTGCCTTTGGTTTCCCCCAACGCGTGCTTTCAGGGCCTTTCGAGAGCATCAGTGATAACCACGGGCGTAGCCAGGATTTCGCTCAGGGGGGGGCGGCGCCCCGAAAAGGGTCCCTCCGACAGCGCCAAGAGGCCCTGATGGGTAAAAATTGTTTTGCTTGTTACAGAATCGTGTTCTCAGAGGGGCCCTTCGGGCCCTCAGAGGGGCGGGGGCAGCTGTCCCTGCCCTCCCCCCTTAGCTGCCACAAGGGGGAGGCGGCTGTTCCCCCCCTTGGCTACGTCCCTGGTGATAACTCCCGGTATATGAAGTAGAAATATCCGCTACAAAACAAGAACTTACCGGGCACTTTTTCAACTTTTCTCTGGACATCAAAGAAGGAAAGGGATATATTGTACGGCTCAAAGGGCACATTTTAAAGGTGTAGGGACACTCGATTTCAAATTCCTCGATGATAATGATAATTGTTGGGTTTTGAAAACGTTCATTAATAACGTCTTCAATTAGCAGGGTCAGAATTCATTTCGTGTCTAATTGACACGAAATTTCCCCCCACGAAGCTTGCCCAAGGAAGTTGTCTAACTGTTAGCTTGTCCTTGGCCAACGATTTCTGAAGTAGATAAGGTCTTTATCCGGCAGAGCCGTCCACCCCCCACAAGTCCTTTAGCCGTGAGGGCCTGGTGTTGTCGTCTTCTTGCTGTGTGGAGTCGACAACACAATTCCTACCAGGATATTTCTCCACTACGTAGGCTGGAGACAAGTGCGGCCAGTTGACACACCTCTAATAGATGAACCCAATCAGAAAGCTGACCACGCCCTCAGTCATCAGAGGCCAGTCACCTAGGCTCCGATCCTGACGACCTAACCCCAGCAACATCGGAGGAAAGTGTCTGAACATGTCAATACGCAGACATTCCACGGAAGGCGGTCCAGTCTTTTCAATCCATAGGGAAAGAGGGAGACAGCCAAAATGAGAGCAACCCCATCCGCGAGACGACTCAGTATGCTACGCTCCAAGAATGCCGTTACGCAGTTTTCATTTGATGATCTCATAAGTGACCACAACAATGGAAACTACTAAATTTCCGCGGTGGTGAAAATGTCCGACAAAGGTGAATGCAGTTTCTTTAGACCAGGGAAGGGTACCCATATACAGTGGATCAAGGATTTCTTATGGGCGGATATTCTTCTTTGTTTGTTTATTACGCCTCGGTCATGGGGCAACATCTAAGCTTGGCGCGGGCGCAAATTTGGTCTGGAAGGGCGTCATTTAAATCCCAGGTGCTAATTCTAAAAAATAAACCTAAAATCGCACCGCGTGGGTGACAATACTTGCATCATGATGGAAAACCATGCTTCACGAAGGTGCGGTGAGCAGTGTGGGAAGTGCCAGACGGATTGATGAGTGCACATTTCCCTCTCACCAGCCGGGCCCTCGGGGTCCGTGCGTAACGGCAGACCAGATGGAGGGCAAGACGGGACAAATAATGGGAAGGGCAGAAGAGTAGGGAAAGGGCCGAACAGATTAGAGAAGGGTTGAACAAAAGAGTAAGGGAAAGGCCAGACGATGATAGATTTCGGAGTACTGAGGTGAGGAGCATGATTATAAGTTTGCAATATATTTACTAGCGTGCCTCCTCGAATCCTGGTTGGGATATGGATCTAATACACTGGGATTATATATTTGGGTATAAGCGCCCATTCATCAGAACCAGCATAATACGATAGGCAAAATCACAGGTTCTTGGGCATAGTGTAGCATGGCCTAAAATTGAGATTCGTACAAATAACTTTTAAAATGTCACAAAGGTCACCAGCCAATTAATTTTGAAAGGCATTAGTACAACACTCAATTAGAGTCTTGCTACACTGTGACTAAGAATGTGTAATTTTGCCTATCGTATTATGCTGGTTCTGATAAAGGGCTGTGTCTGAATATATAATCCCAGCGTATAAGATCCATTTTATAACCATGATTCGTGGAGGCAGGCCAATAAACATCTCGTCAACTTAGAGGCCACATGAGTGCAATTTCAGGACAAACGAGTGGAAGCAGAGCAAATGGAACGGTTCCAGGCTGGATGAGGTGGAAGCTGGATAGACCAAGATACGGGGAGAGCAAACAATAGAGTGCATATAAAAAATAGAGGTACGCGAAGGCAAGCGCAGTGCAGACGAGTGAGAGGGCAGGACAGACGGAGGCAAAACGGAGGGACAGACGGTGGCCGGAAAGATGAAGGCGATGAGAGAGCAGAGTGATGGCGAGCAAAACAAAGGAAAGGGAAGGGCAGACGAGGAGGAGGTTGGGGCACAACAGTGGCCTGGAGACACCCGAGTACCAACAAAGGTGGGAGGGAGTGGGGAGGGGGGGGTGGGCTACCCTCTGTAATCTCTGATTTGGTTTAAAAAAAACCTGATGGGGCTATCCTATCTGATTGAGGGGGCGCGACGACCTTCGTCAAAAAACCCATTAGTCAGTTTCTATTGAGGGGCAAGTGCAGCCTTCGTGAAAAAGGCATTGGTCCCCTGTCGATGAAAATCCAGAAGGCTGGAGACCTAGGACAGGGATTGAGGACAGAAAAATTTTCCCAGATTGTACACAAAAAGTAGACATGTATCGTACCAGCCTGAAGATACACCTCTCAAAATAACTACTCCACCGAAAAATGAGTTGCCACATAATCCACATAGAAAAAGTCACCCAATTTCGTTTCTCTGGATTAAATATGGAGACTGACCCGGAGGCGGTCGTGTTGCCTCGCGAACTGTCGTCAGCCTGTCGGCAGTCCCGCCCGGGACGCCACCGGGGGACGAATAAAGTGCCATATTAAAGCCCACTTGACATTTGTGAGCATCTGAGGCACCACATAAGATGAGGGACGAGACATGGTCACAGAGGAGCGTCGACCAGAGTTAGCTGACATGAGACTTCTTGGGAACACATTACCCATAGCGTATGCAGGGTAACGACCGCCGCGGCGATGGTTCGTGGCTGAAACCGCTAGAGGTCAGGTCGGGAGCCCGTCTGAGCGCCTGCATAAATACCCTGAATGCAACCAGAAAGTTCTGGTTGGAAAGAAAAGGTATTGGAAGTATTTTTGACTGATCAAGTATTGAAGGACATTGCAGTAGATGCACGGAGCCAACGCCCTCCATGATCCAATCAACACGAGTAAGGCTATAGATTCATGCATACAGAGCTTGGCGGTCTGCTACTTAAAGGGAATGTGGCACCTAAGTCGAATTCTGGAATTTCGTGTAATTAGGGGTAAATTTAGCCAAAATTCATGGAAGCGTCCATGAATTCTCTGAAAAAGGTACAACAAGCTCAATATTTTGATTTGTAAAATGCCGATCTAGAAAAAGAAATGTAAAATGCCTCTCTAAAAAAGGAAATTTAAAATGCCTCTCTAGAAAAAGAAAGATATATCCGCCTGTGGATGATGTTATGATCTGGCAACCACTACCATATTCAATCGCTTCAAGGACTTCGATTGGCTGATACTGTGACATCAGCATACGTCGTCACACCAACAGCCATGGCAACTGTGGCCTGCTGCTAAGGGTACATGAGGGAGTACATTTCAGGTAGGTTTTAGTTTTTTCTACGGAAATCTCGAGTTCCAAGACAAATAATGTATTGAGTACCGGGTTTTCGGACTTGCTTTACAACTTGGCTATCTCAGTCAAAATCACGTTATGAAGGTGCCACATTTCCTTTAAGTCTGCTTCTTCGCTACTCCGCTAACTGCGAACTCTTCACATGGGAACAGAATAGCGGTAGCGGTTTATACCACCAAAATTTGCGCAGTAGCGAGTAACGGACTCAAAATAATTTGAAACCGCTACCGACTGTTTTCCTCTGTAACACCGGGTCAGAAATTTGAGAGATAATGCTTGTTTTTTTCTTTCCGTTGCATTCTAGTGCCCATACTTGTTTTAAGTGACGAATCGCGATGCCTACTTTCACAGGACATGTTTGCCGTTTTGGACAATTGATCTTTTAAACTGATCAAATTGCTCTTATTTTGAACTGATATAGTAGTGTAATGGGTATTGCGGCACATGAACAGAAAATAACGCCTCCATATTCCAATCAACACGATTAACCATATACAAATCCACAATTATAGAGCCTGGTGATCCGAGAACAAAATTATTATTAAACCGGGCAACTTAGAGCATCAGGCAATCCCAGGGCGGAACTTCAAGTACAATAATACATGTGCAATATAGGCTGGCTTCACGAACGCCCCGCACCACGGGGTAACCCGAGGAACTGTTCCGAATTGTCCCTGTTTCTCTGCTATGCGCTGAAAGCACCCGATAAAGCAGTATTCATTTCCATCACACACGCCGTGTTGACTTATTCCAGCTATAAATCACCACAAACGAGCGCTGTTTAGGCCGCAATATTGCATGCCGGGGCTTTACCACATCATTACCAGACCTGAGACGCCCGTAACTCTTCAGTATGGGACAAAACAAGGCTGCGTACTCCCATCGGGCGGTGAAAGACTATATCAGTTTGCAGAATCCTTGGTGCAGTCATTAGTCCTCACTATGATCGCCGTTTCATGGGCGTGAAGGGTGAGTCGAGACAATGAACTGATGCCCCACGTCCTCAATAATAATTGTTGGGGTTTAACGACACACCAACTGCCAGGGTTATACGGCGTCGCCAACTCTCACCCTGTTGGAAGGGATTTTTGGAGATCAGATCGACTTATTCAGAGGCTCCGCCGGGACTTGAACCCGGGACCAGTGGCTTAGAAGACAAGGGTGCTATCCACTAAGCCACCTCATCCCCCCCACGTCCTCCTTCACTCCTTGTTTATATCAATGTACAATGCAAACCAGCGTGCTTCTTGCAGTTCAACTCTGCCTGTTTGATTTTACTAGCATCAGAACAGTTTATTATAAGTTTGCAAGCTGATTAGAAGCATGCATTTTAGTAGCTCTTGATTCCTGAAGATATGTTATTCTGCGAGCAAAACAAAGAAGTACAAAGAAACAGTGTCAGGGTAGAGTTTCCAGGGCCTAAGAGCGCTGCTCATACAATCGGACCCCCACAGCGAGCTAATTATCATCCGAATGGTTCGCTGTCTAGTCGAGTGGACATTGAACTGACAAGCGGAGGAACAAGCCGCTCATTGAACGGGACGGGCCAGCCGGCAATGGTGAATACACCCCGGTATGCAATAGAATAGAAAGGATGTCAAACTATCTACGCTATATTAATATTTAGAAATGCTCATGGGCCTCAAAAGCGAGCAGATGAGCGAGGGATACGTCTCCCCCAGGTCATGACGCAGGGGACGTTCCCCCAAAAGTTTTGGAACTCGACTTAAGTCTTTTGTATTTTCTCCCTAAATAGGGAGAGGGAAATAGAAATAGGGAAAATAGATATTATCTCAGTGAACCTAGGTAAATATGTTGAAGTGCATCATTGATGGCGTTTTCAGACAGCCAATACAAATTTCGTAGCAGTGTCCCTAGATTTGCTAAGCGAGGATGTACCAGGAGCGTAGCCCAGGGGGGGGCGGCAGGGACAGCCGCCCCTCCCTGAGGGCCCGAAGGGGCCCCTGAGGACACGAGCCGCGCGAAGCGCGGCTCGCCCGCACTATGCTCTGTGGCCAAATTTGGCATTTTATACCAGACAGGGCCATCTTAAGCCCTCTTCAGCACTCTATTCAATAACAAGGAGGGCCCTTTTTATCCATCAGGGCCCTTTTGGTGCTGTCGCAGGGACCCTTTTTGGGGTGCAGCCCTCCCTGAGCGAAATCCTGGCTACGCCCCTGGGTTTTACAATATACAGATCCAGGATTTTAGACTGGGGGGAACACATGGTCGGGGGACGCCATCCATCTCACGGGCGCTATTCTTGGACGATTAAACTCGTTAGGTGGGCACCAGATTATATTGTGGGTGACGCCGATATCCCCAATAGGGGGTGGAGGGGTAAGCCAGGGGGTGCCATTAACCTTTCAGGGGGCACTGTGACAATTTCAGGAGGCGCTGAGGGTCGATGGGGGGCTTTTGCCCCTCTCTGGATCGCCTGCAGGTTATACACAGTGGTGCCTACCCAGTACAGGGAAACACTTACATGTTCTTTCCACGAAGACCCAGCTTGTATTTGTTCACTGCTCCACGATAATCTTCACGGCTATCACAAATCTTGCATTTGGAAAATTGATAAACAGCTACGCTCTCCAAGACACAGCCAAGTGATTAAAGTTTTTGGCGATAGGTAGAAGATACGTCGGAGCAAGGAGGAATTTAGGCCAATTAACGAATAGAAAACTTTTGATTCTTTTAACAATGTCCGGCAGATCACTCCCAAACATGAACACTTGTCCGTCATTCAAAGTTACGCCTAGTTTAATGGGCGGGAAGTGGGGTGCGCTCTGCAACAGATATCTTTTTTAATATTTACATATAAAAAATTTAATTTTTTTCATTTATATTTTATTCATTATAAACAGTTTAAATATTTAAATAAAAGGAAAATTGTAAGTTAATTCTTGCGTACAACTCTAAATGCTGGAGTCCATAATCTTGTGGTCTCCCTTTCCTACACACATGGCACGGATATAGAACTGATTTCATCCCGATGTTGGGTTTGGATTGGCTACCTCGGACCTATCTAATGCTGTTTGATGAACCAGCCGATTTTTCGGATGCTTTTCTAGCGAGTTCAAATTTGATATGGTTCACAGAGTTATCGTATATTCGTGTCAATACGAGTACAACATCGGGATCGAATATAAAGGTTTTTAAAATCAGCTGATAAAACAATTTCCATTCTTAATCAAATTTGGCACGTGCAGATTGCATCTCTAAAAGTGAAATATATATTCATTTCTAATTTTTGCCTGAAGATGACCCTCTACTGTTCTCTTCCAGCAATTGATCAACAGCAAAGTGAGGGTATTCGGCCAGACGAAATCCATAAATGACATGTATGGGGGACACGGAGAGGCGTGGGGTATAGGCACATCCGACAGGAGATAGCTCTGCATTACGTTTGTACTTATTTATTCAGAGCGTTGGCAACTGCAGTTTAGTCACTCAGGGATTAAACAAGACATCAAGCAGGCTTGTGCTTGTTTCTGCACCGCAGAGGAGCGTTACTGCTGCGGCGGCGGAGAAAACAGGGTAATCTGGGCTATCGCGACTAGCTGGCATCGCTGAGGGGCCCGGCTGGCATCGCTGAGTGGTGCCATTATACATTTGACAACGGCAACAGCGGACGCTAATCGTTTCTGGATGCAAGAGAGGTGCAAAAGCAGACCCGACTCATACCTCAACCATTATCTGCTCACGGAGGGTTCGTCTCACAAACAATGAACTGAACCTTGGTTATAAGTTGTATCGATTTACCCTGACGGCGTAAGAATTTGGCATCGGGGTTTCTGGCAAATTCTTGTCCCCTTCGAGGTGCGCCATTGAACACAGGGACAGTAATATGAGCGGAAGGGGCGCGACCTCTGCTGTATCCGAAAGCGACGCTGCGTGGTGCAATTCGGGCGCGGAGCCCAAGCGGCGGAAATAAAGGGAAGCCAAATCCGCAGGCGAAGGGCCGGGGCAAACGCTCAGAGTCGCACGAATCTGTTAACGACAGCCTTTGGGGGCTCAAGTCAACCGTGGTATCTCAGGAACAGGTCGAGTTGTACCGCATGTTTTCTACGACGACTTAAAAAAAACGTTTTTTCTATTTTTTTTTGTAACCTGTAACCCAGGCGGGAGAAAATGGTCAAATCCAGTTGTCTTAAAGGTCTTCGGTCCTGGGACTTCCCGAAAATTACCGACACGGAGAGTACTGCCGTTATGCCCCTGATTAAAGGGGGAGAGGAGAGGCTTACGATTAAGCAGAAAGCTCAGTTTTCTCTCTTTGCCAAATATGAACGCATTTGTCGAACAACTGAGCTGCAACTACCCAAAAATGTGTGCGAATTCTGAAGGAGGTTGCGCTAAGTACACAGGAAATTGGTGCTGAACTAGGGCATGGATTTAAGCTAATTTGAGAAAAATACTTTGTCCTATTAGACACATAGGCATACTCTTGACTTGATAAGGAAGCCAAACAATGGCGAGATGAGAGAGAGAGAGAGAGAGAGAGAGAGAGAGAGAGAGAGAGAGTGAGAGAGAGTGAGAGAGTGAGAGAGAGAGAGAGAGATAGAGAGAGAGAGGTCTGATATTAAATCATATTCGGCCAACTATGATGTATCTACCCGAGTTCGAATACGTATTGTCTTAATGTAAGCGCTGGCGTATTCACATCCTGTGCAGGTAAACACATTGTTTGAATGCCGAACCTGAAGTTCCTGCCTGAGACAATAACACAGAACTGCACTAGTTTGGCTCAGTCACAGGTCTTCAATGTTAAATTTTTACGACCTCTGCGGTGGTATCCGCAGTCCACTCGGGTGGCTGGGCGCTGCCCGCAGGCCCCGCCCCCGCCGGGGTCATGAGGTGGCACACGGCCGCGGAGGCGCGGGGTCGCCCGTCCCGTCCGGCATTGAGACATGGAAGGAATACGAGTTGTTATGGTAAGGGGCTTGAGGGTTGAGCTAAGGAAGGAAGCTAAATCTTGCCTGAGTACGCTCACACCATGATTAAGGACTGGAGGGGAAAACACATCATAGGAACTGATGTTAAATCATCCACTTTATTGTATGTTTCAAGTCCTTATGTAATACAAATAATCATCCAAATCTGAACAAATACGCTCGCCTCCCTGCACGAAACCTGCACTGGCTCTCAGTCATCTTTTTTCGCAAAGGCAAGTAAGGAAACGATAAGAGGTCACTTTTTCAGAGAATAAGGGGGCGGCACGTACGTCTCTCAAAACACGCAGGTGATTATTGCTTCAATGTAAGTACATACATACATACAGGGGTGTAATTTTCTATCTCTTTGGGGGTGCCTGAGCACCCCCAATCCTAATTTGAGCACCCCCAATCATGTGCTGAGCACCCCCAATACATGTGCCGCCCCTGGCTTATCACAGCTGCCCTGAACAGTGTCATCCCATCTTATGACTGCCGCCCTGATTCGTGCCGCCCCTGACAAGTTTTCCCGCATCGAGTTCATTACTTGGAAGTAATGAACCCCGATTGGTTCCACCTCTAGCTCATCCATGCTACCAGGCTATCACTTCCCCCATGAACTGTGACGCCACCTCACTGCCGCCCCCGCCTGGTCACTGCCGCCCCCTGGCTGATAACTGCCGCCCCTGGCTAATCATTGCCGCCCCTTGACTAATAACTGCCGCCCCCTGGCTGACAACTGCCGCCGCTGGCTGATCACTGCCGCCCCTGGCGGATTGATAACTGGCACCCCCTGGCTGATCACTGCTGCCCCCTGAATGACAGCTAATGCCCTTTGGCTACTAACCGCCGTCCCTGGCGGATCACTGCCGCCCCCTGGCAGCTCACTGCCACCCCTGACAGATGACTGCCGCCCCTGACTGATAACTGCCGCCCCTGGCTGATCACTGCCGCCCCCTGACTGATCACTGCCGCCCCAGGCTGATCATTGCCGCCCCTGGCTTAACACTGCCGACCACTGCTGATAACATTCGACCTTTGGCTAATGACTACCGCCCCTGGCTGATCACTGCTGCCCCTGGCTGATCACTGCCGCCCCTGGCGGATTGATAACTGCCACCCCCTGGCTGATCACTGCCGCCCCTGACTGAGAGCTGCTGCCCCTTGGCTGCTAACTGCCGCCCCTGGCTGAGCACTGCTGCCCCTGGCAGATTACTAACGCCACCTGACTGATAACTGCCGCCCCCTGACTGATAACTGCCGCCCCTGGCTGATCACTGCCGCCCCCTGACTGATCACTGCCGCCCCAGGCTGATTATTGCCGCCCCTGGCTTAACACTGCCGACCCCTGCTGATAACATTCGACCTTTGGCTAATGACTACCGCCCCTGGCTGATCACTGCCGCCCCTGGCTGATCATTGCCGCCCCTGGCTTAACACTGCCGCCCCATGACTGATAACTTCAGACCTTTGGCTAATGAATGCCGCCCCTGGCTGATCACTGCCGCCCCTGACTGATAACTGCCGCCCCTGGCTGATAACTGCTGCCCCTGGCTGATCACTGCCGCCCCTGGCGGATTGATAACTGCCACCCCCTGGCTGATCACTGCCGCCCCCTGACTGAGAGCTGCTGCCCCTTGGCTGCTAACTGCCGCCCCTGGCTGAGCACTGCTCCCCCTGGCAGATTACTAACGCCACCTGACTGATAACTGCCGCCCCTGACTGATAACTGCCGCCCCTGGCTGATCACTGCCGCCCTCTGAAGGATAACTTCCGGCCCTTGGTTGATGACTGCCGCCCCTGGCTGATCACTGCCGCCCCATGATTGATAACTGCCGCCCCCTGACTGATCACTGCCACCCCTGGCTGATAACTGCTGCCCCTGTCTGATCACCGCCGCCCTTGGTGGATTGATAACTGTCACCCCCTGGCTGATAAATGCCACCCCTGGCTGATCACTGCTGCCCCTGCCTGATCACTTCCGCCCCCTGGCGGATCACTGCCGCCCCCTGGCTGATCACTTCCGCCCCTGGTTCATTGCTGACGTCTCCCGGGGCAGTGAGCATCCTGGGGATATCTGGGCAGTGAGCGTTCTGGGAGGCCATCCTTCTGTGGATATCCCTAGCATCATGTCATATCTGAGGAGCGCTAGTTTTAACACGCGGATTGACGAGGGTCTGAGCCACCTTTGCATTGACGGGGAGTGGCGGGTACCCCCCTAAGATCTCGAGAACCACGCTAGGTAACGCAAAACGGTAATTGGCGTTGGGTAGCCCATATACTTCTTCATCGAAAATATTTAAACCATCTTTGTCAGGTCACATTTAGGGTTACTAGAGTTTAAAACATGCCGTCATAGAGATAACATGCAAATGAAGGGTTTTCGGCCATTACATCTGAACATGAAAAAATAGAGTAAAACAACTTGAACGATGTGAATCCTCGCATCAAGCCGAATCGAATGATATATAGCATGACCTTGCTAGGTCAAATCAAGGATTTGACCTGATCTGAGGTCAGGTCAAGGCCAAATTAGATAAATGCATATCATTAGAACTGTAAAAATAGGGCTAATCTAATGCAATCAAAACAAGCGCTCTACCACCACCCGTTACTAAGTTATTAAGTCAAAACCATTTCCCATGTTTTTCCAATGTAGCGGCCATGGCTCGTACCTGACCTTTGGTCATCGATATCAAAAATACCGGAACATATTTTAGGGAATTTGGTGAGCCCATTATGTGATATCATTTTCAATCGGATAAGTTTACCCTGTTCCGACTTATGCTATCTTAAACGTTTTTTGAGGTCAGGTCACTTGACCTGCACTGGTGACCTGACCTAAAAATTTTGCTAAAATTTGTAGAAATGATCAGAAAAAAGGCATACCACGTACAGCGGCGCTATGCGCCGCTGTTTTGATGCTTTCTCTGAAAACCATGAGGTGGTGGGTACCCACCCCCGTCAATGCGCGTGTTCATTTCATTCTTTTATCTTACTAGTCTCTCAGGTTTTATATAACGTCAAGTTTCCTGTTACCTTGTCGCTGACCTTAGTCTGTCATGTTAAGTTGTCTATGTCATTTTACAGCATTTTTATTTCATTTTTTATATGTGTTTTATATAATTTTCGGATAAAATTTTCACAATATTACCTGTTTTCCCGCCTTATTTGTTGAAACTCCTGCAGAAATGTCCTATTTATGTATTTTATTTATTGCTATGGGCGTCGTATGACCCTAGATGACAGCGCGCCCTAAAACCTTAAATATGATGATATGCCGTCTACCCACTGATCACTACCGCCCCTGGTTCATCACTGCTGCCCTGATTCATACCACCTCTGGCTCATCGATGCTGTCCCCGGCATATTTTGACCCAAATGCTTGCCGCCCCGACTTATCGCTGCCGCCCCTGGTTTATCACTGATGCCCCCTGGCTGATCACTGTCTCCCCTGGTTCATCACTGCCGCCCTGATTAATCATTGCTGCCCTGATTCACGCCGCCCCTAGCTCCCTGTTTTAAATTAACCCATATATGAGTGGCCCCTGGTTAGACACTTCCTCCTTCGAATCCTCACTCAGAGGTGCAGAAAGTATGCTGACTGTCACAAACTCAATGTGACGTATGCCTCCTCTGTCACACAGAGCTGGAAATCATAATTGTATACTTGAATACCATTTCCAATATGCTGAATGTCCTCTACCCGTCTCTTACTTTTTTGCAGCAGACAAGGTTCAAGCACCAAACCATTATAGCATGGAAGTAGTAAACTGTGTTTTCATTTTTAGATCATGTTTTTGTTTTTGGAAGGAAAATTTCCAATTATGGGTCATTTTTTCCAGTATTGGGGTCATAACCATTATTGGCAACTCTGACCGCACTTTCCCCCAATGACATGCATTTACCTTTTTGAAGAAGTTTCCATTTTTGGAAGGAGTGTTTCCAATTATGGCACTTCCCACATTATTAAATGTAGCAATTATCATGAACATAGTGATTATTGGGAACATACCTATCTATTAATGGGAGCGTACATGTACATACATGTATGTACATGTATGCTCCCATTAATATTGCATGTTATTAATTAAGCATGTTAGCATGTAAGCACGTAATAAAGCATGCATGTCATTTATTCCCATTAATGTGTGCACACAATTGGGAACCCTAACCACAGCTCCCCTCCCTAAACTTCTATCTCACATATCAACAAAAGGGACAAAAATGTCAATTTTAACATAGTATTTAATTCTACCTAAAATGTGTTGGTAAAGTGGACCTTAGGTAGCATTTTTATAAACATATCAAATGCTTAAAATTTGCCTTCCACTCACGATTATCACCTGCCTGGTCATTCCTTCTTGCAGTAAAAACTCTGAGGCAACTAGCCTGCATAGATGTAAAATTATGTCTATTGGCCTAATAGGTACAGAGGTATTGGAATTCACATACCAAAGATCCAGTGTAGTCAAAATCCTGCTTTAACTCCATGCAGTTCAGGTCCTGTGCGTTGCTTACCACCACTGGTAGTAGGCAACACACCCCCAACCAGCGTTTTTCGAAGTCTATTTCTTTCTGAGATTTGCTGTGATTTTCTGAGATGAGAAGGAGGTCTACTCAGCCCCCTCCAGTGCACGTTAGTGCCAGGCCCCTCTCCAGTGTGGGTGTTAACACTTTTGAAGGACTGCATATGCACACATTTGCTATCTGTACAATATTGATTGATAATTTGATCATGAAATCTCACCTGAATCACTATTATTACCAGCCTGTTGCTGGCGCCAGCTCTCCTAAATTCCTCCAGCTCCAAATCTATCTACCCACTCTAGGGCACAAATAAGGTAAGGCACAAGCAAGCCAGGGAATGAAAAACCAAGTTTGATATGGGAAAGTGCATCAGTCTTTCAGTAGCCTACATTCATCTTAGATTAGCCATGGGCAGCAATATTTATTCTAGCTAGTTTTAGCTTGCACTTATCTCACATATACCTATTAAATATGCCCTCAAAATAGGTGGCTTTCCGCCTGTTTAAATTTTTGGCAGGCTCTACATCACATAAACATTTCTAACTTGTCATGTCGCTGTTGCGTAGTTTAAGTAGAATTGCTGCCCAGCTATGTTTATTTTTTCACTCATTTAGTACTTTTCTTAGTAGCTTTTAGGCGTACTTAGTACTAAATTCAAAGAAATAGGGACCACCAAATCGAGGAGACTCAAACTTTAAATATTATTTAACCTGACAAAATGGACAGAGAAGTACTTGATAACGTATCTGCGTTATCTTTAATGCCTTAAATATGCCAACAATCGTGTATTTCTCGAAAAAATTGACTGTCACATTTCGGGTATCTAGGCGACAACTTTCTGCAAACTACTAACAATTGGCACCATTGGGCTGCATGTTAAAATCTGGCAACTGTGACAGCGGTTTGCGGGTTTTCTGCAGCGGGGGTCCCTCGTTCTAGTAGAAACTGAACACAGTACCAATATGGTACGCTGTGCAATTGAAGAACAGAGCTGCTAAGTTAAAATATTCGCTACACGCTTCATTCTCTATTTCGAAAATATGTGGTTTGATTTTGAACCATTCAGTCAGGATCGCTACTTTGTCACAATTATGCACCTCAATTTTCGTAAATGTGTCACAAACTCCGGTAGCCGAGTTGGCAAGTTTCTGCACCTCTGTCCTCACTGCCGCCTCCGGCTGATCACGGCCGCCCCTGGTTTATCACTACCGAGGAGAATAATCCGGTCATGGCCCCCAAAACCGGTCAAACCTAGGCCCTGCTGTCAGCACAATTTATCAGCAGGAATCTCTAACACCCTTCCAGAAAGCAAACAGCAGCCCGCTATCGTCTAATTGTTATATGTTTGCCTATTGGAGGAATTCCCCAAACCGAGTAAATGGCAGACTGCTGCTTCCGTGCTTTTATTGATTTAGTTTCAGCCAGGAGTGAATTTTTTACCTATTTGGGGTGTGCGAGCACCCCCAATTATAATTTGAGCACCCTAATACATGTGTCGCCCCCGGCTCAGCATTGCTGCCCTGATTCATGCAGCCTCCGTCTTACCACTGTGATTCATGTCGCCCCAGATCATCACTACCACCCTGATTTATGCCGCCATGGTTCATCACTGCCGCCTCCTGCCTATCACTGCCACCCCGATTTGTACCAGCCCGACTTATCACTGCCGCCCTGATTCAAACAGCACCCAGCTCATCACTGCTGCCAGTAGTTCGCCAATGCTATCCCCGGCTTATTATTGCCGCCCTCAACTCATCACTACCGCCTCGGCTAATGAATGCCGCCCCTGACTTATCACTTCCGCTCTTATTCGTGCCGCTCTGGGCTCGAGACTGCCGCACCCAGCTCAGGGACGGTTGATTCCATTTTCGGGCGGAAGGGGGCTCCTCAGGGGGGGCAGGGTAGGCGGTATTTAGGCCTGATTTTTCTTGGCCGGCCGGGAGCGCCGCCCAAATCCGGGGCGCTTCCTTGGACAAAGCCAAAGCTGGGTTTGCAAAAATATACTTTTGCACACCTTCATTCTTTTCAGGATGTGCAACTGCACACCCTGACCCCAGGAATCCACCGTCCCTGCCCCATTTTATATTTTCCGCCCCGATTCGTGCCACCTGTGTTTGATAACTGCTACGTCTCCGGCTCACCATTCCCGTCCTCGGCTTTTCCCTTTGCCTTGATTCGTGCTGCGCCCGGCTAATCAATGCCGCCCCCTCCCAAACCTATCACTTCCGCTCTGATTCGTGCCGCCCCTAGTTCATAACTGTCGCCCCCCGAGTCATCACTGCCGCCATCGCCTTACCACTTCCACTCTGATTTGCAACGCTCCGAATTCATAGCTATTGCCCCTGGCTCATCACTGCCACCTTCGACTATGACTTTACCCTGTTTCTTGCCGCCCGGGCCAGTCACTGTCGCCCCCAGCTTATCAATTCCATCCTTATCAATGCCGTTCTTAGTCCATAACTGCCGCCCTGGGGTCATCACTGCAGCACCGAATCTTACCACCGCTGTGTGTTAGGGTAAAAAATAAAAGGCGTTAGGGCAAAAATAAAGGGCATGCACGGGTACAGTAGAACTCCCATATTTATTAATATTTACAGAACAATGCACGCGTTGTTTGGAGCACTACCAGTGTTTGTGCTCTCTTTTCACGTAGTGATAAATTCTTTGTTTTTATTTCAATATTCATCCACTCTGCCATTCCAAAGGTAACATTCAATCCCGCAACACCGATATACTTCAATCGTGAATAAATTTACAACTCAGATTGGATTATTTTAAGACGTGTATGTAGCTTTGGGATGTTGCCTAAATAGCAAACATGTTTGAAAAGCTGTAGAATACCTGCCCAACATTAAAATAGAATGTTCCCTGTGCATAAAAGGCGCAAAAAAGTGATGAATAACAGATTTGGTGCAATAAAAGGGTGCCGCCCCCGCAACGCTGCCGCACCTATGGGGTGCCGCCCCCACCGGCTGAGCACCCCCAAAGATTTTGGGAAAGTTACACCCCTGCATACATACATAACATATAATACCTTGACACTGAAGAAGGATAGTAAGGAAGATACGCCAGCGAGCTCTGAGCATTCAGGCATGAGTCAATGTACCACACATGCTAACTACTGACGTGCCTCTTTCTTATGCGCGCAAATTCTCTGATACGGTAACATAAATTCAGACCGTAGACCGTAATTGCACATTCCATTTCATCACGCTACTGGCCCGCCTGACATTGTGCTTCAGGGGAGCGTGACGGCGCGCGCTGGTAGTGCTTGGGGTCTGTTCGCAACATAATTAGGCCAATTTTAATTAGCGACGATCTTTGTATGGCGAGTACGCATGCAGGAGGCAGCCATGCAAGGGGTCAGGACAGGAAATTTTGCGGACAATGTATGTACGTAGAGCTTGTGACATAGAATGCATACTAAAGTTGCTATGTTGCAGTAAGGCTACACGTTTTAAAAACAATATTCATTAATGTTATATTTCGAGCCAAAATTTAAGAAAACACAAGAAAATGGCAGCGCAACATCCGTACATCTCATCTATACTCCAGCTCCGTAGCTCAAAGCACCAACGCAGTTTTCTAAAATATCTAGAGTACGGAACCGACACAAATATCTTTCTTACATTCCCAAGGCTCTTTCGAAACAAATATTTGAAGACACGTTTTCTGGTGCCGTCTGGACGATAGTATTTCCGAGAATGATTAGACCAGGGGCCCTGCGGGTATTTCAATTCCAGCTGGCTTTATCACTTCCATCACAATTACTGTAATTCGTTCGGCGTAATCATTTAAGCCCCCATTTTTGATGCTTGTTGTTGACCCTCGGTCAACAACAACAAGCAAGTTGTTGCACATCTCCCCGCAAATTTACACCTGATGCTGGCTACCGTGTCATCTATTTCAACTGCCTCAGGCACTGATGAAATATTGTTGGAATACCTATACTTATATCTTTTGTTTCACTCCACACCGAAAGCAATGACGAGTGTGGGCGAAGCAGACGAACTGGACACCAGGACAGATTCTGCGACACCAGGTGTTACCAATTCCGGTCTGCAAGACTGCATTCAATGTCTTCAATACTGCATTCAATCTGCAAGGCACGCCTGATAACATCCATTCCTGCTGGCGTGGCCTCGGAAGAGATCGAAAACACCATCTTCTCGAGCTAAGGAGATCAACGCAGCATAAGCTGACTTACGGTTATTGTTTTATCTGATGGTTCATGTAGTTTTTTGGATATAAAGGGAGTCCACGTTACGCCTACAACCATTACCGGAGGAAGCGGGAAGCAGAATGGGTTACGTACTTTGGCCCACCTCTACTGCGTACCGAAAACGAGAGCCGTGCCGAGGCGTCCCTGCTCGCCTCCCTAATGGTAATCCAATGACAGCTAGCTGACTGCGGCCGCCGGCGCAAGGGAAGTGCCACCAAATAGCGAATTAAAGGCACCCGCCTGCCGCTAAATTAACACAGAGGGCACCATCGCGCCAAATCACTCGACAACGACCAGTCTTCACGGCGAATTGGCCACGAGTGCGGAATGGCGGCCGAAATTGCTGAGGGGAACAGCGGCGGCGGCTGTGGCCGGCGGCGTTCCAGCGGGCTCCCGGGGCGCAGCTGCACCGCCAGGGCCCAGGTCATAGCGACCAAATGGCTGGTCCAGATATGACCGAGGCCTAATCTGAAGTCCTCTTAAATACATCTGCGCAGGCACTTAACCTGGAGACAGGCTTTAGTTAATCGTGGCTGTGCACTATGGTTGGATTAACTTGGTCCAATATAAAGAGGTTTACTGGAATCTCAACTTATTTTGAATTACGGACGCAAAGCCTTACGAACGTTTACAATTGTTGAACATTGGACTTGTAGACTCATTAAACATATGCTAGCACACATCGTATATGAATTTATCCTCGAACTGTCTTATAATGTTGTTGGTGAGTTTCAAACGGCGACTGTCTTATAGTTTGCATTGTACTCTCGCTAAATAAAAGCATACACCTGAGACAGTGTCAAGGTTACACTTGCCATCAGATTCAAGGTACACATTTTTGATACAATATTTCTGCATAGAAGGCTCAAAAGACGCATACCGCAATGGACCACAGAGAAACGCTGCTAGCGATCATCCTTTTAATCAGAGCACCTCAACTCCAGTCCAGGAGTGGATGTAAGCCCGTTGGGACCAGGGGTCTTGTTGTTGATGGGCCGTAAGAAATAGATTAGTTCGTGCGCTACAGAACCCCGGGGGTCCACTCAAAATGTGTTGCTGGCTATCCGGTCACGCGCAGGCAATACATTATTGTGCAGATCACATTAAATGTGCGCCAGCGGAATCCCAAGAGATCTGACGATGATCTGCCGGGTGTTCGCTACATCTTGAAGCGTTTTGAAATCCCTGATAGCTACGTTTTAAGCTCAAAATTTCGGATAACCGAGACGGGGCTCGGATACGATACGCTACGCAAACACAGACAGGCTTAGGCAGCAGCGTCAGCCGGTGATATTTCCTGAGCTAGAAGAGCTGAAATGCTTAGAATGTCGTTCTCGGCGTTATTTCCCCTGAGAGGTAAGTCACGATGTGTTAGCAGGTCCTCGTGCCAGCAAGACTGAGAGCCCCCCCCCACCATGACACGGCGTTGTAAGGACCTCTGTCGTGGGTCAACCCCTCGTCGGATCACGGCACCATGCACATGTCCCGTTAAATTTGCTGCCCAAGACATGCAGATGATATCCCCGCGGGGTGTGGCTGTATGCAGATCCTTGGCCCGTGAAACATCTCCCCATTCCCTGGAGCAGTGCCGAAACGAGTTGTATCTCACCAGCCGCCCGCGCTACGAGTGAACACAGAGCGCATATTTCCCTGCCAACATATACCAATTGTTCTCTGAGGTGCAGTTGGACAGCGGCTGTGAGGTGGTTCGTTTCCACCACTGGATTGTGTTGATTAGCGTGCTTGGCTAGACTTCGTGGAGACTTGTGAAGGGTTTTTGGTTTTGGTGCCGTTAAGTGTACGTAGTTCCAGGAATGGTTATTGCTGTACCCTATATTTCACCTTAAGGTTGGTTTTTAAATAAATAATAATGATAACGATGTGCCATGTTGAATTTCAGCCAGTTTCACCCTTCCACACGACTGCATTGCCTCCACCATATTTAAATATCGACAACATTGCCGGAATAAATACTTTTAAAAGGGGGCGGGTAGTGGGTGGTCAGCGAGGCTGGCTGCCACCCAGCCGACCCGGGTTCAAGGCCCGGCGGCTTCCCGAGCAAGGAGCAAGCTGGCTCCCGAGAAACCCCTCCAACAGGGAAAGAGTTGGCGACGCCATAAACCCTGGCAGTTGGTGCGTCGATAAGCCCCAATAATTATTATTAAATACTTTTAAAGTTCCTACCCACTGGCGGACGCAGCGGGAGGAGGGCAAGAGGTCATACCCCCATATGGCGAAATGTTGGCCGATTTTCTTGAAATACACACTTTTCACGATTTCTCCCCAATTACCCCCGCAAACGGCGCTCCGGCGTCCGCCCCTGTTCCTACGACACCTTTTCGATTAGTATCGTGGATCGATTTTCCCCATAAGACAAACATTAATCATAATGCCTTATTTCGTATTCACCAATCCCCTCCCCAGGTTATCAGATACGACACAGGCCTTCTGGCCTGAGCGTATCTGAGGCAAGGGCTGCCGGGGTTAACGAACACCAGCTGCGGCGGCGCAGCGCTAGCGACACACCAGGTGTCGGCCGTGGCACCACTGTGGAAATGTGATGCAGACTTTCAGCCCTGTGACTGCTAATGAACACTAGGATATAGTAATTTCAGCCTATATTGAACCTGCTAATGACAAGACATGTTCTGCGGCGCGCAGCCGCATTTTCTATCATCGAGTTCGGAAACATACTGTGGGTGTCCATTTTATGAGCATGACAGCAGTGTCCGGCAAGCTTAGAAACCTAAAATTGACAACATGACTATATCGGGGTATTTGCGTATGTAAAAAGACAACCTTTTGCTTGATTTTAAACATCGCAGGAAAGTTAGGGGCATAAAGAGCGCATAAAACCCTATTCCAAGCGGAATCCAGCTAATTTTGTGCGTTTACTCAACTCTAGATGGGCCCATATCCGCAAATTAGAAGGGAGGGCGTTCTAGAGCTTGACTGCTCCACAATCTACAAGGAACTAGATCACTCTACAACCTACACGGAGCTGGCTGCTCCACAATCTACACGGAGCTAGATCGCTCTACAATCATACACAGAGCTGCCTGCTCCACAACCTACACGGAGCTAGATCACTCTACAACCTACATGGAGCTAGATCGCTCTAAAATCTACACAGAGCTGCCTGCTCCACAACCTACACGGAGCTAGATAACTCTACAACCTACACGGAGCTAGATCGCTCTACAACCTACAAAGAGCTGCCTGCTCCAGAACCTACACGGAGCTAGATCACTCTACAACCTCCACGGAGCTAGATCGCTCTACAATCATACACAGAGCTGCCTGCCCCACAATCTACACGGAGCTAGATCACTCTACAACCTACACAGAGCTAGATCGCTCTACAACCTACACAGAGCTGCCTGCTCCACAATCTACACGGAGCTAGATCACTCTACAACCTACACAGAGCTAGATCGCTCTACAACCTACACAGAGCTAGATCGCTCTACAACCTACACGGAGCTAGATCGCTCTACAACCTACACGGAGCTAGATCGCTCTACAATCATACACAGAGCTGCCTGCCCCACAATCTACACGGAGCTAGATCACTCTACAACCTACACAGAGCTAGATCGCTCTACAACCTACACAGAGCTGCCTGCTCCACAATCTACACAGAGCTAGATCACTCTACAACCTACACAGAGCTAGATCGCTCTACAACCTACACGGAGCTAGATCGCTCTACAATCATACACAGAGCTGCCTGCCCCACAACCTACACGGAGCTAGATCACTCTACAACCTACACAGAGCTAGATCGCTCTACAACCTACACAGAGCTGCCTGCTCCACAATCTACACAGAGCTAGATCGCTCTACAACCTACACGGAGCTAGATCGCTCTACAACCTACACAGAGCTGCCTGCTTCAGAACCTACACGGAGTTGGACTGGCTGATCTCACCTCGACCATAGCGCAGTAAAATGAAACCACGTGAGTCGAGTTTCGTTTCATGACGTTAGAAGACCGACGCCGCAATATCTACGAGCTCTGCTATGCTTCTCCCGCGGGTATGGAGCGAATTATGTATAAATTTATGGGAGAATATGGTGTAATATTGTTGGGAGTGGGAGCGTTGGATATTTGCATGTCACTTCACAAAAAATCGTTTTTTTGCAACAAAAAAACGGCAGAATTGGCGTACACTTGGCGTACCAAGGATCGATAAGAGGATACAATATGTGGAAGGTAAAAATGCCTAAAATCATGGACATATTTCATAATTCAACATTGATAGAATATATCTCCCTGGAAGCTCAGAACCAGTTTTCAAAAAGTATTAGGTCCTCAAAGTGTCTGAGCTCGTGAAAACGCAAGTGTTATTTATAGTTCATAAATTCCTCACTGGTCAGCTTCCTGAAGCCATACAAAATTTGTTTTGCCTCAGGGAATTGGGATATCGTGAAGTAAGAGGAACCCCTCTACTGGATCAACCATTCTCAAATAGGAATTACCGCCTTTTCACGACCCCTTGCTTGGCCCCTAAGTTATAGAATAGCATATTTTCCGATAAATTCCAATCTATTGAGGAAATGCCAAGAAGTAAACTAATTATCAATAAAATTTTGGAAACAACATTTCATCGGTCAAAGTCAGTGAACTATTAAATTTAGCAAACTTATAGTTCTTTTGAATGAGTAGAACAATACTAAATAAACAACGAGTACAGAAATAAATTGTATGGCTTCAGTGCTCTCTAAAAATATATACTTGCATAAATTGTTATACATTATATTTTTTATAATTTTATATTATTATAAATTATATCTTGCATGACCAGAACATGTTGGAAATATCAACCACCTATTCAGCCAGCGTATGCTTAAATTAGTTATGTTCCCACTACATCGTGCGGATGACATTATGTTTTCGCGGGGGTGGCGGGGCCTCCTTGGCTGTGATTTTGTTCGGCGGCAGCCTGGGGGATGGGGGAGCTTTGAATCATCTGTGCCATACCGATATTCATTAGGGACAACATTCCAACACCAACGGATTTGGCTCCCTTTGGGTCTGTCAGGTTTCGGTCGGGCGGGTTGCAGCTGGGAGGTCCTGGCGCCTTTGCATCTCTCCGGAAGCGTAAAGCGTTATGAACAACGTATATTAAACATGTCTGTGGTTCAGCACCCAGTGTCGAGTCACATTGTGGTGCTCCCACGCCTGACACACATATAAATTCAGGCTTCACCTCAGGCTCTCATCTTCAGTCACTCGCATCTCATCATCACCTTATCCGAATAGAAACCGCGGGAGTCTAAAAATGCGAATATATGAACTGACTTTTTTCTTTTTCGGGTATCGACATCATTTGGATCGGCAACCAGACGAGAAAATCACCATTCCCTTCGTTGCTCCCGGGGGCTGGTGAACAACAGGTTTTCACCTCGCTTGCTGACCCTGGGGGGCAACGAGGGAGTTATATTCATTCATGCTCTCATCTTTAGTCACTCTCACCTCATCATCATCCTAAATATAAAAACACGTCGTTGTATGACGGGCAGTAAATATGTATCTGGCTCAGCGCCCAGTGTCAATCTGCGCACTGGGTGTTTCCACGAGAGACAAACAGTACAAAAAATATTTCCGTGAATTTAGCAATAAAACATGTGGAATATTTTCACTCAGCAATGAATGTACGGCATGCCAGCACTGGCTTACTATGTAGGTATCAAAATGTCTAGAATATAAGAAAAACCCTATCTAGAAATGAATGCAAGGATTATCGAAGGCAAATTTGCTCCACCTCCACCATAAGCGTTTAACATTTCCTTTAATTTCTAGCTTTAGTTCTTTTTAATATATTTATTTTTAATAATCTATGTACCATCTCGCAAAGTGGCTTCAGGTTTCAGCTTTCATATCATACCCGAGTGTCAAGGCTTCCACTGCAGGTCTAAATTCTACCCGGAGCATTCATTTCCTTGATCTTTCACGACCTGCAATGAGGCTGCTAAAGCAGAGCTTTAGCCCGAACAATACCACATTTAGCAGCAGCAGGAGGCGGGGACAGTGCGTCCCTCACCACAATCTCAGCCGTTATCGTCGCCACCGCATACACAGGAGATCCCTGTCGAAAAATATGGCGCGGGGACCGAGATTGTTTGAGCTCGACCACCCCTCCGTTTCCCGGCAACACAGCACTTATAATGATTAATGATAATACGGGCGGCGTATGGTCGCCGCTCCTCCCCAGCGTTGCCGACTCGGTGCTAAGACCGAAACCCAAGCACGTCTCTAAATTTTCCACAGCGAAAGCCGACAAAGAGAATAACTTGTACATTTGTACCAGCGGCGGTTGTCGCGCCCCTTCAGTTTAGCGATTTGTTGCCGTATCAATTTTCCGCGTATCGGCGTCTGTCGAATTTATCATAATGTTTTTGAGTGCCATTTAAGCTTTAAATGACGATTGATGCCACGGTAGCTCCTGCTGCCTCTTGGCGTGGCATCAGTGCACTGAAGGAGTCAACAGCTGAGACTGCCAGCAAGAAAAATGAATTGTAGCTTTCTCACCACGAAAAAAACAGTACTGCAGAGGAAAACAGGCCAAACGAGAGAGCAGCGTGGTCTATGTGTTCTTTTCCAGGACTCAGTTTTCATAAAATTTGGAAAACATTAAAACCATCAGTGTTTATTCTCCCATAACAAAAATGTTTAAATGGGAATATTGTAGGAATCGTTTGCATTGCAGGCGTTTTGGGGGATATTCGTTATGGAAGTTTAGGACAGCATCACTCAATTCATGCACCCATATTTATGCTTATTACAAACAGAAACGCATAGGGTAGGGTAGGGTAAGAGTAACGTGCGGGGAGTAGCATAGGGAAAGGATAACATAGGAATTGAAAGGGTAACGTGTCTGTCTGTCGTACAGGTTTGATCGTGATTAGAGACCAGGCGGATTAATCCATGAGAGGGAAGCTGGTGAAGCCATTTGAAATTATTTGTCCACAGTGCCTCATTTGAGTATTGAACGCAGGACCAATGGAAACAGGCCCGAACCTCATCGGAAGATCTGTTTGGCACTGGAATGAAAGTTCTAACACCCAAGTGGGCTGTAAAACCAGCCACAGAAGCAATAAGCAGGTGGAAAACAGAATTAATGGCGGCACCGTACGGATTGCGATGTTTTTTTGGCTGACATTCATAACATAGTATAAATCTGCCCTGCTCCGCCAACACCGGTTTATCTTAAACACGGATAAAAGTTATGCTCAGCTTCAAACACGGTGTATTAATTCAAAGGACAAAGTTTGAACTGAAAACCGATCGAGATCAATGAAAAAACACGTCGGCTAAAAACATTTTGACCATTGAAATCATTAAACGGAATGGACCACTTTGTCCAGAATCTAAGAATTATAGTTTAAGAACAGAATAAGCCTAAACAAGAGAAAACAACATTTACCCCACTTTTATACGCTAAAACCGCTGTAAATGCCCATTCACAGCATTTCTGCATGGCAAAAATAGCATGCAGAGGCTATTCAAGTACATGGTGAAATAGTCGCAGGACCCGCAACCGATTTTCCGCTGAGGACGTCCGCCTGCATCAGTATCATATTTGTTCACTTGCTATAGCAATCGTACTCTCGGTCCGCCCGTCCATTACCTGCCTTGTAAAGCACTGGCGCGAAAGCTGAATAACAGATGGCGTTACGGTGGCCGCGATTATTCAGTGGTAGAAAGATGATGCTTATGCCTGATGTAAACAAAGAATTTCAGAGTTGGATTTTGAAGAAAACAAAAATTAATATTTGTCTTGGCAAGTACAGGGAAGGGAGAATGTGATGTGCGTTGCGGCCATTGGGCGGACTTCTGTCCAATGATGTTCTGCAATGGACAAGCCCATGGTCAAAGTTTTCCGTCGACAGGTATGTTGCAGGCTGGTTCACACGCTAGCATGGTATTTTCAGCGAGCGGGCGGGGCTTAGGGCTTACGACCAATCAGATTACTGCAACCATATGGAAGGTATTCTTTGAGGGTTTGAGATCAGTTATTACACGTTTACTTTGGACTTTCAAGCCTGCAGAAGTTGTATGCAGAGGGCTTCGGTAAAATTAAATATGCCAATAGTGGTTTCTCAACATGCTTTACAAAACTGCAAAGTTCAAAACCCATTATACAAGTGGTACACTCTCTTTAAACGTAAATGGGACTTTGAATGGGCATATATTCAATATTCAATATATCAATATAATAAAATATTCAATGGGTAAATAAATGGGACATGGCATTCCACCATGGGACTTTACAGCGCACCAGCTGCTGAGGGAATATGACGTCGCCAACTCTCACCCTGTTGGGAGGGTATGTTGGGGACGGGGAAGTCCATGTTCGGTATTCCCGTCGGGGATTGGAACCCGGGCCGGCGGCGTGGAATTCTAACGCGCTACCGCTGTGCCATCAGATCTCACGACATGTAGTGGCTACCAATGTACGGTCATACTTACCAATGACAGCCAATATGCTCAAACCTCGCCTTCTCCCCGATCATCACTAGCCCGGGTCCGACCGGCAACCCCCTCCCCGTAAACATTCCGTGATAACACAACCACTAGCAGCCTGCCTAATCTGGCCGGTGGTTGCAATATACATCAAGCACCTCCCCGCGCTCTGTTCCTGTTCTGAAGCCCACCGTGAAACTGCGAGCGCTGCGAGCTCAACTTTATGTATAGTGATTCAACGCCGAGTTCAAAGAGAGTCTGAGCGGCCTCGCAAAGGGCATGGTGGCCAAAGGTCGGAATTCGTACCGCTGCAAACAGGAAATGAAGATTAACCCGGCAACGCCTGGGCTCTGTTCTCACTCATCATCGCCTCAGAGGTGGGGGGGGGGTCGAATCGGATACCCCCTGCGATCTCGGGAACAGGCGGTAATACGGTAAAACCGGAAAGGCTCTAAAATCGCTCTACCATCTTCTGCTGTTGAGCCAAGTCTGAGCCATATACGTTGACCCGTGACGTCACAGGGGTTCAAAATGGGCCAAATTTAGGCGTATGTGGAAAATCCATTTCAGCTAGGGAGCTCGCAGCTCTAGAGCAAATAAAATCGAAGGCATCACTGTGCTCGTCTTGGCCCAGGGATTCGAATGATGAGCCGTATGGCTTTGTAAGCTCACATAGTAACCTTGGCTTTATATTGACCTACCAATGCAATAATATTCACTATTTACAATTACCAAAGGATCACATTCCCCTTAAAGGGAATGTGCAGCACCTTGGTCGAATCCAGGAATTTAGCGTAATTAGGAGTATCTTTAGCTGAAGATCATGAAAACGACGATGATTTCTCTGAAAAATGTACAATGAGCTCAATATTTTGATTTTTGAAATGCTCCTCTAGGATGAAAAATAAGCCTCTGCCTGTGGATGACGTCATGATCTGACAACTACTACCATATTCAATAGGCTTCAAGGGCTTCAATTAGCTGATTACTCGCCGTGAGGTCAGCACTGTCGTCACACCAACAGCTGACAACTGTGGCCGCCTGGCTGGGGTAAATTTGGGGTATATTTCAGGTAGGTTTTTAGCTTTTCTCCACGAAAATTTTGAGTTTCAAGACAAATGATATAAAGAGTACCGGGTTTTCCGGCATGCTTTACATCTTGGCTATCTCAGTTAAAATCACCTTATAAAGGTACCACATTCCCTTTAACCGCAAATATGTCACCTCATCCCGCTCGCCAGAGCTTCACTTCTCTCAAACTTTGATCCTTCATTTGCTAGTGAGTGAATGTGAATGTCTACTTTGACACGTACAACCACCAACGTCCAGTTATGACGAACAAAACAACTTCCTTGTTGCGCTCGAAAAAAGTGGGCAGATCCTTCAATAACACAATACACTACACTGTGGCTTACTCTTGCATTCGTTATCAGTTACCCAACCCTACCTAAATTCAGAAGGCACAAACAGGGGCGGACGCAGACCCGAGTTTGGGGGGGCAAACTCATGTCTGCCTCTTCTCCTGGGAGGGGGGAGGGGTGGGACATGCAATTTGGGTGCTAGACAGACCTGGTATAAGCTACCTCTCCAAGTACATGATCACTCCCCTGGGGAGGGGGGAGCGAAGACGTTTTTGCTCTACAGACCTAGTGTAAACACCTTTTTTCAACAAATTATCCGGCCTTTGGGGAGCCAAAAGATAGTTTGCCCCCCTAGCACTTTGGGGGGTGTAGGCATGGCCGGAAAGCCCCCCCCCCCGGCGTCCGCCAATGGGCACAAAAAACGCAAGAATAGTCCCACACTCTGAGGACAACCCAGCCACTGCACAGCACACACGCAAGCCTGCCCCTCAACCCGTCCGACAGTCCAATCTCGGGTGAATGGTTCACTGAATAGTCCAATGAATGGCTGAACACTGCAGGAAGGGTCTCCACACGACCAACGATCTTAAACAACGCCGCAATCTTAGCGCTAGCTGTGTTACAGACGCGTGTATGTGTGAATCGTGCTTGCATATTGACCGTGGAAATGCGAAATGGTAAGGACGGTACAATCATGTGGAAGAAATGTAAGACGGTACAATCATGTGGCAATGCGAGTCGGCCGTAGCGCACATACATACTTAAAGCTTCAATGTGATTATATGTTCCATGAACCGGTTACCTCAGCGTTCAATGATGGGATCAATTGGGCACAACTGTTCCACTTCAGCTTTTGGCAAAGCGTATGCGTGCTTTCAGTTTTGAAGCCCTCGAAAGAAAGACTGCGGTAAGGACACGCTCAGTCTTTCTTAGTGAGATTATGAAATGCAAGTAAACTTTTCTTCATCGTCTGCCAAAAGGGCCCTCATGGATGAATTTTCTTCTTTGAACAAAGAACGGCGGACGGGGCAGAATACAGGCGTTGAAATTACAGCCGCATAGTGCAGTGGAAGGGGCCTGAGAATTACGTAGGCTTAAGTGTCTGAAGTCAGCTCCTTCTGTAACGTTAATACCTGTGTACACCAGGACTCAGCATACCGTTGGCAAACAGGATTTAACTTCACTCTATTAGAGCAAGTAATCGTCAAGAAAATTCCGATGTCATACAGCCCATATCTGAGATTTCCTCGACCAATCCGTTTCCACAACAAAGCTATCAATCCAAACCCGAGCCCTAAACCAGAGTATCATAACTAAACACACAATTTGAGTTCAGATCCATAGATAGACCCTTAACTCCCTGGAGTGTCCGGCAGATCCACCCGATCAGATCCGTCGATCCGTCTGGATCGGACATTCATTCAAAATTTAAATGCATGCATGCCCAGTCTTCATTATCATTACATGCAGAAACCAATTTCATCTTCGATCATCGCCAACAACAAAAAACCGAATGTAGGCTTTACCTGAAAGGTTTCTCACTAAGATAACATCAAGCCCCCACTTAAGAATTATACATGGTTCCCCCAATCTCCGACATACATAGGCAGTCATATAATTATCCCATAATATTGATTTACTATCCGATAAGTTTCTTAGGAAAAGGAATGTGTAAAACCAAACTGAAAGCGTTCTTTCGTTGTAAAAATAAATATCCACACGAAACAGTTTCCCCGCAAGGTTTCTTCCACCTCCTGGCCACAAACCAGACTAAAAAGAGGTAAATAAGCTGGTGGTGGTGCTCAGGCCCGGCGCGGTGGCTATACATCGGCCTTTGAACGCACCATCTGGCGGTCCACTCCTCTGCTCTCCAAGGAGCACATTTCAGTTTTCTTCTGATCTCCTCTATCGCTTTCGTCTCGAACGAGCTCCGTACGTGGTTCACATGTCAACAGATACGCAGGCACGCGTGCCGGCTGCAGATTCGCTTTTCGAAAGCGGTGCTATTCGTTCAGATTAATGCAATGTGTATGGCTTTCAAACCCCTCTAGTCCTTTTCAGTCCGCGGATCAAAGTCCAAGCTTAATAGCTCAGTTAGGAAAAACGGATATTTATACGAGTGTTTGAGCCGCATCAAAGAAAATGATATTTTGCAAAGAGATGTGGATATTTCGGGATGTTTCTGTAGCCATTGAAACGCTTATTCCTACCCGAGCGAGGCACGGGTGGAACTTCTGACGTTAATTCAACTTTTCCTTTTCTGGGACAACTCAGGCAACTAGGGACATATCAGACAACTAATCCCTTTCAGTAACTACCTAAACAGCATGGGTATTGCCGCACGGGGAAGGGGGCTACATACCCCTCAACCTTGGGAGTGGGACGGAGGAATGGCGTATCTTTTGCCATCTCACAATTTTCATGAAGAGGCAAGTGCTTACATATCTAAGTATTTCCTACTGTATTCACGCGTCACAGACAGTGAACGGACAGCACCTAACGGCGTAATCAAATAAAGGCGGCCTCACAAAGTCCAATTTTAAGGCACTCATCGCTCTCAACAGGACCGAACGGCGTCCGCAGAGATCCAACGGCTTCATCTCGGCGATATCAATATTTTACGCCAGCAATCAGATGAATTCATTCTGCAGCCAAATAGGCGACAGAAATCCATAAATCGAGATGATGCTCCGGCGTTCAGGAACGAACTCGTTCTCCAGCTGTCATAAATATGCAAAAGTGCTAAAGCAGACGCCTAACTGCCATCTGCTGCAGCAGTTCCGATTCTTCGTGTGTGAGTGACAGAAAATCTAGATAAGCGAACGCGGGTCGGCAGATCCGAGGACGACCGGTTTCATCTACGCCTTTGATGCAAGCCAAGTCATTAACGGAAACGGCCTTCCACAGCGGTCGCTTGGGCCGAACATAAAAAATACAGTTGAAACGAAGAATATCAGAAGAATCTAAAGAGGTTTTAAGGATGCTTGAAGTTAAGTATCTGATCGGCGCCTGGAGCTATCTAGTCGGCTTGGTTTTTCTCACAGACCTGACGAGCCCAACTTCAGGTACAGCCCCTGCAATTGAATCTGTACACACTAGGCTCAGAAGCTTTTGTTAGAGTGTGAGCGAACTACTGTTTGCAGAGTCGTGATTCAACATACAGCTAGTATGTTTTGCTCCCAGCTATTGACTACGTGCCCACTTGTACTCAGCAGTGACATATTTTAGAAATTAATAGCGAAAAACTAAATTGTCACGAGACAGCCATCAAAACCGTTTTTTTGCAAATCATTTTCAAATTACGAATCTGGTACCCAGTTTTTGGGACAACATCGAAAACCACGGGCAAGACACACATGCTGTATATTCCATCGTGGCCGAGGGAGCAATAGTTGTCCAGAATTTAGCCAAAAACTGCCAAGTCTAGTGTGTACAGATTCAATTACAGGGGGCTGTACTTAGCAACGTAGAGGTAAATGTAATTCGCCGTCAATATCGCATATAATTACGGAAGATTATGACTTTCGCCCACATTATCGTGTTCAACGTGACGAGCAAATACAGACAAACTGAATATATTGTCCGGAAGCCAACGTGCAAGTTTATGCATTATTAGGCCATGGATGTTCAGTTAAAACAAATACACACTGATTTGATTCAGTGTTCTTGAACAGTCCGGGGCAGGGAGGGTGGCCCAAAGTTTGATTTACTGAGACTAGGCACACAATCTACAACAAATGTGAAGTAGCTTCGGTGATAAGGAAGGAACATCGAGTGTAGGCCTCAGTTGCGACAGTTATTTGAAAATTACGGATTCAGCATTGTTAATACAACTCGTAATACTTACCGACCAGCTGGTACCATTCTTGATGTTATTGCCACAAACTGTCCTGAACGTGTCCGTCGGAGCGGCGTGACCAGGTGTCATTTCGGTGGGCCGCATGACTTTACGCGCATTGTACTGCGCGGCCCCGACGCACAGACGCGACAAGTAGCTGCAGGCAAAAGAAACGATGTTTAGCGCGCGTAGATGTTGATGACTTTCAAGTACGGATTTCCTGATCGACTGGTCGCCTATGCTGATGTGTGCATCGCCTGATATTAAGTGGCAAATCTTTAAAAGAGCCTCTTTGCTTCAGTTGGATCGCGTTGCCCCCCCGCTCTGTCCCGGCTCGTAAGCCGGTCGTGTTGCCACTCACACACCATACACGGCAGATCATTCACCAGAGGCAACTCGCACTGGTCCGGGGATCTCGTCTAGAGTATAAACAATTAAACCGTTTAAGTAAATCTGCGATTCGGCGTGACTCGCGCGAATTTTTCCAACGCGAAATTTTAAGAAAAGGTCGTGCTCGATTCTGGCAAATCTTGAAACCCGTTCTGGGCAAAAAACAAACGGCCTCTATACTTCTCGACGTGACACCAGATGTACTCAACGATTATTACGTTTCGGTAGGACCAACCACTGCTGCTTCCGTACCCGCCCCGACGATCCCCGTCCCAGTGCGACTGCCTCGCGTCACCACATCCAGTTTCACCGTCCAGCCCATCGACATACAAACCCTACACGCCACTATACTCAGCATGAAGCCGTCCAACAACGCCGGAGGTGATGGGCTCAGCATGGCTATGTTCACTAAATTCTTTCTTCAATTGGATTTCTCCTTCTAGATATCATTAATTCTAGTCTCCTCACTGGCCAAGTCCCAGCAGAGTGGAAACACGCACTGATAACCCCAATTCCAAAAAGCAAATCACCAGCGAGCCCGGCCGATACGCGACCCATTACAATTTTGCCCCCACCCATGAAACTTGTCGAAAAAAGTAGTCCAAATTCAACTTGTAAACTACCTCGAAAACACTCATTTGCTGTCCGATTCTCAGCACGGTTACCGACGAAATTATTCTACAGAGTCTGCTTTAAACGTGATCACTGACCGCGTCTATCGTGCCATGGACCAAGGTGAAATCAGTATTCTTGTTCTATTGGATCTGTCGAAAATGTTTGATGTGGTTCCCCACCACATCCTACTGCAGAAAATGACACTCTACGGCATAGACACAGTCTGGTTTCAAAATTATTTACAAGGCCATACTCAACAAGTTCAGATAAAATCCCCTCGTGACGGCACAATCATCAGATCTGGCTCAAAAAATAACAATATTGGAATTTTTCAAGGTGGAAGTCTCTCTTGTATACTCTGCATTCTCTTCACTAACGACCTCTCTCTTCACGTGGAAGACGACGTGACGATCACTCAGTTCGCCGACGACACTTCCGTTCTCATAACAGGCAAAAAACAAGACTTACAACATCTTATTCAACGCATGGAAGCCATACTAAATTCCCTTCATCAATGGTTTTGTGCAAATTGCATGAAAGTAAACACGTCTAAAACACAGATGATGGTCCTGGGCACTAAAGCAATGCTGCGAAATTTTCCTCCCGTTAGCCTCAAATTCGGAAATTCAACCATCATCGACTCGAAATTCGTGAAAAGTCTCGGCGTTCTGCTTGATCGCCACCTTGATTTCGAACAGCACGTAAATTCAGTCACTAACAAAACCACGGGCCTTCTTATCGCGCTCACCCATATCCGCCATGTCGTGCCAGCTCAGCTCATGCCCCAAATTATTCACTCTCTAGTGCTTTCCATCGTTCGATACTGCCTCTGTGTTTACGGCTCTTGCATCAACAGTCAGGTGCACAAAATTAAAAAAATAATCAATTTCTGTGCCAGAGTCGTCAGCGGGCGCCAAAGCAGACCACATTTCCGACGTTGTTGAACGACTCAAGTGGCTGGACGCCAAACACCTCATCCAGCATCACACTGCATGTTCCGTACACAAAATCATATACACTCGCACACCACCACAAATAGTACACACAATAGGTCCTCCACGCAGCACAATACACAGCCACGCAACGCGCCGGTCAGCGGAGCTGTCCTGCCGCGAATCCGCACGGAGGCAGGCCGACGTCGGCTTGCGTACCGGGGGCAGCTCTGCTGAACGAGCTGGACATCGGAGGGGACATGCCGTTCAAACCCACTTTGAGGGCCCTGCTAATAGAGAGGCAGTGGGGAGGCTTTCGTCAGCGCTAGTTTTATGTATGTTGTGCGCGGTTCGTGTGCCTGTGTGTGATCTGATCTTATTTTTATGGTATGCTTTTATCCTTAACTTTTATCGTTAGTTTTACCTACCAAGTCTTACCATATGACGTGGAAACGTGAAAAACCACCTACTTGTTTCACCAATGTGTGGACGTTTCCAAATACATTCTGATTCTGATTCTGATTGAATATGCTGCCCCAAGAACTACGAGCAATACAAAGAAAACTCGAGTGCTAAACTCATCATACCTATCTAACTTTGAAATTAGCCCGAACAAAATCGGTACTTCTGTTTTCTTATAAGTTAACACGCGCATTGACGGGGGTCTGAGCCACCTTCGCATTGACGGGGGGCGGGTACCCGCCCTCCCTAAGATCTCGAGAACCACGGTAGGTAACGAAAAACGGTAAACGGCGTTAAATAGCCAATCCACTTCTCCATCGAAAACATTTGAACCATTTTTTGTCAGGTCACATTTAAGGTCACGAGAGGTAAAAAACAACCGTCATAGGGATAACATGTAAATTCAGTTTTTCGGCCATTACATCTGAACAAGTAAATATAGAGCAAAACGACTTGAACTGTATGAATCCTATCAGCAAGCCGAATCGAATGATATATAATTTCACCTTGCTAGGTCAAATCAAGGATTGGACCTGACCTGAGGTCAGGTCAGGGTCAAATTTTATAAAATGCACATCATTAGAACCGCAAAGCCCAGGCGAATCTAATGCAGCTAAAATAAATGCTCTATCACCATCCGTTACTGAGTTATTCCGTAAAAACACATTATCCAAATGTATTTCCAATGGAGAGGTCATGCCTCGTACCTGACCTTAGGTCATCGATATCAAAAATACCGGAACATATTTTAGAGAACTCGATGGGGCCATTATGTGATATGAGATTCAATCGAATGAGTTCACCCTGCTCCGACTTATGCTATCTTAAACTTTTTTTGAGGTCGGGTCACTTGAACTGTACTGGTAACCTGACCTTGGATGACCTAACCTTAAAATTTTCACAGCAGTTGTAAAAATGATGAGAGAAAAGGTATACCAAGTACGGCGGCGCTACGCGCCGCCGTTTTTCTGCTATCTCCGAAAAACCCGAGGAGGGGGCGGGTACCCGCCCCCCGTCAATGCGCGTGTTAAAACATTTATTTTATATGCCATATTGCTCACTTTTCAGAGGAAACGGTTTTGAGATTCCCTCTCAGCTTTTAAGCTATATGACGTCTAAGTACGTAACTATATTTAAAGTGTTTTAGGTGACCGCTCAAGGCAAAATCCAAAAAATATAATTTTCTCTTAAATTTGTTCAGAATGATACGAACTAGGCTAGCATAAAAGCAATTATAGTGGGGCAGTGCCGTATCTTCAGACATAAGCACCCCAACCGGTAAAATTTGAAAGGGTCAGCCAATCTTCACCTGCTGCTGATAAGAGGCCTTTCTATATAAAACAATATAACCACGGTATTTGTGCTTGTTGTCTTCCGCACTTGCTGGTTGCAAATTTCCCAGTTTTTGCCAACTTGGCTAAAATCCAGCAATTTTAGGATGAAAAGTGGACAAAAAGTCAAGCTATCATATAAAAATGCTAGGTTCCCCCCATTCGGACGGGTATGTCTTCAGATGTTTCGAATTTACAACTTTAGTAATGAATTCCACAAAAGGTCAACCTTAATTTAGTGGCCTATAATTTTTAAGTTTTGTTTAGGACTTTTTGGATACTAAAAATTGATTGAGTGCTGAAGGGTGCTGGGTTTGGCGCGTTAGGTTAATACACCAAAAATGTTTTCAAAGTTTAAATAATATTTGTGGTAATTTCCAAAATTTCATACAGACATGGACATGACTAGACCTTTAACCCATAGCCATTGGCATTCAATTACATATATAATATTTTTCGCTAACGGCTTTTGATAGACATACATACTACGACGAGCAAGCAATACTGCTAAATATAAAGCTTGCTTCATTGGTCAGCGACTTTGGACGGCTAGTGAGTGTGTTCCCAGTCTGCACGGTAAAAAAATTAGCACCTGACATACTAGACGGTGCTTTTGCAAGAGGCTTAGCAGGTAAGGGATGTTCATATTAGCACATACGTCGCTTACCAATGCTTGGACAAGAATGCATTATCGGTTTGCGTGTTGGATTGGCACCCACGCGCTATTATACTGTTGTTAGCTAGCACCAAATGAAGACCGTGCCTTGTCCCCGCTGATAGCATCCACACGATGCTTCAAGAAGTATTCTTTGGGTACTTGTAAAATGGCGCGAGTAAAATGGCGCGAAACCGAAGAACCCAGGCGGTGCTTGAGTCTTACATGGTGCTGACCCTGACATCTGTTAACTCAACTGCATGCTATGAGAGTGCTATCGCAGGGTCGATGAAGCATCAAAATCTAAACAGGCGCTAAAGGTAGCACCCAATGTGTTTCCTTTGTGCTTGAAGAAGCACAGTTTAGATAGCCGCGCAATCTTCTCGGCGCCATTTTTGCTCGTGAGGTCAGGGTGAGCGCTAAGATCGCTCCTTGTGAAGTGTTTCCGGTGTCAACCCATTTGGCTAGTGCGCGGTGCCTGCAGCGGTGGGCCCAGCATCTCCTGCACCTACTTGTGCGACCGGCTGGAGCCCTGGAGGTAAGTCTAAATATATTTTAAATCATTTTAGATAAGGTTTTTGCAAAGCTTCCGGATGACCTCTCACAGGTCAAAGGTCCAAACTTACAACATGACCCTCGGGATTGGCCGAAGATACTACGATTACAAGGAAAAGAAGCTGCTCTAAGCCCTATCTGCAGGAATATTTTCGACCAATTTTCGTTTTCCCTATGCATTTCCAGTGGATAAATCATGACCCGTACCTGACCTCAGGTCACCGATATCGAAAATCCCGGAATATATTTTGTAGTACCCCTTGGACCCATTATGAGATACAAGTTTCAGATTGATCGATCAACCCTGTTCTTAGTTATGCAGTCCTAAACATTTTTTGGATATGAGGTCACTTGACCTGGCCTGGTGACCTGACCTGAGACGACCCAACCTTAAACCTTTGAGGAAAGTTGTGCTATAGATCAAGGATACGGTGTTCCAAACACGGCGGAGCTTTGCGCCGCAGTTTCTTCGCACTCATGGAAAAACGCGAAGGGGTGTTCAAACACCCCCATACTAGGGCGAGAGTTAAAGAGGAGCAGAGGATAAAAAGCTGCATAGGTGGAAGATGAGATGGCAAGTTCAAGAGGACTGGGACATATTGTGGAAATAATCGAGAAAAGGAGATAAGTCTAGGTACATTACCAACATGTGTGGCAATAATTTTTAATACGAAGACTAGTTCCATACAATTTTTCATGTGAAATAAAAACAAAAGTTGCCAGTTTCAATAAAAAGAACGCTGCAGGTGCTGGTCTGTGCTTCGTACTTAAAATGTTATTGTTGTCATTATAAATGGTTATGCTTGGGTCCCGCCCGATTAAAAAAATCACTGGCGGATGCAGAACCCGAATTCAGGGGGAAATTCCCCGCAAAGAGCCTACCATTTAACATATCATCTAATTACCATTTTTAATCCCCAGCCGCTCCGAATGTTCCTCTGCTCTTCTAATCTTACTCCACTCGGACCAGTGCCCGTCAACTTTTGAATAAATGAAGGCATATTCTTGTTTCGGAGATGGCCTTTCTGCGCTTTGTTGAAGGCCATTATTAATTGACCCCTAATTAGGTTATTTGTGCAAGACAGGGACCATATATGCTCGATAGAGAAAGCAGAATTGCACTTTCGATTAATAAAATAAATGTGTCCCAATGGGTCCTGATATTGCTCTTATTGCTTTTTTAGTCCAGAGTAAGAAATTGACACAACTGAGGCACCGTGATGAAATTCTGGTGAGCGGAAGAGATGAGGTAGGTGGAACATGACATCTGGATGAAAAATATGTAATGTTGACCGGGGATGAGTTTCTCGCCTATTTGTTACTTGTCGGAGGAGGTTTGGGGGAGGGAAACACTTTTCAGCCGTAGGGACATCAAAATATTGGGAGAAGGGGGAGGCCATGATATATCATGAAGTCATTTCCTTACAGTCTATTATAAATCTTGAATATTGAGGGGCATGGCCCTCCTGGCCCCTTTTGTTCCTACGGCTATGGTTCCCTCCCCTGGATCAACCAGTAACAAAAACCACCAATTGATTCCCGAAAGCGGTGTCTCTGACTTCTGCTCGGAAGTGAACATTTCAGAGGTTTAAAATTCTTTCACCACATTAATCCCAGTTGGGAGAAGATGTCGTTTTTCTTTTTTGTGGAAAGTAATGGCGAAATTTTTAAGACCTGACAAGCCTTACAGAGATCCAGTATTTTCCGAAGCATGGGCAACGAAAGCGGGCGGATGGGGAGCACATCCCCCACTCATAGGCGGATGAAGGGGGCAAAGGGGGCACGTGCCCCTCTCTCGATCACCCTCGGCGCCTCCTGAAATGGTCACGGCGCCCCCTGAAAGGTTGATGGCGCCCCCTGAAATGTTGCTTCCCACCCTCCCCCCAGTATCCGAAAATTAGCGCCCCGCGATAGGATTTGGCGCCCACCAAATAGGTTTTTCCGCCCAAAAATGGCGTCCCTCTGGTCCGGATGACGTCCCTAAGAATGTGCCCTCCCATCGGTGATCCTGGATCCGCCTGTGCCCCAACTCGCAAATCTTTGGGTGACGTCCCCTAACATTTTGGGACTGAACCTAGGTGTTTTGCGCTTACTTCCTATTGCCTTCGTGGACTTGCATGTGTTGGTGAATTCCATCGTGGTTTATGTTTTCAAAGATTAGAAAGTGCTTATAATTCGCCTCCACCACACACACTCTCACCCCCCCAACCCATTATCAGCAGTCCGGGGTCGGTCCCCCAAGTAAACATTCCGTGGCGATGCCCCTGTTCCCAACTAATTATTAAAAAGAGGCCTTTTCTGTCCGTCAGCACATATTTGTCAGCAGGGCCCTGTAACCTCTCTCCAGAACAGCTACACGAGCGCATCAGACGTCCGCTTGATATATGTTTGCCCGTTGGAGGAATGCCCCTACCTGGAAAATGGTACCTACTTACACGCATACATACACGTATTTCTCCAAAAGCAAACACAAACTCAAATAAACGATTAGCGCAAAAGCACAACTGTGCTTCATAGGCGGATCTAAGAATTACCGATGGTTGTGGGGCATATTGTGGAAGGGAGTGCCATCGGGATCAGAGGGGGTGCTAAAACATATCATCAGGTGGGCGTTAACACCTATCAAATACTATAACGGGACACCAATATTTGCATCCTTGGGGAGGGGGATGGTAGCGACTTTTCAGGAGGCGCCATCGACCTTTCAGGGCGCGCCGTGACCGTTTCAGGGGGCGCCATGGGGTAGATGGGGGGCACGTACCCCGCTTTGCCCCCTGGATCCGTCTATGCTGCGCTTCAATCGAGGCGCCTTTAGGGCTTGCCACAAATGGCATTCACATTGGCAGGCTGCTGCCGCCGTGCTGTTACCGTTCTCCCAGCAACACAACAGCACGCCGTCAGCCCGTAAGCTTCTTGGACCGGTTCCCGGGGGAGAGGCTACAGCCCTGTGACGTAGGCAAAATCCTGCCCACTGATTGGTGGTGCCAAAACTGTTCTGACGGATCAGCCAGGCCTTTGAACTTCACACGTCCAGAATTTTACGCTTCCACAATCAACAGTACCTTCGCTATTTGACCAAATAGGTAATCGAATTTGCATCACTTTTGGTGCTGGACGGTCTGGTGGATTCACTCTCGGGCAAAACTTGCATCTTTATGTCGAAGCGAGTCATGGGCCCTCGTTTCATTGTAGAATGCATTCAACTTTTTACGTCATATGTCAATATGCTGCTTATATTTAATAAAGTTTTTTAAATAAAAAGTTTAATTACATTTTATTAAATTTGTAATAAATTTGTGGTAATTTGTGGTAATACATTTGTGGTAATAATAATAGTAAGGGTGTGTTCTTTGAAACATTCCCCACCGGGAATCCCCGTCCTGTGACGTCATGGGTCGTGACGTCAGATTCCCCGTGTTCCGGGGACGGACTGTTCTTTGAAATCTCGGAATGCGGCGTAAGTGGCGTGGCGCGACAATCAAGGGCCTAGCATCCGTATCTGCTAAAAATGTGCCAGATCGTGCCTGTTTTGCAGAAACAAGCCCATACTCAAACGCAAACAGCTTTCAATGCACATATAACGGTACAGATATATATGTATATAGGGGAGAGTGGGGTAAGATGCCCCATCGGGTAAGACGCCCCATCCCCTCTGCCGGTAATCTGGGCAACCACTGGTAAATTATATTGTTCTTGGTCGAAAGCAGAAGCTTTGATTGTTTATTGTCCCAAAATTCAGATCCCTGCTGTGAGCTGCGGGAAGCTGGTGGGTAAGTATTTGTTTCGGACGCTTTTCTAAAAAAATTGCCCACAAAAGTTGCAGATATCTCGAAGAATATTGCCTGCGTGGTTTGTTTGACTTCCCATTACAAATGATGGCATATTGAACTCATTGACTGAGCATTTCGCTTGAGTGTCATGATTGTATTATGGTTGCCCTTCAGGTTTAATCTAGTTTCGGTACTGATGGGAAAGATGCCCCCTTCACGAATGGGGAAAGATGCCCCGTGGGCAACTTTCCCGATGGATGGGGGGCGTCTTCCCCATATCAAAATAATGTCATTTTTTTAGAGTCAACAACTATGGATAAAACTTTGGGGTTAGTCCGAACCATACCCAGGGGGTCACCCCAGAATGTTTACTCGGGGCGACAGACCCCGGACTGGCGATGACCGGGGGGGATGGAAGGCGAATTTTGAACATATTGGCTATCTTTGAAAAATCTAACGACCGTTCATGTTCACATTTACGTAGATCAACGCAGGTAATATGGAGACAATAAAAACTTAGGTCGGGTGTCATTATTCTTTTGGGGGTGGGGGTGGGGACGTCCCCATTGATTAGTGCGTTGGGGGATGCGCCCCCGACGCCTACAATGCAGATGCAATGCAGATGCAGATGCTCGGTCTACAATGCAGATGCACTGGTGCGACCGCGCGATTTTAGCGGTCTCAAAAGATAGGTCTCACTTTGAAAGACTCAATTTAAAAAATTGGGACCGATTTTTAAAGTTCTTTCAACAATCGACGCTGCTCATGAATTATCTCAAATGAAGCTAAGTTTCGTGTTTCCTGACGCGAACTCCGGCCACCTCGGAAAAATAGGTGGGGGCACTTTAGGACCCCCTTCAACCGCGCGTGTTTTAGCCAGGTCATGGCAAGCCCAGGAGCTATTCAAGATCACGTGAACCAACCTCAAAACTCGAAATTATCGGCTTTAAGCTGCGCCAAACGTGTAGAATGACGCCCAATGATGTCCAAATGGGCTTGCATCTGGACGTCATTGCGTTCATATTGTCACTGGGAGTCGATTTATTTGCGTCATGAACATACCGCGGCATCCTATGATCATGACGTTATCATAACTCAGATTAATTATAATTTGGTCTATCAATTTTATATTATGTAGAATTCGATTTGTCAGGCTGAGAGAGGTGAATGATGCCTTAATACATATTTCAACGTTATTCAGTAATAATTTATCGGAAATAACCTGCAATTTCCCATTATAACTTTATGGCACCTGCTTTAACCTATGGCGATCTCAATATCGAACTAACCTGAAAATGATCCTAATGACTTCGTTTCATCTCGACAATAGCTTTCGAAGGTTTGCCCCAGCTTTGCTGAGAAACGAGATACGGAGGGGAACAAGTTGTTTCCCTCAGGTGCGTGGCGCCTGGGCACCCTGTAAGGCCCGTGTTCGGTTTTTTTTGCAATCTGACGGGATGCGTCTGGCTCACTGATGATTTTTAATGATGCCTTAGAGTCATAGGCATGAAAACACCACAAATATTTAGAATGATGATGTTGACATTGTAATGAAATTATCTTGCTTAACACGCGCAGTTTCGAGGAGGGGCTGATACCAACCCTCCCCCCTAGTACGATCTCGAAAACTATGATAGATAAAAACATATCAGAAAACGACATAAGATAGTGCGCCTTCATCTTTTCCAAAAATGTCAAATGCAGACGTGCCCTTTTTAGTAGTTCGTATGCCGACCTAAGTTCGCAAAGCGAACTCAGGCACACCTCTTCATCTGCATTTTTTGGTCAGGTCCATGTAAAGGTCACTAGAGATCAAAGTTTGTTCTCAAGGATACAGTGAAAACGCACGTTTCATGCTGTAACAGCTGTAACAGTGCGCCGCTGTTCTTCGGCCATCTGCAAAAAGCAGCCCTAGGGCCATATGACCATATGACCAAACATATTCAATATGCATATCAATCGACTTGCAATGACAATCTCAGCGTAATGGTATCAAAACGAGAGCTCTATCACAATGAGCTGCAAAGTTGTTGACCCAAGTCTGAAAACTGCTTAAGTAGTCCCGAATGACTTCTCAGAGGTCATAGGTCAAAACTTGCAAAATGAACCTTGAGAGTGGCCTAATATACTACAGTTCCGAGAATGGGAAGTTATTCCAAGCCGGATGTGCAGAAATACCGTCCAATTCCCGTTTTCCCCATACATTTCCAATGGAGAGGTCATGATCCGTACCTGACCCTAGGTCGCTGATATCCAAAATCCCGGAATATACTTTGCCGCCCCCGGTGGGCCCATTATGTGATAGGAGTTTCAGCTCGATTGATTGACCTTGTTTTTAGTTATGCAGTCCTAACATTTTTTTGAGGTGAGGACATCTACTGTCTTGACCTGGCCTAGTAACCTGACCTGACATCCGTGGCGGATCCAGGCCTACATTGGGGGGGGCTAGGGGACTCCAACCTCCCCCACCATTACCTGGACCAGCCTCCAGCCTATGTATTAACAATGGGGGCTAGGACATTTCGGGAGAGGGGGCTTGAGCCTCCTAGCCCCCTTTGTAACCGCCACTGTCTGAAATGATCCAAACTTAAAATTGTGAGCAAAGGTGCGAAATTTATCAAGGACAAGCTGTGCCAAGTACGGCGGAGCTTCGCGCCTCCGTTTTGTCACGCCGCCGGAAAAGCCCTTGGGGGTGGTGTTCAACCACCCTCGCCCCCCCTCCACGGGGGCGAGGGTTAACCCTTCTTACCTGTGCGTAACTTGGTAACTCAAGTTTATTGGTATATTTCAGAAAGCGTCTGGAAGCAGTTCTTAAAGCAAATGGGGCTGTCGGAGGACGATTTGTTCAACCGGCACGACGAGGCTGGTGGATACGCAATCATCGACGGTGAAGATGTTGTGGTGGACGGGGTGACACTCTTCCAGGGCCTCAAATGTGAAGAGGAAAAGGTGGCGGCCCTGGTACTCACCCACAGTATCATGAACCGCAAGTTCAAGAGAAGCATGGCGGCGCTGCTCTTCTATGTCCAGCGATACGTCCTGGGCATCGACGATGGCGCCAAGGCACCCCAGCGGTGTCTCCGCTTTGTGCGGCAGCTGTGATGTGTCGGCGGCCTGGTTTTTTTAACGCACTAGCTGAAGCTGATTAACGTTAACTTAAGCTGTTTAACGCACTAGCGAAGCGTAAGTCGCGTTCTGTTGCTGTCGCGTTCGTTCGCGTTCTGTTGAATAAAGACTTACCATGGTAACTAGGTTTTTACGCTCCTGACTTATCCAAAGAGTTAAAATACGGGATGGCACAACGTAATCGAAAAACGTGGTATCTGAAAACACTTCACGGACACGAAAGGTGGACGGGAAATCCAGTACTTGACTACACTGAGACACCTCTCCTATCCACCTCTCCAGAAATGTTCTTGACTTGCTCGCATACCAACAGGAACACTTAACTACAGCTTAATACTACCATCTATATTGAAGATGTTTTACCTAGTATGTCCGAAGCTGTCTGTCCTACCTAGTCTGTCCATGTATTTACGAAATGACACATATACACTCATTAAAAACATGGCAGACACACCGATGGGCTATCAAAACACCCATTGAGGCCCCCAATCTGGGGCTCCTAAATAGTGCTATGGACATGTGAAAGGCTGACAGACCATCGTGCACCAGATGGGTCCGGCTAGAGGATAGTTTTTACCGTTGCCATTGAGCCAAACTGATAAAACCATCATCCTTGGTATGTTACGTTATTTTGCCAGAGGTGAGCGCCGTCGCCAAATTTACTTCCACTTAGCCTTACCGTATCATGATTTAGCCTTTCGCAGCACATGTTCAGTTTACACTATTCGAGTGCATAATGCATGGACGAAAAGGAGAAGTGGCTGTTGTAACAACCCAGCTGTGCAAATTTATATGGCCCGCCCAGTACAATGAGTGTCGGTAGCCTGTTCATGGATAGTCAATGTGGCGCCTGGTATTGTTAATGGTTGGGTAAAAGTTTTTTAGCTCTGTATGCTGTCCGCTGTCCGTTGACGCCTGATACCTATTCTAATCATGTACCGAATTGTCGTGGTCATGCACTGATCATTCCGGTGCATGTGGATGAGCTATATCATGCGGCCATAGCACCAAAGCGGAACTAAAATACGGCGTCGCACCCAAAGGGTGCTTAGGAATACTGGTACTACATCTAGCACCAAGTTAGCACGTTGGTTCTTTTCCTAGTGCCTAGCACCCACAGGGAGCTTAAAAACGGCGTCGCACCCAAAGGGTGCTTGGGAATACTGGTACTACATCTAGCACCAAGTTAGCGCGTCGGTTCTTTCCCTAGTGCCTAGCACCCACAGGGAGCTTAAAAACGGCGTCGCACCCAAAGGGTGCTGAGGATGTTAGGGTGCTAGAAAACGCATCCCTACGCTGGTAAAGGCTTCCGAGAAGCACCAAAGTAGAAATCAATGATGCTTATGGGAAGCTAACGTGCTAGAAATAGCACAACTAGGGTACTACCTTCAGCACCTAGGTGGGGCTAAAAAACGGCGTCGGATTAGCACTCACAGGGCGCTAACTTTTTTACCGTGTGGATACAGGCGATTGGTGTGCTCCAGTGGCGTTACGATGGTCGGACTCACAACCTACCAGCTTTGAGTTCAAATCCCATCTCCTCGCAGCTAATTTTCGTGCTGACAACGTGGCGAATGCTGGCGACAACGCGTGGTCTTTGGATCATTGCAGTTGTTGCGAAATAAGCCAGAAGGTCGGCTTATCTATGTACCCCTTTTGAAGAGCATCACAGTACGTGGTGGTTCGACGTCTAAAATACACGAGCAGCGCTACCCGGCCACTTTGGCGCGGTTACACCACATGGAAACTCGTTCCATCACAGGATGAGCTCAATCCATTCCTTCTTCCATCACTTACCCCAACCATCTCTCTTCAGTTCTCTATCCTTCATCATTAATAAAAAGGTACAGAGAACTAGGGTAGGTATTAGAGATAGATACGGTCGGTGGATGCCGGGGACGGCGGGCGTCGGGTGTAATACCAGGAGCGCCAGCAGAACATCGCATCAGCGCTTCACACGTCCGAAGTCAATAACCGAGCGGTGTTGAATGGCCCGACGCTCCCGGTGAGCACAAGACGTGCATCACGTCAAATATTGACGTGAAATTTGCATCGGATCATGGAGAGACGCCTGGCAGCTGCTCATGAAGCTTATAATCAGGCACTTGTAATGCATACCAGCCGATGGTTTGGTGAGATGTAGGCAGCTGGAGAATACTTAGATCACTTCGCGAGAAGTTTCTCAGTTTCTGAGACCATTTTGCGAGATTAACGATGTACCAATGCGATGCGGGCCTTAGAAGAATAGTGAAGAGAAATTTCTGATCAGTCCTAATGATCTCGCACCGTTGCTCGGGGCAAAATCACCATCAGTGACGCGTAACACCAGACCGGGGCCTAACGCAAATCAAGAGCAGGAAGTAAAATTAATGAGTATGGTTTAAAGAGGTAAAAAAGCAAGTGATGGAAGAGAGAGGTGATAAGATTTGTTCTGCTTTCACTTTCTTCCATGGATGTCACAACTGGACGGGGGGCAGTCCTCACCACTTGTTGTCAGAAAAATTTAGGGGAATGTGGACCACTTAATTTCGAAACACTCTAAAAATGATTTTTTTATATTCAATTAGATTATGTCTTGTCGACAGCCGGACATTTAGGTAAAACTCTGCGTAGTCCGATTTTGTGAAACTGAACTCACTTTTTATAGAAGTGGCAAAATATGAGACAAAGTCAAAATTTGATGCTAAAAAAACACGGGATAATTTGGACCACCCCCGGTCCAAACTACCCCTCCACTGTTCCGGGATCACCCCGCGTAACATTGTCAGCCAAAGCATATAAATGCGTACATTTTTGGGGTTGAAATCAAACAAGGCTTGTTGAATCAAACACTGTACTGCTTGTATTAATCACGAGAGCAAATCACAGGATTTTAAGTGCTGTGCGAAGTTACCGTATGGTCTATCTATTTCACACAGCCCACACATCACAGGATTATTCATACAAGAAAGTACTTCGGTAAACATGTACCCATTTACGTTGAATAGCATCTTCCTATCCATGTCCATCCGGTCTCATTGCAATTGGAAATCCTGTGCGGCGGAATTGTTTTATTGTCTATTTCTTCCTCTAACACGTTAAAAAAACTTCCCCACCGTGACTGTTGGCCGCCCTCGCCTTAGCTGCAGATGTTGCTTCCGGTACTCTGAGTGCAATGTTTGGATTTCGCCCCAAAATACCCCTCCAGTCAGTCCTGCCTACGAGACCAGTTTCCCTGTTGAAGTTGTGCGTTATATAATTCATTCCGGCCAACTGAAATACCAAGAAATGGATATCACTTTTAGTCAATCCAAAGAAGCATGCTTCCATTTTAACCCGCGCCCCACCGGGGGGTCCGGCGCCACCTTCGCCCCCACCGGGGGCCATCGATGGCCCCCCTCTAACTCCGAAAATATGGGCGTTAGCGCAAATCTGCAAAGTGCAATAGAAAGCTCGCGTGAATTCAGTAAGAAATTACTTCGCATGTTTTAGTGCTCAGGTCAATGGTTTGACCTCCAGAGGTCAAATTAGGTCAAAATCGGCTATTTTCACTCAAATATGCAATGATTAAGCAAACTGGGCATAACTCTTATGTCATTGGAGCTATTGAGGCCTGGTAAAGTACATTTGATAGCAAATTGCCAGTACTTTTTCCGCTATGTGGAACGTAAAGACCTCCCGCCAGTGGTTTGACCGCCAGAGGTCACCTCGTGACCTAATATGACCTGAGGTCACGAAAGGTCAAAAAGTGACCTTGCCGTATATCAAATGAAAGCCAGTGACAAGACAAACACGATGGTATTTGTTTCACCGCTCTAGCTCAATTAGGTCAAAAGTTATTGTCAAAATACTGTTTTTGACCTCTGGTGACCTTGGATGACCTTGGAAAAGTCAAAGGGCAAATATGACCCCTGGGATCCGTGAAAGGGTGTCCAAAAACGTTGTTCTGAGCAGTCTGAGTATTTGCAATCATTTTTGTGGCTTTTATATCATGAAATAGCTTTTCCCCATGCTTTTCCAATGGGAGAGGTCGCCTCGTGACCTGACCTCAGGGCACGAAATCGAAAAATCCCGGATATACACCTTGTAGACCCTGGAGGTGTCATGAAGTGTAGGAAGTTTCAAATCGATCGACTTTGAAATGTAGCTCTTACAGAGCTCTAAAGGTGAAGTGAGGTGACCTTGGTTGACCTCGTCTGGTGACCTGACCTTGGGTGACCCGGGGTAAAAAATTTCAGGGATGATGGGAAAATGATGCAGTGAGAGGTAGAGCCCTCAACCGCGGTGCTGCGCCTTGTCGTTTTTCTGCTATCCCGGAAAAACCTTAGGGGGGCCATCGATGGCCCCCGGTGGGGCGAGGGTTAACCCTCGCCCCGGTGGGGGTGTTTGAACACCCCTTGGGTTTTTCTGGCGGCACGAAAAACAGCGGTGCGATGCGCCTCCGTACCTGGCACAACTTCTCCTGGATTCATTCCGGAACTTCCCCAAAATTTTAAGCTTGGGTCATCTTAGGTCACGGTCATCAGTGCAGGTCAAGTGGCCTGCCGGATAGACTTTTTTCTGGATGGCGTCTGGAAATTGAAAGTTCCTTTCACATGCCTCCAGAGTGTAGACTTCGACACATTTTGTGACTTCGCTGCATTTTTGTGTCCCATTTTACCTGACGCTACTATATTTATGGCAGCTGACATATTTTCCTCGGTCCACTGCGGACCTTCCGTACTCTTTCTGTACTTCCGTGCCATCGCTTAAAACCAGACAACCAATATCGCTTTCAGTTTTCTCCTCAATAAATAACAACACTTATTTCCTAATACAATTTTTACAGTGGGGTAACCCGGACTACCTGTGGTCCAGATTACCCCATATTGGGTTTTTGGAAACAGCCTGGCGCCGTGGGTAATACATTCAGGCTATCACAATAATAACTATAAATTCCTAGAGGCGATACTAAATTGCCCCAAAAGCACCTGAATTATATTTGCAAACAACATAACATGTCATAAAAAGAGGTCATTTAATGACCACTTATACAAGATCAAAAATGCAAAAATCAAAATTAATTACCTGGAACTTTTCTCCTGCGTCGCAGTTCAACTAAGCTAAAAATAGAAGCTACTCATCCGATGAAAAATATATATTTCTTCTTTCCCACCTGGTGACAACGTTAGAAAATGCAGTAACAAGGGTGTGCCGAATTACCCCGGTGGTCCAGATTCCCCCACTTTCCCCTACTTCTGACCCTGGTTTCGACTGAACTTAAAAAAGAAAGAAAAAATAGATATTACTGCATGTTTAATTGATAGAGTATGAGCAGCACCGACAAAAAACATTTTAGATAAACATTATGTGGCTTTGTATCGGCAAGAAGTGAAGATTTCACTGTCGTCTCCCCACTTGAATTGCCGGCCGCGATGTTCTTGCATTCCCCCACAACCAGGCAATTTTTTAACATGTTAACTGGGGGCCATTCCCCCCCAGTCGTCGGAAATGCCCCCCAGTGCCCGGAAATTGGCACCCCAGTGAAATAGACAGATGACTTAAAATTGACCAAATGCAGACTCTCCTAACGAAAATAAGACAGAACACCACCCGATTATTATAACTTTGTTCTATTTCTGGTCCCAAATTGGCAATCCACAAAAATTGTGTTGAATAATTTCCACCCGTGGCTGTCAGAAGCCGGTGACGAACGAAGTAAGAAACGGCTTCTATTCTGACAGTTTTTCCGGTCTCGTCGTTGTCTGTTGTTGTCAGAAGCCGGTGACGAACGAAGTAAGAAACGGCTTCTATTCTGACAGTTTTTCCGGTCTCGTCGTTGTCTGTTGTTGTCAGAAGCCGGTGACGAACGAAGTGAGAAACGGCTTCTATACTGACAGTTTTTCGTTCTCTGTTGTCCGTAGTAGTAGTATCAGAAGCCGGTGACGAACGAAGTGAGAAACGGCTTCTATACTGACAGTTTTTCGTTCTCTGTTGTCCGTAGTAGTAGTAGTAGTAGTTGTTGTCTGTTCTGAGGACTGGTATCAGATACTTGAAACTTGCAGGGATGAAAGGCAGGAACCCATAAAAAAATCCCGACGGCTGCAGATTTTCGAATTTTGCAAAAACTTTTCCAAAATTTTGGATTATATTTTTATAAACTTTTATTTTTCTATTTTTCTATTTTTAGTCTACAGCTCTCAAACTTACACTCTTTTACACACAATCAATTACCAGTTGTTGCTCAAAGTTTGAAGCAAAAAATCCAAATTTGTGCTTCCAAAATGATTTTTTGAAACTTTTACCTCCAACTTGTAGTGAAATGCATTACCAAAGTTATAAGTTCGAAATATCTGAAGATATGATGCTAGGTGTTCCAAACTGGATTTTTGCAGACAGAATGGACTGTGCATTACTGCATAGACACTAAACTGAACCAAAAGCATAATTTTGAAGGTCAGTTTTGGCCCTTTTTCCAAAACATTGCAATTATGGCCTAAAACTTTAAAACCATATAACTTTCAAAATTCTGGACATTTTTGAACGCAGTTTTCTTTGTTGAGATGGGTATTGTCATTACAACAACATATTCTAAATGCAAATTTCTGAGTTAATGGAAAATATTTTTCTGCAAAAAATATAACATTTTTTTGTTTTTTTGGAATTTAGGACTACATATTTCCAAATTTTCTTTTCGAAATTGGTACCAAAAAAAAGCCCGGCTCAAGTTCTACAACCGTCTGCCTGACCATACCCGCGCGTCTCCCATAGGTTTTGAGCTATATGATGATAAAGACTGAATTTGATGTGGTTTTTATAGGTTGTAATAGATTCATCACGTGATAAAGTGCCTTTATACTCAACTGAGATATATGGCTCTCTCTAAACTTTTAGTATGGGAAATAATGAGCTCTGCCGTTTTTGTTTCATGACGCTCCGACGACTAGTTCGCCACTGAGGGGCAAAATACTTCGGTCCCATTTTTCCCGCAGCAGTAGTGACGTCATTCTGCCCTTCTTGCATGGACCTTCTGTGCTGCGGCAGTAGGCTGCAGCCGGTAAATGCGTGCAAGAAAGGCATAACATTTTTATCCGAGTGCATACAGCGGTGGCTAGCCGGTCGGGGCGGACGGGAACCTGACTAGAGGGCAGAGGGTGCCGAGGCGTGTTTAGAGATCCGAGGAAGTGAGCAGTGATGCCCTCAGGTATCTAGGGAACGGTAGCAGGGTCCAGAGGCGTGCTGAAATAGCTCATGGGAAACATTTCGGACGGGGAGCAGTGAGGGTGGGGGCTGGTACGGGACTGGAGCCTTCCCCACCATTGCCTCGGAACAGCTTCTGTGTTTGTATTCACCATAGATATTCTGACATTGGGAGGGGGGGGGTGTTCAGCCGCTTGCTCCGCCCATTGTATCTACCACCATTGGAATAGCCACCATGTATGTATATAAGCATATGAAAGATTGAAGATTTCGTTGCACTCCGTACCAAATTACCGAACAATATCAATGAGAGGCAATCGACCATGCAGATTTGGAATGTGGTATTCAGATCAACAAAGGTCACTGCGCATGCGCACTGGAACTAATGGTAACGGAGGCTATCTCGGCAACCTACAGGTCGATTTTCTTGAAATTTTGTGAACAGAAGAATATCACAAAATGTAAGTCAAAAATGTTATTGAAAATGCACTGCTCTGCGCATGCGCAGCAGAAATTATGAAAATAGGCCTGAAAGGCGAGGATATTTCAGAGGAGGACCTGAACAGAGGGAAAGCCAACGTGCTTAAAGTTAGCATGAGTGTTTTGTCACCCTTGGTAACAACAAAGGTCAGTGCGCATGCGCATTAGAACTTATGGTCATGGAGGCTATCTCGGGAGCCAATAGACCGATTTCGCTCAAATTTTTGCGAGTAAAAGCAGAATAGCATCTGCTAATCCTAATTGATGGCATTATGACGCTGCACTATTATGCGCATGTGCAGTAGGAATTCTAAGGAATAATAGGCTCTAAGGGATCATTTAGACCAGGAGACAAACAAACGGCATATTAACATGCTTCAGTCAACTATAACGGTATCTTTGCTCTCATTCACTGCAGACGTTACTGCGCATGCGAACTGGGAGTAGGGTAACCGAAGCTAACTCGTTAAAAAATTGGCTGAATTGGGTGAAAATCTGCAGGTATAGGTGAAATACGGTCGGCAAACCCATCATATTTTATCATGTATCTCCTTTCTTCTGGTCATGCCCAGTCTTTACTTAACAAAACAACCATTATACGTGTGTTTATCTATGTGATGACATGAACAGAGGGCAAACGTGACGCAGTGTGCAGAGACATGCTAATGTAGGAAAACATGGGCTTACACAGGGGATTGAATGGAGCCATAATGAGAACACAAAACCTAAAACTCCCACATTGCGTTGTTATAAGTATCAAACTGCTGAAAACACTCGCCTGTCAATCGAACTGTTTGGCTAACGTACATTGTCACCGGCTTCTCCTGCGCCGGAGCGGCACCTGCCGAGGCCGCAGGCCGAGGTTGTTGTTGTTGTTGTTGTCTGTTCTGAGCGCTGGTATCAGAGACCTAAAACTTTTGTGGATAGAAGGCACTTCCAAATGAATAAGCACCACGGTTGTCAATTTTCAAAATTTTCAAAATTTTGCCCAGAATTTTGCGTTATGTGATTTTTAACTTTTATTTTTGTATTTTTTGCTAATTCATCTAGACTCTTCAAACTTGCACCCTTTTACATCAGGGAAATTTGTAGTTCACACAAAAAGTTGAAAAGAAAAAGCTTTAAATTTAGGGCTCTAAATTAGCTTTTAAACTTTGCACCCTAAATTTGGCATAAAACTCATGGTCTAAACTACAGGCTCGAAATATCTGAAGCTACAGCAGTTCAGGTTCTGAGTCAAATATCAACTTAAAGGCCGGTTTGTGCAGTACTGCACAAACACAGAAACAAAACAAAAACGGAAATTTAAGGGTCCTTTTTGGCCCATTCCGTGAAGGTCTGCATTTCCCAAAATATCATTCAAATCCTTATATCTTCCGATCTAATTGATAAAAATTAGTTCCCATTTCAGATAATAAGAGAGAATAGCCTCCTTTATTATATATTTAGAGATAAAAACTTTCGGACTGAAACTTTTTATTTTATAGGCAAAAATAAAATACAAGTTTTTAACATTTTTATTCTCAGCCCCTGGTTTCCAGACCATGATAGCTACGGTATTGAACTTAACACGGCTGGATAGAAAACTTTGTTGCCGTCATTTTTCTCACTCATACCCCCACTTATCTCTTACGGCTTCCGCGCTATAAGCCGTAAAGTACATTTCAAAGTGGTAATTTTATCAGTTCATTTTTGCTTCACACCGGGGTTTAGGGTGGTTAGAGTCATTGGAGGGAAATGAAATTTTGCATGCAGCTAGGTAAGAGACATACGTCGACATTCCATCTGCATAGATATCAATGAAACACCAAGTTACCTTTACAAACATGCCGTTTCTCCACGCAACGTTGTAGCAAATCATCACGCGTCACACCTGCGTCCACGCCACGGCAACGCCGGCGATCGGCGCGGCCGTTTCTGTTTATTTATGGTCTGGTAAAAAAAGTACCCATTACTACCCATAATGCATCACAAGCAAGGCAATAGAGTAAAGGTAAAACGGAGCGGGCCGCTCAGCCATGGCCAATGACAGCAATTTTTACAGCTGGCACAGGATAGCTGACTGCTGGAAAAGCATAGGGTGGCTGCAGAGCCAGAAAGTTTCCATCAATACATATTTCTACTGAGGAAGTTACAGGTGAATATAATATTTTATTATATTTATTTATCCTATTTTGTAGACACAAAAAAGTTTCAGTAAATTTTATTGTCAACTGATTGCCGCCAGGTCCCGAGCTGGCGGTGTGTATTGTCTATGGAGCTGGCGGTGTGTTGGAGAGATAGGGACTTTTTGGCGTACAGCCTGGCGTGAAAGAGACAATTTACAAACAACGTTCATGTACCGTTATTCTCACATCTACCAGTGTCTTATTTTGAAATAAATTTGAGACGTTGGGATGGATTGATTTTCTGTTTGTGTGTGTGAATTTGTGTATGGACGGAAAGCTGTTGACTTTTTAAATTACCTACCTATAGTGCCAACTTCTTTGGTGTGATACTAAGCGCTGTGATCACCGCGGTGCCCAAGAATCATATCAGGCACAGATGTGTGCTCAATGCCTGGATGTACGAAGACCAAGGAAAAGGATCGTGATCTGCCATTCTTCAGGGTCCCAAAGGAGCCAACTAGGTAAGAAATATGGCAGAAAATGATTTTACACTTTTCAAAATTGCCTATGGGGCTGTGGAAGTTGGGCGGCTCTCCTCCTTGCCAGTCTGCAAAGTATGATAATTCTGACCAGTTTTTGGTGTAAAGTGTACCTCAAGACTGGTCCACGCAAAGCAAATTTTGGAGAAAATGAAATGTTGACCAGTATTTACCAATACTGAGTGTATAAATGAGAGTGGAAGTTGCCAATACTGAACTCACATAGAATTTGCAGCGTATAGAAACTGGACGAAAGAATATAAAATACCATATTGTTATTCTAAGTTAAACAATAATTCATCACATTCATATTTCATGCCCTAGGGCAGCTGGGGATATAGTACCAGTTGTGTGGTTGGAGTACCAGCCAAATTGTTTGGAAATAAGTAGAGATCAGTGTGATTTTATGCCCATTTTGGTTCCAATTTTAGGTGAGTGGTGGTACAATCATTCTCAATAGCTGGTGCAACTTCTTTGGCATGCTGCCATACTTTGCCAACTGGCCGTCTTACTGGATGGTTTCCTCTTATCAGTACTGACTGACTGCCGCTTGATTCAGCATGTAGAATTTGACAGATTTACACAAGATCTCATTGGTGTAGCCTTTGGGCAGAATTACTGGTTTGGGGCAACTCTTGTCATTCTTTGTGGCAGGTACAACAATATTGGAGCTGAGTGTGACAGCTTGGACAGTGCTGACCCTTGTTAAAAGTCATAAATGTGTCAATAAGTTAGTAAAACAGGTAAAATTGATGAAAAAGAAAATGTCTGCTTCAGTGTACAGAGGACTCTGGCCCAGCTGCTGAATTTCTTCCCCAATTGGGGTAGGATTTGAGCTACCCCAAGCATATTTTCCAGTTTCCTGCCACATTCTGCAGATCAGCCCTTGACTAAATGAAATTCCCGTCATAGGCGGATCCAGGATCACCGATGGGTGGGGGCACCGTGCCCGGGGTGGTAAGAATTTGATGCCTGGCTTCATAAGAATTCAAGTCCTGTCAGCTGGTGGGGCACTAATAGCCGTTTCATTAATATATTTGGACAGGCTTCAAAAGCCTTATTCATCAAAATGATTTGATTATTTATAATACCCCTCAGTACCGATTGTTAGTTATTTGGGTTTTCGGGCGCACGAACCAATATTAATTATCGCCCATTTGGTACCCATTGTAATCGTGTTGTATTGTGTTCTTTTCCAGCGCGACTGAGGTAACCTGGACATGCGAAACCTCTTCGGTCGCGAGCAGCAGCGCGCGGCGGAGGCAGCCTGGACTTGCGAAACCCTTCGGCGGCGAGCAGCAGCGCCGGCAAAGCTCGCGTGCAGCAAAGCCGTCATCCAGGCGCTGTGCTACCAGTGCTCTCTCTGATATGGTGGCGTGTAGCCGCAGTTCAATTGATAGCTGGATTTGTCAATCAATTTGGGATTCTTGTCTCTGCGTTTGCAAGAAATGTTCAAAATAAATACCAATGAGATATTGAATAAGCTACGAGTGGTACTAACGGGGTGAACATTTATCCCATGCCTTTTTAGATTAGATGAGTATTTTTATTAATACTGTGTCCCAGTTCCCACAGAAGATCTATTGGTGCCATGCGGGACTTGGCTCGCAAAACTTTCGAATACCTACTTTTGATAACTGCAATGGAACTCTTCACTGTTCTTGTCATTTGGCCTTGCTCAGCGACCAACTCCTCTAGATTTGTCATCTACCTAGGATGGCAAAGTGACTTTGAGTTATACGTATGGTAGAACAGTGGCCTACCAATATAATTGCACATTTACGGTGGACTCATTTTGCACTGCCAAATTTCTATATTTTCGTATGTCGCGCCGGCTCCCCGCCATTGGATTCGCCATTCCGCCATTGGAGAGCCATTGACCTTTCATAGTGGTTTGATGGGCATTTCAGGAAGCTTCGTATAGATCGGCCAACAAGTGCTCCCTCACCCTCTGAATCCGTTCATTGTCGGTGCCAATATCTAAAGCCATTTTTAGGCACAGGGGCAACACGTTTGAGAAAGGTGTTCGGCGATAAATTGCCGCAAGCATGGTGTTTTATAAATCAGCTAGAATATAGTCATTTGAGGAGACCATGGCCTCTCAACCTCCGATAAGATTTGGATTGCCTACGTACACATGGACGTCGAAAGCGGGGGGATGATGAGACGCGTCCCCCTACTCGCGGATCAGAGGGGGACGGTCCCGCAAAAACTTGGTGACTCGTCCTAGGTTTTTATTTGGATCCTCTTATTACTTGCGTTTACCTTCGTTAATTGCGTGGAATTATGCAACCCAACTCGCTAAGTTTGTCGGTGAAGTGTATTGCCAGTATCGTTTTCAGATACAGCCCATTCGCTCCAAATTTTGCGCCCCAGCGCCCCTCCCCGCCTCTGGTCGTCCCGAGTCATGGTCCGTCCCCACCGGTAAAAATTCCGCGGCGACGCCCCTGCCTCTGCACCGCAGTCTCACATTTTGCGGCGCCCGTCATCGAAGTGATCGAGCTTCATATGTGTAGGTGGGGGTGGACAGGGGCGGACGCACGAGTGCTGTTTGGGGGGGGGGTGGGGCAACGCAGGAGAAATAGTAAAAACATAGTATTGTTAAAAGATCGGTAAAAAATTGCCATTTTGGGGGGCATGGCCTCTGCCCCCTCCGTACGCAGATGCAGGAGGGCAGGTGCTCCCCATCAACCCTCGTCGCCCCTGAAATGGTCACGGCGTCGCCTTGGAAGGCCAATGGTGTCCCCTGAAACGTCGCTTCTTACCCTCCCCCCATTGATGCAAAAATCCGTGCCCACGGAAATGATTTTGCGCCCACCTGATAAGTTCTGCCGGTCAAAAGTGACACCCCCTGGTCCGGATGGTGCCCCCCCTCACCCGATCGACAATCTTGAATCCGCCTAAGCCCCTCTGCGTCTGCCAATGGGGGCGGGGAGGGGTGGGTAATGTTCTATTCACTCTCCTCCCCTTGGAAGTTGGATCCGTCGCTGCTCCGGACATTTTTACTTTTACCCGATTATATGATGACGGGAGTATGGTCACTGGCGGCGGAACGGGGGGGGCACCGGGGCACGGTACCCTCCCTTAAATCATAAATTTTAACAATAACCCAATGGCGTTGACTGGAAAGAAATGGGTTGAAACATAAGCGGATCCAGGATTGCTGATCGGGGGGGGGGGCGTTTCCGGGTGGGCGCCATCCGGCCCGGGGGTGCCACTTTTGACCGGAAAAACCTATCAGATGGGCGCAAAATTCTATCGGTGGGCGCCGATTTTCGCATCCTGGAGGGGGAACAAGCGACATTTCAGGGGGGCGAGAGTCGATCGGGGGAACGCGCCCCCCCCTTTCACCCCTGCATCCGCCTATGGGTTGAAAAGCTCATGGTGCCCGCGCCCCTTACATTTGGACGTTCCACCGTTGCTGAGTATGGTAGAAATCCGTCGGAATATATGTATTTTCCACCGTTCCGCATATTATTTTTATGCGAATGCTACTTTTCCAAGGTACTATTACCTCTCCAATTTTTTATCAAGCGTCGGTGAAAATTCAGTGCACTAGAATAGTCTCCGCTGATGGCATTGCTAAAATTACGTCGAACTGCATCCTTTACTTTACGTTTGCGCTCTTTGCTTGTCCCATTTGAGCATCTCCGGAATACGAGGTTCAATCATCAGCTGGCATGAAATTGTTTTGATGTCACGTGACCGTGCCTCCCTGCATCACAAGTAATTAGAGTACCGTAAAATCCGAGTTTACAATAAGAGTATTATGTTTCTGTTTTTGGACCATGGGTGGATCCAGGGAATAAGTAGGCTAGGTGCCCCCCCCTCACCCTTCTCCCGCCATCCCCCTCCCCCAACCCCCAATCGACCATCGGCGCCCTCTGAAATTGTAAAGACACGCCTCTCAAGGTCGATGACGCTCCCTGAAATGTCGCTTTCCATACGCGGATCCAGGATTGCCTATCGGGAGCGAGGTGGAAGGGGAAATTTCCTGGTGGGCGCTATCTACACCAGGTACGCCACTTTTGGCCGGAAAACCTATCAAGTCGGCGCTAAAACCTATCAGTAGACCCCGATACCTGCATCTCGGGGAAAACAACATTTCAGGGGGTGCCATCGAACTTTCCAGGGGTTTCCGGGACAATTTCAGGGGGCGCTAAGATTCTACGGGGGGCACCTGTCCCCTTTCCCCCTTGGATCCGCCTTTGTCGTTTCGGGGGGGGCACGGAGGTGGGGTCGTTACGGGTGTGGGGGTAAGAAGCTCGAGCATAAGCGGATCCAGGACATCAGCATGGGGGTAGGGGCTAAAGAGTTCGAGCATAGGCAGACCCAGGACATCAGTACGAGGGTGGGACTAGGGAGTTAGAGCATAGGCGGATCCAGGACATGAGTACGAGGGTCGGGCTAGGGAGTTAGAGTATAGGCGGATCCAGGACATCGGTACAAGGGTCGGGCTAGGGAGTTAGAGCATAGGCGGATCCAGGACATTAGTACGGGGACGGGGTTAAGCAGCTGAGCATTAGCGGATTCAGGACATCAGTACGGGGTGAGACTCGGGAGTTCCAGCATAGGCGGATCCAGGACATCAGTAGGGGGTAGGGGCTACGGAGTTCGAGCATAGGCGGATCCAGGATATTAGTACGGGGATGGGGCGAAGGAGATCGAGCATAGGCGGATCTAGGACATCTGTACGGGGGTGGAGATAAGGAGCTCGAGCATAGGCTGATCCAGGACATCAGTATGGGTGTGGGGCTAGGGAGCTCGAGCAGAGGCGGATCTAGGACATCAGTACGGCGGTGGGGCTAAAGGGCTTGAGTATAGGCGAATCAAGGACGGCTAAAGGGCTTGAGTATAGGCGAATCAAGGACATCAGTACGGGGGTGAGGCTAAGGAGCTCAAGCATAAGCCGATTCAGGACATCAGAACGTGGGTACGGGCTAAAGAGTTCGAGCATAGGCGGATCCAGGACATCAGTACGGGGGTGGGGCTAAGAAGCTCGAGCATAAGCGGATTCAGCTGATCAGTACGGGGGTGGGGCTCGGGAGCTCGAGCATAGGCGGATCTAGGACATCAGTACGGTGGTGGGGCTCGGGCGTTCCAGCATAGGCGGATCCAGGACATTAGTAGGGTGGTAGGGGCTAAGGAGTTCGAGTATAGGCGAATCCAGGGCAGTACGGAGGTGGGGCTACGGAGTTCGAGCATAGGCAGATCCAGGACATCAGTTCGGGGGTGGGGCTAAGGAGCTCGAGCATAGGCGGATCCAGGACATCAGTGCAGGGGTGTGGCTCCGGAGCTCGAGTAAAGGCGGATCCAGGACATCAGTGGGGGGGGGTAGGGGCTACGGAGTTCGAGCATAGGCGGATCCAGGACATGAGTAAGGGGTGGGGTAAGGAGCTCGAGCATAGGCGGATCCAGGAAATCAGTGGGGGGGGGTAGGGGCTACGGAGTTCGAGCATAGGCGGATCCAAGACATCAGGAAGAAGGTGTGGTAAGGAGCTCGAGCATGGGCGGATCCAGGACATCAGTAGGGGGTAGGGGCTAAGGAGTTCGAGCATATGCGGATCCAGGACATCAGTACGGGAGGTGGGGCTAAGAAGTTCGAGCATAGGCGGATCCAGGACATCAGTACGGGGGTGGGGCTAAGGAGCTCCAGCAAAGGCGGATCCAGGCCTCAGTACGGGGGTGGGGCTAAGGAGCTCCAGCATAGGCGGATCCAGGACATCAGTACGGTGGTGGGGCTCGGGCGTTCCAGCATAGGCGGATCCAGGACATTAGTAGGGTGGTAGGGAATAAAGAGTTTGAGTATAGGCGAATCCAGGGCAGTACAGAGGTGGGGCTACGGAGTTCGAGCATAGGCAGATCCAGGACATCAGTTCGGGGGTGGGGCTAAGGAGCTCGAGCATAGGGGATCCAGGACATCAGTGCAGGGGTGTGGCTCCGGAGCCTGAGTAAAGGCGGATCCAGGACATCAGTACGGGGGTGGGGCTAAGGAGATCGAGCATAGGTGGATCCAGGACATCTGTACGGGAGTGGGGCTAAAGAGCTGGAGTATAGGCGGATCCAGGACATCAGGATGGGTGTGGGGCTAAGGAGCTCGAGCAGAGGCGGATCCAGGGCATCAGTACGGGGGTGGGGCTAAGGGGTTCGAGTATAGGCGGATAAAGGACATCAGTACAGAGGTGGGGCTAAGGAGCTCAAGCATAAGCGGATTCAGGACATCAGCAGAGGGGTAGGGGCTAAAGAGTTCGGGCATAGGCGGATCCAGGACATCAGTACGGGGGTGAGGCTTAGGAGCTCGAGCATAAGCGGAGCCAGGATATCAGTACGGGGTTAGAGGCTAAGGGGTTTGAGCATAGGCGGATCCAGCATATCGGTACGGGGATGGGGCTAGGAGATCCAGCATAGGCGGATCCAGGACATCTGTACGGAGATGGGGCTAAGGAGCTCGAGCATAGGTGGATCCAGGACATCAGTATGGGTGTCGGGCTAAGGAGCTCGAGCAGAGGCGGATCCAGGACATCAGTACGGGGCCGGGGCTAAGGGGCTCGAGTATAGGTGGATCAAAGACATCAGTACGGGGGTGGGGCTAGGGAGCTCGAGCATAAGCGGATCCAGGACATCAAGAGGCTAAAGAGTTAAAACAGGTAGGGGCTAAAGAGTTAAAACATAAGCGGATCCTGGACATCAGTACGGGAGTGGGGCTAAGGAGCTCGAGCATAAGCGGATTCAGGACATCAGTACGGGGGTGGGGCTAAGGAGATCGAGGATAGGTGGATCCAGGACATCTGTACGGGAGTGGGGCTAAAGAGCTGGAGTATAGGCGGATCCAGGACATCAGTATGGGTGTGGGGCTAAGGAGCTCGAGCAGGGGCGGATCCAGGGCATCAGTACGGGGGTGGGGCTAAGCGGTTCGAGTATAGGCGGATAAAGGACATCAGTACAGAGGTGGGGCTAAGGAGCTCAAGCATAAGCGGATCCAGGACATCAAGAGGCTAAAGAGTTAAAACAGGTAGGGGCTAAAGAGTTAAAACATAAGCGGATCCTGGACATCAGTACAGGAGTGGGGCTAAGGAGCTCGAGCATAAGCGGATTCAGGACATCAGTACGTGGGTGGGGCTCGGGAGCTCGAGCATAGGCGGATCCAGGACATCATTAGGGATAGGGGCTAAGGAGTTCAAGCATAGGCGGGTCCAGGGCAGTATAGAGGTGGGGCTACGGAGTTCGAGCATAGGCAGATCCAGGACATATGTAAGGGGTTGGGGTAAGGAGCTCGAGCATAGGCGGATCCAGGACATCAGTTCGGCGGTGGGGCTGAGGTCTCGAGCTGGGGCATAACTCGGTAACAAATAGGCTGAATTTGGTGAAAATCTGCAGGTATGGGTGAAATACCGTCGGAAAACCCATTATATTTTATATTGTATCTCCTTTCTTCTCGTCATGCCCAGTCTTTGCTTAACAAAACAAACATTATGCGTGTGTTTATTTATTTGATGATATAAACAGAGGGCAAGCGTGGTGCAGTATGCAGAGACATGCTAATTTAGGAAAACATGGGCCTAGACAGTGGATTGAATGGAGCCATAATGAGAACACAAAACCTAAAACTCCAACATTGCGTTGTTATAAGTATCAAACTGCTGAAAAAACTCGCCTGTCAATCGAACTGATTGACTAACATACATTGTCACCAGCTTCTCCTGCGCCAGAGCGGCACCTGCCGAGGCCGCAGGCCGAGGTTGTTGTTGTTGTTGTTGTCTGTTCTGAGCGCTGGTATCAGAGACCTAAAACTTTTGTGGATAGAAGGCACTTCCAAATGAATAAGCACCACGGTTGTCAATTTTCAAAATTTTCAAAATTTTGCCCAGAATTTTGCATTATGTGATTTTTAACTTTTATTTTTGTATTTTTTGCTAATTCATCTAGACTCTTCAAACATGCACCCTTTTACATCAGGGAAATTTGTAGTTCACACAAAAAGTTGAAAAGAAAAAGCTTTAAATTTAGGGCTCTAAATTAGCTTTTAAACTTTGCACCCTAAATTTGGCATAAAACTCATGGTCTAAACTACAGGCTCGAAATATCTGAAGCTACAGCAGTTCAGGTTCTGAGTCAAATATCAACTTAAAGGCCGGTTTGTGCAGTACTGCACAAACACAGAAACAAAACAAAAACGGAAATTTAAGGGTCCTTTTTGGCCCATTCCGTGAAGGTCTGCATTTCCCAAAATATCATTCAAACCCTTATATCTTCCGATCTAATTGATAAAAATTAGTTCCCATTTCAGATAATAAGAGAGAATAGCCTCCTTTATTATATATTTAGAGATAAAAACTTTCGGACTGAAACTTTTTATTTTATAGGCAAAGATAAAATACAAGTTTTTAACATTTTTATTCTCAGCCCCCTGGTTTCCAGACCATGATAGCTACGGTATTGAACTTAACACGGCTGGATAGAAAACTTCGTTGCCGTCATTTTTCTCACTCATACCCCCCACTTATCTCTTACGGCTTCCGCGCTATAAGCCGTAAAGTACATTTCAAAGTGGTAATTTTATCAGTTCATTTTTGCTTCACACCGGGGTTTAGGGTGGTTAGAGTCATTGGAGGGAAATGAAATTTTGCATGCAGCTAGGTAAGAGACATACGTCGACATTCCATCTGCATAGATATCAATGAAACACCAAGTTACCTTTACAAACATGCCGTTTCTCCACGCAACGTTGTAGCAAATCACCACGCGTCACACCTGCGTCCACGCCGCGGCAACGCCGGCGATCGGCGCGGCCGTTTCTGTTTATTGATGGTCTGGTAAAAAAGTACCCATTACTACCCATAATGCATCACAAGTAATTAGAGTACCGTAAAATCCGAGTTTACAATAAGAGTATTATGTTTCTGTTTTTGGACCATGGGTGGATCCAGGGAATAAGTAGGCTAGGTGCCCCCCCTCACCCTTCTCCCGCCATCCCCCTCCCCAACCCCCAATCGACCATCGGCGCCCTCTGAAATTGTAAAGACACGCCTCTCAAGGTCGATGACGCTCCCTGAAATGTCGCTTTCCATACGCGGATCCAGGATTGCCTATCGGGAGCGAGGTGGAAGGGGAAATTTCCTGGTGGGCGCTATCTACACCAGGTACGCCACTTTTGGCCGGAAAACCTATCAAGTCGGCGCTAAAACCTATCAGTAGACCCCGATACCTGCATCTCGGGGAAAACAACATTTCAGGGGGTGCCATCGAACTTTCCAGGGGTTTCCGGGACAATTTCAGGGGGCGCTAAGATTCTACGGGGGCACCTGTCCCCTTTCCCCCTTGGATCCGCCTTTGTCGTTTCGGGGGGGCACGGAGGTGGGGTCGTTACGGGTGTGGGGGTAAGAAGCTCGAGCATAAGCGGATCCAGGACATCAGCATGGGGGTAGGGGCTAAAGAGTTCGAGCATAGGCAGACCCAGGACATCAGTACGAGGGTGGGACTAGGGAGTTAGAGCATAGGCGGATCCAGGACATGAGTACGAGGGTCGGGCTAGGGAGTTAGAGTATAGGCGGATCCAGGACATCGGTACAAGGGTCGGGCTAGGGAGTTAGAGCATAGGCGGATCCAGGACATTAGTACGGGGACGGGGCTAAGCAGCTGAGCATTAGCGGATTCAGGACATCAGTACGGGGTGAGACTCGGGAGTTCCAGCACAGGCGGATCCAGGACATTAGTAGGGGGTAGGGGCTACGGAGTTCGAGCATAGGCGGATCCAGGATATTAGTACGGGGATGGGGCGAAGGAGATCGAGCATAGGCGGATCTAGGACATCTGTACGGGGGTGGAGATTAGGAGCTCGAGCATAGGCTGATCCAGGACATCAGTATGGGTGTGGGGCTAGGGAGCTCGAGCAGAGGCGGATCTAGGACATCAGTACGGCGGTGGGGCTAAAGGGCTTGAGTATAGGCGAATCAAGGACGGCTAAAGGGCTTGAGTATAGGCGAATCAAGGACATCAGTACGGGGGTGAGGCTAAGGAGCTCAAGCATAAGCCGATTCAAGACATCAGAACGTGGGTAGGGGCTAAAGAGTTCGAGCATAGGCGGATCCAGGACATCAGTACGGGGGTGGGGCTAAGAAGCTCGAGCATAAGCGGATTCAGCTGATCAGTACGGGGGTGGGGCTCGGGAGCTCGAGCATAGGCGGATCTAGGACATCAGTACGGTGGTGGGGCTCGGGCGTTCCAGCATAGGCGGATCCAGGACATTAGTAGGGTGGTAGGGGCTAAGGAGTTCGAGTATAGGCGAATCCAGGGCAGTACGGAGGTGGGGCTACGGAGTTCGAGCATAGGCAGATCCAGGACATCAGTTCGGGGGTGGGGCTAAGGAGCTCGAGCATAGGCGGATCCAGGACATCAGTGCAGGGGTGTGGCTCCGGAGCTCGAGTAAAGGCGGATCCAGGACATCAGTGGGGGGGAGGGGTAGGGGCTACGGAGTTCGAGCATAGGCGGATCCAGGACATGAGTAAGGGGTGGGGTAAGGAGCTCGAGCATAGGCGGATCCAGGACATCAGTGGGAGGGGTGTAGGGGCTACGGAGTTCGAGCATAGGCGGATCCAAGACATCAGGAAGAAGGTGTGGTAAGGAGCTCGAGCATGGGCGGATCCAGGACATCAGTAGGGGGTAGGGGCTAAGGAGTTCGAGCATATGCGGATCCAGGACATCAGTACGGAGGTGGGGCTAAGAAGTTCGAGCATAGGCGGATCCAGGACATCAGTACGGGGGTGGGGCTAAGGAGCTCCAGCAAAGGGGGATCCAGGACATCAGTGCAGGGGTGTGGCTCCGGAGCCTGAGTAAGGGCGGATCCAGGACATCAGTACGGGGGTGGGGCTAAGGAGATCGAGCATAGGTGGATCCAGGACATCTGTACGGGAGTGGGGCTAAAGAGCTGGAGTATAGGCGGATCCAGGACATCAGTATGGGTGTGGGGCTAAGGAGCTCGAGCAGAGGCGGATCCAGGGCATCAGTACGGGGGTGGGGCTAAGGGGTTCGAGTATAGGCGGATAAAGGACATCAGTACAGAGGTGGGGCTAAGGAGCTCAAGCATAAGCGGATTCAGGACATCAGCAGAGGGGTAGGGGCTAAAGAGTTCGGGCATAGGCGGATCCAGGACATCAGTACGGGGGTGAGGCTTAGGAGCTCGAGCATAAGCGGAGCCAGGATATCAGTACGGGGTTAGAGGCTAAGGGGTTTGAGCATAGGCGGATCCAGCATATCGGTACGGGGATGGGGCTAGGAGATCCAGCATAGGCGGATCCAGGACATCTGTACGGAGATGGGGCTAAGGAGCTCGAGCATAGGCGGATCCAGGACATCAGTATGGGTGTCGGGCTAAGGAGCTCGAGCAGAGGCGGATCCAGGACATCAGTACGGGGCCGGGGCTAAGGGGCTCGAGTATAGGTGGATCAAAGACATCAGTACGGGGGTGGGGCTAAGGAGCTCGAGCATAAGCGGATCCAGGACATCAAGAGGCTAAAGAGTTAAAACAGGTAGGGGCTAAAGAGTTAAAACATAAGCGGATCCTGGACATCAGTACGGGAGTGGGGCTAAGGAGCTCGAGCATAAGCGGATTCAGGACATCAGTACGGGGGTGGGGCTAAGGAGATCGAGGATAGGTGGATCCAGGACATCTGTACGGGAGTGGGGCTAAAGAGCTGGAGTATAGGCGGATCCAGGACATCAGTATGGGTGTGGGGCTAAGGAGCTCGAGCAGGGGCGGATCCAGGGCATCAGTACGGGGGTGGGGCTAAGCGGTTCGAGTATAGGCGGATAAAGGACATCAGTACAGAGGTGGGGCTAAGGAGCTCAAGCATAAGCTGATCCAGGACATCAAGAGGCTAAAGAGTTAAAACAGGTAGGGGCTAAAGAGTTAAAACATAAGCGGATCCTGGACATCAGTACAGGAGTGGGGCTAAGGAGCTCGAGCATAAGCGGATTCAGGACATCAGTACGTGGGTGGGGCTCGGGAGCTCGAGCATAGGCGGATCCAGGACATCATTAGGGGTAGGGGCTAAGGAGTTCAAGCATAGGCGGGTCCAGGGCAGTATAGAGGTGGGGCTACGGAGTTCGAGCACAGGCAGATCCAGGACATATGTAAGGGGTTGGGGTAAGGAGCTCGAGCATAGGCGGATCCAGGACATCAGTTCGGTGGTGGGGCTGAGGTCTCGAGCTGGGGCATAACTCGGTAACAAATAGGCTGAATTTGGTGAAAATCTGCAGGTATGGGTGAAATACCGTCGGAAAACCCATTATATTTTATATTGTATCTCCTTTCTTCTCGTCATGCCCAGTCTTTGCTTAACAAAACAAACATTATGCGTGTGTTTATTTATTTGATGATATAAACAGAGGGCAAGCGTGGTGCAGTATGCAGAGACATGCTAATTTAGGGAAACATGGGCCTAGACAGGGGATTGAATGGAGCCATAATGAGAACACAAAACCTAAAACTCCAACATTGCGTTGTTATAAGTATCAAACTGCTGAAAAAACTCGCCTGTCAATCGAACTGATTGACTAACATACATTGTCACCAGCTTCTCCTGCGCCAGAGCGGCACCTGCCGAGGCCGCAGGCCGAGGTCTGTTTTTGTCGGTTCTGAGCGCTGGTATCAGAGACCTAAAACTTTTGTGGATAGAAGGCACTTCCAAATGAATAAGCAGGACGGTTGTCAATTTTCAAAATTTTCAAAATTTTGCCCGGAATTTTGCATTATGTGATTTTTAACTTTTATTTTTCTATTTTTTGCTAATTCATCTAGACTCTTCAAACTTGCACCCTTTTACATCAGGGAAATTTGTAGTTCACACAAAAAGTTGGAAAGAAAAAGCTTTAAATTTAGGCCTCTAAATTAGCTTTTAAACTTTGCACCCTAAATTTAGCATAAAACTCATGGTCTAAACTACAGGCTCGAAATATCTGAAGCTACAGCAGTTCAGGTTCTGAGTCAAATATCAACTTAAAGTTCGGTTTGTGCAGTACTGCACAAACACAGAAACAAAACAAAAACGGAAATTTAAGGGTCCTTTTTGGCCCATTCCGTGAAGGTCTGCATTTCCCAAAATATCATTCAAACCCTTATATCTTCCGATCATATTGATAAAAATTAGTTCCCATTGCAGATAATAAAAGAGAATAGCCTCCTTTATTATATATTTAGAGATAAAAACTTTCAGACTGAAACTTTTTATTTTATAGGCAAAAATAAAATATAAGTTTTTAAAATTTTTATTCTCAGCCCCCTGGTTTCCAGACCATGATAGCTACGGTATTGAACTTAACACGGCTGGATAGAAAACTTCGTTGCCGTCATTTTTCTCACTCATACCCCCCACTTATCTCTTACGGCTTCCGCGCTATAAGCCGTAAAATGCATTTCAAAGTGGTAATTTTATCAGCTCATTTTTGCTTCACACCGGGGTTTAGGGTGGTTAGAGTCATTGGAGGGAAATGAAATTTTGCATGCAGCTAGATAAGAGACATATGTCGACATTCCATCTGCATATATATCAATGAAACACCAAGTTACCTTTACTAACATGCCGTTCCTCCACGCATCGTTGTAGCAAATCACCACGCGTCACCCCTGCGTCCACGTCGCGGCAACGCCGGCGATCGGTGCGGCCGTTTCTGTTTATTTATGGTCTGGTAAAAAAGTACCCAACACTACCCATAATGCATCACAAGTATTTAGAGTACCGTAAAAGTCTGAGTTTACAATAAGAGAATTATGTTTCTGTTTTTGGACCATGGGTGGATCCAGGAAATAAGTAGGCTAGGTGCCCCCCCCACCCTTCTCCCCCATCCCCTCCGCCAACCCCCAATCGACCATCGGCGCCTTCTGAAATTGTAAAGACACGCTTCTCAAGGCGAATGACGCTCCCTGAAATGTCGCTTCCCATACGCGGATCCAGGATTGCCTATCGGGGGCGAGGTGGAAGGGGAAACTTCCTGGTGGGCGCTATCTACACTAGGGACGCCACTTTTGGCCGGAAAAACCTATCAAGTAGGCGCTAAAACCTATCAGTAGACCCCGATACCTGCATCTCGGGGAAAACGACATTTCAGGGGGTGCCATCGAACTTTCCAGGGGTTTCCGGGACAATTTCAGGGGGCGCTAAGATTCTATGGGGGGCACCTGTCCCCTTTCCCCTTGTATCCGCCTATGTCGTTTCGGGGGCGGGGGGCGCGGAGGTGGGGCGTTACTGGTGTGGGGGTAAGAAGATCGAGCATAAGCGGATCCAGGACATCAGCATGGGGGTAAGGGCTAAAGAGTTCGAGCATAGGCGGACCCAGGACATCAGTACGAGGGTGGGGCTAGGGAGTTAGAGCATAGGCGGATCCAGGACATCGGTACGAGGGTCGGGCTAGGGAGTTAGAGCATAGGCGGATCCAGGACATCGGTACGAGGGTCGGGCTAGGGAGTTAGAGCATAGGCGGATCCAGGACATTAGTACGGGGATGGGGCTAAGCAGCTGAGCATTAGCGGAATCAGGACATCAGTACAGGGTGAGACTCGGGAGTTCCAGCATAGGCGGATCCAGGACATCAGTAGGGGGTAGGGGCTACGGAGTTCGAGCATAGGCGGATCCAGGATATTAGTACGGGGATGGGGCTAAGGAGCTCGAGCAGAGGCAGATCTAGGACATCAGTACGGCGGTGGGGCTAAGAAGCTCGAGCATAAGCGGATTCAGCTGATCAGTACGGGGGTGGGGCTCGGGAGCTCGAGCATAGTCGGATCCAGGACATCAGTAGGGGGTGGGGGGCTAAGTAGTTCGAGCATAGGCGGATCCAGGGCAGTACAGAGGTGGGGCTACGAAGTTCGAGCACAGGTGGACCCAGGACATCAGTAAGGGGGTGGGGTAAGGAGCTCGAGCATAGGCGGATCCAGGACATCAGTGGGGGGGGGTAGGGGCTACGGAGTTCGAGCATAGGCGGATCCAAGACATCAGGAAGAAGGTGGGGTAAGGAGCTCGAGCATAGGCGGATCCAGGACATCAGTAGGGTGGTAGGGGCTAAGGAGTTCGAGCATATGCGGATTCAGGACATCAGTACGGGTGTGGGGCTCGGGAGCTCGAGCATAGGCGAATCCAGGACATCAGTAGAGGGTCGGGGCTGAGCATAGGCGGTTCCAGGGCAATACAGAGGTGGGGCTAAGGAGCTCGAGCAGAGGCGGATCCAGGACATCAGTACGGGGGTCGGGCTAAGGGGCTCGAGTATAGGCGGATCAAGGACATTAGTACGGGGGTGGGGCTAAGGAGCTCGAGCATATGCGGATCCAGGACATCAGCACGGGGGTGAGGCTAAGGAGCTGGAGCATAGGCGGATCCAGGACATAAGTATGGGTGTGGGGCTAAGGAGCTCGAGCAGAGGCGGATCCAGGACATCAGTATGGGGGGTGGGGCTAAGGAGCTCGAGCAGAGGCGGATCCAGGACATCAGTACGGGGGTGGGGCTAAGGAGATCGAGCATAGGCGGATCCAGGACATCTGTACGGGGGTGGGGCTAAGGAGCTCGAGCATAAGCGGATTCAGGACATCAGTACGTGGGTGGGGCTCGGGAGCTCGAGCATAGGCGGATCCAGGATATCAGTAGGGGTAGAGGCTAAGGACTTCAAGCATAGGCGGATCCAGGGCAGTATAGAGCTGGGGCTACGGAGTTCGAGCATAGGCAGATCCAGGACATATGTAAGGGGGTGGGGTAAGGAGCTCGAGCATAGGCGGATCCAGGACATCAGTTCGGTTGTGGGGCTGAGGTCTCGAGCTGGGGCATAACTCGGTAACAAATAGGCTGAATTGGGTGAAAATCTGCACGTATAGGTGAAATACCGTCGGAAAACCCATCATATTTTATATCGTATCTCCTTTCTTCTCGTCATGCCCAGTCTTTGCTTAACAAAACAAACATTATGCGTGTGTTTATTTCTTTGATGATATGAACAGAGGGCACGCGTGGTGCAGTATGCAGAGACATGCTAATTTAGGAAAACATGGGCCTAGACAGGGGATTGAATGGAGCCATAATGAGAACATAAAACCTAAAACTCCAACACTGCGTTGTTATAAGTATCAAACTGCTGAAAAAAACTCGCCTGTCAATCGAACTGTTTGGCTAACGTACATTGTCACCGGCTTCTCCTGCGCCAGAGCGGCACCTGCCGAGGCCGCAGGCCGAGGTCTACTCCATTGTGCGAAGACTAAACAAAGCGCCTAGTTACGGGAAATCCCGGGAAAGCAGCCTCAGCATCAACTAATCACAACGCTGGAGAAAAACGTTGGCCTTCAACCAATCTAAAATCCTGTTCTATCCGACCGGAAGCCCACATCCCAGCCACAGGGTACTTCCCAGCCAGTAACGTGACATTCCATGATGCTCTCATTTCACACGTAGTCAGTTGTCACCGCTAAGAGCTCGTTCGTGGATTAGACGGGACACGGTGTAGTCAAAGTGCGTAAGACTGGTTGCTGGTGTGGCGGTATGAAGTCCTTAGCCTTTTTATTTATTATTGTGGTGGTAGCATACATAAGCGTCGCCACCGGCAAAAAGTGATGGGGCCAGCCAAACTTCAACCTGATGCTGACAGCAAACTTTCCACGTTAGTGCCAAAAACTTTTCGAATTTGGGCTCCTCGTTGCCATCCGCAGCGGCTGGTTATACAAATTTCCGGTTTACTCCCATTTTGAATGAGATCAGGAAATTGTTAGTAAAAAATTGGTTGGGGGGCTGATTGATGATCCCAAAAAATTATGGTTATGTGGATGAAATCATTCGATGGCCACGTGGGGTTGGAAGGGCACCCCTGGCTTCCTATTAGATGGGTAGTGTGCTAAAAATATTGTGTCAGTCAATATCAAACTGTCAACAATTAGTTTGAAACAGTGACACACGTTGCTTTTTCTGTAGTTTATGACTACCGCTAAGGGTCATTTTAGCCTCAAATCTGGCTTTTGTGGTATTTTTGGCTATTTTAATGGAAATAAAATTTTGCCCCTCTTGGGCCCTTTTTCTAACTCGGTTTGACCTTTTCCGCTGAAACAAAAACCTGAAAGCCCTGGGCAGCATCTATAATCTCTCGACTTGGAACAACTAAACAATGGAGAAACTTTTTATTAACACTAATGCGTCTAAGTTTTATTCAACCCCCTCAAGATGCAGTCTTGACCCCTTGAAGACACTATAATAGCCAGCACAAGAAATGCCCCCCCACTGACTTTTCCTTGAAAAATGCCCTGCCTACAAAACACTGAACTATATTCATCATATATACATATAGTGAAAAAAATTCGTACATATGTTACAGGGAAAGTGCGAAATCCGGGATTTCGCGAACTCCCTAGGGATTTCGCGAAATCACTGACCAGCCAGGGAGTTCACGAAATCCCTAGGAGTTCGCGAAATCCCTGGGTGACCAGGGAGTTCACGAAATCCCTGGACTTAGAAGTCAGGGAGTTCGCGAAATCCCGGATAAACACTCAGGGAGTTCGCGAATTCCCTGACATTTAGTCAGCTCAAGGGTGACTAGCTAGGATTGCGGACTATTGTTCTTATGATTTATTTCAAACAGTAACCGGACATTTTCCGTAAAAATCACGTATAAGGGAGGTTTTAAGCTTTAGGAAGGTTTTAAGCTAAATATAAGGAAGGTCATAATTGTATTGTTGAGGTCGTAGCGATACGTTTATCAAGTTTCGCTTATAAATATTGTACTGCAATAGACACTGGCCCCTGGCGGTTCCAAAACGCCCTGGTTCACTCCTGAAATTGTGTTTCCCACACACTCCCCACAAAATACACCTTCGCCTTTACTGTGATTTGGTACTTGGTTATTTTAAATTCATTATATATTTTGTACGCGGATATAGGGGGGACAAAGGGGGGCAGGTGCCCCGCCCCCCCCGATCGACCCTCGGCGCCCCCTGAAATGGTCACGGCGCCACTTTGAAATGTCACTTTCCATTCCCCGTCCCTAGGGATGTACGAATGGGCGCCCACCGATAGGATTTTTCGCCCACCTGATAGGTTTTTCGGTCAAAAGGCACTCCCCTGGTCCGAATGGCGCCCCCGCCTTCTCCCCCGGGAAGATGCCCCCCCCGATCGGAAATCCTGGATCCGCCTATGATAGATCTGTATATTTAGTATTATACATATACAGTGCATGGAGTCAGCATAACTACCCAAGTATTCGATAAAAAGTGGTCTACGCTATCACCACGTTTCATAATTATGTGACGCTACGGTTATTTTATATCAAATCTACATCACAGAATAACGTTATGGTATTTTGTGTAGGTTGCATTATTATGGAATTTTACCCACAGATACGATAAAGAAAATGGTACGAAATCCATGGCTTGATAACTAGCATAAATCTGGGCATAGCACAGTTAAAAAATGGCAGATATATTTGCGCTACTGAAAAATGGAATAAATGCTCGGCAATGGCGCAACGCACTTACTTTTGAGCAAAACACGCCATCCGAAAAAGAATTTGCCCGACGCTCACATTTTTGAAAACTCATCACGTGTCTTTTGGCTGGTGGTGTCGATGAGGTGCCGGTCACCGAGATCAATTGCAAAGTCTCTTATGACTATGCCTTTTGATGGTTTAAAGTAATCACAGTCAAAAACGTTTGGTATGAGTCTGAAACTAGTTTCGCGGCATGCAATTTTTAAGACGTGCAATGCCAGGGGTCTGAGCCACCTTCACCCTGACGAGGGGGTGGGTTACGCCCCCTCCCCTAAAATATAAAAACTACGCTAATTAGCGAAAAAGTAAATGACGTTAAGTAGCACAGCCTAAGCTTTAAAGGATTCATACATTCTCTATACATTCTTTTGTCGGGTAAAATCTGACGGCATTGGAAGCCAAAAAATGGCATAATATGGATATGGTGATATAACTGAAATACATTTCTTCAGTCCCACCATCTGATGTAGAAGAGATACAATATATATGGATTCACTATCTGAAGCTCTTCTGCAAGCGACGTCGAATGATTAATAATGTGACTATTCTAGGTCAAAGCTAAGATTTGACCTGACCTTGGATCAGGTCAATATCGAATTGGGTCAGAATGCATATCATTAGAACTGCAGAAACAAGACAACCCCAATGATGCCAAAATATACAATTTAGCTCCGTTCCCAACAAAATTATTATGTTTAAACCATTTTACCGATACTTTTCCAACGGTGTCATCATGACTCATAATTGACCTTAGGTCATTGACTTCAGAAGTCCTATAAAGGTGATGTGTACTCAATCGGCCCTTTATTCAATACGAATTTTAGATTGATAAATTAAGCTGTTCCTTGCTCATGTTGTTTTCTTCTTTTTTTTGGAGATGAGGTCACTTGACCTGCACTGATGTCCTGACCTGAAATGACCTGATCCGAAAATGTTGACAGGAGTTGTAAAAAGCTTCAGAAAAAACTGTACTGGGTACAGCAGCGCTGCGCGTAGCCGTTTTAAAGACTGCGAAAAACCCAAGGGGTATGGTTACCCAGCCCCCGCCCCGGCCATGCACGTACTCGGTACGAAGTCGGTCAGGTGCACCAACTGTAAGTACCGTTAGAAACTAAATTCTGAAGCGCTTCTTTCCAACTCACTTATCCAGCATCTACAGAGAGATCATTATCATATCACAACCCTCATTACTACATAAAAGAGAAATGCTGCTTATCTGATGACCATTTCGTATTACAATCTGGAGTAAGGAAAACACAATAATGCTATATTATTTTTTGCATTAAGTTCATTAATGTATTCCAAAACTTTGGCCAATCTTTACAGGTACGGTTCGGCTATACTAAGATAAATTTTCAGAGCTGCAACAACGAAATAATTATTCTGCAAATTAACTTAGACCATATCTCTGTTTTCAGTTTATCAGCATATCAGAAGCGTTATACAGTTTCAGCTATAGCTGAACATAAGCCGACAACTATAGTTGTCGGCATAAACAGGATACGGAATAAAACAGTTGTTACGCATATTTGCCATGTGCTATCTCATTGCATATTGTCATAACCGTGGCTGGAGCACTTAAGCTTAAAGTGCATTTGCTAGCCCACCGGAATCGACAATAAAATTTCTGAAAGCCTTGGCAATGACCAAACGATGACAGGCGTGCCGCTTCTTACACCGAGAGCTTTTTCGAGGCCGACACTTCCTCCTGAATCACAATATTGTTATTAGAAAATTTGTGGACGTCCGTAGTACATTCCAACATAGACATAGCTAAAATAGACCTTTGTGAAAGTATACCAGTTCTTTGTCCGTTTCTTACGGCACAATACTTTCCATCAGGAGTTTGCTTTGTTAAGGAATTAAGATATTCATTACAGATGACAATGAAAAAGGTAGTGGAATCTCTAGTTTGTTTTGAGCCCCCCCTCCACACCTACGGTTCATATTGCATAAACCATGCACCTCAAGGAAGGCTAGTGACTCGAATAGTTCGCAGCGGGCACAAGGACCCGGTGTGAGGTAGAGCTGAGGGTGTAAAATTAATTTTCAAAAAATAAATATCAGGCCGGCATAAAATCGAGCAAAATACATCATAGAAAGAGAAAACATGGACGGAGAGTGTAAAACCAGATCACTGAAGGATCATTCTTCGGATTTAAACTATATGGCATATTGGCATGTTAGGGATTTCGCGAAATCCCTGAAAAGCATTCAGGTAGTTCGCGAAATCACTGAAGTTTCAGTGAGTTCGCGAAATCCCTAGGGAGTTCGCGAAATCCCTGGTCGGCCAGTGATTTCGCGAACTCCCTAGGGATTTCGCGAACTCCCTGGCTGGTCAGTGATTTCGCGAAATCCCTAGGGAGTTCGCGAAATCCCGGATTTCGCACTTTCCCTGTAACACATATAGCAAATTATGATCAAGTTCATACAAAATTCAAAATGACAGCTAAATGCAAAATTCACGATGAATGAAAGAATGAATGAAGATAAATGATATTATGGAGAAAACTGTGAGACAACATGTGGAATACAGATTTAGAAAGCGTTGCCTGGAAGATGTTTCTCAGCAGTAAGCTTGAGCTGTTTGTCAATGACTGGTAGGTCCTGGTTTACCCAGAGAGCTTCCAGGATCCATAGCTTTTGCTGATTAGTTTGAACCGATAACAAGCATCCTACTCAATCAAGCACAATAACCTGCACCCGAAGAATGGTTCCATGCGACGCAATGTAGTCTATGGGTTCTTCTGCCTTCACAGCGATTGGAAGCAATGGTTAAGATCTTCCACATTGGAGAGGGGTCATGACCCCTGGATCCCTCCCTACACCTATGCCACATATAATGTCCCAATGATCCCGTGTAATTATGAGTCTGGCTGCCTGCAGCACGTAAAGTTGTAGAGGTGATGCCGTTGTTAATATTTATCATGCAAAATGCACTACCAGATGATAATAGATTCCTTCATTGTTTGAAATAGTAGAATAGCCCCATTTACTTTGAATTTAAGCCGTGCAGAAATTTAATCCGTCATTGTTTGAAATAGTAGAATAACCCCATTTACTTTGAATTTAAGCCGTGCAGAAATTTAATACAGAGAGCTTTCAGTAAAATGAAATATGTCAACAGTGGTTTCTTGACCCGCTCTAAAAAAACAGTTCTCCCAGTTCAAAACCGATTATACAAGTGGGGAACTCCATTAAAGCAGATAGACAAACACATCTCAAGCATACACGTTAGGGATCATATTCGATTGACGAGCCCGCAGTTAGATCCCGTCCCGTATAAAACGACATTGCTTCTGGAGTGCTGTACAACAATAAAAATTTGGGTGCTCGACAGACCTAGTGTAAACACCTTTTTCAACAATTTATCCGGCCTTTGGGGGCCAAAAGATAGTTTGGCCCCACTCCAGCGCTTTGGGGGGACGTGACCGGAATGCCTCCCCATGCGTCCGCCAATGTGTATATCAATGTCCGTTCCGAAACGGCATATCTATTCAAAGCGGTCGCTGTGATCAGCTAGCCCAGAGGTTCGGTGTAAAGCTTCCGGTTGAAATAGTATTTTGGCAGTGTGCCATATAAAACGCAGTAGATAAGAAGTGTGACTTTTATCTCTTTTGGAGTGCCCGGAACTCCTAATCATGTCCAAGTAACATTAAGGTATCCCTACAAGTTTGTTTGATTTTGGGGACTATGCCTTAGTAAGTCTTACACAGTGCTTAGGGGGGGTTATAACAATGCTACAGCCTGTCATAATCTAATGTTTAAATAATCATCGTCAAATTTACTCCTTCTCATTTCGATGCCCCAATCATTTCAGGAAATCCACATCCCTGGGAAGGATTCCGTTCAGTGATTTCAGACGGAAGCCAGTAAGCCTCCACGAAATAAGTTTTAAATTCAATAAACAAGAAGGACGAAAACTTAATTCGGAACTATTCTCAATGGAGGTGTTCTGGTAGGTATACAAAAATCACGTGACGCTCAAACTCCTGCATGTAACCTAGATCAATACTGCAATTATGTCCGGCCGGTGTTCTAATAAACATGCGTGATTATGTACGCATCTAGCTATGTAAAACCTACTTAAAGAAACCCCCCCATCCCTTCCCAATGGAGTAACACGACCGATACAGCCCTCGCTTCCTGGAACAAGGAATCTTTAACGTCAGCGACTTGGCGTGCGCATGTGCGTAAGCGCGCGGCACCTCCTCCTGTCAGGAGAGCACTCCGCCGTCGATGTCGGCGTCGGCAACGATGAGCGGCGAGCGTCGCCGCCGATGAATCGATGCATCACACCAGGACAAACATGGGTGACAAAGTGACGCGGAAGTCGAGGAGGGTGCTGGCCCTAGTGGCGACGGCGCCGCCAGGTCGGCCCCAACTCCAGCAGAGCGCTTCTTCAGAGGCCCATCATGAGTTGACTGTCATGTGCAAGTTAGCGATTTGTGCTTTCGGGCGCACAAGCGTGCTAAGGTTAAGCACCAAACTTGTTATGTGTTAATAATTAAGACAGAAAAACGCGATGGAAACAAGAAACCAGGTTTTTTCTATGCTTTTCATCCATATTTACCAAAATAAAGAACATAACAAGGTTCTCTTAAATCAAAACATCCTATACTTCGACAAGAGTTCTTAATAATTCGTCCCATGCGTTGCGTGGGGACTCTGGCGCGATGGAACTGGCCCACAGCAAAATACGAGAAAGTGTTTGAAACACAATTATTTGTATTTACTTCATTAATTATCAGCACATGCAACGCCTTGTGATTACGACTATACGCCCAGACCACAGATATGCAATTGATCCTCCCTGCAATTTATACCTGTATCTGCAGAATTCACCGAATACCTGCTGAGTCGGTGTTTACAATGACCCGACTTTAGCCGTCAAAAGTGTATCTGCTACATTAATGTCTAGAAAAAAACAACTTAAATATCTGTTTAGAAAATATTGCATCCAAGTCAGGGATCTTCCTGCATGCCTTGCAACGCGTTTCACCGCGGACTACATTATAGTCTTATTCATGCTCGATGGGTCTAAATTCTTGTATCACTGAAGCCACATAATACACATCTAGTCAAACATATATGACAAAATTATCACGTGACACAACCAAGCACACTCTTCAAAGGCGACCTTTAAGGTGTTGCTCTCAATGACTCTTAAGCCCGATTGTTAGAACCAACAACGTGACCATAACCATACCACTCAAAGCCAACAGGCCAGATATAACAGAAAAAAGCACAAGCATCCACTCCACAGCTAGCAGGACCTCACAGATGGTGTGGACGATCGTTACCAGGCTGCTCTCCTTCGTCTGCACTTCCCTTGTCAAGTAAAACTGTCTCAGAAGACTGCGAGCATGAGCTGAAACATCACTTCCATCACCTTACGCATCGTACTAAAATTGTACACCCCAGAGCAGATTACTGGACCAGCTGGGGCGAGTACAGCTGAGAAGGTGGCCATTATGACAGTCAGCGCCACGCCTCTGAGCATCTGCATGGTGGCGTAGACGTTACCACTAAGGAGTGTGCTGGCGTCGGCGACGACGGGGACTGTGATCACCGTTTTTGATACATGTTTACCCCAGAAGAACGTTAACGTTTGTTAATTACAACCACGACACTGAATATAATCATAATAACGATAAAATGTGCCACACAGTTCTCCCATAAAAAACGACCAAATAGGAGCTGGCTCAGAAGTATCCTAAAATAAAAAAGTAAAAAATAAATAAATAAAGGTCATCCCTAATTCAGAGATCGGAAACCTATATTGTCACACGCGCGAAGTTGTTGACACGCTCCCGCTAATGAATACAAAAGTCAGGAGACCACCTAACCGTTTTTCTATTTTTGATTCTGGTAGTCTCATGTCATGATTTCAAATACGTATTCGGCAAAATCCTCGTTTGGTTCCTATTTCTAGTATCATTATTTATTTGCCTTTTTTCCCCAACAGATTCCGAAATATCCGACGGCAAATGCCAGGTTTTTAATTTTTGGACCAGCAATGTGCAATGAATCCATCTGCGTGAAGCAATTTGCTTTATTATTATCGTAGCAACTGTAATATCGAAAGACAAATGCAATAACATCAACATACAGCCCAAGGCAGATACATCGACTACCCTGCTCTCTCCGGACAAGTGCAGTTTGCTGGGAAATGCAGCAGCGCCGTGACCTTTTCTTGCAAGATACATTTAGTCAATATCGATGACATACTGGATGAGTTGCGTTACGTTACAAAAAAAGGTTCGAAAATGGTCCCACACTCACCTCGCAAAACTAGATAACAGACCTGGAATTCAGGAGACCCTGTCAGAGACTGCGGCTGCTCAGCCGGTGGCAGCACTTATCTATCGCTGATCTACAATAGAGTGGCGCGGTTATCCGGCCCGCACGTGCTGCCCGCCCCTCTCCTCTCCTCTACGCACTGTTCTATCAATGGAATCTACCAGTTAATCTTCCAAGCTGCGACTGTTGACCAATGGAACAGAAGAACTGCGGCAGAGGACAGGCTGTAAGCAAGTATTCCTGAGTGTACTTAAGTCCGGGGAAGACCTGGGTGTGATCCGGAGATTTGTTTTAACCCCGGACTTTTGCCGCACCAATGTTGCGGATATAGCCCGCCCGCAGCCGGCGTTATTTGATCCGACGCCGGGCCAAATTGCTTGCTGGGCAACGCTAAAAACAGAGGAGTTACGCGATCTTAATTGTCCATTTTCAAGCAATACCCCCAAAATTAAACGAATTAAATAATCACGCTGTTGGCTAAAGGCTCTATCGAAGATAAAGCTTAGAGATAGAGCCACTTTACGTGACAAACCTAAGAAGCATGCGCGCCAGAAGTTCGCCAATAGGATTTCGATGATTCAACCTTTCGAATCTACCCATGAAACAACCAACAACAAAAGCAGGCAAATGGTCTAATTTTTGCACACATTAGCATTCTTATACACTAACTAGATCCTTTTACATTAGTTGGCTAACTGACATTTGAACACTTCCGCTTGAAAAGGCTTCCATTTTATGAACACCTTCTAGCGAGTTTCTATTTTTCAAGGCCAGCAGTGAAATGTATAAATATATTGGATAAGTGAGTGAGGAAAGTTTTATGGATATATTATACATTGAGCAAAGGCGGGACCTGATACAAGACTCGAGAACAAATAAAGATCTGCACATCCAAGACAGATCATTCTTCAGCAACACATTTGGCCCTACGCGAGTAAACCCCGGATTTCAAAGCTTGAACAATATTTCAAAGAGCCGTAAGCTGTTATAGGAACCAGCGAAATATAACTCACAAAGTACGTAATCTAGCAAATGCGGCGTGCATTCTTCAACGTCATTTGTCATGCCGCCTGGTCTCATAATACCCTCGAATGCTGTGGAATACTCCAGAATATCCCTGAATGGAGTCACTTGGCACTCGTTAATCTTCGCTTTGCGACGTGGATGGACAAAGAAACGGCCTTTGACAGCTGACGGCGCGCGGCACGCATGCGGAGCCCGGTTGAGACGTGAGCCCTCGAGCCGATGGTGACGGCCGCACAGCGTGAACGACACAAAAGCCTCAGTCCACAGCCGCTCCGCCGAATATCAACAATTCTCTCTGCGCCAGTCTGAAAACAGACTGCTTCAAGGCAGAACCGGTTGGAAGATACACACTGTTGGCTCTGGGACGCCTGACAAATTCCCTGATTTATCAGAGTTCTTGAAGTGTAATAATGAGGCCCTTCGTGACTTCTCAGCACAACACAATAATTGCCTTTTTAGCGCGTAGAGCCGGGACTAGAAAAACCGATGGCGTGTGGGCTCCGCCAGTTACTACGCCGCAATGAATCGACTACACGCTACCATGCAACTCAAAAGCACCCCGATTATCAAAAGAAAACGACCTGACGAATTGGATACCGATCCTTCCGCGGCAGGCATCCGGATGGGGGGGTAAGATTAACACGCGCAGTGGAGAGGTGCCTGGCGTCAGCGCGCAGTGGAGGGCGGTCCTTAACACGCGCATTGACGAGGGTCTGAGCCACCTTCGCATTGACGGGGGGGGCAGCTAAGATCTCGAGAACCACGGTAGGTAGCGAAAACAGTAAACGGCGTTGGTTTGCCCATCCACTTCTCCATCGAAAACATTTGAACCATTTTTTGTCAGATCACATTTAAGGTCACGAGAGGTCAAAACATGCCGTCATAGGGATAACATGTAAATTCAGTTTTTCGGCCATTACATCTGAACAAGTAAAGATAGAACAAAACGACTGGAACTGTATGAATCCTCTCAGCAAACCGAATCGAATGATATATAATTTGACCTTGCTAGGTCAAACCAAGGATTTGAACTGACCTGAGGTCAGGTCAGGGTCAAATTATATAAAAAGCATATCATCAGAACCGCAAAGCCCAGGCGAGTCTAATGCAGCTAAAATAAATGCTCTATCACCATCCGTTGCTGAGTTATTCCGTAAAAAACAATTTTTCCATGTATTTCCAATGGAGAGGTCATGCCTCGTACCTGACCTTAGGTCATCGATATAAAAAATACCGGAACATGTTTTAGAGAACTCGGTAGGGCCATTATGTGATATGAGTTTCAATCGGATAAGTTCACCCTGCTCCGATTTATGTTATCTTAAACTTTTTTGAGGCCGGGTTACTTGACCTGTATTGGTGACCTGACCTGACATGACCTAACCTTAAAATGTTCACAGAAATTGTAAAAATGATGAGGGAAAAGGCATGCCAAGTACGGCGGCGCGTAGCGCCGCCGTTTTTCTGCTATTTCCGAAAAACCCGAGGGGGCGGGTACCCGCCCCCGCCAATGCGGGTGTTAAGCGCCTCCCCTGAGATCTCGGATCAAAGATGGTTAAAAAAACTCCCGTTGGCGGGTGTGTGGGGGCGATATTAATCCACCTTGTTACAAGGTTTCATTAACCTAGGTCAATATCTTTAAGGTCAAACAAGGTGGTAAATGTCAAATCTGAGCCGTGCTGGGCACCTATTTGGAAATGCCGTGATTATGCGAAACCCGAGAATACATAAAAAAGGGCTAAGTTCTTAGAGGGAGAGTTCCGCACAATATTCTCTGAAATTTTGATGTCAAGGTCATTGGATGTCAATGACCTATGACGTAGCAGTATGACATATTCCCAATAATGTATAATATAACTGACACTATAGCAGCCTTTGAGCGGGAAATGGGGTTTGACCTTGAAAAAGACCTTCGACTTTGACCTGTGACCTTGAAAATGACCTTGAGTAGTCTTAACCATGAATTCATAGCATAAAATACGTCATACTGAATAATATCATCTGACCGGAATACTGGGGTCAATGCCCTTGAATTGTGGCCTTTGACCTTTACCTTGACCCTCATTTTGGTTGACCTTGACACATAACCTTATCATATGACGTTATGCCGTCACCACTCGGCCAACAGTGCAGGCAAACTGGTGCGACCGCGCGATTGCGACGGTCTCAAAATATAGGTCTGACTTTGAAAGTCTGTAAGTTAAAAAAACTATTGACCGATTTTCAAAATTCCTTCATCAATCGACGCGCTAATAAATTATCTCAAATGTGACCAAGTTGCGTTTTCCTGGCGGGAACCGGTGCTCCGGCTCACTGAGAAAGAAGGTAGGGACACTTTAGGACCCTCTACTGCGAGTGCTAAAGTTAAAAAAATGACGATATAAAAGGCAGATAGCACATCAGTGTCACGCTAGGCAGCTTGAAAACTAGTTATTTATTGATTGCCGATCACACATATTCCACATTTCGTAACAGGTGTGGCTTTTATCCGACCTTCACTATTGAACAGCCTTCTAAAAATTCGGAAGGCCTTGAACAAGGCGAGCAGCGCAGACTGATTGAATCACATTACACTTCCACGCACTCTTCTGTCAAAACACCTGGCCAGATGTTTATTCCACCATCCCGATCAGGTTTCAGAGTGTAAACAGCATCCAGCACACGCAGCGCGAGGGATCCACTCCTCCCTAGAGGGCAGGGAGGGCGACGCTGAATACACAATGCATACCTCTTCCTTCCAATCCACCATTCACATGCGCCATAATTTCAACACAGTGTGCAAGATTGTCACATGCAGGAGCTGGACACAGAGCTGACATCAGTCCGATATTCCAATAGCGTCACTGTTAGAACTCTCGAAATTATGCCAGGCGCCCATGTTTGCCCCCCGCTGCAGCCTGCTACCGATCTCTTAACCACTCCATGTTCTTCCACCCGTCTTGCTGTGCCTATAATGACACATCACCTTTAGATTACAGGCTCGCGGCTTACTGCTAATTAACGCGCACATGCGGGAAATAGCTTCCCTCAGAGCCTGTGTGGACAAGGGCGTCGCAAACATTTTTATAATAGGGGGAGGCAATGTGCAGGGATGGATCTAAGGTCTCGTTAATTAAGAAAAGAGGGGCGGACCTCGTGAGGGGGAGCGACTAGTTTAACACCTTGGGGGTGGCTTTTGGTATCATGAAGGGTACCTTTGCAACACTAATTTTGGCTGTTTGCTATACCATTTCAGACAGCGCAGACCAAAATAATAATACAAAATACGTCGCCAGGGAAAGGGAAATTTTCTCAGTGTGTCCTCTCAACTACCTACGTCTAAGCAGGGTATGTACCTCTACCTACATACTGTTTAAAGTCGAATTCACGCAAAGATGGCCTTTTGCAATTTTTAGGACCAGCTTCTGTGTCCAATTTACCGTTTCTACGTAGAGCGGCTATTGATAAATGCTCAATTTTCTTACATGAAGGCAATTTTTGGGGATTGAACAAATTGCGAGGATGGCGCAAGCATAATTTCCAAGTGCTTTCCACAGAACTTTCATTTTTCAAACACAAAACGACACAGAAATCATTTTTGTAGACAGAAACGACTTGGCTTTAACGGCACAGCGAAACAATCATGCACAGGCCAAAAGTGGACGATCAGGGCGGCCAAAAAGTGGACGAGGGCAGCCCATGCTGCACAGTCACCATCCGGCTAACACAGAGACGGCCGTTTGTGAAACACGGCCTTCTGCATGATGACGCGCCTCCTATTTACCATTCTCCACCCTTCTGCAACTTTAGGACGCCCAACTTCAACGCGAATTGCCCTCATTTACCTCCGACCCCTAACTTGTTGGTGGGAGCCCTAGTTTTACCATTGCAGCCCTAGAGCGCCAACGTGCAACAAAGACCGCCCATATCCACTTTTGGCCGCCCTGTTCTACGTGATTGCGCGCTCCAGCAATATTGGTCGCTTTTTGCAGCCTTATGGTGCACCACGTCAAAGTGGACCGTCAATTGCACCTCCGGTCGCCCTCTGCTTTATGGTTAGGTTCCCGTATTTAACGAACGGCAGTCCTTTTCAGTCCTTGGGCGAAGCACTACAACAAGGAACTGTCCTCACCGACTTGTGTTCGCTCTCTAAAGCATGATTGCCCTGCTGTACCAATAAAACAAAATCGTCTCCAGTTGTCTTCGACTGTGCTTCTGTTGCTAGTAACTTCGCACTAACCTGAGATATATATTTCACTTTAATGATATTATGCTTATGTTGTCACGGGAAGTTAATTTATTATATTCTTATTTTATTAATGTCGCTACAAACAGGCACACTTGCCTAATTACAGGGCGTATTGGCATGGGTGTTTTAAGACCCTCTTCACCAGGTCAGATCGGACATGGAACGCAGTTTCCCACCGTGGGGAATGAGCCCACGGTAATTTATGCTGTCCGACCTGAAAACGAGCAATGAAGCCACAAGGTTACCAAGCCCCCATGATTGATGCGTAACACGACCATACCAGGTGACCGTGCGACTCTGAACATGGCTCAAAACCAGGTCATTTCCACTATTTGACCTAGTGTGGTCATATACATCCTTCGATTCGCCACGATGATAAGACTCTGAAGATGCCTCAAGATTTTCTCCGGCTTCGCTCAATAAAAAAACTGTAGGGAAGACCTACAATGCCCTGTTGTAAGTCCATGGAATCTTCCGGTGAGCTTAATATCGACCTGACTGAAAAATAGTCACACAATTTATATTTGTCTCATCAAGAGCTTTCAAACACCGTCCGTAATTTTTCTTCAACTTTCCAAGGAAATGAAATACGGAGGGGAGCGTAATACGCCCCCCCAGCGGGGCGTGTCATGCCAGGGACCCCAGCGGGGCGCTAGTTAACAGGCTGTTGGCAGAGTACCAGTTCTGAAATATTTTTGTGTCCGCTCCCCACTACTGCACTGTTTTTTAGGGATAAAACCGCTACTGCTACGCCGCTACTATTTAGGTGGAGTCCACAAGTAGCGGAACAGTGAACTTAAAGGGAATGTGGCACCTTCACAACGTGATTTTAACTGAGATAGCCAAGTTGTAAAGCAGGTCGGAAAACCCGGTACTCCATATTTCATTTGACTTGGAACTCGATATTTCTGTAGAAAAAAGCTAAAACCTACCTGACACCAGCCCCCTCAGCCCCCCGTCGCAGGCGGCTACTGTTGTGAGCTACTGGTGTGACGACATATGCTGACGTCACGATGAGCATCAGCCAATCGAAGCCCTTGAAGCGTTTCAAGTATGGTAGTGGTTGCCAGATCGTGACATCATCCACAGTCTGATATTTATTTCTTTTTCTGGAGGAGTATTTTTAAAAACCAAATATTGAGCTTATTGTACATTTTTCAGAGAAATCATGAGTGGTTTCATTATTTTTTACTAAAAGTACGCCTAATTACACTAAATTCCAGGATTCGACCAAGGTGCCACATTCCCTTTAAAGGGAGATATGCGAAGCAATTTTATTGGCTAGATCAAAAAGTTAAAACACGGTGTTTCAGAAGTCATATTCTCATTTTTGCGATTTCGGGCTCCAAATGACTTAAAATCGATCTCCAAGTCAACATATCTAGATGGCTTATCGATAATTCTCACTATCGGTTAAATGACGTAGTCTCGGCTATGACCATCAATTTCTCTAAGAATTAGGTCATATCTGTTCTTAACAGTAATGTAGAACTTCGGGACTATCGCAGACAATAATTATTTTATAAAAGCTACATTTAAAAACTCTTTTAAAACATAAAAACAAGACTCTAAAGAAATCACAATTGGCCAATCAGAAGGCGAGGAATTTTCATATCAGGATCACGTGACCTATCTGACTTAAAAGTTTCGTCATCCTGGGACTTTTGTAGAAAAATGACTGAAGAACCGAGGTACGAAACGATTGAAGACTTGAGCAATTATTTTATACTCAATTTTAAGGGCAAACTGATTAATTTCGTACTTTTTATGGGCTATGTAAAACAAATTCGAATGCAAATACAGGAGAAAAAAACATTTGTATTGCACACATACTTACTTTATAACTTAAAATAGTCTTTGAAAACTAAGAGATAAAGAGCAGGTTCCAGCCTTTTACTCCAAAAATGTTGCCGAAGATACAAAAATAATTGACAGTTTCGTAATCAGAATTTTTTTAGATAGCAAGAAACCACATTCATTTTTTCGCGTATATCCCTTTAAGCTGCCGACCGCCCGGCTCTGGGTAAATGAGATCTGCCGCTACTAGGTCAAAACAGTTTCTGATGGTTCCGACGGCACAGATCTGCAGCGCCCCCTCACCGAATGGCAAGCAAGATACAGCGCCCCTGGTGGACAAAGCGGTCAACACAGCCTCCGTAGACTGGCCGCACTCAAGATAAGAGGACTGCAGCTTACAGCGAAACGAGAGGCTATCTCAACTCTGGAAAATACGTCACCGTCAAAACGAATAAAAAAGCTGCGTTACAAGTGGCATTTCTCAAGGAAACGAGTATGAATACGGCTAACCCGTTTCGGCTTTCGAGGAATATGGAAAGCCCGACGACTTTTCTGTACCACTCACTGCAACAAGAAATCACGAGAGGATACACATTTGGACAATTTTGTGCAGGGCTGGATCCGGGGGCATCCGGCAATGACCCCCAGAGCGGCACAATTTTACCCACCAACATTCGCCACACGCGACTGGTTCCATGTAAAGCGTTTTATGGGCGATTCGAAGTACGAAAAAGTACAAGAGAAGGTAGTGCTGGTTTCGGGAGAAGCACACATGCCTCCCCTTCACTCCCCCGAGCCGTGTCAATAACGACGTACCCACACGAGACAAAAACGATGTTAGCGAAGACCATCATATATGAGAGGGACAAAAAGACAGTACGTCAGCCTAAACGTTGCGAGTAGATTTGCGAGTCCTTTGCGAGTAGATTTGCGAGTCCTTTGCGAGTGGATTTGCTGTGTTCACAGCGAAACTGACAACAGCCTTTTGTTAAGCCTCAGCTAATGCTCTCATGCTCGCAACGAGCCGTGAAGCTCTACGCCAGGAAACGTGACGACGCAGCACTTCACAAGGATCTTCTCCTTGAGACACAACACTAGCCACGGGCGTCGAGAGCGGGGACGAAGGGCGGGGGGGGGCGTTATCACTTCTCGTAAATCAGCGGGATGTCCGCACACAATTTTGGACCTAGACTTATTTGTTTTGGCATTTTCTCCCTGGTACCTGCGTGAATCTACATAAATGTGCCGGTGAAGTACATGGTTGCTAGTGTCTGGTATACAGCTAAAATTCCCAAAATTGATTTTTGTACCGATCCCTGCAGCTATGCAGGGCACCATTCCCGGGGGTCAGAACAGTATCTCAGGACTACCTGGAGGAGCTCATCGCCCACAGCGACCATGTATGGACTGTGAATCTGTCCACGTCATAATTAAGGGCATCGCTAAAGATTTTTGATTGGGGGAGCGGGATTAATTATTCATGGAGACGTAAGTTCACTCGCCTGTGTATTGGGGTTAGATAAGAAGGTGCAAATATTTTCAAGTACTAGCCACGTCTATAATTACAGCAAAATCGTCGGAGAAAACTTTTTTACTCAAGCTCTACCCTTTTACCGATATTAAACAACAAACTTTCCAGGAAACAAACAGTCCCGGTAGCCCAAAGAGGAGGGGAGGCAGCGTTCTCCAACCCTTTGAAAGCAAGGGATGGCCGCCCCCATCCTACAGTGGTGAATGTCAAATTTTCCTGCATTTATTCCAGACACCGAAGTTCTGTTTTCTGGACTGCACCCACACCATACAACCCAGAATTCTCTGTATTTTTCGCAAATTAACATATTTTTGCTTTAAGCCCCATATTGGTACCGAAATTTATCGTTTAAGTCACTCGTTCGTGACTTTTGTCGTTGGAGGCAGCCAAGCCGCATAATATACATCCTTATGCAATGTGATGTGAATACATCACCAATCGATGTTTGTCATATAAAAAATATTCATCATCAGTTAAACAGAATAAGCAAAGAAGCATGAGGGGAATAAATTAGTAAGTAGTTTCATTAATTTTATGGATGCTATAATAACAAACTTCTACTTCTCAGCGGAAATTATTTTGAGAAATATGTAAGAAATCAACAATGAAGACCACACTCAACAATAAATCCAGTTTCATATTGGCAATCAGCGCACACTTCTGCACAGGGTTCAATGTCAGTTGCCTGCAGCAGCCTGCGGTCTCTCGAAAGAAATAGGAAAAATGCGGGGGGCTCAAAGTTTTTCCTACTAAACGGCTGGCATTTTCGACTAGTCCATAGGGAACACATGTTAAAAACTTGCAATCTAGAGCCTCGGGAGAGTATCTTTAACCACGCGCAGGTTCACGAAAAAGCAGTTCAAATGAACGCCAGGACATTTTTATTTTCATTTCCGGGGTCAAAACCGCCAGCCGTAACATTAACCAGCGAGCTAGAAGGCGAAAACCGGTCCCATGTTTTGGTTTCATTTTCAGGCGTGGGTTCGAATCCTAGAAGCGGCCAAACTTTTCATAGAGTCCGAATGTGCAAAACACAATGTATTCGCTTGAAATTCATGCAACTTTGCGCCCTTCATGCTTTTAGCTCTAAGGGATGCTTTTGCCTAGTGCAGAGGCGGATCCAGGAGTAAATACGTCATGTTCCAGGGGCGGATCTAAGGGGATGGTAGGTGATGAGGGCGACCGCGTACCATTAGCCTGGCCTTGAGCACGGCAAAAGGCCCTCCGCAGGGCATAGGCGGATCCAGGGGGACAAGGGGGAAACATGCCCCCGATCGACCCTCGGCGCCCCCTGAAATGGTCACGGCGCCCCCCTGAGAGGTCGATGGCACTCCCCTAAAATGTCGCTTCCTATCCCCCCCAGGATGCGAAAATCAGCGCTTACCGATTGAATTTTGCACCCACCTGATAGATTTTACCGTTCAAAAATGGCACCCCCGGAACGGATGGCGCCCCCCATGGGCAATTCTGAATCCGCCTATGAAGCAGGGGGCTCCCTTTATGTTCAGTGGGTGTTTTTTAGGTAAATTCAAGGAGCCCAAACGCCACGGATACTGGTCCCGGGGGTCCCAATAGCTGGCCTGGAGTCCCCAAAAGTATCAAACCTTATTTAATAAGTACGTTTAAATACACACCACCCAGATGATTTATTGACTTTTAACGCTCAATTTATGAAAAATGGAAACCACGAGCGGGGGCTCCTACGATTGAAAACCGAGCCTCTTTTTGAGAAAATTCTGCATCCGCCCCTGCCATGGTCCCCAAAGTGGCTGAATTGTACCCACTTTCAGCCGATTGTCATCGAAACGACACCATGTTCGCAATGTTTCCTGAGATTGCCTTCCCCAAACGTATGGCCTAGATCCGCCCCTGTCCTAATAAAAGGGACAATGAATCAACCCTCAGCGTCCTCTCAAATGTTCATGGCGGTGCTCTGAAGGGTCGATGGTGCCCCCTGAAATGTCACCTCACCCCCTCCCCCCGATGCAAAAATCGGCGCACCGCTATAGAATTTGACATCCACATGATAGGTTTTGTCGGCCAAAAGTGCCGCCCCCTTGATATGGATGGCGCCCCCCGTAAGATGCCCCTCCGATCTGCGACCCTGGATCCGCTTATGCCCGCTACGTAGTCGTATTAATTCACTGGTCGCGTACGCTACTGGCCGACATCGCACCTCTGCTCAATACCGACATGACAAAACTACACGAAAAATAATTCGAATAGCATATGTGATGCACTGCTTCTCCATCCTGTTTTGGGTACAAACAAATACCACAGTCACCAGCTGCAGCCGTTTGTGTTTACCTTATATCAATGTACTAAACTAGTATTATTTTTGGCATATTCCTAGTATATTATACTAAAACTGGTACTAAACTATGATTCTGATCACTTTGGGTACAAAACTTTGAAGTACCCGTTATTCAACTGCCCTGGGAAAAATGTATCTTGCTGTAAGCAGATATTCTGTGGCCTTCTCAAGCGACGGGTCACTAGTTCGGGAGTTTTAACATCAGTCGTTTTTCTTTTCAGGGGTTTCAGACATTTTGATTCAGACAAAAAGTTTCATTGACCTAGATCAATATTTTCAAGGTCAAACGAGGCTGTTAAAGTCAAACTTGGGCCGTGCTGGAGACCTATAGGGAAATACCGTGATTATAGGAAAACATATACTAAAAGGGGACTAAGACCATAAAGGAAAGGTCACAATGTTTTCTGAAAGTTTAAGTTAAAGGTCACTCAAGATCACTGACCTATGACGTAACAATTTTACATATTCCCAATAATCTACCATATAACTGGCACTATAGCAGCCTTTGACCGAGAACTGAGGCATTGGCCTTGAAAAAAGACATTTGATCTTAAACTTTGACCTTGACCTTGAGTAGCCTTAACTATTTGGTCACAGCATGGCATATGTCATACTGAATAATTATATCTGACCTGACTAGTGGGGTTAATTTTTTTATTAATGAGATTAATGACCTTGACCTTGTGACCTAAAACCTTCATGTGAGGTAACCTTGACATACAACCCGATTATATGAGTTATTACGACACCACTCATTCTACAGTACAGACGAATTGGTGGTACCGCGCGATTGTGGCGGTCTCACAATATAAGTCAACTTTGAAAGCCTATATAAGTGAAAAAAATCATTGATGCTCAAAATTCATTCACCAATCAACGTGCTCGTGAATATTCTCACGTTAATATTCTCAAACGTAGCCAGGTAATATTTTCCAGCGGAGAACAGTTCTCCGGTCACCCCGGAAAAATAGGTGGGGTTGCACTTTAGGACCCACTCCAATGCCCGTGTTAACCCCCCCCACCAAGATCAAGAAAGCCTATGATCACAATAATATCAAATTATGTTACGTAGCCAAAATAGGGCGTAACAATTGATGCTCAAATATTTACGTAATGACGCCTTTTTCGTCACAAGTTTCTTACTAAATATATCCCTATTTGTCTAGTCGCATAGCCGCTCCTGCTCAGCGTTTTGTATCAAAATATATCACAAGATGTGAGAAATTCAGTCCTCTATCAGTTCAAAGCAAGTTAGGAGGGCCTAAGGGTTTCCATTTTGGAGATACCATAAGAAATGTAGAACCATTCATTAAATGCAGGTTAAATCGCAATGTTCGTCAATGTTCACCAACAGTCACGTATATTTGACGAGCTTAGATTTAATATTGCGCCTTTATAATGGGATTTCGACTGAGATAGTCAGGTGATAACATACACCACGAAATCCCCGGTTAAGCACTTTATTTACCAAAGAACTTGCCATTTGCGGGAAAATAAGATATGGTAGCCCAGTGCTGCCTGGGTTAGTTTCGTACTAACGCTGCAGTGCACCACCACGCGGCGGTGCGGTGCAAAGGCTGGGGTCCGATCGGACACCCTCCCCTCCTATGATATTGGAAATTGGAGATAATACGGAAAAATTGAAAGGGCTCTGACAGCACCTTATTGTCTTATACTTTTCAGCCCAGTTTGATACTCGTTAAGCCATGCCGCCACAGTGAAAAATGAGTCCAGTGAGGGCCCATTTAGGAAATTCCTTATAACTCGGGACTAATCAAATCTAGAAATAAGTCTAAGGTATCAATGTGTTTGTATCCCGGCCAGGGATTCAAATGATATGCAGCATGACCTTGTAAAGTCAGTACGACCTTGACCTCACCTTGACCTTAAGATCAAATCAGGAATTTTAAGGAGATGCTACACATCATTCGAATCCTCGGATCATGTCCATCATTATGATACCAAAGGCCTTACTGTATGTGTGTATTTTAAAATGTATAGATAGAAACAATCTTGAAAAGTTCAAATTTAATATTTGGTGATCTCGTTATTGACTTGATCAGAAAACGAATAGCTGAGCACAGATTTTTCCAAGAGCTTTTGGCATGTTTAAAAAATAGATCTAGCTCTTCCAGAAACCAAATTACCCCCTGGTTTTGTCAGTCTCATTTCAGAAGAACAAAATTGCTCACATTGGTTTAAAAATGACGTTATAACTCGATGGCCTGAACTGACCTGTTGCCAATTTCGGTCATAGGCTTTCAAACTGATCACCCGAGAGGAATACAAAGCAACACGTCTGCCATTAGCATTGCCTCGGAACCATTCACGAAAAACAGAGGGAGGGGGTCCGGTCGGACCCCCAGGCGGTGAAGGATTAAGAGCAGATTTCCTTCCAATGACTCCGATCTGCCCACAATTACCAACAAACAGCTGCGTGAGGCCACTGGTTTATAAGGGGTAGGGGAGGAAAGCGTTTGAGCAGTGCGTTCAGAAAGAAGAATGCTCATCCCCTGCTGTTTCTTCGTAAAATGTGAGCTCAACCAAATGTGCCACTAGGGGGTTTTTCGTATGCTCGACGCGCCTGCTACCTCAGTTCAAAACCCACGAAGGTATTTTATTCCCTTTGGAGCGACTTTTTCAAGGTGTTAAATTTTGAACCATGAAGCGTAAAACAGAAATGCACGCATGACAAGAGCACTATCAGCACCGGCACCCTCCTGCCCAACCCGCCATATCCAGAAGGTGCGCAAACACTCCTGCGAATCTGTGGCATGGTATAAACAGAACGCAAACCAGAGAATCCCTGAGCGATTCGCCGCCGCGCGGTCAACGACACACGGCGACCGGTCTTATTGACACGTGCCGATTTTCATTAGCGACCCCGGCGCCGCGCAAATACACCAGTTTACAGTAAGGCCCAGTTCACAGAGGGAACGGCGAGTGAAACCCCCGGGGGCGTTCCACTCGGCCCAGTTCCGCCAGATTAGAGGCAGCGCCGTGACCGCGGCGGCCTTTCTACAGCGACACTCCCCGAGGCCCGGCGGCGTGTCTTGCCGCGCGCGCCGTTGTAGAACCTGGACAAGCGAGGAATGGTCGGCGACTAATTCATCCTGTACACCTGAAGATGGTGCGTGAGTTTACTTGCACGCTCCGAGAGATAACAATTGGGGGTGTGGCTTTGCATCCAGGAACTCAAATTGGGGTGAAATGCGGCGCGCCCGGCACGAAACGTAATTTAAGTACATTTGTAAATTAAAGTAGTGCGTGGTAATTTCACTTCAAATCGCCAATTTCCCACATTTCCTGGAACGGGGAGGGGTATGCGATATTTTCCGATATTTTCTTAGAACCAACGAAAGTGGCATCCAATAAAATTGAATGAAACGACGTACAAATGTGTTCCGCATAGTTCATATCCCAGCGAAAGTTGTCGCGCTTAAAGTTTAAGGCAATACTGTGCAGGCAGGATTTTAGTGTCTCCCTCGTAATAAGCCATCGACATTCCCAAATGAACAAGCTGCCAAGTATGACTCGCTTCAACGCAGAACAGGCACAGCTATTTAAGCTCGACCCACTGCGATCAGTTACACAGGCTCTACCTCAGAGAGGAAAAAGAAAAAAAATACAACATGGCAAAACGTCTTCGTGTACATTGTTGCTGCAGTGCCTTTCGCAGTTTATCGATGATAAACTAAAATATTCAAGGTTTATCCCGTTATACCTGGGATACAGCCTCGATAATTGGAGTGTTCCCGTTGATGGGATTTTAGAGCTTCTCGGCCTTTCTCGCGTGTCATCTTGTTTATGTTGTTTATAATCTATGTGAATACGTTTATACATAATTCACAAAATATAAGCTTCGATAGTCGCGTTCTTAGTGCGGACGATTGCCGCAGACATTTGCGATAGAGCCAGTGGCGGAAACAAGCAGGGGTGGGGGGGGGCTAGGTGGTTCAAACCCCGCTCCGGAAATGTCCGAGTGCCTATAGGTAATGCATTACTGGGGCCTGTTCTGGGGCAATAACGGGGTAAGTCAAAGTCTCTTCCCCCCCATAATGAAGTCCTGGATCCGCCACTGGATAGAGCATGCGGATCAGAAAAGGGGGCATTTCCATGTATTTCATAGACAACAATTACTAATGTCAGTCTAATTGCCAAGAAACGCTCAGTTTTGTAACCAGTAGGTACATGGGGCAGGTAACAAGGAGCCCACATCCGACGAAGTCTTACTTCTGGTGCGGAGTGTTTCTAGTCAAGATTAAACGGCCGTCTACCGTTGTTGTCGGAAGCGATGCTTATGGGATAGAGGATACAGCTTGCGATGGGTACAAACGGCATGAATACAGGGGGTGGGTGACCTCTTATCTAATATAGATTTCATTTGCACCACACTGGTAGCAATTGCATAACTACAAGTGACAATAGACAACGTAGTCTGCGGTGTGTCACATCGCTGGTGACCAACAGCCTTAGAAAGCGACGGCGTGTCTGGCCGATCCCAGCCACAAGGAATCGAAGAACTGGCACAAGTCCGTCAGCAAAGCACGGCCACGCACAGCATTAGCATTAATGCCAATTTTAAGGCATTCGCATGGTGCAATGTTGGAACAACCGTACTCAAAGCAGCTGATCTTGGGAGCTTGAAGACTCCCAAAATTGATAGCAGATTCGAAGTCAAAACTAGCACAATTGCAGCGTACGGCGAGCCTGCTCGGAACACCCAACTGGGCGGCACGGAGCACCCTCCAATTAGCTGACCGCCATCGCCATTAGCAGCGTAGTCCGCCAGGGGTAGTTCATAATCCAGTACCCGGCGGCGACAGCCGTGGGAATCACTCACGCAGCGTCACGTTCACCCGCCCGTGATTATTGCAACCTCATCGACATTGCTAGCGACAGCCTAATTGCCTGTTGGGCAACGCCGAGCAATATGCGAAACCCTGTCCAAATTTGCCGAGTCTGGGTTGGCCGCGTCGGTTTTGAGCGTTAAATGGCACACGGCGCGCGTGCCCTTCGGCTGCACCCCGCGGAGCCGGTCAAGGCCGCGCTGTTCTGTTTGAGCGGCAGCACGGCGTGAAAACTTGTGAACTGCTTGATTAGTAAACGTCCTGTGATTGGCGACGAAAAGTCCAGAGACTAACGCCCGGGGCAGCCTGCTCAAGTTCGGGAGACAGACACAGCGTGGGAAACGCAACGGCTTTCGTACAAAATAGGACAGTAAGGCCTATTCATAAATCACGAGTAATACTCAGGTGTTTCCAGGGGGCAAAGGGTATTTTTACCCCTTCCCCCGATTGACCCTCCCCGACCTCTGAAATGGTCACGGCGCCCATCTGAAAGGCCAATTGTGCCCCCTGAAATGTCACTTCACCCACAAGGACGTGAGTATCGGCGCCCCGCGACAGGATTTAACGACCACCCGATAAGTTTTCCCGTCCAAAAGTGGCGTCCACTGGTTCAGTTGGCGCCCCTCCCCGACCCCCACCATGAGTCCCCTAACCCGATCGGCCATCCTGGATTCGCCTATGACAATAATATCTATAGATCATAACGAATTCATTCCGTCTTTTCTTGGCGCAAACAGACAAGAATGTCTCATTTATCACTTCGATCAAAGCTTTCCGATCACAGAAGAACAGTGATTAACAGCTGGGCGCTTGTGGCTGCGAGCATTGACCGCAGCCAGCGGAAAACGTCTGACCAGAACAGCTGAAGTTTCGCTGTGCAGCTGTGACAGCCCATGAGGCTAATGTTACAGAACTAAAGGCCTGGCGAAATACAGCGCCCTTCACTGACACCGGTGCGCCAAGTGTGAAAACGCCCCGGCTCCGATTCCGTAAATCCGTCAGCCCTGACGTAAACGTCAGCCCGGCCCGCAAATGGCGCCCTCTCACGAGAAGGAACTTACAAACATCAGCGAGACTTACATTTGAGAGCAGGCTCATTAACAAAGCAGAATGAAAATCCGTTATCTTTTTGTGCGCGGCAAGCATACTACGTATAGAGGCTAAGCATCAACTCCAGACATGCGTGTAGAGGCTAGGCATCGATTACGGGCTTGCGTATAGAGGCTAATGCACCAATTCGGGGAATGCGTATACAGACTAGGCATCGATTCCGAGCATGCTTTCTGCCCAGAACAAAACAAGTTAGGCGTTCGTCATTACTTTTTGCTGATGTCCTAAATTTTGGATTCCACGAAGGGAGCAGAATGAAAGCTTTCTCGGGGGCTCCCAATGAAGGGGGCAGAGCGAGGACATCTTCGGGGGGGGCTCCACGAAGGGAGCAGAATGGTAATATTTTCAGGATACTGTCAAGCTTCAACCGCGCGAAGCAAGCGAATCGGGCTGGGGCGCATGGTTTCCAGCGGTGAATTTTAACAGTGAACTAGCGAAAATTACCGTGAATCGTGTATGGCAACAAAAGATGGAGGTCTAAGGGCACAATAATGTAGGGTACCAAAGGAGGTAAAAAGTGGATACCAAACTGAATGTTGAGTTCAACTTTACATAAGGCTTACATTTTTCCAAACACTTCCACGCAAACGACAGCTTTTCAATTGTCGTCTTAGTGGATATGAAATAACAGAAAATAGGACATGCGACGATAAAGAATAGGAAGGATGAAAGTAAAGGAAGGTGTAACACTAACTAAGGGTGACTGCTGACCAAGGTGCATGCGGGCACTGCCTCCAGGTAGTTTAACACTGTTATTCCACTCCTGAAATCAGAATCGGTAGGGTGCCCTATTCCCCCTCCCTTGCGATATGAAAAGGTAAAAAGTCAGGAAAAGAGCCGTTCAGGGTATGTTGGGGGCTGTAGTGGTCCACATTTTACCGATTTCCATTGACATAGGTCAATATCTTCAATATAAAACGAGGTAATACAGGTTAAGTCAGGGACACGCTGGGAGTCTTTTGGGAAATGCCGTGAATAGGCAGAAATAAGCCACGAATACTCTCCAAACGGACTAAGAACATGGATATGTGCCCTGCAGTGTTATCTGAAATTTTGGGGTCAAGATCATTCAAGGTCATTGAGCTACGCAGTCACAATAGAATATATTTCTCAGAGCAACACTATGATCAGCGTTGTAGCAGCCACTGGGCTGGAAATAAGGGTCAGACAGTAACCCATGAACTTTGACTTTGCCTGTCACAAAGGGCTTGACAATGGGTTACCGCAAAAATGATACCATAACATAATATAAGTCATCCTGGGCGACGGATATCTAACTAGAAGCACTCGCGTCAGATACTTCGAAAATGCTGGTCTGGTCTTGACCGATGACTTTGACGGTTTGACTTTTGTTTAAGTTGACCTTACCATACCTTCCCGATCATATATCCTTCTGCCGTCAATAAATAATTGGCCTTGTCAATAATTATCTTGTGCAACCTAGTGGCTTGTCAACATATGCTCCAAAAATATATATGAAACCGCTCATCGACCAGCTATAATTTTCATTCAAGCCGTATTTTATGCATAATCGGTTGCAAGGAAAGGACGGGAAACGTAAAAGCGCCTCCTGTTCGGATAAACACAGCACGGGAAAGACCGCCAGAGGGAGCAGACATGTCCCTACTTGCTGGTCTTTGGGTTTAGGGGCGCGGCAACCAGTGTGATCATATAGCGCCTATGACATGCCCCTTACACGAGGAGGATAAAGGTAAGAATGACAGGTTGCTACATGAACGCACGCATGCACGCACGTGCGCACGCTCCTCGCTCGCATACACGCACATTTTAAACTTTACAAAGCGCAGGCGGTAACCAAGGGTAAGCTCTATTTTTGACAGCGGTGTTTCCGATTTTTAACCACCAGGAACTAGCTATCTACACGCACTTTTAATGGGCCAAATCCTAGAACATACAGAGATTTGATATCTTCTGGTGTCATCCCCCTATATGACATACTGGATTACCGGTATGCGAGTCTTGTGCCGCCCCAAGGAACCACCATGACAGTCTAAATGGTGTTCCAGCCCCTCCCAAACCCCCCGCTGGCCTCACAGCGCGAAGAATGACATCGATTTAACAGGCTGGAGCGCCGTGACCGGTCACGCCGATCCGACCCTCCCACATAAATTCAACACAGTCTAATTATCTCAGCTCCGCTTTAAGCAGTGCCTTGAAGGGCGGCTTTAACAGCGTCAGTCTCGCCGACCGCACTGTCCGAGACGTCGCCCCAACCGCAGCGTCACTGCAGGGCGGAACGCGCCCGCGAGGGGGAGCGAGTCGCCGGGGGCGTTCTTTCGTGAGCGCGAGGTGCTGTGTTTTACCAGTTAGACTGGCGGCTGGTTCTCACGAGCTGAGGGCGGGTGTGCCGCAGGACGCCCGGGGAGGGGTCAGTCGGCCTGGCGAGGCGATGGCGACCGGCGCGGCCCCGTCACTGCCCAGAGAGCTGAGAATGGCATCTCGAGTGTGAACGCCAGCGGAGACACCGGGCGAGACGGCAGCGACGGACAGTGGCGCACACAGCTGAGACTGGGAAGCTGGAGTGAAGGCGAGACCTGCACGGCTGCAGGCTGCGATTTCGAGAGGAAGACCAGCGGTTCGCGATCCTGCACATCGGGCACGTGTGTGATCAGTATGGGCTGTCTTCTAAACCATGTGAGTAGAAATGTGTCTCAGTATCAAACTACCATCTAGCGCTCTACGTCTGCGGTTAAAATCCGGGGTGAGTGTTCAACTATTTCCGAAACCAAATTCCGCATCACCTTCCTAGCTGAAGAAATGAAAACGCCAAAGCTGCCTGAAAATAAAAAGAATTCCGCTTCCAGTCTTCTTTTAATTTTAACAAGCCAGGCGACATGAAATAATGCGTTTGATTTTAAGGGAATATTACATCTTCTTGAGTTTGGAACTCCGCTATAAGGCGAATAGAGCGCACGTACCGAAAAACTCCTGGTAACATAATTGGTATGTCTTGAAGCTAATGACACGGCATGGATCCAGGAAAGCCCCCATCGGTCCTGGATTTGTTATTGAAAAAAGTTCAAAGTTTTTTTTGCAACATAAGTTAACTTCAATTTTAATTACATAGCTTTCAGGTGCTTAGAGTGCACTAAATGTCTCGCGTTGACACATCTTGTTTGCCTTAAAACTCACATTTAAATGAACAACAGCGCTCTATGGGCGTACTTCTTTTTGAAACGCAATGCTCTCCCACCTCCCTCTCCCTCCATAATCCTGAACCTTGAAAACCCCAAACAACAACCCCCTACGGTGCTAACGGCCAGAAGAAGCTGTCGACATGCCAAACAAGTCCAATGTGATGGTGATGCAGCAGTTTGTTGGCAACTGCGGCAGGTGCAGGGGGGGGATAGTATGCACCAATAACACATCTTATTTCTCTGGAAAATGCTACATTCTAGGGCGAATGAAATGCTTCATCGGCTTTTGGCCATGCTTTATCATCCGCTATCCCAGTTTAAATTCCATCATAAAGGTTTCATATGCACTTGAAGTATGCTCCAAGTTCCCTTTTTGACGTAGAAGAAGCAGCCATATTCATGAAAGAAACAATGGATATGATTTTGTTTCTGAAAATGATAACTACGTCATTCACTGACACCACAGTTACATGTTCCGTTCGTCCCCAAGACCTAAAACTTAAGGCACTGCATATTTCTGTGTTGACACTAATCAGCACAGTGCAAAAATCCCAATGTATATGAAAAACCTTACAGGACTTCACTTAGATTTGGTTGTCTCCAAAAATCAGGGATTGTGAATACTGTCACATCCATAAAAGTTTAAGAGTTCGAAGTGCCGTTTTGAGAGTGCTAGTCATGATGATAATGATATATAAAATTATCCGATAAAATCGCTCAAAATCTAAAGTAGTTGGAAACGCCAAAGAGTACATTTATATTTGGACACCGTGTCTTCGGCAGGAAAAAGTTTTTTTTGACGAAGACACGGTGTCGAAATATCAATAAACTGTTAGGCGTTTTCAATTACTTTAGATTATGAGCGATTATCGGTTAATTTTATATATCATAATCATCATCCATAAAATTTGAGCCGATATCTCAGTCCCAATGAGCATCCTGTGGTTGATCTGGTTTTTCATCTGGTTTGTTCGAACAGAGATAATTCAGCGTCTCCCTAGAGTGGAAAGATTCCCGCCGCAAGGAAGGGCTGCGTGCGAATATTTGTCGCCGTTGGGATAGATGCAGAGGCTCTGGGACTCAGGATTGCGCCCCAGAAATGCGTATTTCTTCGCAAACGAGGGAGCTTTGGGCCGAACGAAAATCATTTTCCAGTAGATTTTGTAAGACCGTCATCTCCAACAAGCTACCACCGTAAAATACTAATTTTCCCCAAAGATAACGCATGTAGCGGCTAATGGGCGTGAATGAAACACCCTATCCCCAAATGAAAGTCATTCACACCGCGAAAAATGGCGATTCAGGTTCGCCCAGGTAGATAAGCATTCACAGAGAAAACACTCGTTGATAAAATGAATCCATCGACCAACCTTCACAGGGAAATGCCAGTGCCACGTGAAACAAACCACATCAGGGTTGGAAGGATATAATTGCCCATTACAGACATTAACCAGCACATTCCAACCCACGTCTAATGACCAGATACAATTTCACCTCCGCATTTCCTTGTGTACTACCCGCGACACATTTCCCACATTCCGGGCCAAGAGCAGACGAGCTCCACAACCAAGATGGGACTTTCCTTCACCATTCCCGGTAAGAGCGCACACTAGTTTATCTCATAATCATTTAACGGACAATTTCGAGGCAGCCCCTCTAACAAGCGTACACACCTGATGGGCCCCGACAGTCCAGCGCAGAAAAGGGGGCGGGGCCAGAAACAGATCTCTATTCGGGAGGATAGCTATTTGTGTGCTGGAATTCCCAGTCTTCGGAGGAGGTTTTTATCCTTCCAGGCATGCAAACTTCAGCTTTAGGTTCAACTCACAAGCACACGTGCTTCGCTTAAGTCCTGGTGGCGAGTAGGTAACGTTTCAACTATATGTGGCGTAATTTCAAGCGAATCAGCTGACATTCCCAATGAAAGAAGAGGCGGAAGACTTCGAGAGAGAACCAATCCAGGCTGACCATCGAAGCCAAAAGTGTCACTTTCCAATTTAGAGAGTCAACATCCTTTTCTTTCACCACTGTTTTCTCACACTACGTCTCGTAAAAGATGCAGGTTGCGTTTATTTGTACCGAGACCTATGAGACACCAAGCTCCAGACAACTTGTGAGCCAACTTGAGACACAAGGAAAATATTAAGAATGTACATTTTTCTCTCTTTCTCAAAACCCGCTGAACACTCGCCCCAGTGGGACTCCGAACGACTTTCGCCCCAGTGGAGGGAAGGGATGGGTTTTAGCACCACCCTCAATCTCGGCTTCCATACCAGATAGCGAAAGACGCTAGCTCTGTTGGATAACGTGTAAGCAATAATGGAGAAACTATATTCGTCACTTTTTGGCTCAGGTCAATATGAGGTCATGACAGGTCAAAGATGATGATAGGTTAGAGAAACGTTTCTTGGCTCTAATGTCTGACTGGGTTGAGCTAGAGTCAATTTTTAGGCGCCATTCGCTTCCTCTGGTGATGGTGGCGAATCAAATTAGGGAGAATATGCTCATACTAGGTACAAAAATAGCAATGCCTGACCTGTCAGGTCAAGGTCACCATTTACCTAGCATAGTCAAAGTGCACATAAATCAACTCGCTATCACAATCCAGACGTAACCTTATCAAAATAAAATATCCATCATCGTTTTCTGCGAAGTTATTGAACCAAATCAGAAAATCTGTCTTAGTGGTCCCAGATAACTTCTCAAGGGTCACAGGTCCAGACTTGCAATATTGCTTTGGTGAGTGGTATAAGATACTACAATTTGGAGAATAAGATATTGTGAGTCGTATCTACAGAAATAGTGTAATTTATCGGCCAATTTCCGTTCTCCCATTGCATACACACATGCATTTTCCCAAAAACAAAACAAAAGGACACTCAAATATAACGATCGGCACAAAAGCACAAATGTGCTTTAATCGAGGAGCCTTTCGAAGTTTCCGTGATGTTGTTAGTATACAAACGCCACCTGGTCAGTCAGATCCACCTTTCTTTTGTGATGCCGCCGACCCGCGGGACACCGGCGTATCTCGATAGGCAAAGCAGTAAATTTTGGTAATGGCTTCAGAATCAAGGTCGGAATCGTCTTGTTTAAGGAATGAATTTGAATGTTTCTTGAGCTACGCATATTCCTGTCTAATACGGAAAAAACGCCCTTGTAAGATCATATCTAGTTTTTTGGTGTTGTTGACAAGAGCAAAATGTTTGGTTCATTAGGAATTCATTAGACAAAACCCAACTTGCTAATGAGCGCAAAGGAACGATATTTAGGGACCGTACACGAACAGAAAACGGAATACCCATTTGTAAGAAAATTCCGGCACCTTACTATGATTCACATCCACTAACAATCGTAGCCAAAACAATGCCTAACGCCAATCCGTCGGAATTCACAGCTGTGCTGTCAGGCCATGGGCATGATTTCCCGGTCCAGTATTGTTTTGCCTTCCACTGCGCTTGGAGCGCTGCGGTTCATCGAAGTGACACCAGTGCCATGAAGTGAACGGTACGGTTGTTCCGACAGTTTGGACGACAGTGTGAGACACTATCAGTCACGCTCCGAGATCACCACAAGACACTGGTGATGACGCCCCCTGTGAAGAACGCTCTCCCGGCGACCGCCAATGAGTCCCCAGTTGCACAGGAATCTGGCTTTGCGCAAGGGTTCTGGTTTCAGTCTGGAACTTCCCCAGCGTTATTCAGCCTGTCAAAGCACGATCCGACCCAAACAGACTGTTTTTCCCGTTTTCCCAGGAAACGCAGCTGAGAACAAAGGCTTGTGGTTTTGTCTAGTTCGGTCATAATAGAAACATGATCATTACCAAGCAAATGATTCTGACAGAACTCACGGTATATTATACTGTATATTGAAAACTAGGTAAAGCAGAATTATATTTCAAGTCAAGGCAATGAAATCATCTTGGTCAGCTGACTTGGTAAGCATTCCAGGAAAAGACAAAACAATCCTGCTTAAGAAATGCACCGATAAATTCGTCATTTTAGTTTTGCCTGAAGGTATTGCTAATACCAGTGAAACTGTGGTCAGTTCCCAAGAATGGCTACGTTCCAACAATGGAACAATGACCCATTTTGAAACGCATTTCCATCGTAGATTCAAACTGAAATTTCAGACAGCTGAAACGAATAAATATCTACCGAATTATTCTATGTCAACTTCCGGACTTAATATGAATGGTGGCCAAGGCGGATCCAGGGGCAAGTGGACAGGCCCCAAGGCGGATCCAGGGGCAAGGAGTGGCCCCCGATCGACCCTGGCGCCCCGAAATGGTTACGGTGCCCCCGAAAGTCGCGCCCACCCCCCGGATGCGAAAATCGGCCCCACCGATAGGATTTGCACCCATCTGATAGGGTTTCCGGTAAAGAATGGCGCCCCCGGAAGGTGTCCCCCGATCGGCAATCCTGGATCCGCCTATGATAGCGGCCCAAGAAAACGGCCTACCCCTGCAAGAAGCAGCCTCAAAGGAGAAGGAGGCAAGGCGGATCCATGTTTATTTTTCGAAAGGGGGCGTCATCCGAGCAGGGGTGCCAAATTCTATCACAGAGTGGCCAATCCATATCCAGGACTTCTTGGGGGCTAGGGGCTCAAGCATCTCCCGCCATTGCCTTCGATCAGTCTCCGCGTATGTTTTTACTGCATGCACTCTGATATCTTGAGGGGGAGCTTGAGACTCTACGCAACACCTATTAGGTGTGCGCAAAATCTTATCGGATTTTCGCATCCTGGAGGGGGTGGGAAGCGATATATCAGGGGCGCCATCGACATTTCAGGGGAGCCGTGACCATTTCAAGGGGCGCCAAGGGTCAATGGGGAGGGGTTGCGCCGAGGGTCGATCAGGGGGTCACCGAGGGTCGATGGGGGCGCCAGGGTCGATGGGGAACGTGCCCCTCTTTCCCCGCCCGGATCTGCCTATGAATGAAGCACCCCAGTAGAAAATATCGAGTTGATGCATCGGCGCACCATAAATCATCAAAACACTACGGAATAATTCAAACGATCTTGGGGACAAAAACTACAGGATTTAAAAACTTTCGATACAAATCAATATAAAAAGCTTAGAAAATGCGAAAATGCCACTTTTAAGCACTGCTTACTTCCAAACAGACAAAAGGCACGATTTTCCTCAATTTCCTCATTGGTCAGCACATGGTGAGCAGCAACTGCGTGACACCAAGAAAAATATTTTTGCAGTCTACAATTTTGGAATTTTGTTTTTATACTATTATTTTTCATTGACTTTCCCCGAAAATTATCTAAAAAATATTACCTGTCTGGCTGTACAGTTTCAGAGCAATCTTTCCATCGTTCTTACCGTTGGGGCTGGCTCGAGCAGTTTAGACGAATATTTGAGGGACCGTTCAAAGACAGATTTTCTAATTCAAAGTAGAACTCCCCCTCGAATTTTAAGAAGAGTTAAAATTGACCAGGTAGAAAGATTCCCCTTATCTTTCTAAGCTCCTGTTGTGTTTTCTGAAAACATCGTTCTGGGCGTTCCCATCCTTGGGAACGTGCGTTTCCATTTATGGAACAAGCGTTCCCAAATATGGGTCAATATTCCTATTATTGGGAACGTAGCCATTCTTGGGAACGCTGACCACAGTTTCCCCACTGAATACAGAAACTTGTATGGCGTTCCATAGCCAATCTCTTCGATTTCTTGAGTGGAACCAAAGTATCAGGTCTAGTCCCGTTAAAAGGAATAAACCACCTTGCCAAAATTTCAAAATCGACTACTTATGGATAATGTAAGTCTCGAAATACGGTAACCATGTTGTTCACCGTTAAATCGCACAGAACAAAAATAATAAATAACATTTTCCTGAAATGTAAAGTGTTATCGAAAACAGAATGTGGCTCACTTGGGATTGACCTAATCACCGCGTGAAATTACGAGGCGGGCCGCTAGGGTGCCGATCGCAGCACGCCAACGTTGCCATTGCGATTTCATCAACATTTACCACGTGACATGCGTGACAGCTACGCAGTTCCGATTTAGACCAATTAATTTGTTACAGTCAGATGGAAAGTGATTCTTTCATGGTTTGAAGTAGGGCGTAAGGCTTAAACATTGAAAGCTAATAGAGCTTTCTCGACACGCCCTACAATCTGTTCTCAGTTCACAGCCCTTTGAAAAGGTGGGACACTCCTTTTTATCTTTCCCATTAGGGTTTTTCTGCTGAATTTTCATCAGGTCCCACCTCCGCTATGCCCCAAACGCGGATCGCCTCGCTCCTACAGTCCCAGCGTTCATCCAACATCCTGCGAGTCAGTTATGTCGGGGTAGGCGCGGTGTTATTGGCCCAGTTGTGAGTCCGGTGCTGGCTTCCTCCCTTTCCCGCTCAACGCTAACGCCCCTTCATTGGGAAAGCGAGCGGCCATAGCGAGATCCAAAGTCGGAACCAGGAAGCAGGAATGCTGTAGCCGTGTCCCAAGCCTGCTAATCAGGCTCCATTATAAAGACTCGAAGTGCGCAGGTTTCCATGGCAACTTTTGCCCATCCAACGGCACAGCTCGGCGCAGAGGCGAGGCGGAGGTGTCACTTAGCCTGTCTGTATTTAAAGCGCTGCTGAGGGTTGGTGTTAGTTGAAGAAGCTTAAGCCGGTTCTGCATTATTGGGTAAAGATTTGATCACTGTTTTATACGTATGCTATCTTTATATTGTGTGATCAGCTGTGCGTAACTTTATAGTAACCATCTTGCTCCATCTGCAGTACCTGACTTTTTACCTGCCTGCATCCGAATGACTGGGAAATAAAAGCCACTGCTCTGTCGATTACCCAACAAATATGACAGAAGCAAATAAACGTGCGAACAATTCACACCGACCATTGAATAACACCAGTCCGTCTATTACACAGTTCTAATGCGAAGCTAAACTTCGGAAGACTGTCACAATAACTGATGACCCTAGCTGGTACCACAAACAAAACAACTTGCTTGGTCCATTGTTGAGCAAAAGTAGCTGCCAGTCGGTGGAAGCCGCCAGGGGTCGTCGTGAGACGCGCCGGCACGGTCGGGCGCCGCTCAGACGCGGCAGCGACACCTCAATACTGGCCTCCGCCCACGCTCGGCGCAGCCGACACGCGGCACCGCACCGGCCTAGCGGAACTACACGGCAGACACTGCTCCAGTAAAAGGGAGACGAAGCGGCCTGGCGCTGATCCGCTACAGGGGAGACACCTTCCACCGGCGGAACTGCACGGCAGACGCTGACCGGTACAGGGGAGACACCTTCCAACGGCGGAAAGGTCTGAAACTGATCGGAACAGGGGGAGACACCTTCCACCAACGGAACAGGCAAACACTGATCCGGTACAGGGGAGACACCTTCCACCGGCGGAACGGTCTGAAGCTGATCGGAACAGAGGGAGACACGTTCCACCAACGGAACAGTCTGACGCTGATCCGGTACAGGGGAGGCGGCACGGTCTGACACTGATCCGGTACAGGGAGACACCTTCCACCAGCAGAACTGAAGCATGAAGACTGGCGGAAGCCGTTAACATTTGCTAGATCTAGCTAGCAGCTCTTCTTCACTAAGGTATAAAGTGTGCTTTAGCTTCACACTTCGGCCCCACATTAACACAGTCCGCTGATTCTGTTTCAGGTGATGCTTCCCCTGCTTCTCAGCGTTCTCGTTTGCTCTCAAGCCAACAGGCCTGCAAACCAGGTAACTAAACCGGGGACCGCGAGTAACACACTTATTAAAGGCCAGAACAGCGTTCTTGCTTTAAACTACACAATACGTCGTATTTGGTCTTATTTTATGGACAATGCAGTCAGGTTAAAATATAATGGTATCGGGCAAAAACCATGGACAGGGGCAGGTTGGTTTGAATACAGCGACACATTCTACTTGATGGGACTATGTTGAGTAGCCGCCAAGAGCTGTTCCGTTTGCTCTGTGGTGACTTTTCGCACACGGAGGAGGCACACATTCGCGGCTAAGCGGGAGTGACAGCGGAGAGGGGATCACCCGCGTTTGCGCAAGCGTCTCCTTCATCGTCTTACCCGCATCCACCTCCCAACAAGACAGTGGAAATGATCGCATTCCAACTTCTGTCATTATCGCCCAATTAGTCTCCCGTCTTCTGCGTCAAAATTATTAGAAACAATAGTTTTCCGCGCAATATACAGCCATCCGATGGGACCCAACCAACGTTCTGATAGACAGGGCGGATAAGGTGCATAAACTTAAATATTTAGCCACAAAAACAATCCAGCCACACACTACTTAAACTTTTGGGGAGCAAAACATACAGCACTCGAAAAATCACAGACACCTGGGGCTTATATCGTCTATATATTTAACGTTTTATGAGCATGTCAACGATACCATGAAGAAATCAAACGTTGCACTTAGACTGGTATATGCAGTAGGAAAATGCATGCCTAGAAAAATATTACATGACATTTCTGAGACATGCATTCAGCCCTATTACGGCTAGTGTGACACTATTTATGACTGCGCACGACAGGACAAGATTAGACACACAAAAAATTTAACTAAAAAAAACAAACAGAACATCCTGAAACAGCTAAAAACTTTTTTCAGGTGAGGTCACTTGACCGGCACTATGACCTGAGAGGACCTAACCTTAAAATGTCGTCAAAAGTTGTAAAAATGATCATGGAAAAGGCATGCCAAATACGGCGACTTACGCGCCGCCCTTTTTATTTTGTCTAAAAAAAACGGAGGAGTTAGGTCGCCCTGCTGAATACTTCGCGTACGGCAGAAAAACAAAAAAACACTCACTTCACATCCAACTTAGAACGGATAAACGTCCACTTAACGCTTATGTACACCAAATGCATAGGTCATCAAACCCAGGTTGCTCATGTGGATCACCAACAGAAAGTTCTAGACATTTCATTCTGTATTGTCCTCTTTGCAACACCCATTAACAAGCTCTTCTAAACCAAATTTCAGTTTATAACGTAGACGCCTAAAAAAACCAAACAACGCAGTTTCACGTGGAATATAGCACAACGCTTCAAGCCGAGCAGGGCCGAGCCGTGGCCGGAGCAGTCCAGGATTTCATTGTGGCTGCGCCGAACACGCGCGGCCGTGTGGTGTCCGGCGAGGGTGGTGGCGGCGCTTCACCATCGGGCGAGTAGGCTGCAGGCGCCCGGAATGGCCGTGGCCGCGGCACATGTTTTGTGGATTGTATATATTTGTTTGTTTTTATCACTGGGTTTTCTGTTTGTATTTCTTTTAAATCTTTAGGAAAGGCGACCAGAATTAAGCCGTATGGCTTTTGCACTAATTCGTTGGTATGCTTCCATGTAGGGAAAGTGGGGATCACGGACACGTAACGATGGTGTGAGTTTTCGGTGACTTAATGAGCTTGTTTCGTTCCTATTTTGGCTGTAAAGATACTTCAGACATTTACCTACCTCTGTGCAAGCAGTTATGTTCTGTAATTATTATATTAAAATTTGGGTGAAGCTTAGAAAAAAGAAGCAAAATCCATTCCCCAACCTAATGGGGTAACATGGTCACCCCATGGGAAAGATGGACAAGGTGAACAAAGTGATCGAACCAGGCCTTGAAGATTTCCATATGCATCCACCCACTAGGCAACTGCCGTCGCCGCGGGAAGTGGGCATTTTCACTATTTCCGTCAAAGAGTCAAAGGGGGCTATGCCTTTCTGAATTTTTAATGACGGAGGATTAAAGTATCAAGGGCCGTCGTGGAACTGTGGATAGGTTGATCCAGGATCGCCGATCAGGGTCGGGTACCTTGCCGGAGGGCGCCATCCGGGTCAGGGGCGGGTGCACACAGGGGAGGGCAGCGAGCCCCCAAACACTTGGCTCAAAGTGCCGCCCCATACATGTGGAGCGCCGAAGGTGCCCATCGAGGTGAAGGATTAGCCTTCACCTGACTTTAGAGGTAGTGCTGCACTGACTGCCGCCCGCACCCAACATGCCACCCTCTACACTGACTTTGCTCCGCACAACACACGCCCCTAAAAAACACTAGGTCTGTGGAGCAAACAATTCACCGTTCTCAGCCCCATCTCCCCAAGATGCGAAAATTGACTGCCCGGGTGAACAAGTGCGCCCCGGAGGCAAAATGCTGCCTCTCCACCAACCTGGTGTCCCCTCTCGTCAGCCGCCCCCAAATAAAAATCCTGGCTACGTGCCTGTCAGAGGTGCCACTTTTGGAACAAAACATATCAGGTGGGCGCCAGATCCTCTCCCAGGGCTAAGAGCACCCTTCCCCGCTCCTGAGGGAGGGGTTGAAGCGGTACTTTAGGGGGCCCATCAATATCTCAGAGGGCACCGTGACCATTCAGGGGGCTGAGGTCAGTGGTACATCTCCCCTGGATGACCCTCAAATTTAATTATGTGTTCTCCAGTATTTCGGGCCCTGTGCCCCAAACCATCAGCCTTTATTTATTTAAGCTTATATTATATAAAATCAAATATACTCTTGTGCAGGGTAACATGAACAGCCATGACCATCTTGCCCCACGCATGGTGTCCGTCTTACCCCACTTTGCTCTTCCTAAACAAACGTGGATATGACTCGGACGCCATTGCGAAGACACATCAGCGACTGCGTTGAACAAAATGCAACATCTGAAGAGCCATATTACGTAATACCAATAAAATATATATAGAAACATCCATGCAATGACCTTACGAATTCAATTGTGAAAAACACATGAATTGCAGTTTTTACTTTTATGAAAATTGTGAAAACATGGAGAGCTTACCGGACCCAACGTTACTCTGCGACCGACGCGGGCTAAAAGGAAGCGTATTACACGCTTTTGGTCGTGGAACTGTCAGTTCGTCCCAGACAGGGGTGTCCGTCTTACCCCGGTGTCCATGACCCTCAATTTCCCCTATTTGGTTTAAAAATGGCCGTTAAATAAAATGTCTACTATAATATGTTAGATGGCTCACAGAACATTCGTCTGAAAACTTTGGTAAGTCTCCGAAAACCGCTTACCGCTGCATTATTTGTCTGTGAATTTAACGCTCATCTTTTATTTCACTTTCAGCCCTACAGACCATCATACCACAAGTATGCATCAAGGTTTTCGCTAAGGAGAGCGAAGTTTCAGGGAATATTAATAGGATTTCACATCACAGGCACCTTTTGTAATTTCATGGGGCGCCTTCATGACCTATACCGCACTCAAGGGGGCTAAGTAGCAGCTTCAAATGCCTAATGGTGAAAAGTCGGTGCGGGAGGCGATTTTAGCCGCCAGACACCAACCAAAGTAGCGAGATTCACTCCACGTGGCCGGGCCGGGTGGCCCAGTGGTTTCATTGCCCGTCTTCAGATCGGATAGCATGGATTAACGTGGATTCAAACCCCACAGCGGAAATTCGCCTTCCATGTCCGATCTGACCCGGTGGAGAGGATCTTTAAACACTCACGCCAATTCTCCCTGTAATTGGGCAAGAGTGCTTGTTGGGAGTGGCCCTAATAAAAAACAAAAATGTACACAATTGCTTTCAATAATAACAATATGTTGGTTCGCAGGTTATATCAGCCATTTCTTTGGCTTAACAGGCAGATAGCACTGACAAAATCCATTGGACAGGTTTTGGGCAGAATTTTAGAGGGAACTGTCATTCAAATTAGGCTTAATTTTCGTCCACAATTTTCGTACATAGATTTTCCTCGAAATTAATTGTTCTGAAATCTGAATGCGCAATATTTCTGAGTTTAATCAAGTTTTCTTTACTTTTCCTTCACAACAAAAAGATATCGGCCGTGATAAGTGTAGCTAGTTTGGTCAATACAATTTTGGGGATTTTCTTCTCGTCATTCCTAGCCCGTCTACCGCGAATTCCAAAATAGGCGACAAAGTGAAAAAGTGGAGTCACAAGGCGTGGAATGTCCCGACAGGGAAGAGGGCACTGCAGCTATGTCTCTTTCTTCATCCGAACTTTATTTCAATTCCCGCCAGTGTTCCACGGTGGGAAAGAGCTGAAAGACATCCCAGTGGGATGAGATAGGAGAGGTAGCCATGGGCAGGGGCGGAACCAGAGGGTTCAACTCAGGCAGGCCCCACACCCCTTCCCTCAAAGTGCCCGACTTTGTATCCGCTTTTAACCGATTTTGTCTGAGTTTGAGGAACATGTAGCGACATTTTTTATCTGTAGTGCATTGATTTCGCCCCGCCCACTCTTTTCATGTGTATATATAAGCTGATATTAATGTGTTGCGCCAACGTAGTCCCGGGTTCTCTTTCAGCTGCGTGGACGCGATCTGTGCCGTTGGCTCGGTGTGGCAGGTAAACAGCAACCCCCCCCTCCTTCTAGGCCTAGCGTGGCAGATGCTGTTCGCGGGAGGTGAAACCATGCACGTGTATTGGCACAGGTCGGACACTAAAGGCCGGACCCCAAAGGGTAGGCCTGTCGGCATTTGCGGACGCCCCCGACGCGGCGCGCCTAAATTACACCGGGGGACCCCAGAAATGTCGGAAGAAATCGACAGCAATATCAACACTTAAAATACTAAAACAACACATAGACAGTCAAGCGCATGCGGGTTTAAAACCATCAGATAAAAAGCACATAACCAGGCCACACGCAGACCAAGCCATACGCGGTCACAAATGCGGTCCATCATATTTACCGCGGTGGGTCGCGTCAGCGAGCGGCCACTACACGCGTGCCATCGAGTCCAGTGCGAAAAAAACAGATTTCAGACGGAGCTTATTTCACTAAAAGCATGAAATGGCTCATTGTTGTACCTGTGTGTCTTATGTGTCTCGCTAACGATCCTGGATGCGCGCTCGGCTCCTGACCGCATCGCCTGTCTCCTATATTTTCGTAACGGGTGGTGCAGAGGGTGCTGCCCCCCCCAAAACACCATTTTCGAGAGACCCCCTTACAAATAACACACTGGTTTTCACAATTTCACCTAAATCACATAAGGCGACAATGGGCGCACCAAAAAGCATGTATATTTTGTTTTTATATCGGACAGTTTAGGCTCACTGAGGAATGCAATACTTGCTCCACTTACATCCCCCTTCCCCGCCTCCACTGCCCCCAGACAACTACAGCTACAACGACCACTTTATCGGGTATGACGAGGCATTATTTCTGTTTCAGGGCGGTGAAGGGGTAAACTACGGTTTCGCCTGGAAATCGATAGATGCCACTGGAAACAGCTACGGCCAAAAGGAGAACAGAGCTGGCAATTTCACTCAGGGTTCTTACCAAGTGGCACTGCCTGACGGCCGAATACAGGTAAAAGGCGTTCTGGTCAGTGCCCTGGCCTCCAGTAAAGTATTATCCTTGGTGTGTACGTCTGGTGTTAATGTTACCTGTTGGAGATGCTGCCTGCAGGCGCAGTGATAGTACATTTTTATTCGTTATTCCAAATACGTCCACTGTCCAGATTTCAGATTTCACACGCGGACTGTTCCCAGCACTGAAAATTGAGCAGGCGCCTGCAACGAGGTGATATAAATTCCAAATTTTATAGCACGACTTCCACGAGAAATACCAACATTGCGTCCCCGAATGAGTAAATGAGCTACGCGATGCTGCCAAAACGTTAAACAACAATGACAAAAGTCATGATCAAGTAGATTGTTAACCGCATGACGCCCATAATAATGCAAAATCGTAAAACGAAAGGGTTTATTAATATTTTCAACGTTGCATCTTCATCAAAATCAGGTTTGAATTTAAACCTTACCCTGAACCCAACCGTAATAAAGCCTTTTGGTATTTTTTAGAATTTTCTTGTATTATGGGCGTCTGGCGGTAACAATCCCCACATCATCATAACAGACAAGCTCAACTTGGCACTTCACACTATCAAATCAATTGACAAAACAACTGCTTACAACCAAGGGAACAAGGCAACCTTTGTATGATTGTGAAGAGAAATTTAGGCATAGTTTCACCTAAAAATATATCTGATCACACAAGGGCCTGAGCCTTAAGGCCAGCTAAAACGTCACATCGTCGCCCCCTCTCGGTCTACGATAAACAGACACAACCAGTTTACAATTGACACTGTATGCTTTTCTCCGACACAAAATAAATATGGGGTGAGCTAGTAGAAGAAATGATGCTGTGTCGCCTTTTCAGATCGTCGACTACTACGTCGATGCTGCTTCAGGATATATGGTCAAGGTCCGGTACGCGAACACAGCGCCTTCGTCACGACTGCGGACACCTCTACAACTACCCATTTCATATTTCCGCCACCAGGGGAAGCGGGGTCCGAGCGGCAGTTTCGCCCAGACCGGCAATTCAGCAGCTGCTGCTCAGTCTGGCTTAAGACGGGCCAATCGTAAAATACCGCTCAAAGGAGTCGCGGCAAAAACGGCGCTCCCGGAGGCTGGTATTGAAACTAAGGCAGCCCGCAATAACAGAGAGTCTTTCCGGCGGATAAGTCAAAACAAATCAGCCCATGCTTTACGAGACCCGCAAAGGTTTAATCCTACACCATCTCAAACAGACAATGTTCGGACTAAGCAAATGAGAAAACAATTTCGTGGCAGCACCCCAAGGCCAACTGATCCGGTAACACATGCAGAGAAACGGAAACCAAACCCTAACCGGAGGTCTGGTATTACTTCCAGCGCTGTAGCTGAACTGCGAACTGCAGATCCATACTTACCACACAAATCGCAGCCATCAAAAGCTGGGCCGCGTAGGCCTCAGTTCCAAACAGGCACCGCGGGAGACCGGGTTACAACGGTCAGTAGTTATATAACTACACAAAGGGAGAGGACTTCAGCTGCCCCGAAAACGGCGTTAATCAACAGGGGGAAAGCGAGGTTCAGATACTCGCCGAGTCCAGGGCTCGCTTCAGCTTCAAGCTGGAGGGTAGCATCGCCCACCAGCAGAAGCCAAAACTTCGGACCCACAAGAGCACCAACACCGAGAACGGTGCTTGAAGACTCCAGCGGAACCTTCCCGGCAGAAGACGAGAGCAGTTTTGGTTTAAAACTGAGACAAACGTCGCAAGGGCAGTCAACAGAGCCAAAGCTGGCATCTGCGCCTGTGGTGGGTGAATATATCAATGAAGACCAAACAGCCACCGCTTCTCAGCAAGACAGCTTGCTCGCAAACATGCCCAGTCAGGTTAAACCGGACGATAGCAGCTTCAACGCCGACAAAAAATCAGAAGAGGGTTATAAGAATCGACAATGGTCCACTAAAGACTCCACAAATACACAGAACATTGAAACCCCTGACATTACAGAACGGTTGCATGGCATGAGATCTGTTTCCCACAACCAAGCCTCCACTTCAGGAAGATATGACAAATCTCCAATAGCTTTCTCCAGTGTTCACGATACTAATCATAACGAAACAAACAAACAGACAGCTCAAACTGAGCCCCAAAGGTCCGGAAAACTCAATAAGCAGAATACTATGATGACGCACGCCTTCTCCACAGAAGCACCACCAACAACTCCTCGAGACCAGACACCTACCCGACCGCGTTCCAGGAGTCCGTACCGACCCCCGGCTGCGGCGTTCTTCCCCTCCTCTCGGCTGGCACAGCCGGCCACCCTGCCACCCAAGTCCCCGCCCGCCACCCAGCGCAGTCTCCTCCATCCGAGGACGACAGCGCGCCCCTTCCGCTACCTGCCCACCCTGCCCACGGCGGTGTTCCGACACGGGACTGCCCGCAGACGGTACCGGATCGGAGACCGGGTCATCGAGGGCAGACCGAAGCCGGAGGATTTCCGCCGCGCATCACTGTCATCGGAGAAACGAGCAGGAGACCACGGGGGCGCAAAACGAGGTTCTAGTCTGAAAACCGAACAAGGGAACAAGGGTGGTGCGCGTGAAAGCGATACAGCACTGAATGATACGGGAGGCATGAGGTTAGGCAGCCGAGGATCGGCGACATCTCCGGGTGAGGATGGGCATGATACCGGGTCTTCAGCAGAACGTCGGTCAGATGGGAACGGGGCCAGTTTAAATTACGTCAGCACACCTGATGTATTTACCATAGTGTCACCTCCTGCACACCCGACAAAACTCACAACTGTGCCAGATCAATCACATTCAGAGCTTTACCGAGCAGGCTGTAACCCGGCAGAGCTTTACGGAGGAGAAGGCTGCAGCGCGCCAGAGCTTCATCTAGGAGAGGGCTACAGCGCCGCAGAGCTGGGTTTCCGTGACTTCTTGCAGAAGGATGCACAGCACGATCACCACGTAAGCGGCGGAGGCACTGATATCCCACCGGTGCGGTCACCCCAGGCCCAGGATGCTGGTGGAAATATTCTAAACATAGTGTACGATACATTTGTCGACCCTTCCGATTACGAGACGGTGATTCAGACCTGCCCGTGCGCGCAGGACGACGACGAGACGGAAGCTAGAGTGCCATCCGAATTCAACATACGTCAGGACCGGTCGCGCGGCAGCGACAGCAGCGCCATCTCACAGAGTAAGCGTACACCAACCACACCAGCGCCCGTACCCACACGGTACAACTCTGGGCGGACGCAGCGAAGACCGCGGCAACAAACGGATCACGTCAGCAGGCTAGCAGTCAGTCCCGGAAAAACTAACTCATCGTCACAATCGGACGGCAAAGGTGTCGATAGCAGCAGAAAGAGTGTCCAGGCGACCCGTCTCAGACGTACTCAGTCCCGGCGAACGCGTCCGAGCATACCTCCTGAACGCCTGCTTCAACGTAGCCACAGACTAGGTAGATACAGTACTTCAGCGGTCCGGTCTCCAACACAGGACCTGGTACCGGGGACGTCAGACAGCACCACTCACGCCAGAGACACAACACCCACGAGGACACGGGCCACAGGCAGAAGGTTCCGGTACCCTTCACGGACCGTCCCGGGGACACCAGTACCACCACGGAACGACAGGCTGCGGCCCACCACGTACCGTCCCAAAATCACCCAGTACATGCAACAGTTCCTGAGGCAAGGAGATAAGATTCCAGAGTGGATGATACCGTTCATGTCAAAGGAAGAGAGGGCTTACCTACCACCGAAACAATCGAGATTTGTCCATGCACCTCCCACGGTGCGCACAGATCAGGGACTGGAGTTAAGAAAATTGCACCAGAGGCCTCTCACGCTTCAATCGGAGAACCTCGGACGGCGTGATTATCTACCGAAACCTGGACAAAACACAAGTAAACTATTTTTCACGGATAGTATCAAACCTACCTCCAGACAACGTTCGACAACCCTGAATCGAGGCGCAGGCGGTAGGTTTACGCTCGGCAGAAGTCACCTGCCAGGAGCAGATACACACACGCCTGCACATCTGCCGTCGCAGTATCCAAGCTTCCGCAGCTCCCGAACAAGAGCGAGAGCCCCTGCGTCTTCTACCACAGAACGCCCGTCATACTTGCCGGAAGGCCGAGCAGCGCGTGGCCAAAGCTTCGGCAGTCAAACACACTTACTTAACACGAGTAAACCAAACAGTGCTGGTTTCCCAATCACCACCAATCAACCTACCAGATCCTACCTTCCAACCCAGACCCCGTCACAATCCCTGTTTCGCTATCACGGTGACCTTTCATCACGGAATCGCTTACATTCCGAAAGCAGAGGCGGGGCGCCCACCTTGGTCCCGCCGCTGTCATCAGCTTCTACAACAGCGCGTCCAGTGCCCATTAGCAGCAGGCCTGACCAGCCCAGGCCACTGCAGCAGACCGGGGACTCCGCAAACGTCCACGGCGAGTTCGGGAAGAGAATTGGTCCGCGTCAGCGACTGAAGTCCTTAGTCAGGCCGCGCACCACGCGCACCCCAGCCCACACGGGCTTTAGCCAAACCGAGAGGCAGGGCATACTCAGCCGACGCGCTAAATTACTCAGCAAAAGGAGGAGTCGACACTCGGGCAGACCCGTGCCTACCGCATTGCAGAATGACCCTGAAGGCAAAACGAGGGAAGGTAAAGGTGGACTACCGCGGAGAAGAGACCCGGGTCAATATCTACCGTCCCTGAGACCAGGAAGCCGTCAGATACCGGGCACGCCAAAACCCGACCTGCCATTAAAGATTATCGCCAGCCTGGCGCCGGCTGCCAGCAGCAGTAGTTCTCACTTTCCGGCACCAGGGCGGCGCCACTACCAGCCGGCGGCGGAGCGCCGCTCGGACGTGGCAGACCCGCTGTTCCCGGCCGCAGTGGAGCTTCTGAGAACGACCACCAGGGCGCCGGAGACGCCGCCGCTGCGATGGCCGGGAGACGATGACCGGTACGTACAGGCCGTCCACTGGACGCAGCGACTGCTGCCCTTCTTCCAGGGCCGGGAACAGTGAGGCGCGGGAAGACCATATGTGAAAGTCTACTATTGACAACCTATCACTGTTAGTTTGCAATTTGCTTTCGCTTCATCGCTTTAAAGGGTTTGAATCGTGCAAAGTTAATGTGATAGATGTGGTAAGGTGCAGCACCAGGTAAAATCCAATAATAAGAGGCATAGTCAAGTTTCCTTAAACAGCCGCCTGGAACCCACGCCAGTTTTGATGGGTTCAACTATCCTTACAATACTCATCTGGCTTCAGAACCCCTATTAATTATGGACTACACCACCCCTTATGACTACATTGTTTTGTTTTGTTTTATGCCACACATACCATCTGACCAATACCAAGAGCTGCCAAACGCTGACCGAGCTCGTGAACGAGTTATACTGGCGGACTCAAGGACGCTCCACTTCATCACCATTCATAAAAAATAGCACTTTGAAATTTTCGGAATTTGTTGGAATGTTCACCCGACTTCGCTGGCATCCAACCTAATTTTGCAGAAGTCAACGCTATAAGTAAACCGGCATAGATATGGATAATCACTTTGCAAGTCTCAAAACTTGACGTTAACTGAAGAGCCGCTACACGTCTTTGCAGGGAATTATTATTATTTTTACAGCGTTGGGCGAAAAGTGTCCCGAAGACACAACTGGCCAAAGAGAACTTCGTCTCCTCTGTAAACAAGCAACGTGCATTAATGCATGTGCATTGTATGCATACTCGAAGGATGCTTCCTTCCGTAGCATGCATATTGTCACCTCATTGTCAAGTGTCAACTCATATTATAGACTTTGCATTGATGAGAGGTTGCCAAGCATCTAAGCCTACGGAAGCCCGTGGCATATCTTCTGCAGCTGTTTCTGTTTCACAGCTTAAGTATTGGTGCATTCGAAATGTGTGACAGCCGTCCAAATGCCAAGGACGTATGTTTAGCATGTATTGCATGAGTACATTTACAATGATGGAAATTGGCCGAAGCCTTTGAGGTACGATAATGAGTGAGGAGTGACAGCACAGGATGAGGAGCTGACCCAACGCACAACCAAAACATACATCAGCCGCAATGAGAAAACCATGGAGAGAACGGAATGGTTCGTATCGCAGCAACGCCACCTAGCTCGGAAGTCTCAGTATTGTCTTCTCCGCGCTTTTCCGAGTGGAAGAATCATTGGGAACCTATGTCAGGCTTTGGGATCTTTGATACTCGATACACTTTGAGAACTTTGGCCACTCTGGGAAACATCTCATCATTGCCAAACTCAGAGTAGATGTTCAATAAAATCCCGCAACTGACATCCAGTCTCGAATGGCAAGAAGCTAGAAAGAAGCAAGAAGCTGAATCATTTCTTTCCAGCATCAGAATACACTGACTGGTTAGCTTTGCTTACTTTCTATGTGGAGGAAGCACCACCCGCCCAATTCCCTACCCCATGCCACAACGTATGTCCACTCGCTCACTGCTGTTTTTTAAACACCACCGAGGTTCAAATGACGACAACAACTCGTTGGGGCTAAGCACTAGCGCTAATAGAGCCAACAGGTTTCCAGTGAAGTTGAAGCCGGCACGAGGCATCAAGGCTTAACACTTACTCAGGGAAGTCACTTTCCCCTTCTGTATTTGCCACCCCCGGCTTTCGCCTTTTTGTTTGCTGCAGCTTTCTTATCATCGGCCTGAAATCACAGCCAATCTCGGGTTACAGAAGTCCGGCAGTTGGCAAATACGAGTAAAACAACTCTCAACGCGGTCGTAAATAATCGATACATCACAAGTTGACAACTAAAGGCACAACCAATCCGCTTTCCGAGAGAGCAGCTACCCCAAATCCGGCAACCGGTTTCTTTGACCGAGTAGCCCAATTAAGTAAAAACTACATCTAACAAAAACTGCAACCAACGAGCCTGTCACATTAAATCCAGCGTTGGAAACGAGTCTCAAGAGCCTGAACCCCATTTAGCGGCCATATTGACCCATCGCCGCTCCCCAGGCAGCCGACAAGTAAGTGGAAGCGTACCTTTCTCTTGCCAGCGTTGGGGCTGGGCAGCACCTTGAAGAAGGAATCGAGTCTGCCCTGGGTGCTGGTGTTGCGCGCCTTACACAGCTTCTTGGCACCGTTCCGGATGCGATCCTCGTTGAAGCCCTTGCTGGTGCACATGAAGGCGACCAGGCCGTCCTCGTCAGGCTCCGTCCACTTCAGCTGCAGAACACGGGGAGAGAAGGGGCCGGGTCAGACCAGAGCTAGTGTCTGCCAATAACCAGGGCCTAATCCCACCCAGGACGTTGGCCCTGAACGTTAAATTTGCGCAGAGGTTACACGTAGGGTATAATGGACAGTTTACAGGACTCATATTGATTACCTGGCATCACAGGTGAGGGAGAGAAAATGGTGTGCTTCCCAGGTCACTCAATACAAAGTACAATACGTACCAACAAAGCAGCCAGAGGAGTCAAAGCACCAGTGCATCAGAGCGAGGCGGAGGCAAGCGGGGTGTAAGTCTGGGGCAAGGGGGAGAGGAGAATCTGACATCTTCCAACTCCTCACAAAACAAAGTCACCTAAGACTGCACACGCCGACATGCGTTTGTATCATATGTGCACCTTATGCGCCCAAGGCTACGAAGTGTGGGCACCGGTCCCTTAAGTACGGTATTCTGCTCCCTGGCATAAATAAGAATATCCACAACAAAATGTCACCCACAGTCCCAGTTCAAATCCCCCCGCCCCGATTAACATGAAACAACATCCGTTAAAATAAACAGGGAGAAACGCCTGGCCCAAATTCAGCAAAGACAGATTACCATTGCTGAAAACAGACGCTTGGTGACACTTGACCATTGCTACCTTGAACTTCACCTGCCGTGGCCTGGGACCCACCTCGACTTTGGTGGCGTCGGTGACCTCGGGAGTGACGAACAGGCGGCGCGCCTCGGCGTACGGCCAGTTCTCCGGCACCTGGTACTTGCTCTTGTCCAGCTTCTCCAGGATTGCGTCAATGCTGCGGTGCTTCTGGATCAGCTCGATGGCGCGCTTGGGTCCGATGCCCCGGATGGAGTCGCAGTAGTCGCACCCCATCAGGATGCACAAGTCAATGAACTGGAGATCAGAGAGGTAGGATGGTAGGTGCGGTCAAACGGCAGGCACTGTACAACACTACAATTGTGGCCATGTACATATCATGCTCAAGAAATGACGTTCATTGCAGCGTTTTTAACAGTCTATTTCTCACATTTAATAGCTTGTTTCTAGCGATGTCCTTCGCAACATCCGTCTGTAATGAACGCCAGCCGTGAGCGACCCTCCTTCACTATTACCAATCCTCCACTACTAGACCAGCGGCACCGGACTCTCACCTCCTCCTGGTTGAGCCCCGCCTCCTCCAGTACGTTGCTCAGGTGGAACTCCCGGATCGGCATCTTCCTGGCCTCGCTGAACGTCATGTGTCGCAGCAGCACGGTGGAGCCGAACGTCAGCGCGTCCATGTCCTCCGTGGCAGTGGCGTAAACCCGGCCCGCCTTCACCAGCGCGGCGCACTGCGCCTCCGCCTCACACGGCGCCTGGGGGCACAGGCAGGGGTTGTGTACCTCCGCTCACAAGAGCCTGGGGACAGGCAGGGGTTGTGTACCTCCGCTTCACACAGATCCTGGGGGCACAGGCAGGGTTGGGTACCTCCGCCTCACACGGCGCCTGGGGGCACAGGCAGATGTTGTATACCTCCGCCTGGCCCGGAGCCAGGGGGAGGAACGGGGCAGGTACCGCTGTATCATTTCGCCGACGTATCGGGGACAAGGGAAGGCGATAAAGTCTCTCATACGGCACTCGTCGAGGTATAAAGGAGAAGCATAGCTCCTAAAAACAGATGTGCAGCTATCGAACAAATGGGACGGGTCGGCGTCTGGGCATTAGCTCAGTTGGAAAAAAGCCGGCCAGCACACCAGAAAATCCTTGATTTTCTTCACCCGGTTCCTTCTAAGCAAGGAATACTTATCCCTCCTCTAAGGTCTCGAGCTGGAACAGATGCGAATTGTCAATAAATACAAATACCTCGACGTTTTTTTTTAATGAGAGAGTGCTTTTCTTGAGCTTCTACATAAATACAGTGAACTTTCAAGCGCCGAGAAGACTACGGAAAGGGACGGAAAGGCTTCTCGTGGTTCTGATCTAAGCAGAACGCATGGCTCCCACGATAGGCATCCTGAGTTTCTCTTGCAGAGCTGTGGCCATCAGAAGGTCCTCGTCCTGGTAAAGGTCGCCGAACTTTCCCTCCGAATCGGTGTTGCTCTCGACGCCATCCAGCAGAACATCCAGGACATCGTCAGCGCGGGTTTCAATAGTATGTACAAAGCTAAGTTGTTCTAGCGCTAGTGAATACAAACGAGTGCGACACAAATGCTCCCTCCTCTTGCGACGGCCGATTGAGGCTAACGGGAGAACCGCGTCTGCTGGAAGTTTGCGACTTCAGCGCTCCTTAAAACCCGTCCGATTGTCGTCCAATAACTGTCGTGCAATACGCCTTTCTAGGCGTAGTAAGCATGGTACACTTTAAGAGAAAGTGTTCTGATAAATAATAAAAAATTCTCGTTATCGATAGGCCAAAAACGGCGAGTTAGATGATCCATAGAGTTAGATGACCGGCGGCGGAGCGAGTTAGATGACCAGCCGAGACGGCGCCGAGATACGTCTTTTAGTCGGATCGTGGAAGGAGTGCAATTTCACACACGCGTCCTTTGCCTGCCGGCACAGTTACTGGGCAACTCGTGGGCAGGGAACGGCACTTATACCATTATCAGTGGACGTAAGCAATGCAATTATAGCATGCATACTGACGCACTGGGATTTTTTATGCTTTACCCTTCTTGAAACATTGGATTTTCTCAAATACGTATTTTTCCTGCCGACTGTAGCCTTCTAACCTGATTAGCATTTAAAGGTTCTCAAGCGCGTTAGCCGATGTACAACTTTTTCATGAGCATTACAATTTGAACACAGTTTTCACAGACGAATTGATAGATAATACTCCATTTTCTCCGTCACAGGTAACAAATAGTACTATTTTCCCACCAAGACCCAAAATTGGGCAGTTACAGAAACCAACTGATCTTTTTCGGCCTGATCGTTCTCCAAGATACCAGGAACTGGCTCTGCCTATGACTCCGATATGCCTGTTGAGAAATCAGCCATGACACGCTCACAGGCCAGCAGACACGCACCCTTCCACTGGTCCAATACGGAAACAGCTGCTCATTTCCACATACCAGCCAAGGGCACGCGGTACGGGAGCGGAAAAGAGGCAAGGAAAAACTCCGCCGCATCGAGCGAACGTTCTGGCTGCAGCCCATCAAACTCAAAGCACTGATAGCTATCGTCGAGTTGATGATGTACACACATATCGGGTGTAATGCGTCTGTGCCCTTTTGCTTTACTCCCGCTTTCCGTCCGAGATATTATCAATACCATCTTCCTTGCACCAAAGCGAAGTTGCAGGGTGCGTACATACAATGCAATCAAGGCATCAGCACGCCCTACCGGCTCCAATATCGAGTAAAAGGACAGGTATATAATGAATCCGCTCTAGTGCTTCGAACATTACACCTGTCCGAACTACCGTAAGGCGCAGAGAAGAAAATGCAAGTGCTCACAGCTTTAGCGGCGGTTTTGGCGCTCTGTCGCGCTCAGTACCTGCCGTTGGTGTGCAACCTCGACGAGCCAATTCGCTGCACACCTGTTCTTCCACCGGCAGCAGCACCAGCGGCGACGTCACCAGCTCCACCTGCTGCAGCTGTACCGCCGCAGAGTGCAGAGGCTGCAGCTTCAGCAGCTTCAGCAGAGTTCTCCGGAGCGGTGGCGTCACCGCCGGCTCCTCAGACTGTGGCCGTCAGACAGTCGGACCGTCAGATCGCGCAGCAGCAGCCGCCAGCGTGGCTGCAGCACGCACTGCAGGCAATTCGCCTCGGTCCTCAGCCAGGCTCTTATGTGCCACAGCCGGCGGCAGCATCGCCACAGGCAGCAGCACCAGAGTCGGCAACCTTGCTCCCCACCGCTCCGCCAGTCCAAGCCGTGCAGACACAGCTACCTGGACCACTGCCCAACACTTATCCGGCATGGCCACAGTCAACAGCAGCGCCCATGGATGCCACTGTGCATCCAGACAGAACGCCTGGTATCTCGGAGCAGGCGGCGGCTGAGTGGCTTCCCGCCCAGTGGCCGGAACATCACGCCGGCTGGCCGTTCGTGGGCACCAGATGGCAGCTGGCGGCAGCGGCGGGAGCTGGATGGCCGGCGGCCGTCCCCCAGTGGCCCCAGGCGCCACCAGCGCTACCTCAGTCGACGGAGGCCGACTCTGAAACGGCCGTAAACGCTCAGTTTTCGCAGGTCACCACTCAAACAGCCGCCTCCGCGCCACCAACCGCCCCAGGTGCGCCAAACACCGCTGCCAACTTCGCTTCAGCGCCGTACCTGCCGCAGATAAACCCCCAGGCGCCCGCAGCTACCACCAGTCCGGCTCCTGCGGCACCCTCTTCCGCAGCCTCTCCAACATCCGCATCGGACGTCAAGCAGCTAGCCTGGGAGGCGGCACGGGCGCACCTCGGCATCACCCTGCAGGAGTACATCGCCCAGGCTGCGGAGCAGTCCCACTATGCAGACCGTGAACCTGCCGTAGATCCTGCCGCACGAGCCGCCCGCCAGACGGCGACACCGGCCTCAGCGGAGCCGGAGACGGCCGCCCAGCCCGCGCGGCTGGTGGTGCCGCCCGAGGCGGGCTCGGCGGTGGCAGCACTGCAGCAGGCCACCGATGGCGCGGAGCAGAACCAGGCGCAACAACATCGCCAACCTCACACCGCCAGCGTCAGCCCGCCGCTGCCCCTGGACCTGGGTCCGGTACAGTTTCTGACATCGGACCAGGCCGGTCTGCATCCTGGGGTGTACTACTACCCCGCGTACTACAACCAGCTGCTGAATAGCGCGGCGCAGAACGGTAGACAGGTGTAGCGGCGCAGGTGACGATGCCAGAGACTGTACAGATTGTGGTCGTTGTAACGGCGATTTTGTACAGAACACACAGTCGATTTGCCAGTAAGAAGTATCAGACGCACATGTTGAATGTACCATTTCGCCATAAAAACGCGGGAACGGTAGGTAGTGTATTTAGACAGCTGATATCATGTGTTCCAAATTTGTTTATGTAAACGAATAATTGCCCTCTTCACACACACTGGAAATACGGATTTAACCGTGCGCTTAGGACGCACATATAAGTTTGCTATCTGGTTAAATATCCTGTAGGCATTGTTTATTTAAGGATGCGATTGCCCAATGACGCTTGCTCTTCGGCAAATGGGATGGGCGCAATTCTCCAACAACTTACACTTATAATTTTGAGTCCATGCTGATTCAAAGTAAACCAAATGTTTATTTCAAATCCCATCCCAAGTTCTGCAAATGAACAAATATCTGCGTTCGAACTGATACGCTGGCCGAATTTATGAATGCCACATACTACGTCTGATGTTGCTAAGGTGCCTTCTTCACAAACGCATGTGAATTCATTTGAGCAAAGTACAAATTCGCTATGTAACAAGTTATACGGGTGATTCTGGGGAGTTGTCTTTCAATGAAAAAGTGGAGTTAAATACTGAAAAAAACGCACAAGCTAGACTCGATACTGGCAGTTTGATGGGACTGAAGACGCAAACCGAGTAAATATTCAGCTGCCTGTAATAAAAGACCGAAGAACTATTACCATTGCAGCAACCATTAGCGTTCATCAGCAGTTTAAGACACTATAGCAGCCCTGAACATCAAATCGATTCAGCATATTGCATGAATTCAATGTGTGCTGACAACAGCACCTCGTTTCAGAGTGACTTAGGAACTATAATAAATCCCTCCGTCTTATCCCAGCACGCTTTGTGATAGAAAACACTGCACAGAACACTTAAACCCGTCATCACCAAAACACTCAGTGATGATGTCCCTAGGTAGCAGACAAACGGTAAGGAGGGGGAGGAAAGCAAGCTGCCAAGTCGATTCTGCACCGCTATGGCCCAGATCCACACAGCCATTCATCCCACATCCTCAGCTTCCTCGCAATATCTCATCCGTCCCACAGCAACTCATGATTCATTAGAATGCCTGCCACTCACGGACGACGATGCCCCATTCACAATGGCGACCGACGGTAAAACCCAATGAAACAGTGCTGATGGACGCCATCCAGCCTAACCAGGAGTCTCCCCTAGCGCTTGATATCTCGGTCTGCTGTCTGTGCGGCAAATAACAACCCTCGACCTCATACGTTGCCGCCGGGTGCCCTGAGGGAAGGCCTATCGAGCGACCCGGATTTCTGGCCGGGTCCCGGGGCCAGATAGACGATTCGGCGGAAAATACGGGAGGCGGCAGTGTCAAGGAGACACAGGCACGGCAGCGCCCGCACCAGACAAATAGTCCCGGTGACATCAAACGGCCTGAAGTAGCTCTCCATGACATGAACTTTTCCATACTGATCTAGCTACTCCGAAAATATTAAAACATGGTCTCATTGTTATTCTTATCAACAATAGCCACTGTATTAATTGATAACTCCGAACCTCTAGCGGCGATATGAAGAAACTATTTGATCGGCAGCGCGCGTGGTCCGGTCCTTCTCTGGGGTTATCGACGCTCGAGCGACAGAGGAGCTCTCCGCTGCGTATTAGCCGGCAGCGTATTGAGCCGTTATAGAGCGCCGGCTTCCGGGGGCAGGGGCGGGGAGGAGGGTGGCCGATCGAGGCGGAGAGCCAGATCGTTTTTACTGCCGCCGCTGATGAGACCCTCTCGGGACAACCCCGATGGCTGGTCGATGCAGAGGCCCGCGTCTAGCAGCTCTTTAAGCTGGTGCCTGCTTTGGGTGCGGGTTGAAATAGATTCCCGGGAAACTTAATTGTAGGAATGAGGCTTAATGCTGGCAAACAAGGAGACAAAACGTCATGGGCGTTGTCAACGACAGAAATTGAACGAGCCAGTAAACATGCAACATCTGCTGAAAAGAAACTATCCTCTTTAACCCCAAACACTCGAAGGTCTACTCGAGTGTAACCAATCGATCGGGCTGTTTTCTGAACACTTCCACTTTTATGAAACGATTGAAATCGCCGCATGTTCCAGTGGAGGGTATATAAAGGGAGAAGCAAGCTCCCCGGGTGTCTCAGATCAGACCATGGTTCCTACCAATTCACGGGTCCGCAGCAAACATATATTTACAGAGTGCACTGGCACCCACCTCCACGTAGGGGATGCCCATCAGTTTGAGCAGCTGTTTGCACTCGTCGGCGTGTGCTTTGGTCACCTTGACCAGTCGCCGGCTAAACTTGTCGATATCCTCCTGGTTACCTGTGGACAGGAGCCAGGTTCATTGGCACTCAGGGAACCGGCTGGGGAGCGCCACCACCGGGGCAGTGGAGTGGTCGGTAAAAACTGGCAACACCTCCACAACCACAGACCGGTCACTGGTGCTCTCTAAAAACTGGAATCCCGAGTACTTCCCAGCTATCAGAATCCATTAATTATAATTGACGACATGGGAACAAGGCTTGTTGACAATTTGAGGCGAAATTAGAAGTTGGAAATGTCTAAAGCTCGGTAATGGCCATAAAAATGGCCATCAAGATGATGTTAAAGTAAATGTATTCGTACTAACAGCTGCTATTTGGTACTGGACCACGAAATATAAATGAAGGAAATTGGACAGAAACCAACCACATTAAGGTCTATGGCTATTCCACTTAACGTTCAAATATTCCGGCATCATTCGTGTGCTATGCAGAGATACTGGGGAAGACGTTTTCATTAGTGTTGTGAGACGTTGCCAAGACAGGGATAATGGATGAAAAGCGTCTCCCCCTGTCACGACAAGGGCACTTTAGCCTTCTCGTGCTCCTCAGTCAGGGCTTTCTCTCGCCTACCCCACGGCGTCTTACCCTTCTCCGGAACCTCCGTTAGGGCTTTTTCGCCCACTCCGCGGTGTCTTACCCTACTTGCCCCCAGTTACGGCTTTCTCGTTCACCACGCGCTGCCATGCCCTTTTCCTGATGCTCGGCCATGGCTTTCTCGCCCTCTCGCGGCGCCTAACCCTTTCCTCGGCTCTCGGCCAGGGCTTTTACGTTCATTACGCGCCATCCTGCCTTTTTTCTAAGCCCCAGTCAGGGCTTTCTCGTCCACTTTGCGCTGTCATATCATTTTCCTGAGCCACTGTCAGGGCTTTTTCACCCGCACGCGCCGTCTTACCTTTCTCCTGCGCCTCAGTCAGCGCCTTCTCGGCCACCTCGCGGCGTTCCGCCCGCTTCGCCAGCTCGCCCCCCTTCATTTCCGGCGGCTTCCCGTCGAACACGTACACCGGCTTGATGCCGTTGTCCACCATTCGGATGGTGCGGTAGAACATGCCCATCAAGTGGCTGTGGAGGCGGCACATCATGGAGGTGGCAGCTGCACATTTTTACGAGGGCGACATCAAGAGGTGGTGGCTACATTAAACATAGTTTCAAAATAGCGCTCCTAGGTGACACTGGGTGCACATCGTTTAGTTGCAGAACCATCAAACCCTAGTGAAAGCAAATTTTCTCAGCGCAGAACCTAGGACAAAAACCGATTTACCATCTTATGTTAAGCCTCTTGCGTGCTATCTGTAAACGTCAGCATCCCTGCTACCTGTCCTTCGTCATCCACTCAGCTCCCATTCATTTATTTTCTTCGCAACTTTACCACACCCAATATAAAAAGATCCAAGAATACTCTGATTCCAACTTTAAAGGCGGGCAAAGGTGCTTTGCACAGAACACCTTATAAAAAGCCCTTAACTACACTAAATCTGATTTCCCTCGCGACCTGAAGTTTCAGTCGCCATGCGCTGACACCCCCGACTCAGTGACAGTTAACAACGTTAGTCAGTTGGTTTATTGCGGCGGCTTTGCAGGCGTTGGTGGAGCTGACCTGGTGGTTTCCCCGTCAGCGTCGGTTAAGTTGGCGCCCTCCTGCCGCACGGCCACCAGGAACTGGTACAGGCACATGCTGGCGTCAACCGCCACCTTCCTGCCTGCCCACACAAGAATACAACTTTACAGCCTGTGAAAGCACCACATATATAGACATATTCACACATATGGACATATCACAAGGTCTGAACACACTCCGGCATGGCATGTGGCCCCCTTCAAACCTGCGGATACACAACCGCACATGACGTTGGAGACACGACGTCATCGTGCCTGGTGCACACAGCAAGCAGGGATATGCCGCGGACGGATACGACCACCAGGGGTAGACTCAACAGCAGGACGCCAGCAGTGACGATGGCACTCGCTGCTTCCTTCACAGTCAGCGACACAAACATAAACACTGAAGTCAGCGGAACGTGAGCGGACACATCAGACCCAGCGGTCGAGTTCGCTGCGGCAAGGGCGCCCGGCCGAGGGATGTACCGGCTGCAACAAGTGAGGACAATAGGAGGCTGTCACCGCGTCACTGTTTTGACTGCGAGCACTGACCACTGTCCTGGGGACGGCCGAAGCCTTGTATTTGTCATTAAATATTAATAATGAAGTCCTCAGCTTCAGGAGCAACACATAATGGTGTCATAGCCTTGCCAAGCCCCCCCCATCCCCCAAACGCAGATTTCCAAACACCTCTTACAATGGACATACACATGAACACATAATTGCACTACATTTATATTAGGACTCCGTCGAAGCAAGTTTTGCTCAAAGGCCTACAAAATGACGCCTATATTTTCGTAAAAAAGGGCTCCATATCCCCTGAAGTTTTGTACCCTTTCCATCTCTCTTCGAAATCAATAGCTACTACAAATAAATACAATAAATAAAATAAATAAATAAATAAATACAACAAATAAAAATAAATAAAATAAATAAATACTACAAATAAATAAAATAAATACTACATTGTGTTTCTATGAACATTATGAATTGCATACATAGAAACATTCTTGACGGAACAGGTGATTTACAGTAAATTGATTTTCATTCAATACCATGAATTTAACAATGTATAAAGACGACGGTGAGCAAAATAAAATGTGTTTACTACGAAGACTAAAATGAAAGCGATCACTGAATTGCTAGCCCATTCTCATAGAGAACCCATTCCAAATCGTACGCACTTCTTCAAATTCTGCAAATAACCGTTGGAGGGTTTCAACTGCATAGAAGAAGTTTCGTGTGGAAAAAACATGAGTACATATGATCAGCTTTGAAGTTTAGCAGACCATTGTTCAGCCATTGCCATTTGTTCAGCCATTGTTCACCCATTGTAGCAGACCATTGTTCAAATATATTCGCCTAGCCACCTGCTTTAGTATTTGGAATAATTGGGTTCATAAATTTTTACCGAAAAAGAACTTGAACTTAACAAGATGTACCAGTGCTACCTTACCATTTATTTCGATTTGCACCGTAGTATTTCGGTCTTCTGGAGACGATGCTTTTGTGCTGGTAACCATCATTTTCCATACTGGGGCACAGCTCTGCAATATCCCATTTAGATCAGTGCGTTCTGCCTGCTTAGTGCAACTGTCAAGAGCACTTTTTTTCTTTAAAGGGCGGAAAGAGGAGAATTCGCCTCGATTATCGAAAAAATAATAAAAGAACATAGTAACTCGCCAGTATAATGCACGTGAAAAGAGTGATCCGCCTCCTATGTGCAGAGCAGCACTACTCCAAATGAATTGGAGGAAATTAACGCATAGGCGCAAGAACGGGGGCAGGGGCGACTGCCCCCCAACTTTCGGACTGGTGGGCAGTGCCCCCCATCGCCCCCAACTTTGAGCTGATACCAGACCTTTTCCTTTAACAAATCAAGTGACGCCGAATCCTATTTGACCCCAACGGCGGTCACAAGTTTTGCCCCCCCCAACTTGGAAACAAGTTCCTGCGCCCATGTTCTTACATCCTTGCCGTTTGTAGGATCAGGTATTGGTATGACCTCCCGCGTCTACGTAAGCATTTCTTTGTAGTGCTGCGGTACTTTCTCTGAACTTATCCATGTGTTCCTATAATTGATATGCAGTATATCGCTGTAACACATTCCTAGTCTAGTTTCAAGTTACCGCAAAAATGCGACGTTTGAATTACTGAAAGTTTTCCGAGTCATGCAATCCGCATAGCTTTGCAAATACTTATGTCTGGCGCATTCAACCCTGCAATCTCAACTTCCTGACACGGCGCAGCTCTGAAAACCTTTGGGGACGAACCCTCCAGACGAATTTCATCATTTTTCTCTGTATAGTATCCAAATTTTGTTTAGCAATCGATTATGCAGCCATCACGTAAATGAACTGCGATACAACCAAAGCTCCCACTACCGCTATCCTGTCTTTCACAGCCAAGCTTCGTTGCGACCATTCGTTAATGGTACTATCCATTTTATTGATTGCAGGTCTAAGTTGCCACATTTATGCAAGGCGTTAAAATTAGTTTCTAAAATTTTTACTTGATCACATGGAATATTACACAGTAGGGGTACGTCATCATCCATCCGAATTCAGACAAAACACGAACGGCACATCATCATCCTGCCAAACAAAGACAAAACACGAACGGCACAGTACCGCTTCGTTAACATCCACCCGAACAAAGACAAAACACGAACGGCACAGTGTGGCTACGTCATCATCCTCCCGAACAAAGACAAAACATGAACGGTACAGTGTGGCTACGTCATCATCCACCCGAACAAAGACAAAACACGAACGGCACAGTGTGGCTACGTCATCATCCTCCCGAACAAAGACAAAACATGAACGGTACAGTGTGGCTACGTCATCATCCACCCGGACAAAGCCAAAACATGAACGGTACAGTGTGGCTACGTCATCATCCACCCGGACAAAGACAAAAAACGAACGGTGCAGTGTGGCTACGTCATCATCCACCCGGACAAAGCCAAAACACGAACGGTACAGTGTGGCTACGTCATCATCCACCCGGACAGACAAAAAAGCACGGTACAGTGTGGCTACGTCATCATCCACCCGGACAGACAAAAAACGAACGGTACAGTGTGGCTACGTCATCATCCACCCGGACAAAGCCAAAACACGAACGGTACAGTGTGGCTACGTCATCATCCACCCGGACAGACAAAAACGCACGGTACAGTGTGGCTACGTCATCATCCACCCGGACAAAGCCAAAACACGAACGGTACAGTGTGGCTACGTCATCATCCACCCGGACAGACAAAAAACGCACGGTACAGTGTGGCTACGTCATCATCCACCCGGACAGACAAAAACGAACGGTACAGTGTGGCTACGTCATCATCCACCCGGACAAAGCCAAAACACGAACGGTACAGTGTGGCTACGTCATCATCCACCCGGACAAAGACAAAACACGAACGGTACAGTGTGGCTACGTCATCATCCACCCGGACAAGACAAAAAACGAACGGTACAGTGTTGCTACGTCATCATCCACCCGGACAAAGCCAAAACACGAACGGTACAGTGTGGCTACGTCATCATCCACCCGGACAAAGACAAAAAACGAACGGTGCAGTGTGGCTACGTCATCATCCACCCGGACAGACAAAAAACGAACGGTACAGTGTGGCTACGTCATCATCCACCCGGACAAAGACAAAGCACGAACAGTACAGTGTGGCTACGTCATCATCCACCCGGACAAAGCCAAAACACGAACGGTACAGTGTGGCTACGTCATCATCCACCCGGACAGACAAAAAACGCACGGTACAGTGTGGCTACGTCATCATCCACCCGGACAAAGCCAAAACACGAACGGTACAGTGTGGCTACGTCCTCATCCACCCGGACAAAGCCAAAACAAGAACGGTACAGTGTGGCTACGTCATCATCCACCCGGACAAACCAAAACACGAACGGTACAGTGTGGCTACGTCATCATCCACCCGGACAAAGCCAAAACACGAACGGTACAGTGTGGCTACGTCATCATCCACCCGGACAAAGCCAAAACACGAACGGTACAGTGTGGCTACGTCCTCATCCACCCGGACAAAGCCAAAACAAGAACGGTACAGTGTGGCTACGTCATCATCCACCCGGACAAAGACAAAACACGAACGGTACAGTGTGGCTACGTCATCATCCACCCGCACAAAGCCAAAAAACGAACGGTACAGTGTGGCTACGTCATCATCCACCCGGACAAAGACAAAAAACGAACGGTACAGTGTGGCTACGTCATCATCCACCCGGACAAAGACAAAAAACGAACGGTACAGTGTGGCTACGTCATCATCCACCCGAACAAAGACAAAACACGAACGGCACAGTGTGGCTACGTCATCATCCACCCGAACAAAGCCAAAACACGAACGGTACAGTGTGGCTACGTCATCATCCTCCCGGAAAAAGACAAAACAGGAGCGAGAGACAATTCGGCTCACGCAAACTCGATGATTTATAACGCCAAACGATGTTCCTGTCATCAATCATACACAAAAATAAAGGCATTAGACGTAGAAACCGTTCACGCCACTTCCTAGTTAGCGCGTGTGAATGGACCTGGGCTGGCTAGTTGCCAAACAGAATGAGAAATATGGATCCTCTGCTCTCCCGACGCCGCCCACGAAGACACCATTATGGGGGACGGAGGGGGGTTTTGGGGTTCCTGGGCACCCCCCAAACAAACGATTTTTGTGTTTTCACTTTAACTCCAGATGAGTTTTATGTTGGAGTTTACGGGCACATGAACTGCTATAGGCTACATAGTAATGAGTTTTATGTGGTTTATAGTAAGCTTGTGGCAATGCTTTGAATATAATACTCCCTTTAATACGGTGGTCATTTTAACTGGATTATTTATTCCGGGGATATTTTATGGAATATGGATGTTTTATGAATTATGGGCATTTTATGTAATATGGGTATTTCATAGTTTTTGGTTATTTTATGGATTATAATTTAGGGAATTTTAAAGCCGTGTTTTCCTATGCTACCTATCTGTATAAGTTTCCAGCTTTAGGTCTTCTTTTTAAACTTCTTTTATAGGTTTCACTGGCTGAAATTTGAACATTTCCCACAAAAAGGGGCTGGAAGCGCCCCCCCGTCTCGAGGTTCTTACCTAAAGATATCAACACGTCGTTATAACCAGGAATGGCCAAGTGAATATCAACTTGAAAATGCGGCAATGTTTTGCTTTACCTCCAGCCAGACAGCGAAAAAACAGCCCACAACAAAGCAGAGTACTGGAGCCGCCAACATACGCATTCCAGTGATTTCCTCCCGTCGCTTCAACGGTTTCAGTGTCTAACCAGCGAAAATGTTTACGAAGCTCCAGCTGAAACGACACCTGCAAAGGGTGAACTTCCCGTGAGCTTCGGCAAACATAAGCTCGGACCGTGTCCCACTCCAAGTCGGAGCGTCGACGCTCTCCCAGTAGGTAAATACAGCTGAAGCCAACTGCAGCGGCGCCGTCCGCCGCAGCCTGGGAGCGCATGCCAGGAGGATTTGCAGCAGCTGGCGCCGTCCTGAGCAGCCCTGTTTACCACCTGTCGGCCTGCAGATCATTTACAGCTGATTGCATCATGACCGAGAGAATCCCGACGCCAGGGGCGTGGCTGCAGGGTCAGGCATTTCTCTCGCCCTCACACAACGGCAGAATCGGCCGAATTTCTCCAGAGGGGCGTGGCTGCAGGGTCAGGCATTTCTCTCACCCTCACACAACGGCGGAATCGGCCGAATTTATCCAGAGGGGCGTGACTGCAGGGTCAGGCATTTCTCTCACCCTCACACAACGGTGGAATCGGCCGAATTTCTCCTGGGGGCGTGGCTGCAGGGTCAGGCATTTTTCTCACCCCCTCACAGCAGCGGGGTTCACCTAATCCCATCGGGGGCCTGGCTGCAGGGACAAGCATTCCACTCACCCCTCAAAACGGCGGAATCCGCCGAATCTCACAACTGCACTAACAATGAAACATTCTCGCCTTCATGTAGCTGCCATCGTAAACACAAAGTGATCTTTAGAAGTTTTTGCAGATTGTTTTCAAAGAAAATCTTTACTTTCTGACAGCGAAAGGTCGTTATTGCTTTCGGTACTTTTACGATGCCGTACACAGCCCAGGTGGTTCGCAGGTTAACACCAAGACGATCCTAGCTTTATAAAGTTCAAAACATATACAACGTTCCCCAGTCGTCAAGCATTGATAAAGAAAGCTACGTATACTGGACAGGGTGCGCGAGGAGCAGCCTAGCTTTATGTGGACTAAATAAAACACAGAATTGTCCAGTTATTTTCTAGTGTAGCAAATATTGACATATTACAAAAATTTTCCGCTTCTCAAACTGCTTTATTTAACAGTGTCCAGCACTTTCCCGCCAGCCGAGCTTGCAGCAGCTTGTCCAGCCCCTGTTCATGCCGTGACTTCCCACAACTAGCAGCCCATCCAATAGCCCGAGACGGCTGTCGGCTGCGGGGCGCGCTGTGAAACAAAGCGAGCCGCCGCCCCCTTCCAGGGCCGGCTGTAACGACCACCCATTAGATGTCGCCATGGGATGGGACAAGGAGTGGGAATCATGGGACGGAATAGGACAATACTTTTCAGGTTGCATTGGGAGATGATGAAACGAAACAATTTTTTTAATTCTCACAGAAAGTAGCATTCATGTGGTTCTGATCACGGGATGGGATGGAAGTAGTGCGATCATTTTAAGGAGATTTTCCGAGAGCGCATGGGACGGAACATATTTCCATGGGACGGAAGCGGACGGATGCTAAAATGCGTTGTCCCATACCGACCTCTACCACCCATTCCAGCGCCCCCTGCAAATCCCGGCGAAGCTTCCAGAACAGACGCCGGGCTTACACAGAGAAAGCCCGCACCACCCGAGAGCGAGGAGAAAGACTGGGTCGGTGGGCACGGCGGAGCATGCAGTATGGCCTTAACAGGCTGGAATGTCAGGCTAGTTAATGGATCCTGTGGACGCCCCAAAACACAAATAGCGCAGGCGACCAGTCCGATTAACGAGTGCAGGGATGCAGAGCCGACCGTGAACCACAGAGGCCCCCGGCTGTAGTGACCGGCACGTGCCAGACTGCGGCGCAATTTGGAGTCACCCCGACCGACCCAGCAGTACACAACTGTCCACACACACAGAGGCGCGCCCTGCACGCGTTCAACTTCGGATGATAACGAACCCTGTTACCACACCATGGACACTAGAAACGCTCTCTCAGCGTGAACCCCTTCAGGCCCAGTGGATGACCTAATGGCGTCTATTTCGGTATGTTTGGTCTACCCCGCCAGGCTGCCGCTGCATCCGACAGCCGCGGTCACGAGCGGGCTGTAGCGACAGGAGGCGCCGACCGCGTGGCGCCGGCTGTCGCCCCCGCGCGACTGCCTGGCGACCTGCGGCGCCCGCGGGAACACAGGGCGACAGACAGCCTGCTGGGAGCTGGCACGAACCGTGATCAGGGCTCCAACACCGGAATATGCTCTCCCGCCAATCGACGACGAACAGGAAAACTGATCAAACTCCATGCAAGAGCGGGTAAGCAACCATTTGGCTTGGCACCAATGATTCAAAGAGGAATTACGGAAGGCTGATGGCTCAAACCATGACGTCGGCACGAGCCACTCACAGGTAGCTTTTGTTCCAAGTCTTCCCCTTCCGCTCCTGGTACTCAGGGGACGGACCTGGACCATGGCAGGCACAGACGGATCGAGGAAGGGGGGTGGGGAAGCCTCAGGGGGTCAATCTACCATCTGGGGGGGCGGTCCATGCTGAAGTGGGGCCCCAATGGTATGCCGGCGAAACTGATTCCAAATTAAGGTTCACTCACAGTGAATAGACCAGCTTCAAATGATGTTTCCTTTGCGTTTTGATCTAGCATTCACTGTTCATACCCAAGATGCCGCCAATTTTGGTGGTCTTCGGCACCCGAAATCGACAGGGGGCGGCCCTTGGATCCTAAGGGGGAAGACTGCCCTCTCCCCACCCCCCGTGGATCCGTCTGATTGCAGGCCGGGGTTCAGTCACCTGCATGGCGCCGACGCCGTCTCGCAATCAGCGCCGCCGCTCCACGGAACTCGGACATGTTGCGTCAGCAGCCCGCTGTCTGGACGCAGAGGGGAGGGGGGCTAACGTCACAGGGGAGGTCCAGGCCGTCACGGCAGGCCCAGCACCGCACGAGGCGGGACAGCCAGCACCGGCTGACTGGATTAACAGGTAATTGAAGACTACTGACAGATACAACGTGACTGGTGAAAAGTCAACGTCGGCTTCAGATAACTCAACTGAGATGAGAGGGTAATCGGCCGTTTTCGCGGAGGAGAGAGTTAATACCCTGTAACAGATACTCACGCTTACTTAACAGACCGAGCCAATTTTCCCGTCTATTTCCACTGCCTTTAAAATCCAGTCGCAATTGGTGTGCTTCACCTCGTAAATTGCACTTGTGCCGATTTTCTAAAAACCTTTGCCAAGTTTCCAGCATAAGCAATTCCTGTACCATGACACCACCGGCTCAACGCCACAATACTAACCACTTAGCTGAATTTGGAGCTCCAATTCTCACGCGACGCTGTAATCACAGCTGTTGAAATGTCCTATCGTGAGCCAAGCCACTTAAAAAGTATCCAGGAGCAATATTTAACTCTATCGCTTACCAATTTCACTGATGAAACTGGAGGTGATACGGAACACTATGGTGGCATCATCTTGGTCGGAAAGAATGGAACAGGTTCTGTTGAGTTCCCTACTTACCAGTCAGTGATTTGATTGATCCCAAGATAATATTTTCTTTTTAGATGAAACATCGAGAAGTGTCTGACAGAAAGTAAGGTTCACACCCAGTCCACCTAACCAACGAAGGCCTGTTTTGTAACATCAGGGTTCAGTCAGGATCCACCAACCCTACGAAAGCCTGTTTTCTAACATCAGTGTTCACACTGGCACCAATTGTCCGACGCAAGGAGGTTTTCAAGGACTGCGGTTAACACCACGTCTAGTTTTTCTACATAAACAGGTTTTCTAGCATTGACGTTCATATTAGGATCAATTTTATACCGTAAGCACTCTTTCTAACATGCCTCATATTTCCAAATCAGTCCTCCAAACATTTATTGTTAACCCACATCAAGCGAGCATTCCCGCGCTTCTCTCCTAAGACCCCAATTAACACTACATCACCAGATCCATAATTCAGAGTAGCTGAAGTTGTGTTGTCTTCTCGTGTTTTGCCTCCCCGTCGGACCGTCACGTTCGCATTGCCATCGATCCGCTGAGGGCCCTCCAGTGGCTCGAAATCGCCGCTCCCCTGCATTACTCGTTCCCGCAACGTCCCGTTCGCGACATCAGCTCAGTGCCCCCCCCGTCCTCAGCGGAGCTCTGTATCAGCCACACTTCCCGGCGTGGCACCATCTCCCGTCTCGTCCGCTCCGCACAAGCTCTCCGTAGCTCCCCGCCCGTCCCGCCGAGCCGAGCAGTCCCATCACACAGCCCAGCTGCTGAGTTTCAACCACAGCTGCGAGCTGCAAACTTCAACCACAGCTGCGAGCTGCAAACTTCAACCACAGCACACCAGTCAGGGTGTCAGAAGTCGCCGATGAAGGAACACGGTTGTTCGTTATAAGATGCTGTTCAAGGTGAAAGTGAAAAAGGTGTACGAGTCATGCAGGAATCCTACATTGGAGGTGATGGCATGCATGGCTCCAAACATTGTGGAAGTAGAAGGGGCGGGTTTATTCTCAACACCCGAGTTATCATCTGAATGGAGGCTGAGGATATTCTCTAAAATCATGTTGAGTTATAAATTCTCACCTGAGGCAGTTCCCTAAAAAACTTACCTCAAAACGAAACGTTATTGACAGGCATCGACAGGAGTGGATTGCAGGACTGCAAAATTCCGGACTTTTCATCCAACTTGAAGATTGGATTTGGCTTTGCAATTCTGTTCTATGAGGATTATTTTGGATTGGATTGAAATCCGCTTTAGGCAGAGGATTGCTGATTTTGATTGAAATGTTTTTTTAGGATTGCAGCTTTTACGCATAATGATTGGTCACAACTCATGTTGAGTTTTTGTATTCCGTCATGCGCGAATATACTTAGTCAGACACTATACCGACTCTTCTACACAGGTGGGCACCACCAAGGACGTTGGAGCTATGTTCATGTTGGGGTGGGGTGGGGACAGGGGCGGATTCAGCCGGTTGGTTTGGGTCCAAGTCGGTTAAGAAAATGTTACACAAGAGATGGAACTTTTCCCCTTCGAGGAAGTGTTTTTAGAAAAACTAGTTAGTTTTAAGGGGTCCAAAAGACGGTTCCCACTCTTTGACTTTGGAGACATGGCCAGATGTTTCTCGGGATCCGTCCTTGGGGGTAGGTAAGGGGTTGCGATGGGGATTTGCTTGCTCCATGGTGATCTCCACCTGCCCTGTAATCTGGCAGTGGCAGTGATGCACATCAATTGACTAACAGTATGCCCACACTGTGAAGTTATTTGCACAGTTCGCGTACAGTTATTGACTAAAGCAGGAAAGCCTGCTTATTTGACCCTACACTGCCTCTCTGCTTATTTGACCCAACACTGCCTCTCAGGGGACATATGTAAAATTTGCGTTCGTGGAAAAAGAACGAGCATAAAAACGAGGATACTATTGTTCGTAAACAGCAGAGTTCTAGCCAGAAAAATTGGGGGCGTCTGCATTTTTTACTGGCGGATATTGTTTCCCAGCCGCCGTACAGGGCTGCTTCCCAACAACCATCAAAAGCTGATATGAACTATTTCTCCCATCTGACTAGACACGTCAGAGATCATACAGCTCTCACCGCTACTTCGCACCGAGTCAAGAATTGCGTCGACACCGTTAGTCTCACGCAATACTAGTCGCTATGTGCATGTTCTAGGACAGCCCTGTCACTGAACACTGTCCAGTACTTGCCGTGACGGGGGCCGGAATCTCACGCAATCCCCATACGCCTGTGTGGCCGCCCCCTCCCGGCGGCGTTGCGTCAGCTCCTGAAGGCGCGGCGCCGCGCCGGCCGGGCCTACACACAGCAAGAAGCAGGCCACCGAACCAGGCCAGACATGGACGCGGGGCAGGGAGAGCGCTCCGGGTGCGGCTTAATGGTGCCTCCCATTGTCCATCGGCTCTGAGCATAAAAGGGTGGCTGGGGACCAGAGTGCGATGAATACGGACCGACTAATTTACGGTTAGCGTGAATCAAACGCTTCGCGCGACACCATAAAGAGGCCGACGGGTACATGAAAAATAGCTACACAGCACACGTCATAGCTCGTAAAAACGGCCCCAATTATCCATCCCATGCCTCCGCATCATCTTCGCTGCAAGCTACGGTTAAAATCAATACAAGTGGCGTGACAGATACCTGCCATCCAACCCTAACAACAAGCCCCGAGATGAATCACCCATGCAAGGATAGGCTGTTGTCCTGTCTTTGGTGTTCACGGGCCTTTGAACAGACTGCTTTGTCTGGAGCATTGCCCCGAGTACACGGTCTGGCCGCCGGCCCCACGGCAGTTCACCGTTTCACCACACGAATCGAGTCGGCTGGCCAGGACAGGCCGCACAGTAGCGAACACAAAAACACGTGAACGAAATAGCTCCCTTCAAATTAGGCTAGCGGAATGTACGTACCCCGAATGGTCATAAAGGCCGCGAAATTTTCAGAGATTGTATTCGAAAAGGTGAAGAGGTGATTATGTGCATCCAATTGAATGAAATAACTCTGTTCTAGTTTTCTTCTAACAAGAAAACCTATGCGGTACACTGTGGTGAGTTGGTATATGCATTTCAACGCCGATCCTAAAATCGCTACATATTTGCACATGACACATCAAATATATATTCATACAGAACATAACATTCCAAATTCCACCCTGGGGAAAAGTATATCTTCATCGCTATGGTTCATGGGGTCCTCGCTGCAAATACAAATTCATACATATAAATATGCACGTGTGCTCACATATACACAGGCCGTGGCCACTTGCAGATCCAGAGTAGAGCTAAATGGGACATGCTCCCAAGCAGCCCCTTTATCCAACCCCTAGAGATGCTCTAGAAAAAGTCAAAATATTGCATAGGAGGACGATATAACGTATTGATTACCGGCAACTCGTGTTCGAGTTCTGGTCAATTATCCGTCCCGCCTAGAAAAAAAACAATATCGTCTGTCCGGGCTCGCCGCTCCGCTCTACAAAACTCAACCTGCAAGGCTCTAAGAAACACGTTTTTGGACCGGGCAGTGCCTGGGTAACGTATCCAGCAGCGATGATTGGTTCCCTGTGGCCCCTGGTCGATCAGTCCTACAACCCAACATTCCAACGGCGGCGACAAACGAGCCGGCCATGGAACACCAGCTGTAAACGGCTGCTCTCCGCCTGAGACAGGGTTACAAACGCGCGTGGGCGGGGCACCGGCGCAGATCAACGGCGCAGCTGTAACTGCATGATGCAACCAACACACGCGCCGCGAGTGCGCTGGCATCGTCGGGCGGTACTACAGGCGCCGACCTCCTACCAATCAGAAGCATTCGTCACGCCTTCGATGAGAAATGAAGGTACAGGCAGTAAGGTTAGTGGAAATTCGTCAACGCTCCCGACGCCAGAAGCGTCGCTGTTCCCGACAGCAGAAGCGTCGCTGTTCGCCATACCCGAAGCGTGGCAGGGCGCCGCAGGAGGCGGCGAATCGGGGTCAGCGGCCGGGGCGGCTGTGCGTGTGGAATGGATGGCTACCAGGCGCGACTGTGCGTGCCCGAGGTGTCGCGGGTACGGCCGCACGCGGGGCCGCCGACCGCCCAACCACACACACGGTCACAAACAAAAGTTCGGGGCGTCTCAGATGTAGGTTATGCGCCCGGCGAGGTGATGCGAGAGGCAAGCATAGGCTCCAGCACTGCAGATGTGGACGGTCGATATCTCGGTAACTGGGTTATCCACCCCCTCTCCCTCTCCCCACACAAACCAGGTCTGATATCGAGAAACGGAAAGCAAAGCTACATCGAGTTTCGGAATTTTGGAGGAGCATGAGTATGTACTAGTTCTATGTGACAGGTATTCTTTTTAAAAGTGTATAGATAAATATAAGATATTTATAAACATCCATATTGTCCGTTACTTAGTTGTTTCGGCTTTCGGGCGCACATAACTCCCAGAGTTAAATATAGATTGTATGTATCGCCCAGAACAGCATCATCATTAATGGCTGCAATAGCAAATTGAACTTTCCACCCAGCACGGGTCATACAATATGGCCTTTATGGAAATCAGCACCTGCTCGGTGATCTTGGCAGCAAGTTGGTTACATCACACGAGCTTCTTTTACACGCATCCTGCATATATTACGCGCATCCTGTAACATATATGACGGCAAAATTGACTGCCCTGAAAAATTTGAGGATCTGACTGATCATGTCGGCATCCCGGCCTATCAAATCAGTCAGCCAGTTCCTGCTGTCGCGGGCCAAAGTACCTGTCTCTCTTCCGTCATAATCGGGGCATGACACCAGAACGCCGCGGACTGGAACCGGTTCCAGGCACCGTCGGCACAGAGGTGCCGCCTCCTCGTAAAGAATGTATCGGTGTGTCGCCAGGGTGTGCCCCCAGTCATTAAACAACAAAACCCACGCCTCTGGACGGGGCAACTTCGTGTTTCTTTGAGCAAGCTGATAATTTCAGACGTAAATAATGAGCTCCGGTGAAAAAGAACAAACATCACCATGAGCGTCTTCACTGATCACAAGCTGGTGGATGGCGGGGGGGGGGGGGGAGGTGACCCTCAAAACCCTCACGCTCGTTGAACTACTCACAATCAATTCGTTGGCTCCGAATGCTGCTTCTCTTGGCTCATGCAGTCAGCAACGTCTCGATTTTCACATATCTTGACTAACATCACAAGCCTTTTGAACGAAAATTTAGGTTTGTTCATACAGCAAAGCATTCCACAATTCCACCACCACCCGTTTGTCGAGAGGATGACAATTGCAAACATTTCCGTGCCTAATCTATACCCATATGGTTGGCATATTTTTAACGACAGGTGTAAAACTCAGACAAAACGGTCAATGACCAACCCTATGCACATAGCCAACATCAACATTCCTATGTCCGGATAACAAAGCCAACCCCGAGCGATAACCTGCGCCCCAGGTTTTGGCACAGTACACCTGACCGCAGGATCACGCCCTGTTCCGCCTGGCACCGTGGGATATGGCGCCGCCCAACACCGCAAGGCTGGGTGGAATGTGGGGACAAGTGTTCAACCCGCGTCTTCTCCCTCCCCCCTCCCTCTGAACGGTACACGTGTCGGCAGAGGTCCCAACGCCACCGCAACTAAAAACGCTAGCAAAGCCGACGCCGCGCAGCACATCACAGGGAAAGGCGTCTTTTAATTAATATCCCGCCCAAGGACAGCGATCACTTATACACCCAGACTTGTTTATGACTCAATTTTTTAGTCGACTCAACTCTGACACACGGCTTACAGGCTGACTCTGATTCCGACTCGACTCGCTGCCTTGAAAATGGTGAGCCGACTCTACTCAGCCCAAATTGAAAAGTGAGTCGACTCAACTCTTATTCAAATAAGCATTGAGTCAGAGTCGACTCCGACTCAGAATGTGGCCCAGGTATGCACACAAAAATGCGCATTTCCTTTAATAATATGCAAATTCCAGTACAATTATTTATGGCATTAACTATTTAGTAACTGCACATTGATTTCAATAAAATGTCAATTGCAATGCACTAATTAATAACATAAATTTTGTCTGCATAGGAATGAAGAAAGGTGCTAAATGCGAACATGTGAGTGAAATGAAGGGCCTGAGGGCTTTTCATTTCGAAGCTATGTCTTTCATGAGTAAATTCATAATTGAGGCAATAAGCGAGGTTTCAAACGCAAAGAGCAGGACTCAATGTTTTAACATATGACACTTTGAGTGGTAATTCCTGCCCCAGTGCATTCTGAACAATCCTGTGACAAATTTAGCTTAGAAATAACTGCCAAGCCGCGTCGAATCCACTATATGATTTGATTTGATTTGATTTGATGTTCCGGGTCTTCTTTAACCTTCGCCGGGTGGGGGGTCTTTTAGACCCCCCTCGGAGTTTTTCCGAAGTGACCAAAAAACGGCGGCGCGCAGCTGCCAAACTTGGTCTAGCTGTTCCTTCATCATTTTTACATCTTTCCTGAAAATTTTGGCTCAAGGTCATATCAGGTCAGGTCACCAGGTCAGGTGAAGTGACCTCACCTCAAAAAATACTTAGGACGGCATAACTAAAAGAAGGGTTAATCGATCAAGTTGAAACTCATACCACATCTTGGGCCCACCAGGAGCTACAACATTTGTTCCGGGATTTTTGATATTGGTGACCTAAGGTCATGTGCAGAGCATGACCTCCCCATTGACAATGCATGGGAAAATCACGAAATGAGCTTTTCTCAGTAAGTATGGATGGAATCAACTTCAAACATCGGTTGCGACTTGCTCTTGGCCCATTTCTGAAGCTGATACCAAAATTTTTGACTTGTGACCTTTAAAAGGTCACCTTAGGTCAAATAAGCATTTTGGTGTTTTTCTCTATAAATTTTGAATAAACTACGATAGAGCTTTTATTTTGTCACCAAAGTGTTTGTTTAGTCACTGGAAGTCAAATGATATACATCATGACTATACCAGGTCAAGTTGGGTCAGACCGTTGACCTGGGTCAGGTCAAATTCTTAAATTTGACCTGGCATAGCAATATCATATATCATTCGATTCGTATTGACGAGAGGATTGCAATGGTGCATAAACTATGGCTCTATCTTGTTTGGTTTTGGAAGCTATTAGCGAAAAAGTAAACGCCCTTATGCATGGGTGGCTATGGACATTCCCAAGAATATGCCCAATATTTAGTGACCTGTAGCTCCCTAGGCTTTGACCTGACACGAAAATGAATGCCACTCTAATGAAAGCGCATCTCAAGAGCTTTCGAATGGTGTTAGAAAAATGTTTCTAGCTATCATAGTTTCTGAGATATAGGAGGTTTTCTTAGTACACCTCATATTAGCGATTTTGACCTATTTTGACCTCTGGTGACCTTGATATTGACCTGACAAGAAAAATGACCGAAGTATTTTCGATATCATTTTCGAAGAGCTTTCGATTGCCGTTTTGCGCTTTTTCTAGCTCTCTTAGTTTTTGAGATCGTGGGGGTCTTTTTAGCCCCCACCAGGGCGAAGGTGGCTCGTACCCGCCACCGGGGCAAGGGTTAAGGCACGCATCAACGGTGCCTGACTAGCCCGGTCTCGTCGAGCTCTGTTCAAGTGCTTTGTCTGCGACAACTCGGGGCCTTGTACATCAGCCCCGACCAGTGTTTGTCGAGGTTCGATTTAAATACGTTTGTAAAGGCCGCCTCGACAACCCAGCAGAGCAGTTTGTTCCAGTCGTCGACGACTCTGACTCCAAAGAAGCAGCGGCGTACGCGCGAGTGGTCCGCTCTGGGTTTGTCGACTTTGTAAGGATGACCTCTTGTCACTACAACTCGTGGATCAAGAAGAAACTCTCTTTGGGAATATCGATCAGCCCGTGCATAATCTTGAACATCAAGATCATGTCACCACGTCTTCTGCAGTACAATAAGGATGGTAGCCGGAGACTTCGTAGCCTATCTTCGTACTCCATGCTCCTCAGGTCAGGCACAAGTTTGGTGGCCCTCCGTTGGACTCCTCCACTAGCATTATGTCTGCCTTGTTGAAAGGTCCCCAGATCTCGTTGCCGTACTCCAGGTGCGGTCTAACAAGCGCCTTGAAGAGAAGGAAGTGAATATGCAGCACCTCAGTCAAAAACAAAACAAACAATGAACGCTCACCTCGTCCTTCCGAAAAAAATTATTAAATACTACAGAAAGCGCACTGAAGACATTACGCGAACCTAGCCCCGGATGGCACAAAAGATGATAATGAACAGCCCTTTAAAAGTCACGTGACTTGAAAAAAACCTAAGAAAATCTGCAGGTCTGGAAAAGTGATCTTGCGCTCAGGCTACAGAGCGAAAATCGCTACTATTTTGTGGCGCACAATGACGGTTTTGTGATGGCGTGCGAGCATGCATAGGAGCCACTGTGGGCGGTAAATAAATTTAATCAACATAATTTAAAGAAAGGAGGGTGGTTTGTGAGAGACTTCAAAGTGTATTTTCTGTCAGTTTCGCGGTTTGAAATTACTTCTTTCATATACAGAGGACAGTAGGTACAGTGATGTGTCGTCAGTGTTTATATTATATACCAGGGGATGTCCTCAAACCATGACAAATCAAGGAAGTGCTTTGAAAAAAAGATAATTGAAGCAGTTTCTGTCTTGACCCATTTCAAAGCTAATGTGCAAAATAAGATTTTTGGTACCCTCTATTTTGCACTTATATTCCTTAGTTTTCATATGTAAAGAATATGCAATTTCATATGTGTCACATAGGTAAAGAAAAGTGTTGAGTCGACTCAATTCTCGACTCAAAGCTTAGAGGCTGACTCTGATTCTGACTCGACTCAACTGGTCGAGCAGTTGAGTCTACTCAGACTCAACCCAAATATGGAAATGAGTCGCCTCAACTCTGACTCAAGAAAAACTTTAGTCGACTCTGAGTCGTGACTCAACAAGTCCGTATACCCCCTCCGTAGTTTGAAGACATCCTCCTCCGCGGGGACGGGAAGCAGATGCCGGTGTGCAAGCGCAGTTTTGAGAGCAGGCCTTGCTCTCGGCACGGCTGCAGCGGCGATTTTCGAGCGTCCGACAAACAGCTCGATCGTCACACGATCGATCGTACACAGGGGCGGGTGAAACGCGCGTGGCGGATACAAAAGTGGCGCTATCTGACAACACGCCTCACTGAGCCTGAACAGCTGTGTGTGGCCGGCACATTCGGAGACAGCTGGGAACGTGTGTGGCCGGTACGTTCGGAAACAGCTGGGAACGTGTCTGGCCGACACGTTCGGAGACAGCTGGGAACGTGTGTGGCCGGTACGTTCGGAGACAGCTGGGAACGTGTGTGGCCGGCACATTCGGAGACAGCTGGGAACGTGTGTGGCCGGCACATTCGGAGACAGCTGGTAACGTGTGGGGCCGGCACGTTCGGAGACAGCTGGGAACGTGAGTGGCCGGTACGTCCGGAAACAGCTGGGAACGTGTGTGGCCGGCACGTTTGGAGACAGCTGGGAACGTGTGTGGCCGGCACATTCGGAAACAGCTGGGAACGTGTCTAGATGATACTTTTGGAAACAGCTGGGAACGTGTGGGGCCGGTACGTTCGGAGACAGCTGGGTACGTGTGTGGCCGGCACATTCGGAAACAGCTGGGAACGTGTCTAGATGATACGTTCGGAAACAGCTGAGAACGTGTGGGGCCGGTACGTTTGGAAACAGCTGGGAACGTGTGTGGCCGGCACGTTTGGAGACAGCTGGGAACGTGTGTGGCCGGCACATTTGGAAACAGCTGGGAACGTGTCTAGATGATACGTTCGAAAACAGCTGGGAACGTGTGTGGCTGGCACGTTTGGAGACAGCTGGGAACGTGTGTGGCCGGCACATTCGGAGACAGCTGGTAACGTGTGGGGCCGGCACGTTCGGAGACAGCTGGGAACGTGTGTAGCCGGCACATTCGGAAACAGCTGGGAACGTGTGGGGGCCGGTACGTTCGGAAACAGCTGGGAACGTGTGTGGCCGACACGTTTGGAGACAGCTGGGAACGTGTGTGGCCGGCACATTCAGAAACAGCTAGGAACGTGTCTAGATGATACTTTCGGAAACAGCTGGGAACGTGTGGGGCCGTTATGTTCGGAAAGAGCTAGGAACGTGTGTAGCCGGCACGTTCGGAGACAGCTGGGAACGTGTGTGGCCGGCACATTCGGAAACAGCTGGGAACGTGTCTAGATGATACGTTCGGAAACAGCTGGGAACGTGTGTGGCCGGTACGTTCGGAGACAGCTGGGAACGTGTGTGGCCGGCACATTCGGAGACAGCTAGGAACGTGTGTGGCCGGCACGTTCGGAAACAGCTGGGAACGTGTGTGGCCGACACGTTCGGAGACAGCTGGGAACGTGTGGGGCCGGTACGTTAGGAGACAGGGGAGAAAATAACAAAGCGGGCCTAACACCTAAGCGCCATACCCTGTGTTAACGCTGCTAGTCAACACCACAATACCAAGAGCCCGGAGCGAAAACGTGATCCGAGAACTCAAGCAAAAGAGTTGCCGCGATTGTTTTGCATCAACCGCTAGCGTTCCAGGATTTCGTTTTCCTCCACCCACCCCTCAGGGCGGAAGGATACCATTCCCTGCGTCCAAACTGAGGAGTATTTAGAGACTGAGACGATAAATTCGTATGCAACTCACTTCTGTTTGCGCTCACGACTAATATTCGACCAATCTCCACTCAAGGGTCAGCCAAAACAAACACCAGGCTCGTGCCTAAATTCGCCAGACGCCGCCGCCCTATCAACAACAGTCAGCCCCGGGCTATCCAATCCATGCCTACACGTCATCAGCGGAGGCACAGGACTCCGGCGGTGGCGCTGGCGGCAGACCGGCCTTACAGAGACAAGCGGCCGTGTTGCTGATGACACACAAGCCGAGACATTGCCACTGCTGAGTGACGGCAACACGGCGCGCCGGGTCCACCCCGGCACCGCACGGAGCCTTGGAGAGTAGTGCTGTGTCGCATGTGTTTCATCAGAACGCTGAGTCGCACAGTCTCACGCAACAGCTGCGCAGCTTTGTACGATGGGGTGATCACGACTGGACTGAGCAGCGTCTTGCTTACAGTGTATTCACAGTGTTCGCTATTCGGAAAGTTCCAGCTTATTCTAGAGGGAGAGGTTAACTCTAAAGATTGGTATTATTTCAATAAAATCACGGGATCTCCATAAATGATGGCACCTCTTGCAGGGGTTTCTAGAATACCTCCTGCCCTCATTGTGCCACTTTATTCATGCATTCCGGTCTTACTTCGAATTATAGACATCCATCCTTCTCCGATAAGCTCAAGAAGTGTTCGACAGAAAACAAATCACTGCCAGAATAGGCCTAACCCGTGCTATGATATGCCACTTTTTGGCCCGACACCCCCTCCCCCGCCCATGACGTCATCTATGAACAGACCCATAAAGGTTTCATTAACACCCGCACTGGAGGGGGTCTGGCACTAACGCGCACTGGAGGGGGCCTGAGGCCCCCAAGATCTCGGAAACTAAGAGGGTTAGAAAAACGCCACTTGGTAGGTGGGTGGGGGCTATAGTGATCTACATGATGACAAATTTTCATTGACCTAGGTCAATATCTTCAAGGTCAAACGAGGTCGTAAAGGTCAAATATTGGCCATGCTGGGATCGATTGGTAAATGTTGTGATTATGCAGGAAAATGGCGGGAATAAGCTAAAGACGTACAAGGTTCATAGAGAAGAGGTCTCAAAGAGGCTCCCCACAACTTTTGGGTCAAGGTCATTCAAGGTCATTGACCTTTAAGGTCACCATATGGTATACTACTTATTATTTACACTTTGACTAACACTGTAGCCACTGTTTGGCGGGAAATGAGGATTGACCTTTCCCAATGACCTTGACCTTGACCTTGACCTTGACCTTTGTATTGGGGTACCCTACCGATGACGTCATAGCATAATATATGTCAGACGGGGTAACGTCATTTGGCCGGACGCACAGTGGTCAGTGACCTTGAAAGTGCAGATATGACCTTGACCTGTGACCTTGACCTTGACCTTGACTTTCATGTGAAGTGACCTTGACATATGGTCCCGCTTATATGACGTTATGACGTCACCACTCGGTCTTCAATGCAAGCTAACTGGTCCAACCGCGCGTTTACGGCGATCTCAAAATGCAGGTCTGACTTTGAAAGCCTATAAGTCAAAAATTTTCGGCCGATTTTCAAAAAGTCTTCACCAATCGACGTGCTATTAAATTCTGTTAAATGTGGCCACGTTTCGTGTTTCGGCTACAAGCGGTTCTCCGGCCACCTCGGAAAAACAGGTGGGGCCTCCGAGGCCCCCTCCAGTGCGCGTGTTAAGACAATCTAGTTGTGCGTAATTAGCCATCTTAGGCTATCTATTCGCTAAACGCGAAAGGAAAACTGACTGAATTGGTTGAAAATGAATTAATCGCAATCAAACATGGCCCCCAAAGAACACAGGTATTAACTAAGACTATTATGCTGTCCAGTCCTCCGAGGTCCCGGCACAGACCCAATCGGTCCCGGCCGGAACCAGCATCAGGTCCCGACGCTACCAAAAGTAGAACTTCTAATTCTTACTCCCGAACACGTCCCGGAACATTCGAGAACAATTGCAGCCCCCCACTACGACTTGAACATGTTAGGAAGTGGCATCTCCAGGCGGGGCTGTAAGCCCCTCGGATTGCGCACTTGGCTGCATCCACCTAGCCGGTAGTTCATGGCCAGGGTAACGAGCCGGAATTGCGCATCACACCAGCGCAGCGATTCGAGGTGCAAACTGGTCGGAAGTCAGTCCCACTAAAGTGGCGTAGCTTTGTTGAATGCGTGATAATGAACTAGGGACACTTTTCCCAAGATATTGAGATTATCAACCAAGCAGTTGAACATTGCAGACTCTTCAATGTTGCAGATTGATCACTGGCCTTTCCTCAGCGTTCGAATCAACGTACCAGATAAGAGCCACAGCATGAGAACTGCGTCCGCCGCTGACACTGTGTTGTGCGATCCCCCATTTAGTCCGGCATCCTGCAAGCCAAGGTCACGCTTCCACGCTGTTGCTTTAGAGCGCGAGCGCGAAAACAAACCAGCGACGGGATCACGTCGTCGGCGTTAGTTGCACGGGACGCATGTGCAACTTGAAAATGAAAGCTACATGCTGCATCAACATTCTTGAAGCGCAAAATCGGATAAATCAGGGAAAGCATGACGATTACTCAACTCACCGATGACACTGTTCACCGGCGAAGAAGGATTTAGCTGTCACGCGACACATGGAAGATCATGCTAAATTAGTATTTTTCAATGGTTCTGTGTAAAAGAAATGCGTCAACACAGCCGAAACCCAGATGCTGGCCTTGGGTACAAAGAACAATGCTCAAAAAACTTGCTCAGGTTACTCAAATTTTAGAACCACAGCCGTGAACGATTCTCAACTGGTAGAGTTGCCTTGCCGTCTTAACTGATCGTCACTTTGGCCAGCATTAAGTTGCGTACGCCAGGTTAGGTTCGCTCCGCTTTCATATACCTCAAATTGCTCAATCCTGAGTTTTCTAGCATTCTCTATTGTCTCTGGATCTCTGGTTCATGCTACAATTCTTATAGTCAGTAAGTCCCCGGGGTTGTCGGGGCGGCCGTCGAAACTGAGACCACATTCCCATGTCGTTGAGCGGCTCAAGTGGCTGGATGCCAAGCACGTAATCCAATGCCATACTGCACGAAACTGCGCACTGGTACTGCAGCAGCACACACCTCAGGCCCATCACACATCACCGTCCACAACCCTGCAGCACGCCGGCCGGCGGAGCTGTCCCTGCCGCGGACACACACGGAGGCCGGCCGGCGGGGCTGTCCCTGCCGCGGACACACACGGAGGCCGGCCGGCGGAGCTGTCCCTGCCGCGGACACACACGGAGGCCGGCCGGCGGAGCTGTTCCTGCCGCGGGCACACACGGAGGCCGGCCGGCGGGGCTGTCCCTGCCGCGGACACACACGGAGGCCGGCCGGCGGAGCTGTCCCTGCCGCGGACACACACGGAGGCCGGCCGGTGGAGCTGTCCCTGCCGCGGACACACACGGAGGCCGGCCGGCGGGGCTGTCCCTGCCGCGGACACACACGGAGGCCGGCCGGCGGAGCTGTCCCTGCCGCGGACACACACGGAGGCCGGCCGGCGGAGCTGTCCCTGCCACGGACACACACGGAGGCCGGCCGGTGGAGCTGTCCCTGCCGCGGACACACACGGAGGCCGGGTGGCGTCGGCTTACGTAGTGTGGGCAGCCCTGCTGAACGAGCTGGACATCAGAGAGGATGTGTCTTTTAGGGCCACACTGAAAGAGGTGTTCCTTGACAGGCAGCCGAGGAAGGTACGGCAGCTATAACTTTGTGTGATGAACGCTGTTAGATTTAATCCGTTTGTTATACGCTGCTTTTATACGCAACTTCTTGTTTTATTATCAAACGTAGAAATGTAAGACCCACCTGTTTTTCATGCGTATATGATTTTGAATTAACTCTGAATCATGGTGCCTCGACAATAAAGGCCGGCAAAACCCATATGGCCATTTACCGCACGATCACAAAAGCATAACAAACCACTGCCACCAACAGCCAAATCAGCGCATGGACCGACCCTCCGCCTCTCCCACAGAGACGCTACCCAGTTCAGAGGCCGGGCCAGGGTTACGTCAGCCGCCGTCGCCGCTGCAGCTGGCTGCAGCTGGCTGCAGCCGGCACCTGACCCGCCTGCTGGTGCCCCGCGCCCCCCAGGGCCCGTGCCTGCACAGCAGGCAGCCGGCGTCAACACCCCCGACACCGGCGCCCTCGGCACCTGACACCGCACGGCCCACAGCTCCGATCAAACGCTGCCCGAATCGGGCTAACTCGGTGCTGAGCCTGCTCCAGGGTCACCAACACCATACCTACCGACTTACATGTCCCAGCTAGCTCCCGAGCGTGATCAGATCTATTTGCAGATGCTATCTGCTTTATAGAAGTTTAAAGAGAATGACACATTGGTGGGTTTTAAACCAAGCCATTAGTCTTTTTGACCCTTGCCCCGGTGGAGGGAAGAGGTATTGTAACACCCACCCTCAGGTTTTTCTGGCGGAAAGGAAAAACGGCGACGCGAAGCGCCGCGTACGTGGCACACCTTAACCTTGATCAATTCCGCAACTCACCCCCAAATTAAGGTTGGGTCATCTCAGGTCGTCAGGTCACCAGTGTAGGTCAAGTGAAGCCGGCGCCCCCCAGTGCAGGCACGTGGGACAAGTACCGCAATGTGGATTTATAGAAAGGGGTGGGTAATAAACGGACCCTTCAAGTGGGGAAAATAAAAATATATATATATATATATATATATATATATATATATATATATATATATATATATATATATATTCCAAAATTTTTCATGACGATGAGTTGGAGTCTGGTACGGATGCACGCCAGGGTCAGACCATTAGAAATGCATGGGGAAACCGGAAATTGGCCGAGAATTGCACTATTTCTGTAGATACCGCTGTCTCCGTATTCCCCAGATTATAGAATCATACGCCTATTTACAGCTTCACGTTGCAAGTTTGAACCTGTGACCTATGATAGGTCATCTGAGGCTACTTAAGCAGGTTTTCAGACTTGGGTCAATAATTTTGCAGAAAATTATGGTAAAGCTTCTTATTTTGATACCATTACGTTTGGATTGTTATGGCGAGTTGATTGATATGCTAGGTTAGTTGACGACCTTGACCAGACCTTAGCTAAGGTCATTTTCATGTTTTGACATAGAAGTTATATCATACATCAGCCGATTCGCCGGGAAGAGAGGAAACGAATGGTGCCAAAAATGATTCTAACTCAACTCTGTCAGACGCCAGGGCCCAGAAATTCTTCTCTAACACGCCACGTTCTTTGACCTGTCATGACCTCAATGTTGACCTGAGTAAAAAAATTGACCAATGTAGTTCCTTCATGAATTGTTATGGACTATCCACCAGCGTTCGCGTTTTTTTCGCTATCCCGCATATGAGCCGAGTTCGAAGGGGAGGGGTTTGAACACCCAACACCCCACACCATGGCGAAGATGGCTCAGAGACCCACCGGGGCGGATGTAAAAAAGAAGCAACTCCCTTCATTTTGCACCGACTGATCTCCCCTTCACGCTATGAGTGGGGAGGCCACCGGTGCGCCGAGGTGGTGGCTGCTGCCGGCGCGGGGCTGGGGGGTTCGGGATCTGCTCCTTCAAATTATATTCCTCCGCAAATGGTGCGTTCTAGGACAGAGAAGATTGTATTCATGAGGTTTCACGTTATGCTCTGCATCCTGGCTATCCCAGTTCAAATTCCACTATAAAGGTGCCACATTCCCTTTAGCACGCCCAGTGGACGGTGGTCTCGCGTCAACGCGAAGTGGAGGGGTCCTAAAGTGAGAACCCCCCCCTGAGAGCCAGAAAACCATCCCTTGAGACCTCGGAAACCACGAGGTTAGGATAACGCAGGCCTGGGACTTCGTGGGGATTATAATTGCCTCCGTGGTAGCCATCTTTCATTGATCTAGGTCATGCCCAAAAAGAACAACCAGTCAAGCAAATTTTCCACCACTTTATATATTTTTCAATTTCCCTCACTTCAACAATACTTACACTATTTAATTTACCAAATACACACAAAGGCCAGTTCCATTACCAAATCACGGAAAAAAGCACAAATGACTAAAGATAAATTAACCCTCCTTCCTTAAAAAATCCATTTATTTTGTAGCCAATATACCATTAACACCGATTTAGGGAAAACAACGAAATTGGCCGGGCAAGACCTCAGTCCCGCCCCGGAGAAAGTTCAATGGGAACACTAAATTCACACTACAAAATTGTGAGTGGAAAATTAACACCACCTTGTTGCAAAAAATGAGTACCCTAAAAATACATTTGAAAGCAGTTTATCATGCACGACTTCAGGCTACGTCTGAAAAGTTGTTTTTATTTGGTACGGAGAATAGTGAAAACCATTTTGGTGATCTTGTTGTTAAAAGCAATTATCTGAAATTTGTATGCAACACATATTTTTGACATTGTAGTAAAAATACCATTTATTTCAAGAAAATAATTTTATCAACAGCCCTTCATGACCACACCAAATCCACTCACGACACCTACGACACCTAGGCATAAATACGCTGATATTTAAGTTCAACTGAAAGTGTCCGGTACTTGAATACATTGAAACTCTACATTTTCATGAAATGATTTTTGGGCAACAAGAATGCATCCAGTTACCCCTCAAACATCGGGACTTTTTGTATGGCTGGTCTACGGCGTGGACTTACAAATCGCCATCTTTACATCTATAAATAAAAGCGGCATCTTTAGGCTTTGAAAGGCCAGTTTCATATTCGTTATTGACAAAACATTGTTAGTCTTCCTCTTGGTGTGCTTTTAGTTGTATAATTATCTAGTCTATAAGGATTTAGAAAATTAATTTAGACAATTTTGAAATGCAAATTATGTTGCTCATGCGACCGGCAAGCGGAAAGCGACCAGAAATTTAAATTAGTAGTTGCTCTGACGCTGTCGCAACCCGCCGCGCCTGGCTGATTGTAGACGAAAGGAAGAAACAACACAGAAAGGAGGCTGTAGCTTCGATTAGATATTGATAGAAGGCAGCATATTCATATGAAGGTGAGTATATACGTGAAAATAAGCAGGGAATTGACAGGTAAAGAAAAAAACTTTAGCAAGAGTCTGGAATAGCTTATTGCCATGATAGAAAGTTTGTAGTTTCGTTTGGGTTAGTTAGGCTTAAACCAAGGCTCTACTGGGCCCTAGCATAGGTGTATGCGAGGTGCAGTGATTGAGGTCAGGAGTGGCCTAAAATTCGATAACTATAGGTATAGGTATAGGAGGGGCGTTGTCCCGGACAGAAAAAACTATACAGTGTATGCTTAGATAATTAATTTTGGCACTAGGTATTGCATGAAAAATCCCTTTTCATTTTTTACCACCTGCCGATCTGGGAGGCCCCTCTCAGAGTTGGTCTAAGGGGGCCCCAATATTTCGTCTCAGGGGCCCTTTAGAGCTGGTCGTGTGGGAGAGGAGAGGAGGGGCACAAGAGTTGGTCTGGGAAGCCCCCAAAGTTGGTCTTCCTCCCACAAATGTTAGTCTTGGTGGCTCCCAGAGTTCTTACCCCGAAGGTTGGTCTCAGAAGCCCCCAAAAAGCTTTTTATTTGTGGAAATTCACCCAATTCCTTAAAAATTTGAAGACTGCATCAGGGGTTTTCAGTTGGTAAAGATTTACCTGCTTAACCCAAATTTTTCACATGGTAGTGGTCAAACAATGCTGCTTGGGGACGATTTAAAAATATTTACTTGAGAAAGTTAAAGAAATATCCATCCCTCAGTTCAAACAAGGGCTCTGAGAGTTTACCACTGAGTACCCAAATTGAAATTTTTACTCCGCCATACATTTTGGTGGAATTTTCCACCACTCGCCATACATTCCGACTGAATTTTCCCTCGACACCCTAGCGCAAAACCTATTTTGGTCACTGATCTAGGTTAATATCTTCAATGTCAAACGAGGTGATAAAGGTAAAATATGGGTCAAACTCGGAAATTATTGGCATGTGCCGTGATTATGGGGAAAACATCGCGAATACACTGAAAGCGGACTAAGCTCATGGAGGGAAGGCCGTAAACAATTTTTTTCTAAAAAAGTAAGTCAAGGACAATCAAGGTCATTGACATTGGACATCACACTATTATATATTCCCATAATGTACACTACAACGAGCGCTATAGCATCCGTTTGGCGGTAAGAAAGGGTCTGATCTTGACCCTTGAATTGTGACCCTGAACTTTACATTGATTTGCCTTAGCAATGACGGTATAATATATATATATATATATATATAAAAAATATATATATATATATATATAAACATTTAAATGCCTGAGGATAAAAGTGTGTAACTTTTGAAACGTCGCGCTATATATATATATATATATATATATATATATATATATATATATATATATATATATATAAACGAAATGGAACCATGAAATACCTTACTCTTACCTTACTTATGTCTTTCGGATCAGTCCTATATATATATATATATATATATATATATATATATATATATATATATATATATATATATATATATATATATATATATATATATATATAGTATATAGTATAAGTCATACTGGGTGACGTCACCTGGCCACAAGCAGTGGGGTCAATGAACTTCAAAATGGTGGTATGACCTTGACTTGTGATCTTCATGTTAGGTGACCTTCACATACAAACGTTCCCCAGATCGACATTCAACAACCTCCGAGCCTTGCGTCCCCTGACCGATTGCACAGTACGGGTGAGCTGTAGCATGCAACGGCCATCATTTACAGTCCACGAGTCAACTTTGAAGACGTCCAGGGCTACAGAAACCAAACAAAACAGCCCACAGTTGCAGAAAATGAGCACCACAGCCCACAGTTGCAAAAAGCTACTTAATCCAGATTTCGGTGATGAGCGAAGAAGGAAAATTTCATTATCGCATTACTCATCAAATAGTCCCATTTTTGTTATGGAAAATGATAGTTATCCTGTTTTATATTGCGACTGTGTTTTATACTGGCATTATACCTGTATTCAAAAACTACTCTCATGTCTGCAGCTGGATTCCCTTGTGACCAGGATGTTCAAAACGACTTTCCAGAACGTCGCATGTGATCAGGTATGTTCTCCGCATTCCGTGATCCGAGCAACGTAGCAAAATGCATGGAGCGCAGCGTAATGATATTTCCCAGAATTATTCTAATATTACTATCTGGTTAATAATAATCAGGCAAATATCTGGCACCTTCACCAATATTAAGCTCATGCCAGAACTTCTAAGCGTTGTGCAGTGATAGCCACTACTCTCTAAATAATATATCTGGAGAATCGTTTTTAAAAGTTTTCTTTTAGAGAGCAGAATCTTCAAAAGGCAGGAACGTTGGCCAAAGAGCGAACTGTATCAATTTACAGTCTGACAAGCGTACATAATGCACTTAGCACAGACTCTTACTCGGATAGAAGTAAAGATAAAACGTATAATCATGAAAAACTTTAGGCCCCAAAAGATTTAAGCCTGGCACTGAGGACCCCAATTTTCTAACAAAGCAAGTAAGAACACACCAGACGCGTTAGCCACCTTCCAGGGCGTGCCCACATACCATCCGGCAGCTGACGGCAATTCTTTCCGCACCAGCAGCCTCAAAACAAGACGCTCTTTGAGCCGTCCTTGGACGCATGCGCCAAGGACAACATAATGTTGTGGACAGGAGGCGGGGTGAGCGTGGTGGGACGCCGGTGCACAGTGTTCTAACGGAGCGGAAAGTGGGGACATAATTCAATATCTCAGGAAGTATGAATTCCAAATTAATAATTTTGGTATCAATCGAAAGCTCTGTTCCCACACACATTATGTGGACAACATATGAATGTCAAGACCAGACCGCAGCGGGCATGACTGTCAGGTATTTGACCCTAGGTCAGCAGCAAAAATAACTATATGCATATATGATAATAAGGGGGCTTTGCATGGACGCTCTAGTTAATTTCAGTCACTTTAAACCTTGCCCCGGTGGCGGTACGAGCCACCTTCGCCTGGTGGGGCTAAAAAGACCCCACGATCTCAAAAACTAAGAGAGCTAGAAAAAGCGCAAAACAGCAATCGAAAGCTCTTCGAAAATGATATCGAAAATACTTGGTCATTTTTCTTGTCAGGTCAATACCAAGGTCACCAGAGGTCAAAATGGGTCAAAATCGCTAATATGAGGTGTACTAAGAAAACCTCTATATCTCAGAAACTATGTGACACCATTCAAAGCTCTTGAGATGCTTTCAATACAGTGACATTCATTTTCGTGTCAGGTCAAAGCCTAGGGAGCTACAGGTCACATATTGGGCATATTCTTGGGAATGTCCAAGCCAACCATGCATAAGGGCCTTTTACTTTTCGCTAATAGCTTCAAACCAAACAAAATACAGCCATAGTTTATGCACCATTCAATTCTCTCGTCAATACGATCGAATGATATATGATATTCTATGCCAGGTCAAATTTAGAATTTGACCTGACCCAGGTCAACAGTCTGACCCAACTTGACCTGGTATAGTCATGATGTATATAATTTGACTTCCAGTGACTATACAAACACTTACGTGACAAAACAAAAGCTCTATCTTTGTTTATTCAAAATTTATAGAGAAAAACACCAAAAAATGCTTATTTGACCTAAGGTGACCTTTAAAGGTCACAAGTCAAAAACTTGCATCAGCTTCAGAAATGGGCTAAGAGCAAGTCGTAACCGATGTTTGAAGTTCATTCCATCCATACTTACTGAGAAAAGCTCATTTCGTGATTTTCCCCATGTATTGACAATGGGGAGGTCATGCTCTGCACATGACCTTAGGTCACCAATATCAAAATCCCGGAACAAATGTTGTAGCTCCTGGTGGGCCCAAGATGTGGTATGAGTTTCAACTGGCTCGATTAACCCTTCTTTTAGTTATGCGGTCCTAAGTATTTTTGAGGTGAGGTCACTTCACCTGGCCTGGTGACCTGACCTGATATGACCTTGAGCCAAAATTTTTAGGAAAGATGTAAAAATGACGAAGGAACAGTTAGACCAAGTTTGGCGGCGCTGCGCGCCGTTTTTTGGTCACTTCGGAAAAACCCGAGGGGTCTAAAAGACCCCCACCCGGGCGAAGGGGGCGAAGGTTAACACCCGCACTGGAGGGGGTCTGGCACTTACGCGCACTGGAGGGGCCTGGTAGGCCCCTAAGATCTCGGAAACAAAGAGGGTTAGAAAAACGCCTCTTGGTAGGTGGGTGGGGCTATGCTGATCTACATGATGACCAATTTTCATTGACCTAGGTCAATATCTTCAAGGTCAAACAAGGTCGTAAAGGTCAAATATTGGCCATGCTGGGATCGATTGGTAAATGCTGTGATTATGCAGGAAAATGGCGGGAATAAGCTAAAGGCGGACAAGGTTCATAGAAAGAGGTCTCAAAGAGGCTTCCCACAACTTTGGTCAAGGTCATTCAAGGTCATTGACCTTTAAGGTCACCATATGGTATACTACTTATTATTTACACTTTGACTAACACTATAGCCACTGTTTGGCGGAAATGAGGATTGACCTTTCCCAATGACCTTTGACCTTGACCTTTGTATTGGGGTACCCTACCGATGACGTTATAGCATAATATATGTCAGACGGGGTAACGTAATTTGGCCGGACGCACAGTGGTCAGTGACCTTGAAAGTGCAGATATGACCTTGACCTGTGACCTTGACCTTGACCTTGACTTTCATGTGAAGTGACCTTGACATATAGTCCCGCTTATATGACGTTATGACGTCACCACTCGGTCTTCAATGCAAGCTAACTGGTCCGACCGCGCGTTTACGGCGATCTCAAAATGCAGGTCTGACTAAAGCCTATAAGTCAAAAATTTTCAGCCGATTTTCAAAACGTCTTCACCAATCGACGCGCTATTAAATTCTGTTAAATGTGGCCACGTTTCGTTTTTCGGCTACAAGCGGTTCTCCGGCCACTTGGAAAAACAGGTGAGGGGCCTCCGAGCCCCCTCCAGTGCGCGTGTTAAGTGTATACACGCGATAGTCTTGACATTGAAGACGTTCTTTAACCCTCGCTTAACACACGCAGTGGAGGGGGCCCTAAAGTGCCCCCACCTATTTTTCCAAAGTAGCCAGAGAACTGTTCGCCGCCGGAAAATGCTACTCGGCCACATTTGAGAGCATTTATGAGGGCGTCGATTTATTAAAAAATTTTGAAAATCGGTCAATATTTGTTTTACTTATAAGCCTTCACAGTCAGACCTATATTTTGAGACCGTTGCTCTCGGGCGGTCGCACCAGTTCGCCTGCACTGTAGACCGAGCGATGACGTCATAACGTCATGTGATCAGGTAATATGTCAATATTGACCCACAAGGTCAAGGTCAAGGTCAAAGGTCTCATGTCAAAATCGTTGACCGCAGTATTCCGGTCAGGCATTACTCAGTGGCATTACTCAGTATGACGCATGTTATGCTATGACTATAGTTTGACTAAGGGCTACTCAGGGCCAAGGTCATAGGTCAAGGTCAAATTTTTCAAGGTCAAACCCCATTTCCCACCCAAAGGCTGATATAGTTCCGGTTATATTGTATATAACCACCCCTTCCCTATCCATGAAGACGAAGTTGATCACATTCAACGGTGATATCTTTGTTAATACACCAGCACAATGGTATCAGATTCCTACTGAATAAATACGAAACCTTGGCTTGGTCCATGATCGAACTGTATTTTTTACGGAGTTAGCGCTGCGTTGATCGCACAGAACTATTTTTCCAACGAACCTGCCTCACGTTTTATGTCACCCTGTGCGTACTTACTTACTTGGTAAATATCAGTGAGCTGCTTGTTCGCTTTTTCAATGGAATTCCCAAGTCCAAATGCTGTATCAGCTGTAAGCAGGTTTACCCGCGTTTCTACACTTATTCGCACCTTCATGTTTACAGCATCCAGTTCGAAACTCAAGTGACGAGAAAAGAACATGCAACAAGTGCGTATGCGTGCTGTGAGACTCTATTCCCTGATGTTATTTGAAGTGAACTTTGCAAACGAGGAAGGGTTAATTTATGTATATCGGTTCTCACCCCATCGCACGGTCTAAAAATGGCCTGTGCAAATACTAGCTGCGATTCTACGAATGGTTACTGGGTATGCTAGTGTGTTGAGACATCAAATGAAAGCTTGGTTTTCCCATACGGTAACTATTGCACTTTTTCACAATTATTGAGTGAAGACTTCAACGACAGTAGGTTAAAAATTCCAGTCGACAAACAATGTCCACAAAAAGTGCTCATTTAACTCATTGTAACCAATGCACTGAACTTTCGCCGTGCCCCGGCCCACCTCCCTTCAAGCCTCCAGGCATACCTCGCCGACGGCTGCCGCCCCCGACCGACAGCGCGCGCGACATGCCCCTGTATAATATGCCGCCATCACCACTGCCGCAGCGTGACGCAGCTGAAACTTGCAGGGCAGGTAGACGAAACATACTGCCATAGTTTTGAAGTGGTCCCAGGGTGGGGCAGGCGACGCAATTATTTGTATGCTTATCGATAATTGGCATAGTCTCAAAATGTATGTGAAATGTATATGGTACATATTTTGCTCTTCAAATTTAATTGCAGCGATCCCTGGAGAAAACTGCTTGCAAAATCGCATTCTTCATGCCTTAAGATTTCTAATGAACCCTGGTTTGTCTCATCTTGTATGTTCTCTTAGCCTACAAAAAAGCATCGAAAATGAGCATTGCTCTTGGCCTTTGTCGTGTTATGTGGCGAGAGATTCAAAGAGAGCAGTTTGATGCCTTGTCGCGTCGACTTCAAAGATCTTAATTTTTTTGTTTGCCATTTTCTGATACCCTGATAATTTTGCTACTAGTTGCAAACATCAAAATTTGTTTTATAAATACTCAGAAATTCGAATAATGTCCCCATTTTGGCCTCCCTTAGAACACTGTGCGGTGGCGCCGCCCGCGCCTAATCCAGCGGCAGCGGGCTCTGCCGCCGTTCGGCCCGGGCCCCAACCCAGCCTGATTTATCCCCCGCTCACGTCCGAGCCAGCGTCCGGCTGAGGTCCCAGTCCAGCACTGCAGCAAAAACTGGACAGAAATGATGCCGAAATTCAGTGCCTATCGGAGAGGTCTACCTGCCTCGGGTGGAGATCCAGGGCGGTTGAGGGAGCGGGTGGTCTGGACCACCCTGGATTCTGGGCATCCCGTAGGCTTTGTATAGGGCTTGCATTACCGTGCCAGCGTTAACCCATCCAGGACCCCCTCGTCCCCCTGGATCGAGAAGAGATCTCAAGTCCTAGCATTGTCTTCAATGTTGGGCATGAGTGAAAGAGGCAAGCAATCCTGCACAGTGCTTGCATGATTATTGTTCGCGTTTCAGGACGCGTCGACAGAAAAAATGAAATGGATGGGTCAGACGAATTTCGAAATCAATTGTGTATAGCCGTGATGCAAAGCTAAAACAGCAAATGCTCACTTCTTAAATGCATGTATTGCTTCCGCCACAATAACTTGTGGGCGTTATATAACAATGCAGGTTGGCGCGCCCCTAAGCCCAAATAATCGATAAATAATCACAACAACTAGGATTGGGAAGTATTCGCCCCTCAAAAAGCACAAACATGCCGTCGCTCTGGTGCCAAGAACCACGATAAAATAAAGCATAGCCCTGACTGACACTCATCAATCACTGCACAGCGACCTACCACAGCCCCCAATCCCCCATGGCTTCCCGGTAGTGGGGGTCGGCTGGCAGCATCAAGCGCCGGTAGCGTGAATCACCCTGCGCGTGAATCGACTGAGGGCGCGGCGGCCGGTGGGGTGGGCGGCGCCGTTCACCTGCACCGCCTGAAGGGCATACGGAGGGAGCGGGAGAGCGAATCATCGTCGCTGCGAACGGGCGAGCAAACACGGCGAGTGGCCTTCCAGCTCTGAATGGAATGACTCAGAACAGTGCTCCGATGCGGTTGCACAGGATCGAGCGTTGTGGTAAGATCAGGTTGGAACAGCACCGTTATAAGGGTCAGCTCTAGAAGCTTCTCCTCCACCGGACCAGCTGCTAAACCTGGTGGATTAGACAAATTCCCAGACTGAATGATACTTATGTCCAATACTTATGTCCATGTATAATCCTGTCGCTTCCCGAAAGACGTGCAAAAATTGGCTTCTATCGTTACCCAGTCATGAAGCTGATTTTGTAACAACTCACAACCAGCAGTCATTCGATTCAGGTTTTAGATGATGAAAAGATACATATTAAAGTATTTTTTCGACAAATGCATCTGAAAGTATATTTTCATTCCTTATCAGACGAACATTCTATTCCTACCGTCTGTAAAACCACGTCTAGAAAAGCAGGCTACCGTAGCAGAGTTGAGCGTAAGTTCATAAAAAGGTCCTCCCTGACCAAAAGCCGGAAGTGGGTGGGCATTGAGACACTACTCTGTTCGACCAAGATTTCCCAGGTGCAGTTGCAAGTCTTCAGTTACCACCTAATAGTCGTCGTCGCATCCCCACCTTCACGAATCTTCGACTAACCAATCCACTATCCGAGGGCACTCCATGAGTTCATCTGATTCTCCTCAGTAGGGATCCAATATTAACATCTATTTTACAATTTGAGTATACATTTACACTATCTATCTAGTTTAATATTATTTTTATATAGTACCTTTAGTTTTTCTACTTTATTTCTTTTTATCTTTATTTTTTTTTGTTTTTCTTTTTTTCTTTCCCTTTTTTTTTTTTCCCTTACTTTTTGTTAGGGAATGTGTCACCTTTATAACGTGATTTTAACTGAGATAGCCAAGTTGTAAAGCATGCCGGAAAACCCGGTACTTAACATATCATTTGTCTTAAAACTCAAAATTTTCGTTGAAAAAAGCTAAAAACTTACCTGAAATGTACCCAAGCGGCCGTCCAGTTGTCAGCTGTTGGCGTGACGTCATGCTGACGTCACCCTGAGTAGTCAGCCAATTGAAGCCCTTGAAACCTATTGAATATGGTAGTAGTTGCCAGATCATGACGTCATCCAAAGGCAGAGGCTTATTTCTTACCCTAGAGGAGCATTTTAAAAATCAGAATATTGGGCCTATTGAACATTTTTCAGAAAAATAATGGACGTTTTCATGATTTTCGGATAAAAATACCACTAACTACACTTAATTCCGAGATTCCACCAAGGTGCCACATTCCCTCTAAGTGCGCTCCGCATGTGAATGAAAAAATAATAATTATTGTAAGATGAGAGCTTAATCATGAAATTAACACTCCACCATTATAAAACCACTATAACATATAATTACTATTTTATACGGCTCTTCTGTGACTATAAAGGAAAGGTGAGCGCTACAGGCAGCTGGTCGTATCTGGTGAAGAGGTGAGAGACATGTTTATCTCCGAACAAATTATGGGACGATAGTTATCTTTACCCGTTAGCCCTGCACCAGCTCGCCATGGAACATAGATAAGGTAACCTCAATATATGCCTCCCTCATGCCGCAGCCATCACCCAAAAGATAACAAAGAACGCCACCACCTGGAACCTCTTGGCCCGCGTCCCTCCCTATTCGGTAGCATTCGGTGAAGCCGCGCTCTGCACCGCAGCCGCGGGGCGCGCGTTGTGCACCGGCCACTCCAAATCGTTAGAGGTGACCGGACTCGGAGAGTGAGCGTGTGTGTGCGGGCGAGCGAGCCGTTTGGTTGTTTCGTCAGCCGCCGCAGGCACTGGAGGTGAAAATGCCCGCCACCCAGTCTCCCAGTGCGATCTCCGGCCTGGTCGCCCCCGCTGTTCATGTTGGAATGTTCAGGTGGTTTCCATGTATGTTCTCTGAAGCCTATTCCTGCCAGAAATGGGGCCGATTCCGCCCAACCCTCATATGTTCAGGGCTAATCTCCAAAACGATTTGCCATAGGCTTCTGACACTTTTGACTTGTCCTTAAACTAAATTGGGCAGATTCCTGAGAAATTTTTAGATGAGATATTCAACAGGGCCGGAGCAATGGGTCGGTATCTAGGGAGGATCTATTCGCAATACGAGATTATCCTGTACCGTGCGTTCTTCGTACAACAAAGCCGTCCGTTACAATATTGAGAGCGGTTAGAATGAGAGCATGTTTGTATATGAGAAATAAGATAGCATGTGGGAGTTCATTTCCGTATAATTTGAGACAGAGGCGGTTCCAGCAGCTTAAAATAAGGGTTCTAATTAAAATGCAACGACTGCTTACAGGACATCCTTGAGGAAGAAGCACATCCGTGCCATATTTCCAATCCTACATTTTATTATAATGCCATAGACGGGCTCAGGCATTGTAATTAAAAGAGTTCCACGCCCGTACAAATTTATCTGAGCAAACACGCAATGAATGGGATAAGCATCCAAGACCGTATAGAGAAAAAAATCATCAATAGGCGGATCAAGAAGACATTCCATTCAGAAAAGCCTCCCCCAGGTTTGGCATCGGCGGATAAGGGTTGAGCAATATGAAAAGCATCAAAAGCCGCCGCGGAACATATGTACATACATGTTGTTTAGACATTGGCAATACATATCTTGCCCCACTACTTTGTCTTTCCTGTATCCGCCTCTGATTATTATTATTTTCCATATCATTTGTCTTGATGTAAAAGATGTCACCCAGTATCAGACGTTTGCAAATCTATGTAACAAAAAAACTGGCTACGTATACAATTTCACCACATAGCTCAGGCCTTTGAACCGCCATTGAATTTTTGCAAAACAGAGGCATGACAAATCTGCATCAAATATCCTTAAACACCTACTAGTTTTGTGACAATCAACCGACAGGGCCAAGAGTTATGGAGAATCTAAAAAATACATTAAAAAAGTTCACACTTGTGATTGTGTCCGAAATCAAATTTCACCACGCTTACCCCTGGAGTTAAATTTCGACGGAAAAATTGGGATTGAATATGGAATATCGATTGCAGCTACGAGTCTAAGTTATTTCTACGATTACAGTTATTATTTTGCAGGCATCCAAAGCAGGCTACTTTGATAACGCCATAAATTGTTGGAAAAGGGCTATATTTTTGTTCTGAGCGATTCACGGTGGAAATAAAACGTTTTCCATGTTCAGAGAATTGTTCCTTATAAATAGTCCTTTCTAGAATTTCGACTAAGTGGAACATTTCCTTTGGCCATTAACTCTGCAGTAGGAACGTGGATTTTTAAAAACAATCATGGAGTGTAAATTTGAGACAATGTCAGGAGCCAGTTTATCAATGGGGATAGTATAACATGAGCTGGGTCTTAACTTTCCCATGGATCTATTGCATTGCACAAAACTAAGTCAAAGTCTATAAAATGAAAAACAGGAAAATTGAAGAGATCGGACAAACAGCGTAAATTCAAAGGAAATTGTGCTACTTCATATTTCCCTTGGCAGTACCCGGACACATCCAGAAGATATAAATCCATGCCGCTTCCCTCCAGCAGTGCATCGACAGGGCTAACCGAAAAATAACCCCCTAAGAACAGTCTGAACTCTGGACGTCCGCACACTTATGCCGTGCCCCGCACGGAGAAAAGCCGTGAACTGTCACCCCGGGTGGTTGGACTGGCCCAGCCTAGAGAGGTGCGGCTCCAGACCACGTGGTGTCGGGCCAGTTTCCTGGCTCCTCCTCCGAAAAGGACGCCATCCATGGGAGCAGGGGATGGTCTACCTCGGAACGAATGCTTTCCCAACTTTCCTTGTGAGCCTTGCTGAATAAAGGTCTCCTTAAAGGAGAGGGGAAGCTGAACGTATTGAGGCTGTTCTTTAGTCTTAGAATACTGCTCCAAGCGGGGGTGAAGTTTCATTGTGAAGCAACTTGTCATGAGCAAGCAAGATGTTTGTAGTATCACAAGGATATGGGTGGCCAAACCAAAGCTAGAAAACATACCAGTTTGCTAACACCAGTCGGGGATTCAAAATTACTCCAAATCGTTTGAAAATACCATTGCACACCAAATTTTCCTACCTTCAGTAAAACTGATAACGCACTACAATATCATAGAGATCTAGTAAAACACCCAAACATATTGTTCAAACTGTCCTCTGTACCTCGCCTGCCCGTTCTGTGCAACCACCAACCAACGATGCGGTCTCCGCGTGTTGTGAACACCCGGGCGGTAGATTTCTCCTCTGCGCCGCGCCCCGCATCCTATAAAGACCCTCCCGCCCGCGCCGCGCCATTTCATTCCCCTGGCGGTGCTGGAGGCGAATGTACGCAGCACAGTACAGCGCACAGAGACAGTGGAGTGGTAACGCGAGACTGGACTGTTCCGGATAGTAGAAAGCTGTCACAGGTAAGCACGCTCATAGCTAAATAACCGGGACTACGACAGGGGTACTCCCTCGAGATCATATCGAATACTATTTTAAAAGAATCGTCTTTGTTGCATTTTGCGTATCTAGAGAATTAAGATGTACGGATATGTGCAATTCTGAATTGAGAAATGAGCGTTTCCCCCGCCTGCAACAAACTTAACGGCCTCAACAACACAATTAACGAGCCTACTCTTCGTTTCACAGACAATAACATCATGTATCACATGGAGCCAATAACCACCGAGAAAGAGGAGGCACCGCGGCCCAACTGGTGCTTCTGCGTGAAGGCTGAGCTGGCCTCACTCTCGATCGGCGTGCTCTACTTCATCGTCAACGTCATCGCCATGCTGGGAGGCTTCATCTACTTGGGCGTGACGCAGGGTCAGGACCACCTGGAGCCCGAGGTGGAGAAGATCGTGCTGGCGGCGGTGCTTCCCTCCTGCTTCCTCTGCGGGTTGAACGCGGTGGCGTGTCTGCTGCTGGTGATGGGTGTGCGGCGTCGCCGCTGGGAGCTGGTGTTCGCCTGGCTGGCCTGGTTCGCCATCTTCCAGGGCCTGCTGACCATCGGCTGGCTGGGCGGCGTCATTCATCTGGCTCAGGACGTGGCCCCCAGAACGCATCCGTCCAACACGGCCGACTTCAGCTGGCGGGTACTGGTGCCGCTGCTGCCGGTGGGCATTATCGCGCTGGTGTTCGTGTGGTATTCCTACTCGGCGGTAGTCTCCTTCTGCCGCACCCTGCGGGCCGAGGCCGCCGCCGCCGACAAGGGCAATTACCGTGTCGTGCCCGACGCGTAAACTTCTACACGGACGCCGGGCGACGCGAGTTAACGGACCGACAGGAGCCGGGGAGGCAGGTGGGACTGGACTGCCAGACGCAGGCTGTCCGACCGGGTGGACAAGAGTTGTCCGACCGGGCGGACACCGGCCGTCCGACCGAGCCGACACGGGTTGTCTGGCCGAGCGGACACGGGCTATCAGGCCGAGCAGACACGAGCTGTCCGACCGAGCGGACACCAGTGACCCAGTGAAGCGCGAAAGCTCCAGAAACGAGACTGGGACGGAATACCAGACGTGAGCTCAGTCTGTGAACTTTCGCCGCCGCGGGGCGGGGCGGATCGGTCTGCTCCGACCAGGGTGAGCGCCTGTGTTGTGGGAGGAGGCAGGAGGCCGCTGAGCTGAGCCGTCCCTGACCAGGTCGGATTGTGAGAGGAGCTAGAAGACTGCTGAGCCGAGCCGTCCCTGAGCGGGTCGAACTCAGTGCTCCAATAACCAGTCAACGCACGCACACTTAACACTGCTGGATGCGCTCAAGCTGTGACGATGAGCTATTCTCATCTCAGAATCTCAGGCAGGGTAAAGGCGTGTGGACTTCTGGTGCAGAGTGAATCTGGCCTGAGCTGTGTGCATACACATTGTGTGGAGATGAGTGAAGGTGTGTTAAGATGAATTCATTCGTGCAATGGCGTGATGTTCTTGCAGTGTTCAAACGATAAAATCTGGGCTCCAGTCAGAGCTATATTCCCCGCTATGAGAACGCGTTCAAACCAGTGATTTTATAGTATGGGAATTGCGTGCTCAATGCCCATTGCCCACAGTGTAACGTGATTGTCATGAGCAGAGAGAAGTTGGTGTAAATAAAGATTACCATACATTTTGAATGGAGTGTAGATGGGATTATATCACCCCTGCTTGCCACAAGACGACCTGGATCGTGACATGAACGTAGCAGTTGTACCTGAAAAAACAAGACCCATGCCAGAATCAAACGTAAATGGCACCCGTACCAAGAGCATCGAAGGCATCACGCCGTTCCCCTGGCCAGTTTTGACAGATTCTGCACGAGCTGAGTAGGAGACGCAAACAAACAACCCAGATAAGAAGTAATATCTAAGGGCGGGAGACAGATCTGCGGAGGTGCTGCGTGGCAAGACGATGGGAGCAGCCATACACCACAAGATAATGCCCCTAGCCTGTCGCAAAAGGTGCTTAGCTGGAGGACAAAATAGTATATAAAAAAACAAAAAACATTCAACTAATCCCGAGAAGGCGTCGCAACATGTTCAACCTAGCCCCGGCGGAAAGAAAGAAGGACGCCAAATTTGATGAATAATCTATTCTAAAAGGGAACATTTCTGCTCAGCAGTAGGTTGAAGAGGGAGTGCCCCCCCCCCACTTTTTGTTTGTGCCGATGTCAATGGGGGCAGCCGGGATTCAACTACGCGACGATACCGGTGATATTTCTCTAGAAAGTGATGTACATTTCCGACTGCCATAGTTTATCACTTGCATAGCTACTAAACGCCTGTGTGGGCAAAATCGCAGCAAGCGCCTGATATCGAAAATTAACAGCGAAATCATCACGGGGAATCTGTCATGCGGCGGACCCCCACAGAAGGGGACATTTTCATTATCTATATGGCATTTACAACCCTGAAGCTGTTTCGCAGGCCTAAAAAGCTGAAATTGCAATGGAATGCACACATAGCTCATAATTTTCGAAATATGTTGTCTACAGGGTCGACGTTTTCAGAGAATGCCCTCCACCCGGCCTGCAACCGTTGCTGTCAGGGGCGCCCTTCGCCCGGTCCGCATCCGTTGCTGTCAGCCCCCCCCACCCCGCCCAGTCCGCATAATACCATAATACCATATGCAGATAGTGGCAGACCTCTGCACAGCACCCAAGAATATGAGCCTGAAAATACCCCTCCAGACAGAATTATCGCAGATGATCCATTTCAATGTCATAACACACGACACACGGCAAACACACAATAGAGTTTCAGGAGCGGCCCAAAGATTCTCGGAAAGATAAATGGAAGGAACGCAATCAATGTTAAGGTCAGGCCTTAACTGAGGTCAACAGCTCTTAAAGACGATAATTTAGTGATATTATAAAGGCGTAACATTTTGAAATATATACCTCTAAAATAGATGTTATTGTGCGCGTCAGTGTAATATTTTATGCATTGCGAATCGATTGATACCTATCATCATGTGATTCAAAATTCAAAGGTCGTCACATGACCTCTGGCTTTGTCACGGTCATGAAGTGACTTAGTATTGTCTCGATACGTGCCATTCATCTTAAATCAACAATGAGAACGCCATTAACAAGGGTTTCCCGCTTTATTTAGTGAAGTTTTTGGCTGAGGTATCGGAAATTCTTAGTAACCTCATGCAGTCATTCACACGTCAAAGACCATAATTTTCGACTTTTCTTCCCGCGAGGAACGGTGCGGGTGTCACAGTCGACCCTACGATACAGGCGAGTCTGCGCCATCTATACCAGGACGCCACAACAACAGACGTCATCTGGATGGGGAGCCTGTACATGTACGGAAATACGGCGCCACGACAGCATTGGAGCTTTTTCCCTTCGCAATGGGCGTTGTGAGAGTCCCTCCCTCATCTTTTTCGGCAGTGGCCTGGAAACAATTCTGCTTGGAGCCGATGCTGTGAGGTTATCACTGATCACTGAAGGTATCATCGAAGTTATCACTGGTCTTTTAGGGAGTGGGAACAGGCAAATCAGCCCTTTACGTGATTGAGGGCAGAATTCATGCGCCGATTCCCTGATCTAAAAGTAGTATCAGAAGTCGATAAAGGATACCTAAATATATCAACAACATCCCTTCTCTCATACTCATTTCAAGTGCCTTGATTGGAAAAACTTCCCTCACCGAACAGGCATCGAGATTGCCACTACTCATTTTACTTACCGAAGAAGTTTTTCATCTCGTTTTCCTTTATTGCAGACGGCGCGACGTCCGCAATCAGCTTCGAAAGTCCCAGGATTCCCATAGCGATCACTCTGTTGAAACACAAAAGGTGGCGCTGCTTCAACTATGGTAAAACATTGCCACCAGGCCCAGGTTTGGACGCTGTACACTTCAGACAGTACACTTCCGCAGTCTTTCACCTTCACAGTTCATCACACTTTTAACTATCGCAGGAAAGCCTAGGGTATTTGTGAGAAAGCAGTAAAGACCAAGCTAATCAAAGCTAACAAATAGGCAGCTTTAGCACCGTACAATAAACCATGAGTTTAGTTCCAGTTAAAGATTGATTCGTGGGGAGAGAAGCGCGACTTAGCCCTCGCCCAACCGGGGCCATCGATGACCCCTTAAGATTGCTTACGGAATAGAAGAAAAACGAGAAGGCGCAGCACCACGGCTGAGGGCTCTACCTCTCACAAGATCATTTTTCCACCGTCTCTGAACGTGTTTATCCCGGGTCACCCAAGATCAGGTCACCAGGCAAGGTCAACCAAGGTCACCTCACCTCAACTTTTGAGCTCTATAAGAGCTACATTTCTTTCAATTTGAAACGATCAATTTGAAACTTCCTACACTTTATGACCTCTCCAGGGTCTACAAGGTGTATATCCAGGATTTTTCCATTTCGTGACCTGAGGTCAGGTCACGAGGTGACCTCTCCCATTGAAACAGCATTGGGAAAAGCTGTCTTATGATCTAAAAGTCATAAAAACGATTGCAAATGCTCAGCTTGCTCAGAAAAGCGTTCGTGGACACCCTTTTACGGATCCAAGGGGCTATATTTCCCCTTTGACCTCTCCGAGGTCACTCAAGGACATCAGGGGTCAAAAACAGTATTTTGGCAATAAACATTTGACCTAATTATGCTGGAGCGCTGAATCAAACATCATCGTGTATGTCTCGTCACTGGCTTTCAGGCTTTCATTTGATATACGGCAAGGTCACTTTCTGACCTTTTGTGACCTCAGGTCATATTAGGTCACGAGGTGACCTCTGGAGGTCAAACCACTGGCGGGAGGTCATTACGTTCCACAGAGCAGAAAATGACCTGGAATTTTCCTATCAAATGTACTTTGCCAGACCTTAATAGCTCTAATAGCATAAGAGTTATGCCCAGTTTTCTTAAGCATTGCATAATTGAGTGAAAATAGCCTATCGGGACCTAACTTGACCCCTGGAGGTCAAACCATTGACCTGAGCGCTAAAACATGCCGAGTAATTTCTAACTGAATTCACGAAAGCTTTCTAATGCACTTTGCAGATTTGCACTAACCCCCATATTTTCGGAGTTAGAGGGGGCCATCGATGGCCCCGGTGGGGGCGAAGGTCGCGCCGGACCCACGGTGGGGCGCGGGTTAATATTGTGCCAATTTTCAGGTTTTAAGAACATCAAAACAGACTAATTGATGAGTCCTGAAATCCTGAAGATGAAAAAGACACATGTAACGTAAATTTTAACACCATCCCCACCATTTATTTGGGCCGCCCCGAAGATTAATAAATCCACACCACGGGCAGGGAAGAAAATATAAAGGGGGGCGCGGTAGTGGAGTGGTCAGCACAGCTGGCTCCCACGCAGCAGACCCGGGTTCAGAGCCCGGTGGCTTCCCTGAACAAGGAGCAAGCTGGCTTCCGAGAAACCCTTCCAACAGGGAAGGAGTTGGCGACGCCATATGACCCTGGCAGTTGGTGCGTCGATAAGCCCCAGAAATTATGATTAGGAAAATATAGAATGTTGAACAGACAGACTTGTTAATTCATGGCTCAGAGTCTGAACTGACTCTGACCCCACTCGAGTTTTGCTCGAGTCAGAGTTGAATCAACTCACTTGGATTTAGGTTGAGCCAGTCAACTCAATTTCTGGACCAGTTGAGTTGAGTCAGGATCAGAGCCAACTTTCAAGAAATGAGTCAGAGCTGGGTAAATTCAACACTCATTTTCTTTAACATACCTATGTGCTCAAACAGCTATCATTGTAGACCTTTTCAGAAGTCAGAACTAATGATTTTGAAAGAATTCATATTATTTGGTGATAATAGATTATATATTATTTTCATATCTACACTTGACCCATTCCAGGAACAGTCATTAAACAGACATGGATCATGTAATATTTACAATTTGAAAAGAACACTTCTTTGTGAATCATTTTGAGTTACTTAAAAATAGTACGTAAAAATAATAAACAAAAAACAGCTTAACTAATGAATTGGCCCAAAAATCATACTTTTATTTTCAAATTAGAGGGTGCACACCATCATAGGCGTCGCAAAAGGGGACCAGGTGGCCTGCCCCCCTTTTGGCTCAAAAATGCCCTGATTTCGGTCAAAACGGGAGAAAACCCGACATTTTTCATAATGAGCCGATGCGAAAGGCAAGGAGGAGCCCAAATTTGAACACTTTTTGGTCCTATCATGGAAAGTTTTTTGTCAGCATCAGGTTTAAGTTTAGCTGCCCACCCCCCACTTTTTTCCGGTGGCAATGCTTATGCACACCATACGGAACCCTAGCCTCATGACATAATTCACTCTTTGGAAACCAACATTTTGTATTTTCTATTTTCTTCCTTCATTTAGATGAAAGCAAAAAAAACAACTAAGTAATCCAACCACCACATAGACGGTACCAAAAAATATCATCCTGCACATAGGCCCTGCAATGGTCAAAAGGGATAACTAAAGGCTGCTTATTCCAAAGCACTATCTGTCATGGCTTGAAGACATCTGCTGGTATGTATAGATACTGCTGCTGCTGTACACAAAAATTACAAATCAGTCCTACATCTCAGTGGGGGCAAACTATGGTCAGCACTCCCAAGAATGGTTACGTTCCCAACAATGGGAACGATGACCATCAATTGGAAACATTGGTTCCATAAATAGAAACCAATTTTCCATAGTAAATTCAGACCGAAATTTCACACAGGTTGAGATAAATAAAGGCATATACCTACCAAATGAACACCATATGTGGGCTCCCCTACTAAATATGACCGGTGGTGCGAGGAAAAGTGGCCTGCTTCTGCGAAAAGCAGGCTTTATGAGAGGACGCCTCGTGATACTGCATTGCAGAACAGTCCCCATCATTGGAAACGTTTTCCATTTTTAGAGATTCCAATAGTCTTACCAGGTGGAAGGGGCGGCGTCAACGTTTTGCTCTCGGGCGGGGGGATGCACGCGGACTCCAATGAGGTGACAACCGAGGAGAAGGGGGCATGGGCGAATCCAGGATTGCCAATGGAGGGGAGAGGGGCACACATAGGGACGTCGCCACTGAGTTTTTACTGGGGGCGACGGACCCCAGACTAGTGATGACCAGGGGTGAGAGGGCAATTTCAGATAATTTTGGCTACATATGAAACACTAACGATGATACACTTCACATTTAAGTAGATTAATACAGGTAACAGGGAGAACATGTAAAATAAAATCAAGCTGAGGTCTAAATAGTTTGGGACGTCCCTCCTGACCTGCTAGAAGGGGCAAAGGTCCCCTACTTTTGAAGCCGATGGGCATATGGTTGGAAGGGGGAATCCTTCAGGCCAAGGAGGTACAAAATCCTATTGCGAGGGCGCCGATGCTCGAATCCTTTTGGGGGGTGTGGGAAGCGACATTTCAGGGGCCTGTGGATCTTTCAGGACTGGCAGAAGTTTGATCGGATGGGGCAAGGGTACCCCCTTCAACTCCCTGGATCTGGCTATGGAAGGAGATGGTATTGGAGCCGAAGTTGTAGCTACCCGACCGGATATCGCAATTGTGGCAGTTCAATGACAAGTTGAAGAAAAAAATTAAGCAATCTAAAGTTAAAAAGCACAGCGGATCCAGGCTGGATACAGACCTTTTACAGGTGAGGCCCATAGGCAGATCCAGGGAGGGGGAAGAGGGGGCTCTTGCACCTTGATCAACCCTTGGCGCCCCCTGAAATGTAGTTTTTCCATTATTTTTCATGAGTTATTCCCCAAAATTATCCCCAAAAAGTTACTGTAGCCTGGTTGGAAAGTTTCAGAGCAATATTATTTTAACATTGCCCATGGAGTGGGATTATGAAGTTTGGACAAATATCTAATTTTATGTTGAAAGACATAGGTATTTCGTCATATAAAGTGGAACCCCCTTGGATTTTTTCAAGAGTAGAAGCTGATGAGGCAGAAATGTTTTTGTTTTCTCTTTTGGAGACCTGCTGGGTTTTTTAAAAAGTCATCCCCTGCATTCCCATATTTGAGAATGAGTGTTTCCATTTAAAGGGAGAGATGCGAAAAATGTTATTGGCTAGATCAAAAGGTCACAAAAAGTTGTTTCAGAAGTCCTATTCTCATTTTTGCGAATTCCGCCTGCAAATGCCTTAAAATTGCTCTCAAAGTCAACATTTCTAGACAACTTTACCGGTAAACCTCATACCGGTGTATATGACGTACACACAGCTAAGGCTATCAATTTCTCTAAGAATTAGGTCATATCTATCCTAAGCAGTGATGTAGAACTTGGACTACTACAGAAAAAAACTACTTTAGAAAAACAACATTCCAAAACTCTTTTGAAACAGAAATATAGGGCTTAAAAGAAATCACAATTAACCAATCAGAAGCCTAGGAATACTCAAACTGGGGTCATGTGACCTATCTAATGCAAAAGTTTTGTCATCCTGGGACTGAAGCAGAAAATGACTCAAGACCCGAGGTACAAAACCGCTGAAGACTTGAGTAATTATTTTTTTGTTTCTAGGGCAAACTAATACATTTTGTAGCTTTTAAAACTTTTTCAAATTAATTCAAATACACATTCAGGAGAACAGACATTTGTATTACAAAAAACATTGCTTTTCAACTTTAAATAGTTTTCGAAAAGTAAGTGATGGGTGAAGGTTTCAGCATTTTATCAGAACTTTAAACCTTTTTTGATAATAAGTGAGTGGCCTCCCAAAATTTAGCCAAAGATACAAAAGTAATTGATAGTTTCATAATCAGTATTTTTCAAATAGCAAGAAACCACAATAATAATTTGTTTTGTGTACCTCTCTTTAAGGAACAGGTGCTTCCAATTATGGGTCCTTGTTCCCATCGTTGGGAATGTAACCACTATTGGAAACACTGCCCCAAAAATGCCAAAGGCTGCCCCAAACTAATAGGTCTGCCCTGAGGCTGTACCTTTGAGATCTGGTCTGAGCCTCTGAGTCTTCCACTTTCTGCAGGTTAAGCATTGGCTTAAGAATTTCAAGCTGCATAACAGACTGAGAAATATATATATATATATATATATATTTGTTGAACCAGCACTGATTAAATTTGATTGCTGATGTTGCTTTGGAGAGCCTATTAGTTTGGATAATTGTGTTAACAATGTTTCTATCTTCTCTGTTGAAATCGTAGACTAATTCACCAAAATTCATAGATATGGAAAGTAATAGGATTGGAAGAGTTAATTTCATGTCAGAGAAGTAATATGGGACGCATTTTCGACCGGTTTCACTTTATTTGTCAAAGCATTATGAAGAAAAATACAAGTCTGTCGAGCAGCAACCTAAGTGGGCTCAGAGAGATTAGAACAGATACAATGTTTCAGATTCAAATCTCTAGCCTTCACATTTTCTTCTCATGTGGCGTTTTCATGGAGGCTCACTGCTTTACCATGTTGATGTAGGTATGCTTACCTGACAAATGCGTACGGAAATCAAATACCGATCCTCCAGCAGTGCTTCCACTTCAATATAAATCAGAGCAGAACACTCCAACTGCTGATTTCTCCCATTAAAATTCAAATAGTGTCTAGTGAACGTGATTCAAGTTATAACAAATCATCAAACCACAAAACACTCGTCCTATTGTTGTATTTTATACCTAGTCCTGCACTCTCGACTATTCTTCGAACTGCGCCGCCGCGCCGCCGGCGCTCGCTCCACAGCGTAAACAATCGTAAAGAGAAGGAGCCCCCATCGAAGTTAGTTGGCAGCACGGGCTTGATAATTCCTCTGCCCCATTGACATCGTATGTTAAAATGTTCATTTTGGAAGATCTCCAGATCAAAAAATTTGGTAGTGTTAGAAACAAATTGCATATCATCTAAAAGCGCCATCAATTTTCTTTTGGGTTCCGGAGTTGGTTTTACAATGCCCACAAAAACCTTCCCATAGGAGAGCAAAACTGACTCAATGTCACGCCGCCACCGACCCTCCCTCCCCAGCGGGCAACCGCGCACGCGTCACCGTGGCGCAACTGACAGAGCGCTCGCTTGCCACGCAATAGGTCGCGAGTTCGAAACTGCGTGGGAGCACTTTAACAAATTGTTTTCAACCATGTTTTGAAACTCGATTGTTTTCACGTGATTTTGTAAACCGATGTTAATCGAAACTTTTGTTCTTCAGAATATTTCCTTTTCGTGTTTACTGGGCAGATTTATCCTCATAGCCAAAATACAAACTCGCTGAGCAGTGCCTTCGGAGCACGGATGGAGATGGAGGGAGAAGGTGGCAGTCAGAAACCCCAAGATTTTGGGTCTCCCACAGGGGCACAGCCAAAGGGGGCACAGGGAGCACATAACCTCATCGATGCCAGAGTGCCCCTTTGAGCGCTAGGCGGTGTACCATTTGGGCTGTGCCGCTCGAAATTTGGTGTCCTACGCCGTTGAACCTAGATCAAGTAGACCACATGTAGCAATTGAAACTATTATTAGACAATTTACAACTATTTTTGGTCAGCTAGGGAATTCTGTCGCGTTTCATGGTACCCGGGAAGAGTATGGGCACCTAATACGCGTCCAGATAATGCCTCATCGTCGCCAATAATCGTATGGGCGAAGGCATTCTGGTGCCCATTGAGCTCACTTGGTGCCACCTGAGCTGGTCAAAGGCCATATGAACCCATCTAAAGCCAATTGAGCTACTCTGATGACCCCATATCTGAAGGCCAATGAGCTAGTCTATTCCCTGGGGAAAATTGAGCTGTTCTGGAGGGAGGGGGGGCTCTGATCCACATCATTGTTGCCCTGAGCTGGTATTGAATAGATGTGAAATAAAAACACAAGGCCAACTACCATCATCTCGGGGGCCACTGAGCTATATTCTAGTCCCTGGTTGCACAGCTGGTGGACAGCTACCTTGTGGGGCTCTGTCACACTAGGTGGTCCCCAGGCTGGTCTTGAATAGAGGATCACCATAAATTCAAGACAGTCTTTGAAAACTCTTAAAATATTATATATCTACAGGTTATAGGGACACCCCTATGGTCATAGAGGAATAGGGGTATACAGCAGGAAATTTTTTAAGGAAATATCAGTGGGGGGGCATTTCTTGTGCTGGCCATATTAGTCTTCTCAGGGAATCAAGGCCCCATTTTTGGAGGGGTAGGGCGTGTCGATAGACGCCTTAGTAATAAGAAATCGGTTTCCAATTTTTTTCAAATTCCATAAATTATAGATTCTGCCCAGGGCTGCTAGTTTTTTCGGCGACAAAAGGCCAAATCTGAGTTAGAAACAGCAACAAGAAGGGTTCAAAATTTGTTTTAACAGAAATTACCAAGTAAGTAAATCAAATATGCCAAAAAAGCCAGATTTGAGGGTAAAACAACCCCTAACAGTAGTCATAAACTCACAGAAAGTCGACTTGTATCGCTGTTTAGAACTAATTCAGCACCATCAATTATCTTGGCCGCACCATTCCCCGCTAACATTTAATAATTTTTCTGTTTTTTTTAACTGTGAATTTCTTGCTCTTGAAAAGTGCGAAATGTATGATTTTAGTAAGTGGGGGGAGGGTGTAGCCTCAGAGGGCGCACTTTGGCATTAACTTTGCACCCAAAGGGTGTCTATAGTATCGCATCCTTCGCGTCCAATTTTCGGTGGCCGTCACTCTTGTGGATCGTCCTTCCCACCGCCATAACAGTTTTTCTGCTGCTCTGTTGCTTTTCTGGTGTCAAAACATCTTATTCAAAAGCGGAGAAGGCCAAAAGGAGCCATATTTATGCAATGATCAAACCAAAAATAGCTTGGGTCCCAGGGCCCAGAAAAAGGTCAAAAGGCCATATTCAAAGAAAGGGCCAACCGAAAAAATCACCGGGCCAAAAACGACAAAAAAGGCTGAATTCGAGAAATGTTGTCAGAAAATGGCCGGTCTGGCAGCCATGAAGCTGTCGCCATGTATGTCAAATAAATAAACTATTTCTTATTTTTATTTATGAGTTTCGCAAGGCAAGTAAATTCCTTCAGTATCAAACACAGATGGTTTATAATCTAAATCGAGACAAGTTTTATGTACATACTTTCTATGTTGTGGGTCTGTTGCTGTCAAAATCATACAGTGAATGTTGTGCAAAAACCACTTAACTATTTTTGGGATTTATCGACGCCCCAACTGTCAGGGTCGTGTGGCGTCGCCAACTTTTTCCCTGTTGGAAGTGTTTCTTGGGAGCCAGTTTGATGATTCTGCCGAATATATAGTCTCTCCCAATTTTCAAATTCAAGGAATCGATGAGAAAAGCTAAGTAACAACTTAGACTGGGGTCAGATTTAACACGGAGCAATTGTACCAGTGGCCAGAATTCCAAATTAACCGATGGATCAGCCGTAACACCAGAAATGCGCAGTCAATTGATGCCTTTTTTAATTTGACTCGGTGCGGTTGGTAATTCGGGCAAAGTTTGCTAGCAAGTGTTCTTTACTATGTTTTTTTCAATTTTGAATTTTTTTAGCTTATTCGCGGATGTTATAAGACAGCCTGAACAGCTTGAATGTGCTGTAAAGAAGACGAAAGTAGCTACAAAATGAGCATAGTAGAGTGCCTCGCATTAAATCGTTCAGTGGATTTTTTTAGGGTGGCGTGGTGCGAAGGGGGCAATTCTAATACTTTCCTTAGGATCAAATATAACAGTATTACAAGTAAAAAAAATTGTAATTTACTACACCAATGCAGTAGTTAGGTCCGTGGGTCGTTCTGGCCATCTGGATGCTGAGCAGCCTGGCCAATCGGGGACTGGTCATGGGCCGGTCATCTCTAAGATCGTTCGACCTTTGCCAGAGACCGGACGATGGAAGCAGACCAATATTGGCCGGAAGACAAAAAAAACGGAAATTCTTACCGAAACACCCGAAAAGAGAGCGCTTAAAAACGGGCGTACAAAAACAAAATACAGGCAATACCACGGTACTGGCTGGGGCGGGGGCTTCTGGTTGGATAGAAATCGATGTTTGGTTGGTTGTAGGCTATCTCCAGCGTTGTGGTTAGTTAAATTTATCCTGAGGTTACTTAGCCGGGATTTCCCGTAACTACGTGCTTTGTTTCGTTTTTGTACGATGGGTGGACAGCTACTGATGGTAGTTTTTTAACAAAGTTTTTGTGGATTGCCAATTTGGGACGAGCAATAAAACAAAATTATTATTATGGGGTGGTGTTCTGTCTTATTTTCGTTAGGTGAGTTTGCGCTTATTCAGTTATAAGTACTACGTGTCTATTTCACTGGGGGCCAATTTCCCGGCACTGGGGGGGCATTTCGGTCGACTGGGGGGCAATTGGCCCCCCAGTTAACATGTTAAAAAATGGCCTGGTATACAGGGGATATGACCCTCCAGGGCATAGGGGCAGCCAGTGAACAAAATGAGGCAGGTGACTCGATCAGGTAGTTCGGGAAAATACAATCCCAACATTAATGGCTCTTACAGTAAAAATAACCACCTAACTTTGCCTTGAATTGAGGGATATTTTCCAATAAAATCTACAATCTGGCGGGTTAAAGGAGGGGCGACTGGAATCACCTGGTCAGGGGCGAGAGGCCGCAGGAAGCTGGAAGGCTTAGATAGATAACATATTTTAGCAGGCAGTGCTTAAACCGATGGTGTTGGAAGGGTCGGCATGAAACAGGAAGGCTTGGGAAACCTGACGTCGCTCCCTGCTAACCATGGATGTAAGAGACGATTTAACACTCAGCGAGCCATTCCAACCGGTGCACAGACTCCCACCCCATATCCCGAAATGGTGACTTTGTCACTTTATGTGTTCACTATTACATATGTGCACTGATGAGACTAGCAGCACGGGTAAGTGCACACAAAGGTCCAGGCGTTCGTGTCCCATAAGGTACCCTCCCACAACACATATGGATGAAAACCAATATGCGAACCACATGTGCAAAAACCAGAAGTACAGACACATAGAGCGCTAGTGCAGAATAAAAGACAAGGAAAAAGGGGGGGAGAGGAGGAGGAGGAGGAGGAGGAGGAGGAGGAGGAGGAGGAGGAGGAGGAGGAGGAGGAGGAGGAGAAGGAGGAGGAGGAGGAGGAGGAGGAGGAGGAGGAGGAAGAGGAGGAAGAGGAGGAGGAGGAGGAGGAGGAGGAGGAGGAGGAGGAGGAGGAGGAGGAGGAGGAGGAGGAGGAGGAGGAGGAGGAGGAGGAGGAGGAGGAGGAGGAGGAGGAGGAGGAGGAGGAGGAGGAGGAGGAGGAGGAGGAGGAGGAGGAGGAGGAGGAGGAGGAGGAGGAGGAGGAGGAGGAGGAGGAGGAGGAGGAGGAGGAGGAGGAGGAGGAGGAGGAGGAGGAGGAGGAGGAGGAGGAGGAGGGAGGAGGAGGAGGAGGAGGAGGAGGAGGAGGAGGAGGAGGAGGAGGAGGAGGAGGAGGAGGAGGAGGAGGAGGAGAGAGAGAGAGAGAGAGAGATGCTGAAGACAGGTAGGTTACTGACAAAACTTGTAGCTTGCCGAGACACTACGAACAAGGCTAGTGAGCAAAATTTTGCTATTATCTAGAATTGCTGAATGACAAGGGTTGGCCTCAATACTGACTTAGAAAAATTTTCTTGATTACTTTCTTAAAGAATACTTTGTTGCTATGTCTGTCATTAATATCGCTTATGTTTGATGCTACGGTCTGATGTTCGATGGTAAATCTGATGTTTTAAAAGCAACTGCAGACAATTAACGGCAAAAAAGACACTTAGGTTGAAAAAATATAGAATTTCATCAACTAGAAGCAGACAGCGCACATACTAAATATTATGATCAGAGAAAGCTTTGCATTATTTTGCAGGTGTGATTGTGGGGGTCCCCTTACACTGCAGGCTGTGTGAACTGACCTTGCCCACAAATGTTCTATGCTTAATTTGCACTGTGCCTGCTGCAGGTACAATGATATCATTTGTTGGGTTTATCATGTCTCGCCATTTTATTTTTTCTCATCATAGGATTAAGCAGTGTGTGTGTGTTGGAACAGTGCTTAAATTCCCAAAAGAAATGATCAGGATCAGATTGATGTGACTCAATGGAGAGGGGAGGCTGGTGATGCTCCAGGAAGAAAAAACATATGTTTGCATGCTTCAAATTTTTTCCAGTATGTGATTGTGGCTCCCTCATACTGTGGATTGTGTGCATTGGATTTATCATGCTGTGCAATTGTGTGTTTTCCTCAGCCTAGGATTAAGCAATGTCTGTGTATTGAAAAGGTGTTTGTGCATTCCCAAAATATATCAATATCAGATTGATGTAGCTCAATAGAGACGGAAGGAGGTAGGTAACATGCTAGGAAGTAAAACCAACAGTTTCAAGATCACATACTATTATACCTTTAGCATTGTTTCAGGGAAAGATTGATTTATTTCTTGGTATTCCTGGATCTTGGCACATATTGAGAAACAAGGCCAGAGAGTGGAGACATCTGCCATATGATCACCAGATTTTATGCATCAGGGTAAGCCCACCAGAAATAAAAAGATGAAAATAAAGAAGTGCAAGCAGACCTGGAAAAACAAGTGTGTGCAAGCAACATTCCTCAGGAATCATTGCAAGCCATGGAACTTAATAAAACCCACTTTCTATGCTGAAAAATGCATTTACCATAGACCCAGAGATGACCACATTTTACCCAGCTTCTAAGGAAATGTTCAGAAACATAAGTGACAGCATAATTCATTTACTTTGATTTGTAAATTTACCCAAAGTTTATGTGTCTGACACAATCTCCTGCAGTCACAATCTTCTGAGCATACCTAAGGGCTGACCAAATGGAAATAATATATTGTAGAAATCCACCAGATTTCACAAACTGGGTTATTTTGAAGCACACCTTTTGTTGGCAAATGCTTCTTATCTTAATCTCGGCTGCAGAATACACGTTTCTCATGTTACAGGTAACACATATCTGTCAATGAAGGGGCTCTCAACAGAAAAGCAGTGACACAGAGAGAACCCAAGCAAAATTTCAGTAAGAAATTTAATGACAACAAATAAATACTGCTGGAAACACCTCACCCCTCCACAATCAACAATCATCCAGCAGGGAGCAAGCGCAGTCGGGGCGGCGCGAGTAAGTAAAAGAACCGAGAGCCACTCGATGGAAAAAATGCCGCTTACAACTTGTTTTTTTTAGAGTCCGTCTTTTGGAGGAGTTATCATATGGCAGCACGAAACTTCGGGCTACCCGTTATCTACTACCCTGGTATTTTGTCTATTTTGTCTTGCCTCCACAAAATGCGCCATGGTCGTCTCATAAGTCATCTGTGTAGGCGCGCCAAAACTGGAAGCATTTTTGTTTATGCAAGGATTTTTTCCTTCCTCCCATTGCCTCTACCTTTCTGCAAAGCATGGAGAAAACAATCGCGGTCCTCCATCTTACGAAGTGTCACCGATCCACGGTTCCTATAGATACACTGATCAGCGTTAGCTATTACCCTGAGCGTTTTAAGCTTCCGCCACAGCCAGTACAGGGGCGGACGCAGACCGAAGTTGGGGGGGGGCAAACCCTTGTTGCCTCTCCTCCTGGGGAACGTGTGATTTGGGTGCTCGACAGACTTAGTATAAGCAAATATAAGCTACCTCTCCAAGTACATGATCGCTCTTCTGGAGGGGCTCCGAAAATTTATCTGACTTTGTGGGAGAGGCAAAAGATAGTTTGGCCCCTTCTAGCACTTCTGGGGGGCCATGTGCGGAGTGCCCCTCCCATAGGCGGATCTAGGATTGCCGATCTGGGGGCACCTTCCCGGGAGAGGGGTGCCATCCGGCCCGGGGGCGCCACTTTTCAACGGCAAACCTATCAGATGGGCGCAAAATCCTATCGGTGGGCGCTGATTTTCGCATCCTGGGGTCGGGGGTGGGAAGCGACATTTCAGAGGGGCGCCATCGACTTTTTAGGGGGCGCCGTGAAGCTCGATGGGGGGCACGTGCCCCCTCCCCCCACCCTGGATCCACCTATGGCCCCTCCCCTTTTCATTCGCCAATGGGCCGGTGTATTTAGAAACAAATGTCACAAGTGGATCCAGGATTTCCAATCGGGAAGGGGAGGTGGCACAGGTCGTTGCCAGGCTCTCCGGACCAGGCGGCGCCACTTGTGGGTGGTATGACCTATCAGGCGGGCGCCAATGTCCTTCGGGGGGCGCTATCGATCTTTTCAGGTGGGCGCCGTGACCATTTCAGGAAGCGATGAGGCTCACTCTCGGTCCCCGTGGATCTGCCAGTATGGGCGTAATGGCTAAGATATCTATTTCACAGGAAAAGCCAACTTCAGGGCCAGTGTTGGATCGAAGGGGGCAAACATTAATTCCCCCTTCCAAACTAGAAGGCTCGGGGACTAGACTATCCCGCTCCCTCCCTACCTTAATCTTCCAGCTATTGGCTCAATTCCTTCTAACACGTGCATTGACGGAGAACAGGTACTCGCAATCCCACGCGCCCCTCTGGGGGGGCGAAATTCGCCCCCTCTTGGTTTTCCCCAGATAACAGAGCTGCAAAAATCTCAAATCTGTCGGGCACTTTCGAAAAAACCTCCAAATCTGTCGGGTGGTTAGGATAGGACTATTAAAATTGTCTAAAACCCATTCAATTGGTAAAATGTTCCTACTCTTTTCCACATTCTTAATAGAAAATACTAAAATTAGCATAAAAAACTTCAAGTTTGGCACCAATGGATATCATTATCCTTATTTCTGTGCTCTGATCCTTATATGTGTGATATCCTTATTTTTCGTGCTCTGAAGCCGCCTATGGAAAATCTAAGTGGAATGGCACAAGTCTATTAATTTTCAAAACTCTAGAACTGAGACTGTTCTTCGGGTTTTCAATTTTAAGACACGCTCAGGAAATTAAGGTTATCGGCAGAAACCTATAACAAATTGAATACCGAACCACCAATTCCCATTTTCTGGAGTCACCATTGGTAAAGGAAATTTATTATTGGATGTAATTTGAGATTTGTGGACGTACAGCATACAAATAGTGTGTGTCAAAGTCAGCTCGACTGGGTCTTGAATAAGACTCAGTCTTGAATTCAGATGATTTAGGTCACAGGTGGAAATATACAATAACATGAAAAGCAGCCCCCTTTTTCAGTCCTCTGCAGCCGCCATTGACAAAAAATGCTGCACTAGAATGAGAATAAGTGATATTTTGTTATTATGTTACATATTCCAGCCCAGAATACTTAAAAATATAGTTTGCAATGGAAGAAAGCTGACCTGGTTCCCATACCATGCGGTTACTTATGCCAGCTTCTGCAGATTTTCATGATTTCAGTTTTTGGAGGTGGGAGGGGGTAATTTGGAAGGAACCCCAAAATTTATATATGGATTTTGCTCTGATGGCCAGACAAACAAGATTGGAGGGTACTTTTTGATATTCGAAAGTGTTTTAAGGATCATGGCTACTTGTAGTTGAATACAAACATGTAATATTAGCTTTCCATGACTTTAAATGCATGTTTACATGAAAAATCCTAAATTTTGAAGCTGTTGGCTATCTCGTTTTTCATGCATTGCCGTGCTCATTTCCATGAGGGTACGTGGTTTAGGATCTGAAGTTCATGAGGCTAATAAATAACCTTAAGTCAGTTAGATAGTAAATGTCAAATAAATATAATGTTTCCAAGGAAGTTAAGAGTAAAAGGAATGAGTAAAGGTTGCACTAGGCTGTGTTTTTGTTATATCTTTGTCCCCTTGACATAGATCATAGGCATATTTAGGTAAGTGAATAAAATGAAATAGGAGAAATAGTTTGGTACTTAAAACTCAAATTACTGTGGAAAGGTGAAGAGTTTTGTTTCTTTGGCATCTACAAATCCACTGATGAAGGTATGCAACTTTTGTGGTTAATTCTGGACAAACAGGCATTGGATTTAAAAGAAGATGGAAGGAAAATCAAATGTTTTAGTCTAATTTGACCAGTCTGCTGGTAAAATTCATTTTCCCTTATTAATATCATTTAAAATTATTGATCAACAGTGAGCATAACATACTGTGTGGAAATAAATGTAAGCTGCCGAAATTACAACGAACACCACATCACTTACTTCTTTGTTTTCTCCCCACACTGTTCTGATCTGCCCGCTGTTTGATCCATGCTTCAAAACGACCTCCTTGGCCAAAACCACTGTTCCTGAACTTGCAGGGCAGCCCAGAATGCTTGATTCGCTGATGCTCCTTAATAAAACGTTTCTCGCCAAAATACCCACATCCCTCAAATCCACATTTAAGCTTGACACGGGACGGTGGAAGGGGCTTCAGCTTAATCGGAGCCATTTATCAGCCCTTCAACTATGGACGATGAAATCCAGGCTCAACCAGTTTACTCAAGATGTATACCAAAGTAATGCAAGAAAAAATAATCAAAAACACAACCAGGGCCTTGGCCTCCCCCATATCCACAAGGCAACACACCAAACCGCAGGGCTGCTTTTCTTCAAACCAAAGATACCTTTTACACCGGCTTTGCCGCAAGGGCGCTGTTCAAACAGCGCCCTTGCGGCAGCGTTGAGCGTACTTCCAAACGAAGGAAACGAAGGAAAAAAACTGTTTTGCCTGTCGCCTTTACCTTTACGGCGGCCTGTCGGGCCAAGCTGTCGCGTGCTATGGAATACAAATCGGGCCCGACAGGCCGGTGAAGGAATTTTTCCAGCAGAGGATTTTCTGGGTGACGTTTAAAAGGTCCTCTGTGCATAAGGCCCTCTATTCAAAGGTTCCTCGATTCATAAGTCCCTCGAAAAGACCCTCTGTGCATAAGCCCTCGATTTTCCATCGGTTCTTGCCGCACACTGGCTTGATATGGGAGAGGTGCAAATTCATGAAAAACTTGTTGAGTGAAAGAGGTGACAATTCTAATATTAAGTTTTTTAGAACAAAAAATATTTTCTGCTTCCTTTCAAGATTTTTTTCTCACAGATTGTAAGATCTGTCGCAAGACCATACCGTGCCCTAAAATCTGTCGGGCACTTTATGACCCGAGAGCCCGACTTTTTGCAGCTCTGCCAGATAACGCAAAAACGAAGAAACACAGAGCATCGAAACTTGCAGTACCTTATCCCTGATTAATTTGACGCATCGGGACAATTTTTTACGTCAGGTCATATCAGGTCAAAGAGCTATCCAAGGTCAAGCGACCCGGCCTCAAAACCTAAAATCATGTGTTTGAAGTAGTGCCTAAGGAACATCGGCCAACCGATTATAATTGTTTTAGCTGTGAAACATATAGAAGAAAAGTAAAAGCCAATAGGAAGTTACGTGCGTGCTCTTGCTCGGACTTCCCCTATCACCAAGGACAGGATAGCATTCGTGATACAGATAGTACGAAACGCACCTAAGAGAGAGGAAAGCGTGCTCTGCACGTGAGGGGATTATTTGTGCACAGTAATGGATAGCAGAAGCCCCTTGCATTTAATAGCAATCACGAAGGTGGAACTCCGCAATGTTTCTTGGAACGAATGCTTAATTAAGATCACAAAACAATGTTTTTGGTGTTGAGCATTGGTGGATCCGGCAATTCATTTCAAGGGGGGGATGGGGGTGGGTGGGGGGGTGGGGGCAGAAGGCTCCAGCCTCCCCGTAATTATTGACACGGAACGGCCCCCAGATATGCATTAATTATAGGCATTGTGACATTTCGGGCGATTTAGCCCCTACCCCCTTCCTCTCGCGTATTGTGTCCGCCGCTGGTGTGGAGCTGCCAATAGGCATTTAAAATGTGTGCAATAAAAGGCACTTTGGCTTCTTATATGGCTGGTAACTAGTGGTCAAGGCCTAACTTTATATTGCCCTCTAAATTTGCGTACGTAACTGTTCTACCTCCTTGCATCATAATTTACTCGGGCGTGTGAACCAAGGTGGAATAAGGCAATCCATTAAATATTGAGCCTTCCTACTTTTGGATGCAATTTAGTTGATCAATATTTTTATCTCTTGTAGTCGAACTCTGTAACAATCGTGGTTCCATGAACCCGTCTATTCATTACCACGCGCATTGACGGGGGCGGGTACCCGCCCCCTCGGGTTTTTCGGAGACAGCATAAAAACGGCAGCGCGTAGTGACGCCATACTTGGCATACCCTTTTTCTCATCATTTTTACAACTTCTGTGAAAATTTTAAGGTTAGGGCATCTCAGGTCAGGTCATCAGTACAGGTCAAGTGACCTGACCTCAAAAAGTTTAAGATAGCATAAGTCGGAACAGGGTAAACTTATCCGATTGAAACTCATATCACACAATGGGCCCACCGAGTTCTGCAAAATATGTTCCGGTATTTTTTATATCGATGACCTAAGGTCAGGTACGAGCCATGACCTCTAAATTGGAAATACATGGGAAAAATGGCTTTGACTGAATAACTCAGTAACAGATGGTGATATATTGTTTATTTTAGCTGCATTAGACTCGCCTTGTCTTTGCAGTTCTAATGATATGCATTTTATATAATATGACCTTCACCTGACCTCAGGTCAGGTCAAATCCTTGATTTGACATAGCAAGGTCAAATTATATATCATTTGATGCGGTTTGCTGCAAGGATTCATATAGTTCAGGTAATTTTGCTCTATCTTTACTTATTAGATGTAATGGCCGAAAACCTTTATTTACATGTTATCCTTATGACGGCATGTTTTGACTTCTAGTGACCTCAAATGTGACCTGACAAAAAATGGTCGAATAATTTTCGATACAGAAGTGGATGGGCTACCCAACGCCGCTTACCGTTTTTCGCTACCTACCATGGTTCTCGAAATCTTAGGGGGCGGGTACCTACCCGCCCCCCCCCGTCAAAGCGAAGGTGGCTCAGACCCCCGTCAAAGCACGTGTTATAAGAGCACCTAAAACATTTGGAAGAATATGAGATTGCCCTGGCCAGTGCGTGTATGCTTATGTGGATGCAGTAAGAAATTAATCCTGGGAGAACAAGCCAAGTAAATCTAGACTTGGTTGACGTGATATTCTTGGTTGAATTCCGTACATGGAAATGCCGTCAGAACCAAATAACCATGGAATAGAGATACCTGGAATGGAGACCTCAATGCAAACCCGCCCCGCTTTTGGGTGCCAATCAAGGACATGAAAAAATCCTTCGGTAAGTAAAGCTCGGTAAGGACCAATGTAAAGTCTATGGGAGATGTGGTGGCCGATGACTTTGATGCGTCATAACTTATAAACCGTGGCTTGCACAGGAAAACGACCATGCATTTCGGAAAGCCCAATCTGTGGTGCGTCCGCTGAAATACATTTTAGGCATGAAACACCTAAAATCTTAGAGCAAAGCGCAGGAGAAATCAGAATCTGATACTGCAGCTCAACTTGTATTATAACATGTTTTAAGCGCGCGGCCCAGCGCCGTAATAGCGCAGTGTGTTAAGCCTCGTCTAGTAAGCGAAAGATCCCGGGTTCGAATCCCACGCGTGGAACTTTTCATCTTCATAATGGTAATTTTGTCGCTCAATAGCGCAGTTGGCAGCATGCTTGTCTAGCAATCCTAGTGTTCCGGGTTCGAATCCGGGCTCACGCTGATTTTGCATTCATATTTTATGTTTATTATGCAATTATTTAGGTTTACATTGGATAAATAATACCTCAGAGTAGCTGTTTCTTCTGGGTTGAAGTAGGGCAGCGCAAAGGCCTATTTTTTGTTGAATATTTTACTGCCGTCTATATTTTAATGTTCTTGGCTATTTACCCAATTCTTTTTAATGAGCCCCACAAAAGCATCCCAGAAATTAACGAGCCTTCCGTTCCAGGTATCTGTATTCCAGGAAATAACTGATGGCTGCTTTAGTTAAAACATCTGTCCATGCGGTGGTGGATATAAGGGAGCTAGGGATGCCCCAGCCCCCACCCAAATACCTGAGCTCCTATAGTTGGTGCTTAGCCGGAGGCTGTCAAGAGGCCATGGCGAGGAAAGTTAGAGCTCCTTGCCCCCTCATCCAATCAAGTCCTGCAGCCGCAACCGTGCCAATGTACGTGAAGTTTGTAAGTTCCTTCGCTCTTTAGAAGATCAATAAAACTTTGTCCATGTATTATGCAGGCAAAGGTTTACAGTTTTCAATGACACCGAACATGATAATAACCACTCCTTACAAGATGATAAGTTACGTCAACACATCGCACAATATTATAATGAGTCGAACTCAGTGACTTCCCGTGAGTTTTTGCACATTCCTCCGACTCCTCAAACAAATGTGAAATTCCATGGTACTGACCGAATAAGCACGTTGGCATTTTGCGGCAGTCACAGAAGACTTAATCAAACCTCATGCAGTTAACGAGAGTACGTCTCCCGGTAACCATTGGCATCAGCCACCCAGTCGACTTTCCCGGGACCGTTGGGGCCAACAAATCTGTTGGAGCCACGCACCACAGCATTCAGCCCGTTAACATTAGACTCGTGGCTGAAGCCAGAATCACCATACTCTGCGCTGACCGACTGCGAACTTGAGCCCCGGCCAGGGGTGTAGTCGGCGGCATGTGCTGCCACGAGCAGTGCCAGTAGTACCTGCCAGTGAAAGAAAAGCCGCTAAGCATTAGAGAAGCGTCAACAATACACAGAACGTTTGCGTAAGCTACCCGGAGCGCGATTCAACACCATGGATAAAACTTCAAATTTACTCCCAATAGACTTAGGATAGACTTCTGGGATAAGCGTTAGAGAAATTATTACTTGTCTTCTAAGCCACCGGTCCCGGGTTCTAAGTCCCGGCGGAGCCTCTGAATAAGTGATCTGTTTATCCCCAAAATCCCTTCCAACAGGGTGAGAGTTGGCGACGCCGTATGACCCTGGCAGTTGGTGCGTCGTTAAACCCCAACAATTATTATTAGAGAAATTGTTAGACTTTACCTACTATTAGCCATTGATTATCTTCGTAAATTTACACGACTCCCAAGTGCCTTTCGAAAGTGGATTGAGGAATGATCTCTTCTATAGAAATTAACGGACAGTAATATTTTATAAAGAGTTACAGGAGACCATATTTTTCCTGTTAGTTCCGATCTAAATGAGGTACAGGCTTTTAGCCTTTTATTTACCCTGAAGTATTTACGCTTTGCTTTAAGATTTATTGCAATATTTTAAAGCTAACCACTCAACTCGAAACATGTGTTGTATTTTTCCTTTGGACTTCCTGCATTTCGATGTCTGCAGGAGAGTGTTTCAAAAATAGATGTGATTTAATGACGCACCATATGTTTACGTAATAAGTTTTTTCAGCTCTAGCACGATGAGAGGATTTTAGGAATCTGATTATCCAGGAGTGAAGGAGATTAGAGGGCATTGTTATCAAAAACTTACCAGAACCTTCATGTTCGCTCGGAGTGTTCTCTGCGGAGTGTACCTTCTCAGGCCGCTGCTGCTGTTTATATTGGAGCCGAATGGAGTAACCTCGCCCCGCTTTCACGCCCAGAACGCAGCCGGGTGAGCGTAAAAGGTGTTTCGCAAGAACAGTTGAAAAATATTTTCGGCAGATAAAATTACTTATTTCTGTGTTTGTCACTAATCCACTATTTCTTTGTTAATTCACTTATTTTTGCCGATGTGCGTGTCAAATACATCAGTGCGTATTAGAAGCATAACAAATAATATTCACAAGAACTTGCATACAATGTCTCTGGTGACACAATTGCCTTCATTTGAATCAAACATTATGTTATATACAGAGCTGAAAAAATCTCAAATCTGTCGGGCACTTTCGAAAAAAACCTCCAAATCTGTCGCGTGGTTAGGATAGGACTATTAGAATTGTCTAAAAACCCATTCAATTGGTAAAATGTTCCTACTCATTTTCCACATTCTTAATAGAAAATACTAAAATTAGCATAAAAACTTCTAGTTTGGCACCAATGGATATCACCAGGCGTCAGATGTCACTAGGCGTCAATCCAAGCGTGAGATGGTCCTCTCCTCAGGGTTACATCTCGGCACGAGCAGCGGTGACTAGACCCAGCCGCGTCCTGGACAGCGGCGCCTTGGCCGGGCTTTATCGGCGGCATGAGAACTAGCGTTATGGGTGACTTCCGTCTGGTGGTGTTTGTGCTACAAACAAATACTGAGCGATTAAATGAAAGGAAATGAAAACACGAAATCTCACCTCGTTTCAGAGCGATGCCTGATGATTTAGCAGGCACGCAGTTACCATATCAGCATGATGAAAGGTAGCACCAACCTTCTCTAGGGTAGGCCAAACAAGGAACAATAAGCCTTTCCACCGGTTAAATAACATACACAGCGATTTTAGCGTGTGCTGTGATAGTTCAGGGCCATTCCGGTCACGACTAAACGAAGGCCAGCAATTTAACTGAATAGCCCACTCTAAATGGACAGAACACTACCGACTCTCGGTGACGTGAGCACTAGCATTTGCATCAATTCTCTGGTGGTGTTTGTGCTGTGAATACGAAGCAATTACAATACTGAGCAATTACTTACTGAGCTAGCTTACTTAGCAATTACAATACTGAGCAATTACTTACTGAGCTAGCTTACTTAGCAATTACAATACTGAGCAAAAACGAATACTGAGCAATTACATGAAAGGAGACGAAGACACAATATCTCACCTTGTTATGGATATTTGGATATTTGGATATGGATATATTTGGATTATGGATATTTGGATATATATGGATTTTGCTCTGATGGCCAGACAAACAAGATTGGAGGGGTACTTTTTTATATTCAAAAAGTGTTTTTTTAAGGATCATGGCTACTTGTAGTTGAATGCAAACATGTAATATTAGCTTTCCATGACTTTTAAATGCATGTTTACATGAATAATCCTAAATTTTGAAGCTGTTGGCTATTTCAAAGTTTTTCATGCATTGCCGTGCTCAATTCCATGAGGGTAGGTGGTTTAGGATCTGAAGTTAATGAGGCTAATAAATAACCTTAAGTCAGTTAGATAGTAAATGTCAAATAAATATCATGTTTCCAAGGAAGTTAAGAGTAAAAGGAATGAGTAAAGGTTGCACTAGGCTGTGTTTTTGTTATATCTTTGTCCCCTTGACATAGATCATAGGCATATTTAGGTAAGTCAATAAAATTAAATGGGAGAAATAGTTTGGTACTTAAAACTCAAATTAATGTGGAAAGGTGAAAAGTTTTGTTTCTTTGGCATCTACAAATCCACTGATGAAGGTATGCAACTTTTGTGGTTAATTCTGGACAAACAGGCATTGGATTTAAAAGAAGACGAAAGGGAAAATCAAATGTTTTAGTCTAATTTGACCAGTTTGCTGAAAAAATTCATTTTTCCCTTATTAATATCATTTAAAATTATTGATCAACAGTGAGCAAAACATACTGTATGGAAATAAATGTAAGCTGCCGAAATTACAACGAACACCACATCACTTACTTGTTTGTTTTCTCCCCACACTGTTCTGATCTGCCCGCTGTTTGATCCATGCTTCAAAACGACCTCCTTGGCCAAAACCACTGTTCCTGAACTTGCAGGGCAGCCCAGAATGCTTGATTCGCTGATGCTCCTTAAAAAAACGTTTTTGGCCAAAATACCCACATCCCTCAAATCCACATTTAAGCTTGACACGGGACGGTGGAAGGGGCTTCAGCTTAATCGGAGCCATTTATCAGCCTTTCAACTATGGACGATGAAATCCAAGCTCAACCAGTTTACTCAAGATGTATACCAAAGTAATGCAAGAGAAAATAATCAAAAACACAACCTTGCAACGTACTGTCTCCACCACACCACGGGATTTTGCGGGATTCTAGGGCCTTGGCCTCCACCACATCCACAACGGAACAAACCAAACCGCAGGGCTGCTTTTCAAACCAAAGATACCTTTTACACCGGCTTTGCCGCAAGGGCGCTGTTCAAACAGCGCCCTTGCGGCAGCGTTGAGCGTACTTCCAAACGAAGGAAACGAAGGAAAAAAACTGTTTTGCCTGTCGAAAGGCCTTTACGGCAGCCTGTCGGGCCAAGCTGTCGCGTGCTATGGAATACAAATCGGGCCCGACAGGCCGGTGAAGGAATTTTTCCAGCAGAGGATTTTCTGGGTGACGTTTAAAAGGCCCTCTGTGCATAAGGCCCTCTATTCAAAGGTCCCTCGATTCATAAGTCCCTCGAAAAGACCCTCTGTGCATAAGGCCCTCTATTCAAAGGTCCCTCGATTCATAAGTCCCTCGATTTTCCATCGGTTCTTGCCGCACACTGGCGTGATATGGGAGAGGTGCAAATTGATGAATAATAATAATTTTTGGGGCTTATCGACGCACCAACTGCCAGGGTCATATGGCGTCGCCAACTCTTTCCCTGTTGGAAGGGTTTCTCGGGAGCCAGCTTGCTCCTTGTTCAGGGAAGCCGCCGGGCCTTGAACCCGGGTCGGCTGAATGGAAGCCAGCTGCAAATTGATGAAAAACTTGTTGAGTGAAAGAGGTGACAATTCTAATATTGAGATTTTTTTAGAACAAAAAATCTTTTCTGTTTCCTTTCAAGATTTTTTTCTCACAGATTGTAAGATCTGTCGCAGGACCATACCGTGCCCTAAAATCTGTCGGGCACTTTTTGACACGAGAGCCCGACTTTTTGCAGCTCTGGTTACATAAAGCAGAACGATTTTTTAAACTACTTTGCTACAGGTTTTTAAGTGCATCATGCCAACAGGGTAGAGAAATGACATTTACTCAATGGTCAGTTTCCGCTCGCTGGAAGCAGATTACATTTATGTGGGAAGAGCAGAACCTTAATCCGCAAAATAATGTTTTCGATGTAGGAGTCATTGTCGACCTGACGCAGATGAACCTCAATTGCGAACATGGAAGTACCAACTCAACCGATAGGACGCGACCTGGGCTAATGCTTTTATCTTTGAGTGATAAGTAAGAAAAGGGTGAATCTACCGAATTGAAATTTAAACCAAATAATTTACCCACCGAGTACTACAACATCTATTCGAGGATTTTTCATACTAATGACCTAAGGTCAGGTACGAATCACGACCTATCCATTTGAAATGCATGGAAAAACAGGAATCGGGCTGTATTTGTGCAAAAAAACTGAAAATACCTTTATAGTCTCTAAGTCGTAGTATCATGGGCCTCTTTCTAAGTTCATGATGTAATTTTTATGTGACCTCGGAGAGGTCATCTGGGCTACTTAAACAGGGGTATCTTTTTTCCAATAGTACTGAAAATAAGTCTTCAGCTTAAGCTCACAGAAAGAATTTATTACAAGGTACAAGCTTAAAATTGTGTTTCTACAAGTTTTACCATTGCAGAACAATAGTTGCACCGTAGTTCAATTACCGAAGTAAAACAACCCTGGTTATGTCACTAGCATAAAACAATGCAATTACTACGGAATGACAAGCTTGCCTTGTGCCACAATAGTGCGCTCCTCGTTCATACCTGGTTCATACCTTGCTTGCGCACCAGCGCTGCACTAACTGAATACTAGGCGTTGTAGTGGTATTGTAAATAGCTGGTAGGTAAAGCTAGGGCGTTGTTGCACCCTTGCTCGGCCATTGTCGTTTGACTATGGCTTCAAATACCTGCTCGGGTTACGGCCGCCATCTTGCTTTCTGTTTACTCGTGGCAATACACAGTGACCTGGCACGCATGCCGTATAAGTTAGAATAAATGTGACTTATTTTAATCAATCGTGGAACTTTGGAAGCTGTCGGGAATATTTGTCAGTGATCTGTGAGTGAAAAGTATTGTTCTCTGTTCCAATAGTTGAAAAGTGAGGCATTTTGGAATGGTCAATCCAGGTCCAGGTAAGTAGGCATGTGATTACTTCAGGCATGTATGCCATATTGGTATTAAGGCTCATATTTTCGTGTCAAACGAGCACAGACTATTTGATCATACGGCTTAGGTACCTGCAGTGGGTAGAACCTAATTGTGTTTGCCTTATGGGCCCGTTTGAAAAATAGGGTGAGTTGAGTTCCAATATGATCTTGTTGGTGTCTTTAGATGGATCGTCGCCTGATGAGTGGTGCTGTGTTTTACCGATATGGGTAAGACAATGTGCGGGTTATTTTCTTGCTTGAGAGGTGGCTCAATGCTTACCCTTTTTCTACCGATGGTCTTCCGGTTGCATTTGGGGCCAGAAAACGCTTTAGCTTTCGCATAGAGACTGAAGAGTTCCTTTTGAAGCAGAGGTAGGTACAAGGGAAGGGGCTAAGAGGGCTCAAGCCCCTTCCACACCATGAAATGTCAGAGTGCCTAAAGTAAATGCGTAGTCGGATGCTGTCCAGACACTATGGCGGGGAGGCGCGAGCGCCCAAGCTTCCCCCGAAATGAAGTCCTGGATCTGCCGCTGTTGTAAAGACGTAATCCGAGTCTCGTTTTACCCTTGTAAGAAGCCTTGCAACACCCTTGTTCCCTCCCCCGTTACGCGCTGGTAAAGCGGTTGCGTAATCAAGGTTCTAATCTCGTCACGCTCTTGTAGGAAGGCTGCGGTTGCGTACAAGGCGGACACCATGCTTTGTTCTACCCTTGTTATAGGGTAATCATGACCTAGTAGAGGGCTAGTGGGGACGTTGTCAGCCATTGTCTTTCCCATGTAGGTTAACCATAGTTAAGTTACAAGGTTTGTACAACGTCTTCTAGCAACCCTTGTCGTACTATGGTTCTACCATTGTTCTACATGGTTTTTCCTTGTATTTCCCTTGTTTTCGTGGCACGGATTTTGAACGTACAAGCTTTGCGTTTTACCCTAGTAATTTTCCATGTAAACAAGGGTCTGACAAGGTTTGCCCTTGTAAAAAATTTCTTTCTGTGATTCAGCTTAAAGGCTTCAGCTTTACCTTCACTATCCCAGGTACGGCGGATTCCAGGAGGCAAGGGTGCAGCTGCACCACTTGATTTTTTTCGAGGGTTGCAAAACTATCTTTTTGCACCCCTTGTTTTGGCTTGGTCGAGGGAGGCGCCCCCTTCCCCGGCCTCGGCCGGCGCCCCCGACCGGTCAGAGAAAATCCAGCCTAATCACCGCCTACCTGAAGAGGTAGAATCAAGAGAAAGACACTTTCATATATGAATGACACCCCCTGACATCAAAGCTGCGCCGTGGACGGCAAAATGTGCCCCCTTGAGTAAAGGCAGCCCTCTGGGTAGCATAGGTGCCCTTGGATAGTGTATGTGCCTCCTGGACAGTCGAGGTGCCTCTGAAGAAGAGAAACGGCGCCCCTGGATATCACGTGCGCCCCCTGGTTTGCACAGGCACCCCTGGACAGCAAAAGGCCCACCCCACAGAGAAAAGGCGCCCCCTGGATAGCATATGCGCCCTTGCATAGGAAAGGCGCCCCCTGGAAAGCAGAGGTGCCTCCTGGAGAGAAAAAGACCCCCCGCGAGAGCAACGGCGGAAGGGACGGTGGATTCCGCAGGACAGGGTCTGCAGTTGCACACCATGAAAAAATGATAGCGTGCAAAACTATCTTTTCGCACACATGGTTTTGACCTGGTCCGGAGAGGCGCCCCCTCCCCATGGATTTGGGCGGCACCCCCGAATTTGGCCGGCACCCCCGGCCGGTCAGAGAAAATCAAGCCTAATCACCGCCTACCTGAAGAGGTAGGATCCTCTGTGAGAGAAATTTTCATGCATGAATGGCGCCCCTTGACATCAAAGCTGCGCCCTGGAAGGTAAAAGGCGTCCCTTTCAGTAAAGGTGCCCCTCTGGATAGTATAAGCGCCCTTGGATAGCGTATGTCACTCCTGGACAGCCCAGGCGCCTCCGAAGAAGAGAAACGGCACCCCTGGATATCACGTGCGCACCCGCAAATAATCTTCAAACCAGTGTCTTTCTACTCCATAGAGCTCAAATTTAGCTAAAAGTAGTTCATGGTCAATTACATCAAATCATTTTGAGAGGTCGAGTAATACAAGTATTGAGATTTGGTCCGAATCCATAGCCTCGTATATCTTATCTGTAACTACTACAAGCACTGTATCCGTGGAATGGTTTTGTCGATATCCATGCTGCGCCTCAGAGTACAGAAAGTTGTTATTAAAGAAACCGTTCACTTGTGTATGCACTACGCGCTCAGTGATTTTTGCTATAGCCGGTAGAATTGTTCCAGGTCGCCAGTTTCCGGGCTCGGTAGAATTGCCTCCCGTAGGAATCGGTGTCACAAGACCATGTTTCCATTGGTGCGGTACTGTGCCGGAGTCGATACTAGAATTAATTATTTCAAGAAGTACATTGCCCAGACCAAAGTAGAATTTCTGAAACATTACAATGCTAAAACCGTTCGAATCGACGGAAGGAGATGCTTTCATACGGCCCAACGTTATACACAAGTCGTTAAAAGAAATGGATTGAACACGCATGCCGCAATTTGGTACGCGAGGTAACCTAACCGGTACACTCGCCCTGGGTGGTGGAATGCTTGCGGATGTTTCCGGCCCAACATTCACAAAATACGAGTTGATTGCGTCCGGGGTCACATTTGGCACTCGACGTCTTCTTATTGCCTATTATACTGATCAACAAATTTTAACTTTTGTTGTGGATCCAAAACAAAATAGTCCGTTTCTTGGGTAATTTGTGGCGCTGAACACGAATCTAGCAGCAGAAATGCCGTATCAGATCAGAATTTTGAGATCCAGTATGTCTGTGCGTCGTCTCTGTGCAAGCCTACTTAGCATCATTGACATTGACAGTGCAAAACCCAAGAGGTCCAGAAAAATGAACGTTTGAGTGTTTGTAGAGGCTAGGGTATTCTCCCCTAAACCCGATTTTCATAGACCTAGGTCAATATATTCAAGGTAAAACGAGGCCATATAGGTCAAATTCTGTCTGTGCAGGGTAGTCATTGGGAAATGCCGTTATTTTGCGATGAGAAGCCGTATATGCAGAGAAAGTGAACTAAAGTAACTGAGGAAGGGTCTGAGGCAATGTCCTCTGAAGCTTTTAGGTCAAGGTCGTTCAAGGCCATTGACCTTTGACGTCAAAATGTTACATTTTGCCTTTAAGGTATACTGCAACTAGTACTATGGCAACCGTCGGGCGGGAAATAAGGTTTGACCTTGACCTATGGCCTTTGACTTGAACCTGCGACATTGAGCTCAAGACTGAGTGACCTAGCGTATGACGTCATAAAATGATATACGTCATATTAGGCGACGGCATCCGACCAAAAGCACTAGGGTCAATGACCTTGAAATGATGGTATGACCTTGACCTGTGACTTTTTACTAGGACTTGACTTTCAAGGGAGATGACTATGACATAAAATCCTCATCATATAATGTTGCGACGTCACCATTCGGTCTACAATACCGGTGAGCTTGTGCGACCGAGCGCAAGCCGTGCTCAATGTACAATGTTCATGCACCTGAATCCGAGGAATTCTTCCGTTGAAATAAATTCACATGTATAGTGATAAGCTGCATTGTATGGGTGCAGATAATCCGGGTTCTCGACATCCTTGATCTAGATTTTTCCACAGAAGGCTAGGCTCATGACTGTGTGGGAAGTGTAGGGGCTATACACCAGGTATGATCTGGGGAAGAAACTAGGTCCGATGGAAAAAAACGGTTACTAAATTTGAAATCAGTGGTATCGAAATAGGTAGAATCAGGTGATCACGTGCCGGATCCATTTTGGCTGTTGACCAGTGTTATTGGTTTGAGTATTTGCCACGTCTTGGCCGCACTCGTTTCAGCCAGCTGATCCTGCAAATTTTCACGGCAGTCCCTCCTAATTGCAGCTTGGCAGTGGCGGCTAATGGTTTTAGCCCTTTTCGTTGCCCCCTCCTCCAGTGCCGTGCGCCGTCTCTTCATCAGCTCCCTGGTCGGCTCTGTGATACGCGGCGCGTACGGTGGCCGCAGTCGCGTCCGTCTCAGTGGGGCCACTGAGTTCAGGAGAGGTGTAAATATGCTAACAAGCTCCTCCCACTTCTCTGTCGGCCCCTCCGCAGAAAATACGTCGCCCCAGTCAGTGCTGGCGAGTCTCAGGTTGAATGCAGTGGCGTCGACCCGATTCAGTCGGCGCGACTGCGTTATCGCACCAGTTTGTTTGTCATCTCCTCTGTAACTTAGCATCACTCTCGTAGTAGTGTTTCTTAGCTTTACGGATAATTCCAATCAGAACATTTTTGTATTTATTATATTGTTGTTTATCTGCCTCACATTTAAATTTTAAAAATTTAATGTAGAGTTGGTTTTTCACATTTATTGAGGATAAAATCCCAGGTAAAATCCACGGTTTTCTTGGTTCCGTTGTCCTGTTCCGGCGAGTTTGGCGTGAGACCATTTCAATACATTTATTGTAGCTATTTGGAATTGTTGTGGCGAGAAAGTTCGGGTCAGTTTCATTTTCAATGCAAACTAGTTCAGCGCTCAAGAAAGAATTAAGTTCATTTACTCTACGGTAATCAAAGCAAGTTAATTTTGGAACTGATTTCTTTACTTTAACTTCATTGTTGGTGTTCAGCATCACAGGGAAATTGATCTGCAATGTCAGATAATAGAACACCAGACTTTTCCACGATTTCTAGACTATTTGAAAATATATTGTCGAGTAGACTGTCCGAATTCGCATGGTGGCGCGTTGTCTTAGAAATCGTTGGGAGAAATTCAAAGGAACACATGGATAAAAAGAAACTTTGAGCCAGTTTCGAAGGAAAGCAAATCGAAGTTAAAGTCGCCAGTTATATATATATATAGTCTTATTAAGTTGTTGTAGCCATTCGAGACAAATATTCAATTCTTCAATAAATTTCGATTTATCTGTGTTTGATGCTTTGTACATTTGGCAGACGATGAACAACCTGCCTTGAGTTTTCGCACTGACACATACTACTTCGGCAGTTGAGAATGACGGGCAATGTAACTTGGTAGGGTATAAATCCTCTTTTACGTAAATGCCCGCACCCCCTCCCTTTTGCCGACACGATGAGGAAAATAAGCTTTGTATGGGGGAATTATAAATAAATTTTCAAGCTCTTTGTTAATCCAGGTTTCAGAAATTTCTATCACATGAAAAGGAACACCTATCTCTTTAAGTAAATCACAAGGCTCATTATGTTTGTTCAAAACAGATCGTATCTTTAAATGAAAAATACCTAAATTGAGCTGGTTCGATGCAAATTGACCGCTCAATCTCGGGTGTGAGTACTAAGAACAAGCGGTTCTTAATCTATCAAAATCATAATAAGCTCCTAAGTTGTTGTCCACTGTCAGGGAAGAAAAGGGATCAATCTTCCTATCTTGGAATGCCAGTTCATAATTATTCATTCAATTAACAAAGATATAATAAAAAACGGTGTATAAAAGACCTAAAGCGAATCAGATACGCCACCTAGTAAATTGGTACACATTGGTACACATGCCCGGGTAAGTTCTGATGCAAGGAGCTAGAGCAGCCCAATCAAGGATGCCGAGCAGCTACCTACACAAATTTAGAAGACATAAAAAAGTTAGGCCTTGATCACTACTTATCAACAATACAAGCTAATGTTCTTTTTATTCCAAACAGATAAAATGTCTTGACACTCGCGATAGGCAGGGAGGGGGGGGTAGAGGGGCTCAATCCCCAAATGTCAGAGTCACTTAAGTTATTGCATAGCCAGAGGCCTTTCCGAGTCAATGACAGGGGAGACTGGAGTCCCCTACCCCCCCCAAATGAATTTCTGAATCTACCACTGATCCACAAAAATACATTTCGTGATATTAAGTTCCCATTGCTCTAAAAAACAATGTGGGGATCTATCTCTGTAATTTATATCAAACACAAGGGGTTTTCTCCTACGGATTATTGTGCGGAAACAATTACGGGAAGAGCACGTTATTTTCTATATTATGCGCGTTTCGCGCTATCTGTCTCACTGATGCTATTCTTGCTTTGGTGATGTGTGATGCTGAGGATTTCTCCCCTTAGTGTAGGGTTTAATCTTTCTGGGGTCAAACCCGTCAACCATGGCTCCAAACTCCGGTCACTAAGAAGACTGTTCAATTTCAAGGTGGTTCGGATGTGATACTTGTTTAACTCTCTTGTAGATAAAGGCAGACATTACTTTTGTATACAATGGAGCCACCGGTGTTATAGAAAGTAGTTCTCAACGAAATCCCGCCTGAAGTTTTATTGTAATTCCTGCCAAACAACACTTAAGCCGCAATAGTTTTAGGGGGCATTATAATGGCAACATTTAAAGGCTGGCGGTTTCAGTTTTCATTGTCCCATAAAGCTCCCGGAACACATTTCATCTCCGGTTTAGGTCGACGTTCTTCTGTTCTTCCATATGGTGTAATTAGCCACTCCGAGCATCAAGCTTGGTGAAGTACTTGCTTCCCTTCTTGAGTATGATGATGATGATGATGATGATGATGATGATGATGATGATGATGATGATGATGATGATGATGATGATGATGATGATGATGATGATGATGATGCTGACGCTGATGCTGATGATGCTGATGATGATGATGCAGCTGACGTGCCCCATGTTGACAAAATGGACGTTGCCCCTGTTGACGATGAACATTTCCCTGCGGACTTGTGTTTTTGCCTGTTGCTGGCACCTATTGATATTGTTGTGTGTGTCTGGCAGATACGGTGTCCACCACGGTGCACTTGCTTTTGGCACCAATACACCTGTAAAGACTTCGCAAGATTTTTTGCTTATTCCGGCGGCTACTCGAACTCTTTGCCACCCTTTGAGCTAGAAATGAGGGGTTGACTTAGAGCCGTGACCTTTGACCTCGAAACTTAACGCCTGACCGGCTAATGACCTCAAGAAAATATATGTCACAATGGGTGACGCAGTTTGACCGGAAGTACTAGTTCAATGACCTTTTCCCGATTATACTCCTTTCTTAGTGAATTCGCGAGCTTTTTTTCACTTAATCTTGGCATTAGTAGATAGGTTCAAAGCATTTCTCCGATTTGGCCTTTATGACCTCGTTTGTTCATGAAGAGATTACCCCAGGCCAATGTAATTCTGCTGCATTGATGTAGATCATTACGGCCCCTCTAAATCTTCATCGGGCATTGTCTTCGTTGTCTTCGTGGCCTGAAAAGTGGTTAGCGGGGAAAACCGTTAACCACTTTTCAAGAAGGGAGAGGGAAGGCCTTGCGCCCTTGCACTCAAGAAGGGAAGCAAGTACTTCACCAAGCTTGATGCTCGGAGTGGCTAATCATCATCATCATCAGCATCAATATCAATACCCACTGCTGCAATGACCTAAGAGAAAGTCATCAACTAGGGAAGCAACAACTAATGCAACATCTTCAACAAAACGACAATAACTCTGACGTGAGCAAACTGTCAATGCCGTCAGCAGTCCATCAGTAACAGCAGACGCTCATCCGAAACAGCAGACCATTAAAGCTGTGTCTGCAACTTTAACAATTATCAAGGAGTTTAGCACTGTGGATCCGCAATCACAGTAAATATATGTTATGAGTTTAGCACGGCGGATCAATCGATGAATAACTAAGCAACAAGGGTTTGAAGGGTGTAAATATCATCAGAGCTCCTTAATTTTTTTTTTTTTTTTTTTTTTTTTTTTTTTTTTTTTTTTTAATTTTTTTTTTTTTTTTTTTTTTTTTTTTTTTTTTTTTTTTTTTTTTTTTTTTTTTTTTTTTTTTTTTTTTTTTTTTTTTTTTTTTTTATTTTTTTTTTTTTTCTCTTTTTTTTTTTTGGCCCCCCCCTCTATCCCCCTCACGCGTGTTAAATTATACAGCCTAGGACGAATAAATCCCAAACCTACCGACTATAACGCCTCATAACTCCCCGGCGACCGCAAAGTTGACACCGGCAGTGGGCCGCCATGTTGACCTCCACTGCAAATAGGGGCAAATGGCCTCCAAAACCGGCCAAAACCTCCAATTTTGACATCTTCAAAATCGGACTTAATCGTTTGTCTCTGACAGAGAAATGTCCAAAACCTTGTAAAAGCATAATTGTATCCATTTATCTCTTCTTTAGCAGCTTGCACAGATGCTGGAACACAGCGCATTAAACACGCTGCAGCTCGGCGTCAAGTTGACTCGAGATGAGGTACACTTTCTAATGCATTATCATCCATGGTCGCAGTCACAAAACCGTTATCTATTTATATCAATGGAAAGCTGGGAACGCCCTGAAGACACTCAATGTTGAAAAGTACGAAATTTGACAATAAGAGCCTGATAGTACGCGTAACTATTAGGACAAGTAAAGCTTCTAACGTATTCTCAAATCCTAAACTTCGTTAGACCTGTGAAAAAAACGCACAGCGAGTTTCACTTAGAAATTTATATGTAGTAATGCAATGTTGTGTCCTCTAACCAGCCGTGAAAAAATTAGCTCGGCATCAGTTGTCCCAGGGGAGATATGTCACTTTTTGTGCGGCAATGTAGTCCAAGTAGCGCGGAGCGGCCGGCGGTTCCAGCGGCCGTCGGCTCATGTTGCGCGGCAATTGGAGTAAGGACGACTGACAGGGTGCCGTGGTCGAGTCGTGACAGGGGAAGGCGGACTTGCAAGACGCTGGACAGAGATTCAATCTGTGCAAAAACCGATTTTAACACGTGCACTGAGGATGAGGGAAGATCAGAGAAGAGTTACCCATTTGTTCATGGGGAGCTCAAAACTACGACCAGAAGGACGCTGTTAAAAAACAAGAGATTTACAGGAATGCTTTCGTGGAGAGCAGGGGCGTCGCCACTGGGGGGGGCAGGGGGCCTGTCCCCCCCCACTTTTTGTCCAAAAAATTCCTGATCTCAGTCAAAATGGGAAAAAACCGGACATTCTTATAACCAGCCGCTGCAGAAGGCAACGAGGAGCCCAAATTTGAACAGTATTTGGTCCTAACGTGGAAATGTTTTTGTCAGCGTCAGTTTGAAGTTTGGCTGCCCCCCCACTTCTTTGCCGGTGGCATGCTTATGACTGAGAGCCTGAAAGTTTCCATAGGAGCATACATGGAGGAGGCCCAGGAGGCAAGGAATAGAGATCACCTTGCATTCAGGCAATATCATACCAGAAAGACATCCATAGTTGACAATCACTGATCAGTTGTGGTGTTGCCCGGAGAGACTAGACGAATGCTGGACCGATCTGATGTATTCAACCTTACAGGCGCACTTATACACTCTAGTATCTATAAACACTGCAACAAAAACGCTCGCAAAACATACTCAAAGTTTAGACCATTCCCTGTCCTTGAGACAGGGCGGCTATGTTTGCTTGGCGGGTTCCGTGTTCGTCACCACGCCACACCTTTCCCCTATTAATAATAGTTGTTTAATCATTTTTGCTCTGGTCCAGGTTTTTTCATTTTTTCATTCAGCTAATATCGTCATACAGTTGGTGTCCGTACTTTGACACGTTCAACACAGCACACATTACCAATTTCATCATTTACTCCTTCGACACATTCCTTCCTTTTTTTGACCGATCTGATGTATTCAACCTTACAGGCGCACTTATACACTCTAGTATCTATAAACACTGCAACAAAAACGCTCGCAAAACATACTCAAAGTTTAGACCATTCCCTGTCCCTGAGACAGGGCGGCTATGTTTGCTTGGCGGGTTCCGTGTTCGTCACCACGCCACACCGTACCAGTACCTGCTTATCACCAGTGACCTCGTGGTAACATTATCTCCAATGATATAAAAATCCAGAAGGCCCATGACAACGGAGGTTTCGAGCCTGGCAGTAACCCTCTTTATAAGCTGAAAGATAGTGGCACTAACCATTAATAATTTGATGGTGCGTGAGTGGGTACTTGGATGTAAGACTGCTTTAAGAACTTACCTAGGCTTCGACGATAATCCTCGGGGTTAATGGATAGAAGGCTGGATAAAGGGACGCGGGATGTTAAATAGGAGTTACACAAATATGCAAAAGAGGACGCATGATTTAATGAACATTCCCTGTGAGTTTAATGTGTTGTCTGTTTCCGCATGTTTGTGCTCATTTTATGAGAAGAGTGACGGTAATCATTCCCTGAGATCGCGCTCAACATTATTGTGTCAATAAATGCAGCTACCGCACATGACCCGAGCAGTTTTGATATGGTTCGGTACTGGATTTAAAGATGTCAAATAGTGAAAGAGTGAATTTGTGCCATTATTTATCATGTGGTACTTAATAGATAAACTAGAGCGAAGACTCAGCAACACCTCTGACCTATGATGACCTTGAATATGTCGGATCGGTTTTTGAAATATTACTTTTGTTTTTTCTTATATTTTAAGCGTCACTGGACCCGCCTTATCTGATTCTGTCTCATTGAGTGTCTGCAAAACTGGAAAGAACGAAATAGAATTCCGATATTTATAAACCTTGAAAAATAGTCTATCTGATATGACCTGGTGTAGATACCCAATGTTTTGTGGCTGGGTAATGAAGTTCAGGGCAACAGCTTTCATTTGAGCACAAAAAAGTATTCTTGATCAAAGTATTTTTAGTTACGAGGTTTTGGCCTATTTTGAAGCCCAGTTGCCCGAGTGTTGACCAGTGAAGCCCAGTTGCCCAGTTGACCAGTGCACTGGTCCGATGCACCTCACCTGAAGGAGCGCAAATATGGACGCTCTACTCTATGCAAATATGAACAGGCGAATCTAACTCGTAATATATCAACCGGAAAATAATATTAACTGCGATAGGTTGCAAAATCATCCACAGATTACCTCGATAACAGTGTTTGACAATTACGCCGCACCGTGTGTTCGCACAGAAAACTCGTGAAGCGAGCAAATACTTACTACAGATTACCAATCAGGAAGGACAGATAATTAATAATTTCACAACACTTCATGTACTACAATATACCAACAAGTATTAAATCAAGAAATAAAATTAGAGCTCACTTCAGGGGGACGGGCAGCCTCGCCAGCTCAGGCGCAGCCATCTGACGGCGGCGCAGAAGCGCTGCACTCTAGAGCACTCGATGACGTCCTCACAGCCGCACAAGTCCCCAGCCCCCGCGGCGGCGGTGGAACAGCTGACCGACCAGTAACCCAAGCCGCGCCGGGGCAAGGTCGCACCCAGCGCTCCCGAGGAGGGCTGCACCGCCCCCTTCACAGCGGGGCGGCCACAGTTCGTTATATTGCACACTTTAGGCAATATATCGTATTTTTACGTCCTGATTTATGACCGTGGATGAAATGGAGCCTAGAATTTACGAGGTTAACCCTCGACCACCGGGGGCCATCGATGGCCCCCCTAAGGTTTTTCCGGGATAGCAGGAAAACAACGAGGCGCAGCACCGCGGTTGAGGGCTCTACCTCTCACTGCATCATTTTCCCATCATCCCTGAAATTTTTTACCCCGGGTCACCCAAGGTCAGGTCACTAGACGAGGTCAACCAAGGTCACCTCACTTCAACTTTAGAACTCTGTAAGAGCTACATTTCAAAGTCGATCGATTTGAAACTTCCTACACTTCATGACCCCTCCAGGGTCTACAAGGTGTATATCCGGAATTTTTCGATTTCGTGCCCTGCGGTCAGGTCACGAGGCGACCTCCCCCAATGGAAAAGCATGGGGAAAAGCTGTTTCATGATATAAAAGCCACAAAAATGATTGCAAATACTCAGACTGCTCAGAACAGCGTTTTTGGACACCCTTTCACGGATCTCAGGGGCCATATTTGCCTTTTGACGTTTCCCAGGTCATCCAAGGTCACCAGAGGTCAAAAACAGTATTTTGACAATAACTTTTGACCTAATTAAGCTAGAGCGCTGAAACAAACACCATCGTGTTTGTCTTGTCACTGGCTTTCATTTTATATACGGCAAAATCACTTTTTGACCTTTCGTGACCTCAGGTCATATTAGGTCACGAGGTGACCTTTGGAGGTCAAACCACTGGCGGGAGGTCTTTACGTTCTACATAGCGGAAAAGTACTGGCAATTTGCTATCAAATGTACTTCACCAGGCCTCAATAGCTCTAATGACATAAGAGTTATGCCCAGCCTGCTTAGTCATTGCATATTTGAGTGAAAATAGCCGATCTTGACCTAATTTGACCTCTGGAGGTCAAACCATTGCCCTGAGCACTAAAACATGTGAAGTAATTTCTTACTGAATTCACGCGAGCTTTCTATTGCATTTTGCAGATTTGCGCTAACGCCCATATTTTCAGAGTTAGAGGGGGGACATCGATGGTCCCCGGTGGGGCGAAGGTGGCGCCGGACCCCCGGTGGGGCGCGGGTTAAATTCTGCGATATTTTTTCTTGATTGCACTCCGTTTTTAAGTGAATTCGCGAGTTTTTTTTCGCAAAATCTTGACACTTTTAGATAGGCTCAAAGTCTTACCCAGATTGGGCATGTATAGCCTTGTTTGATTTTTAAGAGATTGTCTTAGGTAAATTTAATTCTGATGCACTGATGTAGATCATTACAGTCTCTCCAGATCTTCAGTGGTTATTTTCTTAATTTTATTTGTTGAGATCTTATAGCGAGGGAAGCACCTTGAAACCCCATAAGTACGAAAGTCAACAGCCTTTTCCTAGTTTTGAAATCCTTAACCTGGATTTATGAAAGGTGTTTATTTCATCTCTTATTTCATTTATTGATTTCAGATTTGTCACATTTTTTCATAACAACCAGTAATTGGGCAAAAAACATTAGGACAGCAGATTTCCGGAGTCATTCGCTCGCATCCTTTCAGAATAATGAAGAGAGAACTTAAGTAGAACAATTAAAACATAGTATAGAGCATTTCAAAAACATATTTCAAGGAATTTAACACACTATGACGGACCAAAAAAAATAGTAAACGAATATGCCCACGAAATAGTAGGTGGCGTAATATGGCAAAATATACCGGGAAATCCCAAACCAAGCAGATGCCAAAGCTCTCCAACAGGACCTATTTCGCCTCTGCCAGTGGTAAAAATTTGGAAACTGAAATTGAACGCAGCTAAATGTAAATCATTTCGGATGACATTGAAAAATAAACCACTGATAACGAATTACACTATAGAAAACACTGTTCTAGAACAAGTGGAACACATTCGTGATTTAGGCATAATCCTTGACACCAAATTAACCTTTAGGCCACACATTGAGCAAACCGTGAAGAAATAAAATCGTGCGCTTGACATTCTTATCAGATCATTTCAGAAAGCCAACCCGAGAGGATATCTCAGCGTTTCGTCTGTCTTAACTTCATACTTTGCCTATGTGCGGTCGAACTTGGATTACTGTAGCGTTGTGTGGAATGGTGCGGCTGCATCCTACACTGATCGACTGAGCCGCGTGGAACATAAGTTTTTAGTGTGGCTCAATGCGCACAGTCACCAGCGATCCCAATCACTGGCCTACACAGACCTGTTGAGGCACTTTGGCCTTGTTTCAGTAAGCGCTAGGCGACAGCAACATGATCTCATGTTCATCCGAAATATTTTAAAAGGACGAATCTTATCCTCATCTCTTCTCGGGTCCTTCCACTTACATGTTCCAAATCGTGTCACCCGTCAGCAACCACGGACCCTGCTAAGTGTACCTTATGCAGGGGTTAGCACTGTTAAGGAAGGTCTATTTACTAGGCTTCCAAGGTAGCTGAACATGTTTTTACGCATGTGCCCGGCCGCAGATGTATTTTCAGATACCTGGCAATCGCTTCGTGGCAAAGTGAAAACCTATGTCGCCTCGTTGTAGTTGTGTATGAGCCAGTGATTGCATCTTATATTGTGGATGGTTTTATGGATTTTTATCGCTCTTAGGGTTCGCATCGCTTTTATGGTTTTAATTTTCGTGTGTGCTGCCACAATAGGTTTTCCTATTTTTATGTGGTCACCTTGTGCCTCTTTGGGCATTTTATTCACGTTTTGTGGCATCTTTACTCTTATGGTGTAAATGTTTAATCTTTTATTTCTTGTGCTTTGCCTTTTTTGGGGTCATCCCGTTGGCAATGATGCGGATAAATAAAATAAAATAAAATAGTAGATGAACTTAAGCCATTTCTCTAACATTTATCCCAGCAGTCGATCTCAAATCTATTGGGAGTACAGTTAAAGATTTATCCATGGTGTTATATCACGCTCCGGGTAGCTTACGCAAACGTTCTGTGTAATGTTGACGCTTCTCTAATACTCGGCCGTTTTTCTTTCACTGGCAGGTACTACTGGCACTGCTCGTGGCAGCACATGCCGCCGACTACACCCCTAGCCGGGGCTCAAGTTCGCAGTCGTTCAGCGCACAGTATGGTGATTCTGGCTTCAGCTATGAGACCTATATTGACGAGCCAATTGTTGTGGTGCGTGGCTCCAACAACTTTGTTGGCCCCAACGGTCCCGGAAAAGTCGAGTGGGTGACTGATGCCAATGGTTACCGGGAGACGTACTCTCGTTAACTACATGAGGTTTGCTTAACTCTTCTGTGACTGTAAAAAAACAACGTGCCGGTTCGGTCACTATCGTGGAATTCCACATTTGTTTGAGGAGTAGGAGCAATGTGCAGAAGCTCGCGCAAAATCAATCGGTTCACCTCATAACAGTGTGATGTGTTGTAATTCATCATCTTCTAAGGTGTGATCATCATCTCGTAAGGTGTGGCTATTATTTTGTAAGGTCTGATTGAAAACTGCAGACTTTGTCCTGCATAATACATGGACAAAGCTTTAGTGATCTTCTACAGAGTGAGACAAATTTCCAAGCTGTCCCGGAAATGACAATTTACGAACATTTTCTACTAGAAGCATGCCAAAGATTTCTGATGAATATCGGAAGGATAAATACCGTGGCAGGTAATATATTTTATGACATTTCAAAAACGGCATTTCCACATTGACTCGGCATCTTCACTGTTCCCGGAAACAGTTCTCGTGAAAGAGGTGCCTGCTGTGGGGGCGCTCTTCGGAATTACTTCGCTTTCCAATAAGCGCTCACCAAATATTGGATGCTCCCTCTCACCTGTCGCACGGAATAAACAAAAGACAGTGTATTCTCGTATGTGCCGGAGGCTTTGGGCAACGTATTGCTCTGCGGCTATCGTACGTTGCCATAGGGCAAAACAAGATCTTAATAACATAACTAAACGAACTTGGAAGTAGACGTTTTCCGCACAGATCAGTCTTCGGAAAGGTCATGCACGACATTCCCTCCCCGAAAAATTATTTTCGATGGGGGCGAAGAAACACGTGTTTAAGCCCATGGCACATATAACAGGTATTCACGACGCGCCAGAAAAGTATATCGAGACAATTATGCATGCCATGTTGACAACTCCAGTCAGTTTGCCCATTTCCTATTCCGTTGAGTTCCTGTTCCGTTGAATAAATAGAGCACAATGTATAGTTTCCCAATTATCACAAGCAATTCAAAACATCATTTCTTATTTTGGGGGTGGCTAAAACTTTTGTTTTCAGAAATATAATACCCCTGTGATTAGTAAGCCTGCTGAAACGACGCACCCCAGACCGTTCCTAACAAAAGTTGCAAAAAAACTTTGTGTGGCAGTGTAGGAGGAAAACTACTTTAATACACGGGTTTCACATTTTCATTGTAAATTGAGGTGGCTGAAATCACTATAGCGAGTTTATAGCACTCCTTCCATTCCTATTGCATGAAATAAACCTAAGACGTTGCAATCCCACAAGGGCCAGAACCCCTGGGCACCTTGAAACTCTCCGTCTATTAATCGTGCCATAAGAGACAATACAAATATTTTAGCACGCGCAGTGGAGGGGTTCCCAAAGTACCCCCACACCCACCAATTCTTCCGAGGAGGGCTGAGTCAGGTTCACCGCCGGAAAATGCTACCAGGCCAAATTTTGGAGAAATTACCAGCGCATGGACTGGTGAAAAATTTTTTACCTATAACTTTTCAAAATCAGACTTACATATTGAGAACGTCGCAATCGCATGGTCGCGCCAGTTCTCCTTCACTGTAGACCGAGTGGTGACGTCATAACATCATATATCCAGGCTCTATGACAAGGTCAACCACATGAAGACCAAGTTCACGGTCAAGTCAAAGCTCACAGGTCAAGGTCATTGACCCCAGTATTAGAGCCATAACATGTATTCATGCATTCATACACAAAGAGAAATACACGCTACAACAAAAGGAGAGAACTGATATGTAGAGGAGGATGGCACCGGGGTTAAGGAGCGATGAGTGCGGAGGGGGAGGACGCGAACGGACGAGCACGGACGAGCACGGACACGCACGCACGCGGGACTACGAGTTCGATATGAAGTCAACGAAGAGGAATGGCGTCGGTGTAGTGACGGAGGGTAATAAATACGTGCGGCACCGCTACTATTAGGGGGCATACGCGCGCGTGACGGGCGATTTCGAGCGCTGACGGTAATGATTAATGCTTAGTGCGGCGGGCGACGAATAGTGACGAGGTCGGAGTGGGAGAGAGCGAGCCAGGTACTGGACAGCTCGCTCGACGCAGCGACGATGTGTCCTGAGGTGAGGTTTCAGGCAAGGTGAGGACCCTTTTTATTTCAAGGCATGTTGGCTGGTATGGATGGGCACGCACAAGGTAAGGCACACATAAGAGCACGGTTCTTTCTGTGTTGGTGAGAAAAAAAACTGAAGAAGTAATCTGAGCATCAGGAAACGAGGATCCAGCGACGATGTGTCCTGAGGTGAGGTGAGGATCCAGTTCGTACACCGTTTAGCCTTGCTGCAAATACAACAGGTTCACAGAGTAGGTATATAGAGCACAAAAAACGTAAAAACAAGCTAAGGGTATGCTAATAAGGGTAACAACAGACGGCTGCTGCAAAGCTTAAGCCGAGATTAGGATTCAGAAGCTAAAGTACCAAGACTAGCTATGCAATAAAGTACACAGCGTATCCAATGCACGTCTCATATAGGTGGTGCTACGAATCACTCGTCAGAACGAGACCATAAGTGGTGCGGACGAAACTGCAATATGGCTTCAATACCAGCCGGTTACGTCTGTCCATCACCGCCGAAAATGATCAAACGGTACATTCACACAATTGCTGCTCAAACGGCCTCTAAAGTGGAGATCCTGCAAAAGTTTTGGTAGGTCGGGAACATATTCATATTATGTGATACATAGATAGAACACAACCTCATGAAGGATTGTTCAAAGAACCTCATTGTGCAAAAGAATACACTTCAGTTACATGCTGGTTTAGAGTGGCACACAAGATACACAAGTACAATAGCTGTGACGAAAGGGAGAACTGCAAAAGCCGAAAGGCCCTGCTTCTTGCAGCAAAATTACCAAAACAATGTCGAGGCAAGTATTCGAAATAGTTGGGTGCCCGGCACGCATAGGCATAAACTCAGCGTTTCCATACCAGCCAACCATACCAGCTACCAGCCCAACCAGAGATTGGGACTCGATACAAGATCAGCAACAGTGACTGAGCAATGAGGCGCCCATGTGTGCACATTGAACCTGTCACATAGGTGGCGCCACGGTTCAATCATCACGCTGGGAACAGCAGCGTTGGCGACATAACCTGACATCGAGTTGCTCCGGTTAGATGGCATTATACAGTATGGACTTCATAGTTCATGGACTTCATGGACTTCATAGCTAGGACTTCATAGTTAAAGGGAGATACGCAAAAAAAATTATTGGCTAGATCAAAAGGTCACAAAAAGTTGTTTCAGAAGTCCTATTCTCATTTTTGCGAATTCGGCCTGCAAATGCCTTAAAATTGCTCTCAAAGTCAACATTTCTAGACGACTTTACCGGTACACCTCATATCGGTGTATATGATGTACACACGGCTAAGGCTATCAATTTCTCTAAGAATTAGGTCATATCTATCCTAGACAGTGATGTAGAACTTTGGACTACTACAGAAAAAAATTACTTCAGAAAAACAACATTCCAAAACTCTTTTGAAACAGAAATATAGGGCTTAAAAGAAATCACAATTAACCAATCAGAAGCCTAGAAATTCTCAAACCGGGATCACGTGACCTATCTGACGCAAAAGTTTCGTTATCTTGGGGCTGAAGCAGAAAATGACTCAAGACCCGAGGTACGAAACCGCTGAAGACTTGAGTAATTATGTTTTTTTCCGTTTCTAGGGCAAACTTATTCATTTTGTAGTTTTTGAAAGCTTCCTTAAATTGATTCAAATACAAATACAGGAGAAGACATTTGTATTACCAAAAAATATTGCTTTCCAACTTTAAGTAGTTTTCGAAAAGTATGTGATGGATGAAGGTTTCAGCATTTTATCGGAACTGTTAACCTATTTCGATAAAGGGTGGCCTCCCAAAATTTTGCCGAAGATACAAAAATAATTGACAGTTTCGTAATCAGGATTTTTCAAATAGCAAGAAACCACAATAATAATTTTTCGCGTATCTCCCTTTAAGGCTACTTATAGTCAAATCTCTCATGCAACAAAAGCGGGCCAGGGCATAAAGTGCCCGACAGATTTAGGGCACGGTTGGTCTTGCACAGATCTTACAATCTGTAAAAAATCTAAAGGAAGCAGAAAATATTTTGTTCTAAAAAACTCAATATTAGAATTGTCACCCTTTCACTCAACAAGTTTTCATGAATTTGCACCTCTCCCATATCAAGCCAGTGTGCGGCAAGAACCGATGGAAAATCGAGGGCTTATGCACAGAGGGTCTTTCGAGGGACTTATGAATCGAGGAACCTTGAATAGAGGGCCTTATGCACAGAGGGCCTTTTAAACGTCACCCAGAAAATCCTCTGCTGGAAAAATTCCTTCACCGGCCTGTCGGGCCCGATTTGTATTCCATAGCACGCGACAGCCTGGCCCGACAGGCCGCCGTAAAGGTAAAGGCGACAGGCAAAACAGTTTTCCTTCGTTTCCTTCTTTTGGAAGTACGCTCAACGCTGCCGCAAGGGCGCTGTTGAACAGCGCCCTTGCGGCAAAGCCAGTGTAAAAGGTATCTTGTTTGAAGAAAAGCAGCCCTGCGGTTTGGTGTGTTGCCTTGTGGAAGGTTGTGTTTTGATTATTTTTCTCTTGCATTACTTGGTATACATCTTGAGTAAACTGGTTGAGCCTGGATTTCATCGTCCATAGTTGAAGGGCTGATAAATGGCTCCGATTAAGCTGAAGCCCCTCCACCGTCCCGTGTCAAGCTTAAATGTGGATTTGAGGGATGGGGTATTTGGCGAGAAATGTTTTTAAGGAGCATCAGCGAATCAAGCATTCTGGGCTGCCCTGCAAGTTCAGGAACAGTGGTTTTGGCCAAGGAGGTCATTTTGAAGCATGGATCAAACAGCGGGCAGATCAGAACAGTGGGGAAAAACAAAGAGTAAGTGATGGTGTTCGTTGTAATTTCGGCAGCTTACATTTATTTCCACACAGTATGTTATGCTCACTGTTGATCAATAATTTTAAATGATATTAATAAGGAAAAAAGAATTTTACCAGCAAACTGGTCAAATTAGACTAAAACATTTGATTTTCCCTTCCGTCTTCTTTTAAATCCAATGCCTGTTTATCCAGAATTGACCACAAAATTGCATACCTCATCAGTGGATTTGTAGATGCCAAAGAAACAAAACCTTCACCTTCCACATTAATTGAGTTTTAAGACCAAACTATTTCTCCTATTTCATTTATTCACTTACCTAAATATGCCTATGATCTATGTCAAGGGGACAAAGATATAACAAAACACAGCCTAGTGCAACCTTACTCATTCCTTTTACCTTAACTTCCTTGGAAACATGATATTTATTTGACATTTACTATCTAACTGACTTAAGGTTATTTATTAGCCTCATGAACTTCAGATCCTAAACCACGTACCCTCATGGAAATGAGCACGGCAATGCATGAAAAACTTGAGATAGCCAACAGCTTCAGAATTTAGGATTTTTCACGTAAACATGCATTTAAAGTCATGGAAAGCTAATATTACATGTTTGTATTCAACTACAAGTAGCCATGATCCTTAAAACACTTTCGAATATCAAAAAGTACCCCTCCAATCTTGTTTGTCGGCCATCAGAGCAAAATCCATATATAAATTTTGGGGTTCGTTCCAAATACCCCTCCCACCTCCAAAAACTGAAATCATGAAAATCTGCAGAAGCTGGCATAAGTAACCGCATGGTATGGGAACCAGGTCAGCTTTCTTCCATTCAAACTATATTTCTTAAGTATTCTGGGCTGACTATGTAACATAATAACAAAATATCACTTATTCTCATTCTAGTGCAGCATTTTTGTCAATGGCGGCTGCAGAGGACTGAAAAAGGGGGCTGCTTTTCATGTTATTGTATATTTCCACCTGTGACCTAAATCATCTGAATTCAAGACTGAGTCTTATTCAAGACCCAGTCGAGCTGACTTTGACACACACTATTTGTATGCTGTACGTCCACAAATCTCAAATTACATCCAATAATAAATTTCCTTTACCAATGGTGACTCCAGAAAATGGGAATTGGTGGTTCGGTATTCAATTTGTTATAGGTTTCTGCCGATAACCTTAATTTCCTGAGCGTGTCTTAAAATTGAAAACCCGAAGAACAGTCTCAGTTCTAGAGTTTTGAAAATTAATAGACTTGTGCCATTCCACTTAGATTTTCCATAGGCGGCTTCAGAGCACGAAAAATAAGGATATCACACATATAAGGATCAGAGCACAGAAATAAGGATAATGATATCCATTGGTGCCAAACTTGAAGTTTTTATGCTAATTTTAGTATTTTCTATTAAGAATGTGGAAAAGAGTAGGAACATTTTACCAATTGAATGGGTTTTAGACAATTTTAATAGTCCTATCCTAACCACCAGACAGATTTGGAGGTTTTTCGAAAGTGCCCGACAGATTTGAGATTTTTGCAGCTCTGCTCTCATGTTCCATGGTGACAGAGGAACACATGTCTCACACCCATGTTTCATACAATAGGCATACATAAATACATTGAACTCAAGACGCTCCAGACAAATACATTAAGACATATATCCCTTTTTTAACCCGTGCCCCGGTGGCGGATACGAGCCACCTTCGCCATGGTGGGGGGCTAAAGAAGACCCAACGATCTCAAAAACTAAGAGAGCTAGAAAAAAGCGCAAAACAGCAATCGAAAGCTCTTCAAAGTGATATTGGAAATACTTCCGTCATTTTTATTTTCAGATCAATATTAAGGGCACCAGAGGTCAAAATAGGTCAAAATCGCTAATATGAGGTGTACTAAGAAAACCTCGTATATCTCAGACACTATGATAGCTAGAAACATGTTTCTAACACCATTCGAAAGCTCTTGAGCTGCTCTTTCATTACAATGGCATTTATTTTCGTGTCAGGTCAACGCCTAGGGAGCTAGAGGTCACTGAACATTGGGCATATTCTTGGGAATGTCCATGGCCACCCATGCATGAGGGCGTTTCATTTTTCGCTAATAACTTCCAAACGAAATAATATGCAGCCCTTGTTGATGCACCATTGCAATCCTCTCACCAATACAAATCGAATGATATATAACATTGCTATGCCAGGTCAAATTTAAGAATTTGACCTGACCCAGGTCAACGGTCTGACCCAACCTGACCTGGTATAGTCATGATGTATATCATTTGCCTTGCAGTGACTATACAAAAACACTTTGGTGACAAAATAAATGTTCTATCTTGGTTTATTCAAAATTTATAGTGTAAAACACCAAAAAATGTTTTTTTCCTAAGGTGACCTTTTAAGGGTCGCAAGTCAAAATGTTTGGCATCAACTTCAGAAATGGGCTAAGAGCAAGTCGTAACTGATGTTTGAAGTTGAATCCATCAATATTTACTGAGAAAAGCTCGTTCCGTGATTTTCCCCATGTATTTACAATGGGGAGGTCATGCTCTGCACAGGGCATTTTTTAAGGAAAAGTCAGTGGGGGGCATTCTTTGTGTTGGCCGTTATAGTGTCTTCGAGGGATCAATACCCCATTTTTAGGGGGTTTAATAAAACTTAGACGCGTTAGTGTTAATAAAATGTTTCCCAAATTTTTGTGTTATATTTTGTATTTTATTCGGTGGAAAAGGCCAAACCGAGTTAGAAAAAGGGTCAAAGAGGGAAAATTTCATTTTCACTAAAATAGCCAAATAAATACCATAAAATCCAGATTTGATGCTAAAACAACCCCTAACGGTAGTCATAAGCCCGCAGAAAAAGCGATTTGTATCACTGTTTAAAATTTATTGTTGACAATTTGATATTGACTTGACGCAATACTTTTTTAGCACACCACCCATTTAATACTGAGCCAGGGATACTCCTCCAATCCCGCGTGATCATCAAATGAGTTTATCCTCATAACCACATCATTTGTTGGCATCAATAATCATCTTGACTGCACCACTCCCCGCCAATATTTAATGTTTTCTCTTTTTCAAAGTATTCATTTTTTCTTGAACAGTGGCGTCTGTATGATTTACGTAAATGGGTGGAGAGCGGAGCCTCAGAGGGCGCACTTTGCCATCACCTTTTCACCCAAAAGGCGCCTATAGTATCGCATCCTTTGAGTCCGGTTTTCGGTGGCCATCATTTTTGTGGATCGTGTTTTTAACAAAGTTCTGTCCCTCCCTTCCACCACTAAACCAGTTTTGCTGCTGCTCTGCTGCTTTTTCGGTGCCAGAATATCGTATTCCAGAGCGGAAGAGGTCAAAATAAGTCATATTTATGCAAGGGAAAAACCAGAAATAGCTTAGTTGCCAACAGCTAGAAAAAGGGGCAAAAAAGGCCAGATTCCATGAAAGGGCCAACCGAAAAAATCGCTGGGCCAAACACGACAAAAAAGGCCAAATTCGAAGAATTTGGCTACGAAATGGCCAGCCTGGCAGCCCTGACGCTGCTCAATAATAATAATTATTGTTGGGGGGTTTAACAACGCATCCAACTACCAGGGTCATACGGCGCCGCCAACTCTCACCCTGTTGGGAGGGATTTTGGCCTGACGCTGATGCAATGTATTCCAAATGAAAAGGTGATCTTCTTATTTTTCTTTATGAGTTTGGCAAGATAAGTACATTCCTATAGCATCGAACACAAGTCGTTCATAGGCTAAATCGAGATAGGCTTTTATATACATACATTGTATGATGTGTGACTTTTGCTGTCAAAATCATCTAGGGCATGTAGTAAAAAAACAGCTAATAATTGTTTAGGCTTATCGACGCACCAAATGTCGGTCATATGGCGTCACCAGCTCTTTCCTTCTTGGAAGGGTTTCCTCGGGAGATAGTTTTGTGATTCTAACGAAGGGCCGTGGCCGAATATACAATCTCTCCCCATTTTCAACATCAAGGAATCTATGATAAAAGCCAGCTAACAACTTATCGATTTTGCAGAAAAAATTGATGCAGCGATCTCACTATAAATTTCACGCATGCTACAAGCGTCGGAAAAGGGGGAGACCAGGGGTTGTCCCCACCCCTCCCCCCCCCACCACCCACTTCTTGACCAGCAAGTTCTTGATCTCAGTCAAAATGGGGAAAACATGAAATTTATATAACTAGCCGCTGCGGAAGGAAACGAGGACCCCAAATTCGAACAGTTTTTGGTACTAACGTGGAAAGTTTGTTGTCAGCATCAGGTTGAAGTTTGGCTGGCCCCCTCACTTTTATGCTTGAAGTTTGTTTGAAGTTTGAAGTCACTTCTATGTATGAAGTTTGGCAGGCCCCTGACGTTTATGTATGATACCCCCACAATTTTAAATAAAAAGACTAAGCACTTCATACTGCCACACCAGCAACATGTCTTACGCGCTTTGACTACACCGTGTCCCGTCTAATCCACGAACGAGCTCACAACTGACCTCGTGTGAAATGAGAGCATCATACAATCCTACGATACTGGCTGGGGTGTGAGCTTCTGGTCGGATAGTACATGATGTTTGATTGGTTGTAGGCCAGCGTTCATCTCCAGCATTGTGATTAGTTGATGCTGAGGCCGCTTTGCTGGGATTGTCCCTGACTATGCGCTTTGTTTCGTTTTTGCACGATTTCACTAATAGGGGGCGCTGCCGAAGTACAACCAGAGAATATAGGTACCAGAGGAGGGAAACACGTGCTGCTTTGCCCCATGTTGGGTGGTAAAAGGCACACAATCTCATTCAGGACTCGAAATATCGTGGAATTTTATCATCCATTTTCTGAGGCTTTCCGTTGTTTAATGAAGTATTAACTTGTTGGTCAGCTGCAGAATGACTCTATAACACTGTGAAACAGGTATTTGTTGATAATTCCCTCTATTTACGCACTTTATAAGGACATTGTTTGACTTTTAGGTGGTGGTGCCCCAATCACCGTTGGGGTGCCCAGCACATCATTAGGGTATGTATATATATACGTATTTATTTCATCTCTCAGAATACATAAATTCAACATTCAACGGGCACGATCGGCACAAAAGACCCATAAGGGTCTTAAATCGCGGTGCCTATCGCTCGGTTTAATTTCATAAGCAGTAAGCATTGCTCCACCACCGAACAAAACGGGCTTCCACAATTTGCAACAAATGACACAACACTTGGGGCAACTTATAATACAATCCACTCAGCACCTATCACCTTAGACAACAATTTCCACAAATGTGGACCGTCCACCATTTAGGTGGGAAGTAGGTGCCGAGGCAGACCCAAAGAGATTGAAATCCACAGCCCTGTCTTAATCGTGACTTCAAGAATTTCAACAAAATTATGTGGCCAGATGAAGAGTGCTTCTATTGTTTAACACGTGCACTGGAGGAAGGGGGTCTCGGAGGCCCCCTCCTAGTTGTTTTTCCAAGGTAGCCGAAAAACCGCTCGTAACCAAAAACTATACTCAGTCACATTTGACCAGAAATAATGGCGCGTCGATTGGTGCAAGAACTATGAAACCAGTCCGACATTTTTATTAATAATGTGCTTATAAAGTTAGACTTGCTTTTTGAGATCGCCAAAATCACGCGGTTGGACCTGTTTGCTTGCATTGGAGACCGAGTGGTGATGCCATAACGCCATATAACCGGGATGATATGTCAAGGGCACCTCACATGAAGGTCAAGGTCATATCAGCACTTTCAAGGGCTTTAACCCCAGTGCTTCCGGTCAAATGTAGTTACCCGGTATGAGGTACCTATATTATGCTATGACGTCTTATCTAAAGTAACTTAATGTAAAGATCACGGTCAACTGTGTCTTTGGCCGAAATGAAGGCAGGTATGTTTTGGAAGACCTTGAAAGCGAGTTCTTGTGGATATTTTATATGTTTTTAATACTCACTGATGTATTGGAGTCAAACATCCGTAGAAAATCAGCAAATCAGTAAAAACATAACGATCTAGTGAAAATCCCGAAAACAAGCAATTTTAACTCCCAAAAAATTATCTAACTGTGATTTCAAAACACATTGGCGGATCCAGGACCAGGTTTTGGAGGAGCCAAACCAACGTTTTGTGATAGGGACGGCTAAATAGAGAAAAAGCGCAAAAAATTGTTTGAAGAAAAATTTCCAAAACTGGCCATTTGGGGGATATCCTATGTTGAGCCTTGGTGCAGGCAACGGCCCTTTGGCCCTGGATCGGCCATTGGCGAAACACCTCTAAACTTACTCGGCTGCACTCTGGGCGTGAAAGCGGGGCAAGGTTACTCGACTTCGCTGCAATATAAACAGCAGCACCGGACCAACAAGGCACACTTCACAGAGATCACCCCGAGCAAACATGAAGGTTTTGGTAAGTCTTTGAGATCAACGCCACTTAATTTTCTTCCCTCTTGGGGAATCAGATCCCCAAAACCCCTCTCATCTAGCTGGGGTTGACAACAACTTAAGACCTAAGCAGCCTAAGCATTTGGTGTGTCGTTAAACCACATCAATTTTTGAAACACTCTCCTGGAGACATTAAAACCCAACGGATTCAAACAAAAATGTCCAAACATGTTTCAAGCTTGAGCGGCAGGCTTAAAGTTTTACAATAAATCTCGAAGCAAGGCGTTAACGCACCAACGTAAGCAAAAGCCAAAAATTTTCTACCCTATTTACGTTGGAACCATCAAAACAAACATGTTATTCAGTAACTCTTTATGAACTTTGACGGTCCGTAAAATTCCAACAGCAAGTTTAAATAATGCCTCTTTTCGCTTTCTAAACGCACCTGGGAATCGCATCAACTCACGTATATGATTCCTGCCCAAACGTAAGTCAACTCGAGCAATTTCTCTAACGCCTATCCCAGTTGTCGATCTCAAATCCATTCGGAGTAAATTTGAAGTTTTATCCATGGTGTTGAATCGCGCTCCGGGTAGCTTACGCAAGCGTTCTGTGTAATGTTGACGCTTCTCTAATACTTAGCGGCTTTTCTTTCACTGGCAGGTACTCCTGGCACTGTTTGTGGCAGCACATGCCGCCGACTACGCCCCTGGCCGGGGCTCAAGTTCGCAGTCGTTCAGCGCAGAGTATGGTGATTCTGGCTTCAGCTACGAGTCTAATGTTGACGGGCTGAATGCTGTGGTGCGTGGCTCCAACAGATTTGTTGGCCCCAACGGTCCCGGGAAAGTCGACTGGGTGGCTGATGCCAATGGTTACCGGGAGACGTACTCTCGTTAACTACATGAGGTTTGATTAAGTCTTCTGTGACTACCGAAAATGCCAACGTGCTTATTCGGTCAGTACCATGGAATTTCACATTTGTTTTAGGACATGGACCAATGTGCAGAAACTCACGGAAAATCACCTGGTTCCTCTCATTATGATATTTTGCGATGTGTTGTAATTTATCATTTGTTAAGATGTGATTGTCATCTTGTAAGGTGTGGTTATCATGTTGTAAGATCTTATTGAAAACTACAAACTTTGGCCTGCATAATACATGGACAAAGCTTCATTGACCTTTTTAGAAAGCGAGAAAAATGTACAAGCTTTAATTCCATCGACACAGTTGTGGATCCAGGACTTCAATTATGGAAGGGGAAGAGGCTCGAACTTATATTTCCTTCGCCTTTAAATGCCCTCAGGCTATCACTAACAATAGGCACTCGGGCATTTGAGGGTAGAGGGCCGGAGCGCTCCTTGTGCCCCTTGTATCCTCCACTGCATTGACAGATGCTGCTTCAATTAGAGCAGCCAGGAGTTATTTTGTTCTAACGTCATTTCTGTATACGGCATGCACTAAGGAATATCACGTCAACTAGGGCCATTTTTTACTTGACAGTTCTCCCTGGATTCACTTCTTATTTCATCCACGTAAGCATACTCGCACTGGCCAGGGCAATCTCATCTTTTTTTCCGGGTGTCTTGGCTGCACTTATAATGAATAGAAGGGTCCATGGAAACACAACAGTTACAGACTTTGACTGCACGTGACAGCAATCTTGATCAACTAAATTACACCGAAAAATACGAAGGCACAATGTTTCGCGAATTGCATTATTCAACCTTGTTACACATGCCCGGGTAAGTTTTGATGCCAGGAGGTAGAGCAGCCTACATACAAGAATTTAGAACACATTAAAAACTAAGGCATGAATGACTAGTTATCAACAATACAAGCTAATGCAACTTTTATTACACACATATTAAATGCCTATTTGCACCTCCACACCAGCGGTGAACACAAGGTGCAATAGGGATCGGGGGAGGGGTAGGGGCTCAATCCCTGCAATTCCAGAAGTTCTATTCCAATTCATACCAAACAACACTTAACACGGGCCCCACCGGGGCTTGATGCCACCTTCTTCTCCACCGTGGTGGGAAGAAGGTGGCAATGTCTCCAGTGCACCGCACAGTGTTGTAAGGGGCCGCGAAAACGGACATAATTCAATATCTCGCGAACTAAGTGACGGAGCCTCATGAAACAAAAACTGATGTGTACTTTAACACTCACCACACCTTTTGACACCAAATTTGACACTTAACCCGCGCCCCGGTGGGCCTCCGACCCACCTTCGCCCTGGTGGGGGTGTTTGAACATCCCCCTCTTCGAACTTGGCTCCTATGCGAGATAGCGAGAAAACGCGAAGGCTGGTGGATAGCTCATACAAATTCATGAAGAATCTATATCGGTCACTTTTTGGTTCAGGTCAATATTGAGGCCATGATAGGTCAAAGAAGGTGGCATGTTAGGGTAGTGTTTTGGGCTCTACCGTCTGACAGAGTTGAGTCAGAATCATTTTTTATGCACCATTCCCTTCCTCTCGTCACGGCGAAACGAATGATGTATAATATGACTATGCTAGGTCATAACACAAAAATAACATGACCTGAGGTCAGGTCAAGGTCACTTTCCAACCTAACATAATCAATATGCATATCGATCAACTCGCAAAAGTAATCCAAACGTAATGGCCGGTGATGGCAGATTTTCATTTGCCTGAATTGTTTTCCGGTATATTTCAGATTTAACCATGACCCCGAAAAGTGTCCCGGTCTTTTCATTGTAAAATGTAAAACTCACCTGAGCGCTCATCTCTGGTTCGAGTAGTCTGCGCAGTAATAGGTTGGTAGAAGGCATGAGAGGTCGAACGTGCTACTGCGCTCTATTTCTGGCTCATCGGAGTCCGAGCCGGACTCAGAGTCACTGCCTGGGCGCTGCTCGGTGAGTGTGTTCGGTGACATTTCTTCCTGCACTAGCAGCTCTGCAAGCTCGTCACAAGGCAAACCCTTTTCACTTCCCTTGGAGCACTCGCGTTGCATGGCTTGCACATCACGGTGGATAATGCCCACGACCACGGGATCACTCATAACACACAGTGCACGAAACAACTCCAGAGTATTGTCTCGGCGCGAGGTTTTTCGGGTCCTTTTCAGTCTACACCATCTCACGTTTTTATTTTGTGATTCTTGTGCTTCCTCGCTATATGCACCGATGGGTAGAATCAGTGATCGAATCACCTCTGCCCCATGCATTAGAAGTTTATGCAAGGAGGCAGGCATGTAAAACCATGGATATAATCTACAGTACTCCGTAGCCGTCTTCAGGGCGAATGCTTGGAATTTGTCTGGATCTACTGGCTTGGTCGATGCTAGAGCCCGCAGTATCATTGAGAACCGAGTGATGAGGCCAATGTCGACTCCAGTGATGCTGCTGAAGGTAGCTGGATCTGCAAAGGCTCGGCGCGCCGTGTTGCCGTCGTTTGATGACCCCGCTCCACCTGCACGTAGCTGGTCTACATGCAGACCCATTTTCTCGTAGAACTCAGCCTGGATTCGCTTCTTCTCGGCCAGATACTCTTCCCTCTGAGCCTTCTTCACGGACCACACTTTAAGCTTAAGACGATAGCCAATGTGAAGTACAAGTTCAAAAAGTCTAATCCACGCATGGAGTGTTGAGAGACCAAACTGATAAGCCTCTTTGTTTGCCACCTTCTGACGAACTTGTTCTAAGTCATTCATCTCAGTCGGCTTAGCTCCACAGATGTGACATCTTTGAGATGACGCTGTCCCAGTCGGTGCATTCGCAACTTTCCCATCTACCATTGTCAACTGCATACTGTACGATACCAGAACAGTGGTCCCAGCGAGGTCGACCGCACAGGGCTGGAGCTCCTCTATCTGGGTAGAAAAGTTGTTCATCTCTTGCCGGGAGACTGCGGTGGTTTCCTTGACATATTGAAGGTGCATTGGACGGCAATACCGAGTTGACGACGGCTTTTCGTTGATCCACACGCATTTGTCGTTAATCTCCAATCGTAGAGGGACAAACGATGAGCAAAATATGTTACCTTCATCCATAGCAGCACCACCCTGCGCCGCTTGCTTATATATACTTTGTCCAGTGGCGCCATCAAATCCCCATTTACAGTACAGTTTTCCAGATACAGCCTCACTGCGGATCGGATGTTGTTCTGATGTACCTGGCTGAGGCTGGCTGACGTCAGCTCCGACCTTTGTGGGGTCAACCTCGGCCTCTATCAGTCTCCTTGTCGTATGGTCTAATATGACTTGCAGTGGCACTTCGGCAGAGCTGTCGGTTACACTGATGTGTTCGCCAGGAAAACATCTCTGCCGAGCGTTCACAACTTTATAATGGGGCGGGTACACTTCTTTCGCACTTACTTTATTTGTCATCTTCCTCACGATGTTATAACTTTTTGTTGACATGTCTGCCGATACGGTAACAGCCAGGGCTTCATCTGGAGTTAGAGCACGAGCCTTCTGTAGCCTGGCACTTTCGCGCATTCCACGGCGAAGCTTGGAGGGCCGAGTTGGAGTAGCGACGCTTTCCTTTAGCACAGCTGATAGCTCTGAATCGTCGTCTGTTTTGGCACTTCGGGCGGCAGCCATGACGAGCTCGTGGGTACCATGCTGTTCAGCAGTACTGGCGACGCGACGTCTCTTGCTCCGCTCTCCGACTGCGTCGTACGGAGTGGGAGGCCGGCCTGGGTGGCGTTTTCCGGTAGAAACTGTAGCCTGTTTATCCGCAAGTGTGATGGGCTCACATATGTCCTCCGCTAACCAGTCGGTTTCTTTGCTTTCGCACGCCACGATTGATCTGGAACACTGTTCCACTTTTCTCTTGAAAATGATATGGAAGGACACCAGCTTCTTTCGGATTGCATCCTCTGAATTGCGTGAAATGCTCGCTCTGTGAAGGCCTAAGAAATCAATAGTATCATTAAAAGCAGCATCGACAAAATCTCCTCTGTTCTTCCGAAATAGAGCGTTTTCCTTCAGCCGTTTGAACAGCTCAGCGTTGCTCACTCGGAACTCCATTATCCCTGCACGTAACCACGACACTGTTCTTCGCACGACTGAGGCTAAACCTGAAGTATTGCTCTGTACCAGGGAAGTATTCACAGAGCAGAGGTGTCACAATACTCTTTGACCTGTTACAGGACTTACCGTACACACGGATGGAAGTATATCCCTGACCAACACTTACCCTAAACAAGCCTACCAATACATGACAATTTCCGGGGCAGTGACTTTCTGAACTGTTGTGGAAATCAATGAAACTTTCTCTCTTTTGGTGAAATACCGCCAGTGCCAGATACAACCCCAGCCCTAAGGCATCAAATTCACCCGTCGAAGGGCACGCGCGCCGGTGTAAGCTGAGTCGGCGCGCGACGCGTTCGTGCCTTAACTGCCGCCGAGATCGGGGCACCGCCGTCTCCAATGCCGTCTCAGCCGTATATATGCAAAACTATGCAAAAAAGTCATGATGGCTCCTGTCCAGAATTTATTGGGCTTTCTCCTGACACGTAAATTGAATTGTTCACTTTTGTTCACAAAAGTGTGAGACTAGTTGAACAAAATACTCCGAGTTGAAAACGGAAAAAACATAGCGTTATTTCGGGGGTCAGTGATCCTTGGGTAAATGGTGCATGGCTTAATATTATAATTGATCTTATAAAACAGACATCAAACTATCATTTGATACCACACAATAAAAAATCCGCCGATAAACCTACGCGCAGCAGGATTAAGAAAAAGGCAGTATGAAAACGACGTCATTCATCCGCGGGACGAGCATGAAGAAGTGGCAACTTTGAAGCAATATAGGGGCAGGACGAGATCAGCCACAACCAAATGAATATCAAAAACGCATGCACCAGACAATTCTGTACGGGCCAGTTAAGGTTATTTACTGAAATACGGGAGTCGGTTTTGGGGTATTCTGTCCGTTTTCGCGGCCGCTTATAACACTGTGCACCGGGGGCATTGATGGCCCCCCTGTAACTTCAAAAATATTGGGATTAGTGCAAATCTGCATACTGCATTAGAAGGCTCGTGTGATTTCAGTAAACAAATTTTTCGCATGTTTAAGCGCTCAGGTCACTGGTTTCACCTTTAGAGGTCAAGTTAGGTCACGATAGGCTATTTCCACTAAAATATGCAATGCTTAACACGCGCATTGACGGGGGTCTGGGCCACCTTCGCATTGACGGGGGTACCCGCCCCCCCTAAGATCTCAAGAACCACGGTAGGTAGCGAAAAACGGTAAACGGCTTTGGGCTGCTCATCCACTTCTCCATTGAAAACATTTCAACCATTTTTTTGTCAGGTCACATTTGAGGTCACGAGAGGTCAAAACATGCCCGTCATAGGGATAACATGTAAAATTCAGTTTTTCGGCCATTACATCTGAACAAGTAAAGATAGAGCAAAACGACTTGAACTGTATGAATCCTCTTAGCAAGCCAAATCGAATGATATATAATTTTACCTTGCTAGGTCAAATCAAGGATTTGACCTGACCTGAGGTCAGGTCAGGGTCAAATTATATACAATGTATATCATTAGAACCGCAAAGCCCAGGCGAGTCTAATGCAGCTAAAATAAATGCTCTATCACCATCCGTTACTGAGTTATTCCGTAAAAACAATTTTTCCCATGTATTTCCAATGGAGAGGTCATGCCTCGTACCTGATCTTAGGTCATCGATATCAAAAATACCGGAACATATGTTAGAGAACTCGGTGGGGCCATTATGTGATATGAGTTTCAATCGGATAAGTTCACCCTGCTCCGACTTATGCTATCTTAAACTTTTTTGAGGTCGGGTCACTTGACCTGTACTGGTGACCTGACCTGAGATGACCTAACCTTAAAATTTTCACAGAAGTTGTAAAAATGATGAGGGAAAAGGTATACCAAGTACGGCGGCGCTACGCGCCGCTGTTTTTCTACTGTCTCCGAAAAACCCGAGGGGGGAGCGGGTACCCGCCCCCGCGTCAATGCGCGTGTTAAGCAGAATGGGCATAGCTCCCATGCCGTTAGAGATATTGCAATATGGTAAAGTACATTAGACAGAAAAATGCCAGACATTTTTCCGCTATGCGGAACATAATGACCTCCCGCCCGTGGTTTGACCTCCAGAGGTCACCTCGTGACCTTATATGACCTAAGGTCACGAAAGGTCAAAAAGTGACCTTAAATGAAAGCCAATAACAAGACATACACGTTGACATTGAATACAGCGCTCCAGCTTGATTAGCTCAAAGGGTATCGTTAAAATACTGTTTTTGACCCCTGGTGACCTGTGATGACCTCAGGTAAGTCAAAGGGTGTCCAAGAACGTGAGCATTTGAAATCCTTTTTGTGGCTTTTAGATCATAGGACAGTTTTTCCTCATGCATTTTCAAGGGGAGAGGTCATCTCGTGACCAGACCTCAGGTCATAAAATAAAAAAATCACAGATACACATTTTGTAAACCCTGGAGATTTCATGAAGTGTAGGAAGTTTCAAATGGAACCGCTCAGATATGTAGCTAATGTAATGACATCTAAAGCAGTTTCGGTTGAGTGTTGTTTCCTATAAGGGGGTGCGGTAGTGGAGTGGTCAGCGTAGCTGTCTGCCACGCAGCCGACCCGGGTTCAAGGCCCGGCGGCTTCCCTGAACAAGGAGCAAGCTGGCTCCCGAGAAACCCTTCCAACAGGGAAAGAGTTGGCGACGCCATATGACCCTGGCAGTTGGTGCGTCGATAAGCCCCAATAATTATTATATTGTTTCCTATAACCATGTTGGGCGTCTGAGATAAGTTCGTGGTTTTCGAGGTACTCTGCAAGTTGTTTTTTACAATTCGTTCAACTAATTTGGTAACAGACGGAAGAATCGAAATAGGTCTAGTATCAGCGGGTACGGAGGCTTTTCTACTTTTAGGAATTGGTGTAACCAAAGCATGTTTCCACTCAGAAGGAACAGAGGCTAATGTTAGACTCGAATTGACGACGTCCAAAAGGGGATATCCTACACCAAAGAAGAGTTTTTGAAGCAATTCAATGCTGATGCCGTCAACACCCGTAGATTTTGAGAATCGCATAGAAGCGAGAGCAATGCAGAGTGTATCATAGTCAATAGGCTGAATTTCGAATGTGCAGGTCATAACTCGAGGCAGCAGTGTTGGCACCACTGTTGGTCAAGTCACTGTCAGCAGTGACTTGACCTATAGTGGCGTAGTAGTCATTTAAGGCGTCAGGCGCTACATCAAGCACGCTACCCTGCTGCTGCTTACGGCCTATCACCGGCTGCAGCACGCGCCACAGTCCCCCGCGCCTCCGCCGCTCGATCTCGCCGGTGTACAGTGCCACACAGTCGCGGCGGATAGCGGCCCGGCATAGGCGGTTGATGCGCTCATATTCAATACGATCACCAGTACTGAGTGCGGCACGTCGAGAGCCTAACAAATTGTGTGTCTGCAGACACAGGTGCAACTCTTTGCCTCTGGGATGAAACGCGACGAAGCGGCGCAACAAGATTCAGGTGATAAATGAACGCGTGTCGGAAAGCATGCCATTTAGCAGTGGTGGTGTCAGATAGGTAAACAGGTGTCCAGTCGGCAGAAAATAAACGTACATTGAAAGAGCCGGAATCAATCCTAGCAATAGCACGCCTGTAACAGTAACGTTGCTGTACGGGTTCGCGTGTCTCTGGTGTCAAAATCATGCGCGTGAAATCATGTGGTGTTCCGTAATGACATCTAGTGACGCCCGCACGTTTAACAAGGTCTGGCCGGTTCGTTGCAATAATATCAATCAAACTAGATGCGGGCCTATATGTAACATGACGAGTGTTTACAATATGCATTCCATACATTCCCAGTAGCCTTGAGATGGTACAGTTGCTATCTGACGGAGTCTTAATGACACAACGGTTGTAATCGCCGGCAATTACGAGTGTTGAGCGAGAGTGAGCTGCCAACATAATTTTTATCTGCGCCTCGAGGTCATCGAGGTCAAATGTAAGCTGACGACTACTAACATTAGGATACCTATACGCAGACGCTATCAGAACAGTGGTGTGTTTATCTAGTTGCACAGATACCCAAACTATCTCCAAGTTAGAATTTCCAATTCCAGGACCGCGACCGCCCCACCCCCCCCACCGAGGCTTGAACTTGGCGTCAGCGGCGCCCAGTGTGACCTCTGTAACCTCTGTCCCCGCAGGCAACCGCGGCTGCTGGCGGATGACGGCCGCTGATTGGTGGAGGCGCTTTCACTTATATCGCCAGAAATTCAGCGGACATTTCTCCATGAAAATGATAGAGCTTTAAACCATGAATCAGGAGATGTATCAATACGATATTTTTCAAGCATTTATAGTCATACCTTGCTCTCTATTGGCTTAATTATTTACGACAGCATCCAAGGCTGCTCTTCGCTACAGGCCAGACGGCGACAGTCAGCACATGCTGCCGGCGGCCGAGTTCGCTGAAGTTGAGAGTGTCGCGATTGGTTTCTGCTGGGTGGAAAGGATTGGGATTGAGGATTGATATTGAGGACTGGCCAGGTCCCAAGGTAACCGAGGGAAGCAGGAGAGAGACGCTCATAAATCTAAAACTTAACCGTCAGACGTGTTATAGGGAGTAAGCACTATTAGGGGGTGCTGCCGAAGTACAACCAGAGAATATAGGTACCAGAGGAGGGAAACACGTGCTGCTTTGCCCCATGTTGGGTGGTGAAAAGGCACACAATCTCATTTAGGAATCGAAATATCATCGATTTTTTATCATCAATTTTCTGAGGCTTTCCGCTGTTTAATAAAGTATTAAGTTGTTGGTCAGATGCAAAATGACGCTATAACGCTGTGGAACAGGTATTTGCTGATAATTCCCTCTCTTTACGCACTTTATAAGGACATTGTTTGACTTTTAGGTGGTGGTGCCCAAATCACCGTTGGGGTGCCCAGTGCATCATTAGGGGTATGTATGTATATATGTATTTATTTCATCTCTCAGCATACATAAATTCAACATTCAACGGGCACGATCGGCACAAAAGACCCATAAGGGTTTTTAAATCGCGGTGCCTATCGCTCGGTTTAATTTCATAAGCAGTAAGCATTGCTCCACCACCAAACAAAACGGGCTTCCACAATTTGCAACAAAACAAATCACACAACACTTGGGGCAACTTATAATACAATCCACTCAGCACCTATCAATTTAGACAACAATTTCCACAAATGTGGACCGTCCACCATTTAGGTGGAAGTAGGTGCCGAGGCAGACCCAAAGAGATTGACATCCACAGCCCTGTCTTAATCGTGACTTCAAGAATTTCAAAAAAATTATGTGGCCAGATGAAGAGTGCTTCTATTGTTTAACACGTGCACGTCGATTGGTGAAGACTTTTTGAAAATCGGCCGAAAATTTTTGACTTATAGGCTTTCAAAGTCAGCCCTGCATTTTGAGATCGCCGTAAACGCGCGGTCGGACCAGTTAGCTTGCATTGAAGATCGAGTGGTGACGTCATAACGTTCATATAAGCGGGACTATATGTCAAGGTCACTTCACATGAAAGTCAAAGTCAAGGTCAAAGGTCACAGGTCAAGGTCATATCTGCACTTTCAAGGTCACTGACCACTGTGCGTCCGACCAAATGACGTTACCCCGTCTGACATATATTATGCTATGATGTCATCGATAGGGTTCCCTAATACAAAGGTCAAGGCCAAAGGTCATTGGGAAAGGTCAATCCTCATTTCCCGCCAAACAGTGGCTACAGTGTTAGGCAAAGTGTAAATAATAAGTAGTATACCATATGGTGACCTTAATGGTCAATGACCTTGAATGACCTTGACCCAAAAGTTTTCGGGAAGCCTCTTTGAGACCTCTTCTCTATGAACCTTGTCCGCCTTTAGCTTATTCCCGCCATTTTCCCGCATAATCACAGCATTTACCAATCGATCCCAGCATGGCCAATATTTGACGTTTACGACCTCTTTTGACCTTGAAGATATTGACCTAGGACAATGATAAATGGTCATTATGTAGATCACCCTAGCCCCCACCCACCTACCAAGTGGCGTTTTTCTAACCCTCTTAGTTTCCGAGATCTTAGGGGGGGCCTACCAGGCCCCCTCCAGTGCGTGTTAGTGCCAGACCCCCTCCAGTGCGGGTGTTAACTCCATTACAATCACCAAATGTTAAGTCTTAATCCAGGGGTGTGGATTTGCGAACAACATTGGGTGTGCCCAAAGTTGAGGAAGGAAAATTTTAATGACAACCATTTGAAAGGAGAAGCGTAATACTATCCTTGTTTTAGCCATCACACAGTCCTTTTGAATCCAAGAGAGGGTATGTCACATCCACTGAGTGTGTTGTATTACTAAGAATTGCGTCAATTTTAAAAAGACTTGAAAAGCTGCATCATCTACCCTGATACCGAACAATACCATGGACTCGAAATTGGTGCCTGCAATTTTGTCCGCCAAGCATACTCAGATACCGAACTCATTTCGTGACCTCGCACTTATGTGTTTCCAGTGTTATCGGAACTGCACTGCACAAACGCCTAACCTTTATATCTACCTACGTGCAAAGAAGGTCTCCTACACCAGTCCCCCTCCCTCAGTCTGACACCAGGCACAACGGCTATACCATTTTCAACACCACACATGTAGGCATTACCATCCGCTCGCGAACCCCCCCCCACACCCCACCGAGGCTTGAACTTGGCGTCAGCGGCGCCCAGTGTGACCTCTGTAACCTCGGTCCCCGCAGGCAACCGCGGCTGCTGGCGGATGACGGCCGCTGATTGGTGGAGGCGCTTTCACTTATGTCGCCAGAAATTCAGCGGACATTTCTCCATGAAAAGGATAGAGCTTTAAACCATGAATCAGGGGATGTATCAATACGATATTTTTCAAGCATTTATAGTCATACCTTGCTCTCTATTGGCTTAATTATTTACGATAGCATCCAAGGCTGCTCTTCGCTACAGGCCAGACGACGACAGTCAGCACATGCTAGGCGGCGGCCGAGTTCGCTGAAGTTGAGAGTGTCGCGATTGGTTTCTGCTGGGTGGAAAGGATTGGAATTGAGGATTGATATTGAGGACTGGCCAGGTCCCAAGGTAACCGAGGGAAAGAGGAGAGAGACGCTCATAAATCTAAAACTTAACCGTCGGACGTGTTCTAGGGAGTGAGCACTAATAGGGGGCGCTTCCGAAATACAACCAGAGAATACAGGTACCAGAGGAGGGAAACACGTGCTGCTTTGCCCCATGTTGGGTGGTAAAAAGGCACACAATCTCATTCAGGACTTGAAATATCATCGATTTTTTATCATCTATTCTCTGAGGCTTTCCGTTGTTTAATAAAGTATTAAATTGTTGGTCAGATGCAGAATGAATCTATAACTCTGCGGAACAGGCATTTGTTGATAATGTCGTCTATTTACGCATTTTATAAGGACATTGTTTGACTTCTAGATGGTGGTGCCCAAATCACCGTTGGGGTGCCCAGCACATCATTAGGGTTATAAATGTATATATGTATTTATTTCATATCTCAGCATACATAAATTCAACATTCAACCGGCACAATCGGCACAAAAGACCCATAAGGGTCTTAAATCGCAGTGCCTATCACTCGGTTTAATTTCATAAGCAGTAAGCATTGCTCCACCACCAAACAAAACGGGCTTCCACCATTTGCAACAAATCACACAACACTTGGGGCAACTTATAATACAATCTACTCAGCACCTATCACTTTAGACAACAATTTCCACAAATGTGGACCGTCCACCATTTAGGTGGAAGTAGGTGACAGTCAGACCCCAAGAGATTAAAATCCACAGCCCTGTCTTAATCATGACTTCAAGAATTTCAACAAAATTATGTGGCCAGATGAAGAGTGCTTCTATTGTTTAACACGTGCACTGGAGGAAGGGGATCTCGGAGGCCCCCTCCTACCTGTTTTTCCGAGGTAGCCGAAAAACCGCTCGTAACCAAAAACTATACTCAGCCACATTTGACCAGAAATAATGGCGCGTCGATTGGTGCAAGAACTTTGAAACCGGTCCGACATTTTTATTAATAATGTGCTTAAAAGTTAGACTTGCATTTTGAGACTGCCAAAGTCACGCGGTTGGACCAGTTTGCTTGTATTGGAGACCGAGTGTTGATGCCATAACGCCATATAACCGGGATGATATGTCAAGGGCAACTCACAAGAAGGTCAAGGTCATATCAGCACTTTCAAGGACTTTAACCCCAGTGCTTCCGGTCAAATGTAGTTACCCGGTATGAGGTACCTATATTATGCTATGACGTCTTATCTAAAGTAACTCAATGTAAAGATCACGGTCAACGGTGTCTTTGGCCGAAATGAAGGCAGGTATGTTTTGGAAGACCTTGAAAGCGAGTTCTTGTGGATATTTTATATGTTTTTAATACTCACTGATGTAGTGGAGTCAAACATCCGTAGAAAATCAGCAAATCAGAAAAACATAACGATCTAGTGAAAATCCCGAAAACAAGCAATTTTTCTCCCAAAAAATTATCTAACTGTGATTTCAAAACACATTGGCGGATCCAGGACCAAGTTTTGAAGGAGCCAAACCAACGTTTTGTGATAGGGACGGCTAAATAGAGAAAAAGCTCCAAAAATTAATTGAAGAAAAATTTCCAAAACTGGCCATTTAGGGGATATCTTATGTTGAGCCTTGGTGCGGGCAACAGCCCTTTGGCCCTGGATTGGCCATTGGCAAAACACCTCTAAGCTTACTCGGCTGCGCTCTGGGCGTGAAAGCGGGGCGAGGTTACTCGACTTCGCTGCAATATAAACGGCAGCACCGGACCAACAAGGCACACTTCACAGAGATCACCCCGAGCAAACATGAAGGTTCTGGTAAGTCTTTGAGATCAACGCCATCTAATTTCCTTCCCTCTTGGAGAATCAGATCCCCAAAAACCCTCTCATCTAGTTGCAATTGACAACAACTTAAGATCTAAGCAGCCTAAGCATTTGGTGTGTTAAACCACATCAATTTTTGAAACACTCTCCTGGAGACATTAAAACCCAACGGATTCAAACAAAAATGTCCAAAACTGTTTCGAGCTTGAGCGGCAAGCTTAAAGTTTTACAATAAATCTCGAAGCAAGGCGTTAACGCACCAACGTAAGCAAAAGCCAAAAATTTTCTACCCTATTTACGTAGGAACCATCAAAAAGACATGTTGTTCAGTAACTCTTTATGAACTTTGACGGTCCGTAAAATTCCAACAGAAAGTTTAAATAATGCCTCTCTTCGCTTTCTAAACGCACCTGGGAATCGTATCAACTCACGTATATGATTCCTGCCCAAACGTTTAACAGACAACGTTTAGCAGCCCAAAATTTTAACAGACAATTTAAATAATGCCTCTCTTCGCTTTCAAAACACACTTGGGAAAAGTGTCAATTCACGTATATGATTCATGACAAATAGCAGGTAGAACCGAGCATTTGATCTAGTGATATTAGTAAATTTAAATTTAAAGCTTTATCCATGGTGTTGTATCACACTCCGGGTAGCTTACGCAAATGTTCTGTGTAATGTTGACGCTTCTCTAATACTTAGCGGCTTTTCTTTCACTGGCAGGTACTACTGGCACTGCTCGTGGCAGCACATGCCGCCGACTACACCACTGGCCGGGGCTCAAGTTCGCAGTCGGTCAGCGCAGAGTATGGTGATTCTGGCTTCAGCTACGAGTCTAATGTTGACGGACTAAATGCTGTGGTGCGTGGCTCCAACAGATTTGTTGGCCCCAACGGTCCCGGGAAAGTCGACTGGGTAGCTGATGCCAATGGTTACCGGGAGACGTACTCTCGTTAACTACATGAGGTTTGATTAAGTCTTCTGTGACTGCCGAAAATGTCAACGTGCCTATTCGGTCAGTACCATGGAATTTCCATGTGGTTGAAGACTTGGAGCAATGTACAGAAACTCACGGAGAATGACTCGGTTCCTCTCATTATAATATTTTGCGATGTGTTGTAATTTATCATCTGTTAAGATGTGATTGTCATCATGTAAGGTGTGGTTATCATGTTGTAAGATCTTATTGAAAACTACAAACTTTGGCCTGCATAATACATGGACAAAGCTTCATTGACCTTTTAGAAAGCGAGAAAAATGTACAAGCTTTAATTCCATCGACACAGTTGTGGATCCAGGGCTTCAATTATGGAAGGGGAAGAGGCTCGAACTTATCTTTCCTTCACCTTTAAATGCTCTCAGGCTATCACTAACAATAGGCACTCAGGTATTTGGGGGTAGAGGGCCGAAGCGCTCGTTGTGCCCCTTGAATCCACCACTGCATTGACAGATGCTGCTTAAATTAGAGCAGCCAGGAGTTATTTTGTTCTAACGTCATTTCTGTATACGGCATGCACTAAGGATTGTCACGTCAACTAGGGCCATATTTACTCGGTAGTTCTCCCTGGATTCGCTTCTTATTTCATCCACGTAAGCATACTCGCACTGGCCAGGGCAATCTCATCTTTTTCCAGGTGTTTTGGCTGCACTTATAATGAATAGAAGGGTCCATGGAAACATGACAGTTACAGACTTCGACTGCACGTGACAGCAATCTTGATCAACTAAATTACACCGAAAAATACGAAGACACAATGTTTCGCGGATTGCATTATTCAACCTTGTTACACATGCCCAGGTAAGTTTTAATGCCAGGAGGTAGAGCAGCCTACATACAAGAATTTAAAACACATTAAAAACTAAGGCATGGATGACTAGTTATCAACAATACAAGTTAATGCTACTTTTATTACACACATATTAAATGCCTATTTGCACCTCCACACCAGCGGCGGACACAAGGTGCAATAGGGAGCGGGGGAGGGGTAGGGGGCTCAATCCCCTGCAATTTCAGAAGTTCTATTCCAATTCATACCAAACAACACTTAACACGGGCCCCACTGGGGCTGATGCCACCTTCTTCTCCACCGTGGTGGGAAGAAGGTGGCAATGTCTCCGGTGCACCGGGGGCATTGATGGCCCCCCTGTAACTTCAAAAATATTGGGGTTAGTGCAAATCTGCATACTGCATTAGAAGGCTCGTGTGATTTCAGTAAACAAATTTTTTGCATGTTTAAGCGCTCAGGTCACTGGTGTCACCTTTAGAGGTTAAGTTAGGTCACGATAGGCTATTTCCACTAAAATATGCAATGCTTAAGCAGACTGGGCATAGCTCCCATGCCGTTCGAGATATTGCAATATGGTAAAATACATTTGACAGCAAAATGCCAGACATTTTTTCCGCTATGCGGAACATAATGACCTCCCGCCAGTGGTTTGACCTCCAGAGGTCACCTCGTGACCTTATATGACCTAAGGTCACGAAAGGTCAAAAAGTGACCTTAAATGAAAGCCAATAACAAGACATACACATTGACATTGAATACAGCGCTCTAGCTTGATTAGGTCAAAGGGTATTGTTAAAATACTGTTTTTGACCCCTGGTGACCTGTGATGACCTCAGGTAAGTCAAAAGGTGTCCAAGAACGTGAGCATTTGAAATCATTTTTGTGGCTTTTAGATCATAGGACAGTTTTTCCACATGCGTTTTTAAGGGGAGAGGTCATCTCGTGACAAGACCTCAGGTAACAAAATAAAAAAATCACAGATACACATTTTGTAAACCCTGGAGAGTTCATGAAGTGTAAAAAGTTTCAAATGGAACCGCTCAGATATATAGCTATAGTAGAGCTCAAAAGTTGAAGTAAGGTGACCTTGGTTGAACTTCCCTGGTTACCTGACCTTATGTTACCCGGATTAATTTTTTTAGAGATGGTGGGAAAGGGATGGGATGAGAGATAGAACCCTCACACGTGGTGCTGCGTTCCGTCATTTTTCTGCTATCCCGAAAAAAAGCTTTAGAGGGCGCCATCGATGGCAAGGGTGAGGTGCTGCAAGGCAAGGGGTTCAATCGCGATAGGTTAGTGCGCATTATAAATGCAACATTTAAGGCTGACATCACAGTGCTCATTTCCCCATTAAGCTCACAATTAGTGGATAGACAATTATTTAAAACTTGTACCGGTCTGAGCTCAAAAGAGTGCTGCCTACACCCAGGAATTTTGACGGTTAGGTTTTCTTTCATTTCTTAATGTTCTGTTCACTGTCCAACGTTCCCTTTTAGGCTTTCAGGAAAGTGGCTTCATGGCACGTCTTTCTTCTGTAGTTTTTAAATTATTTTCCTAACTCCATTACAATCTCCAAATGTTAAGTCTTAATCCAGGAGTGTGGATTTGCAAACAATATTGGGTGTGCCCAAAGTTGACGAAGGAAAATTTTAATGACAACCATTTGAAAGGAGATGGTGTAATACTATCTCTGTTTTAGCCATCACATAGTCCTTTTGAATCCAAGAGAGGGTATGTCACATCCACTGTGTGTGTTGTATTACTAATAAGTGTGTCAATTTTAAAAAGTCTTGAGAAGCTGCATCATCTACCCTGATACCGAAAAATACCATGGACTCGAAATTGGTGCCTGCAATTTTGTCTGCCAAGCATGCTCAGATACCAAACTCATTTCGTGACCTCGCACTTATGTGTTTCCAGTGTTATCGGAACTGCAATGCACAAACGCCTAACCTTTATATCTACCTACGTGCAAAGAAGGTCTCCTACACCAGTCCCCCTCCCTCAGTCTGACACCAGGCACAACGGCTATACCATTTTCAACACCACGCATGTAGGCATTACCATCCGCTTGCGACCAACCCCCCCCCCACCCCCCCACCGAGGCTTGAACTTGGCGACAGCGGCGCCCAGTGTGACCTCTGTAACCTCTGTCCCCGCAGGCAACCGCGCCTGCTGGCGGATGACGGCCGCTGATTGGTGGAGGCGCTTTCACTTATATCGCCAGAAATTCAGCGGACATTTCTCCATGAAAATGATAGAGCTTTCGACCATGAATCAGGAGATGTATCAATACGATATTTTTCAAGCATTTATAGTCATACCTTGCTCTCCATTGGCTTAATTTTTTTACGACAGCATCCAAGGCTGCTCTTCGCTACAGGCCAGACGACGACAGTCAGCACATGCTAGGCGGCGGCCGAGTTCGCTGAAGTTGAGAGTGTCGCGATTGGTTTCTGCTGGGTGGAAAGGATTGGGATTGAGGATTGATATTGAGGACAGGCCAGGTCCCAAGGTAACCGAGGGAAGGAGGAGAGAGACGCTCATAAATCTAAAACTTAACCGTCGGACGTGTTCTAGGGAGTGAGCACTAATAGGGGGCGCTCCCGAAGTACAACCAGAGAATACAGGTACCAGAGGAAGGAAACACGTGCTGCTTTGCCCCATGTTGGGTGGTAAAAAGGCACGCAATCTCATTTAGGACTTGAAATATCATCGATTTTTTATCATCCATTCTCTGAGGCTTTCCGTTGTTTAATAAAGTATTAAATTGTTGGTCAGATGCAGAATAAATCTATAACACTGTGGAACAGGTATTTGTTGATAATTCCGTCTATTTACACATTTTATAAGGACATTGTTTGTTTTTAGATGGTGGTGCCCAAATCACCGTTGGGGTGCCTAGCACATCATTAGGGTTATAAATGTATATATGTATTTATTTCATCTCTCAGCATACATAAATTCAACTTTCAACCGGCACGATCGGCACAAAAGACCCATAAGGGTCTTAAATCGCGGTGCCTATCGCTCGGTTTAATTTCATAAGCAGTAAGCATTGCTCCACCACCAAACAAAACGGGCTTCCACAATTTGCAACAAATCACACAACACTTGGGGCAACTTATAATACAATCCACTCAGCACTTATCACTTTAGACAACAATTTCCACAAATGTGGACCGTCCACCGTTTAGGTGGAAGCAGGTGCCGAGGCAGACCCAAAGAGATTGAAATCCACAGCCCTGTCTTAATCGTGACTTCAAGAATTTCAACAAAATTATGTGGCCAGATGAAGAGTGCTTCTATTGTTTAACACGTGCACTGGAGAAAGGGGGTCTCGGAGGCCCCCTCCTACTTGTTTTTCCAAGGTAGCCGAAAAACCGCTCGTAACCAAAAAACTATACTCAGCCACATTTGACCAGAAATAATGGCGCGTCGACTGGTGCAAGAACGATGAAAATCGGTCGGACATTTTTTATTATTCATGTGCTTAAAAGTTAGACTTGCTTTTCGAGATCGCCAAAATCACGCAGTTGGACCAGTTTGCTTGCATTCGAGACCGAGTGGTGATGCCATAACGCTATATAACCGGGATGATATGTCAAGGGCACCTCACATGAAAGTCAAGGTCACATCAGCACTTTCAAGGACTTTGACCCCAGTGCTTCCGGTCAAATGTAGTTACCCGGTATGAGGTACCTATATTATGCTATGACGTCTTATCTAAAGTAACTCAATGTAAAGATCACGGTCAACTGTGTCTTTGGCCGAAATGAAGGCAGGTATGTTTTGGAAGACCTTGAAAGCGAGTTTTTGTGGATATTTTATATGTTTTTAATACTCACTGATGTATTGGAGTCAAACATCCGTAGGAAATCAGCAAATCAGAAAAACATAACGATCTAGTGAAAATCCCGAAAACAAGCAATTTTATCTCCCAAAAAATTATCTAACTGTGATTTCAAAACACATTGGCGGATCTAGGACCAGGTTTTGAAGGAGCCAAACCAATGTTTTGTGATAGGGACGGCTAAATAGAGAAAAAGCGCAAAAAATTGTTTGAAGAAAAATTTCCAAAACTGGACATTTAGGGGATATCCTATGTTGAGCCATGGTGCGGGCAACAGCCCTTTGGCCCTGGATCGGCCATTGGCGAAACACCTCTAAGCTTACTCGGCTGCACTCTGGGCGTGAAAGCGGGGCGAGGCTACTCGACTTCGCTGAAATATAAACAGCAGCACCGGACCAACAAGGCACACTTCACAGAGATCACCCCGAGCAAACATGAAGGTTCTGGTAAGTCTTTGAGATCAACGCCACCTAATTTCCTTCCCTCTTGGAGAATCAGATGCCCAAAAACCCTCTCATCTAGTTGCAGTTGACAACAACTTAAGACCTAAGCAGCCTAAGCATTTGGTGTGTCGTTAAACCACATCAATTTTTGAAACACTCTCCTGGAGACATTAAAACCCAACGGATTCAAACAAAAATGTCCAAATATGTTTCGAGCTTGAGCAGCAAGCTTAAAGTTTTACAATAAATCTCGAAGCAAGGCGTTAACGCACCAACGTAAGCAAGAGCCAAAAAACTTCTACCCTATTTACGTAGGAACCATCAAAACAAACATGTTATTCAGTAACTCTTTATTAATTTTGACGGCCCGTAAAATTCCAACAGCAAGTTTAAAAATGCCTCTCTTCGCTTTCTAAACGCACCTGGGAATCGTATCAACTCACGTATATGATACCTGCCCAAACGTAAGTCAACTCGAGCAATTTCTCTAACGCCTATCCCAGTGGTCGATCTCAAATCCATTCGGAGTAAATTTGAAGTTCTATCCATGGTGTTGAATCGCGCTCCGGGTAGCTTACGCAAGGGTTCTATTTAATGTTGACGCTTCTCTAATACTTAGCGGCTTTTCTTTCACTGGCAGGTACTCCTGGCACTGCTCGTGGCAGCACATGCCGCCGACTACGCCCCTGGCCGGGGCTCAAGTTCGCAGTCGGTCAGCGCAGAGTATGGTGATTCTGGCTTCAGCTACGAGTCTAATGTTGACGGGCTGAATGCTGTGGTGCGTGGCTCCAACAGATTTGTTGGCCCCAACGGTCCCGGGAAAGTCGACTGGGTGGCTGATGCCAATGGTTACCGGGAGACGTACTCTCGTTAAATACGTGAGGTTTGATTAAGTTTTCTGTGACTACCGAAAATGCAAACGTGCTTATTCGGTCAGTACCATGGAATTTCCATGTGGTTGAAGACTTGGAGCAATGTGCAGAAACTCACGGAGAATGACTCGGTTCCTCTCATTATAATATTTTGCGATGTGTTGTAATTTATCATCTGTTAAGATGTGATTGTCATCTTGTAAGGTGTGGTTATCATGTTGTAAGATCTTATCGAAAACTACAAACTTTGGCCTGCATAATACATGGACAAAGCTTTATTGACCTTTTTAGAAAGCGAAAAAAATGTACAAGCTTTAATTCCATCGACACAGTTGTGGGAAGGGCTCGAACGTATCTTGCCTTCGCCTTTAAATGCCCTCAGGCTATCACTAACAATAGGCACTCGGGCATTTATGGGTAGAGGGCCGGAGCCCTCCTTGTGCCCCTTGAATCCGCCACTGCATTGACAGATGCTGCTTAAATTAGAGCAGCCAGGAGTTATTTTGTTCTAACGTCATTTCTGTATACGGCATTCACTAAGGAATAACACGTCAACTAGGGCCATTTTTACTTGGCAGTTCTCCCTGAATTCACTTCTTATTTCATCCACGTAAGCATACTCGCACTGGCCAGGGCAATCTCATCTTTTTCCAGGTGTCTTGGCTGCACTTATAATGAATAGAAGGGTCCATGGAAACACGACAGTTACAGACTTCGACTGCACGTGACAGCAATCTTGATCAACTAAATTACACCGAAAAATACGAAGGCACAATGTATTGCGGATTGCATTATTCAACCTTGTTACACATGCCCGGGTAAGTTTTGATGCCAGGAGGTAGAGCAGCCTACATACAAGAATTTAGAACACATTGAAAACTAAGGCATGGATGACTAGTTATCAACAATACAAGCTAATACTACTTTTATTACACACATATTAAATGCCTATTTGCACCTCCATACCAGCGGCGGACACAAGGTGCAATAGGTAGCGGGGGAGGGGTAGGGGTTCAATCCCCTGCAATTCCAGAAGTTCTTTTCCAAATCAAACCAAACAACACTTAACACGGGCCCCACCGGGTACCCGATGCCACCTTCTTTTCCATCGTGGTGGGGAGAAGGTGGCAATAGCCGTTTTCACAACGTGAATTAAATCTTGGGTGTCTTTTTGAAAAGTTTTTTGGTAGCACTGTAATATTGCTGCCATTTGTCGGAATTCCACAAGAGTCTTGGGAATTTATTGAGTAAATTATCTGGCACATCTGGCAATGCTTCACAGTCGCCGGGCGCCCTGTGTTGAGTGTGTTGCGGAATTAAAAAGAATGAAATTCAACTTTAATAAGTCGAATAATGAGTGAAATTTGCATCAGTTATGCTCCTGCTACCCAGTCTCTTCAATTCACTTGTCATTTTTGTCTCAGTTTAAATATTAGCTGTGGAATAAGCTCAAAACAAAAGGAGTAGGGACTAGGGTAACGTCTGCTTGTGTACTACTCTGGTAAGGTTCCAATTACAATGAGAAAAAGTGTATTACCTAGGTAACCAACTCTCATACGAGCAGGGGTGTCCTAAACAAAGGGTGACAAGCAGAGGAATCCCTAAATGTAAATCAGGGTAGATATTATGCCAAATTTTTGGGGTTGAATGATGTTTTTTTGCATTCTCATTACGATTAATGTGTGGATCCATCCAAATTTTGAGACTTGCTAAATTTTTTGGTGAATTGTTTGAGCAGTATCATTTGAAGACAAACAATTTGGTCCAAAATGTTGTCCCACTGCATGTTTCCCCCCGCTATTTCTAGTCTGAGCATCTCAAATAAAAATTAAGTGGTGACGTCCTGTGTCCTTAATTCAGGGTATGGGTATTTTGACTGTAAGCGGTTTTCACCTTGAAGTGGGCGCTACTGGAAAATCATAATTTATCTTGGTTTCTCAGGTTTGCTTGGGTATATGTACTATGCAACTAGCCATACATTAGCGTGCAAAGTATGGTGTTTTTGACGATATCTCGTCGGTGCCAGTGCCCTTGGCGACAGGAGCGAGTGGTGCGAATTATATCAACCTGGTGCAAATTTCTGAGACTGGTGTGAGGAAGGTGACACTGAAAACCTAACAAATAATGGCTAAATGGTTATAATGACATAGGAGGGGCCTTATAAAAAGTCCTCAACTAATTAATAAGAGAGGTAGCATTGCATCGTGTGGGTGGGAATGAGTGCGCTTTTCTCCCTGGTATATGGCAGATCGGTGCTGATTTTTGGTGGCTGACGGTGTGAGAATTTTAGATGGCTGGTGCGACTCGTCTGGCCTGCTGCCATACTTTGCTGACAGCGATACAAAACACTTTGTTTATTATTGAAATAAAGCTATATCTGCTTTTCAGGCCAGGTCAGGCTTTTCTTGTCATTTGAAGAGGTTGGCTTCAATGTGGTTCCAAATGAAATACAGGATATGTACAGATTATCTCTGTTTTTAAAATATACCTACAGGCATTAATCCTAATTCACCATAATAAGATGGCGTAGCTTTGTTGGTTGCATTGCTCATTTACCTAAAAGATACTGGGTTTCCTGAGATAACTAAGAAGTAACTAAAGGAGTTTCCTGATGTTGATCATTTTGTCATGCTATTGGGATTCATACTTTGATACCTTAAAAGTATCAAGCTCTAAAATGGTGCAGTATCAGGCTTAAGTTTGGTACCATTTGTGAATTACATGTGTCAGCAAGTCACATGATGCCTCACATGGGCGCCCCTTTCAGTTCCACAGGGGCACCGTCACAGAGTTTTTACGGGGGGGGGCAGACCCCAGCTGGTGCTGACCTGGGAAGGCGAATTTTTGCATATTTGGTACCTGACAGCATGAATGGCGATGGACCAAAAATTTGGAGGGGCATCCTTCTGGTTGGCCAACAGGGGAGATGCCCCCCGCTTTCGGCGCCCATGCTTCTAGTGATGTGAACCAAAGTTTGAGGTTGACATGCTGGGTGAATCAACCCCACATGCTTCAGCAAGCTTGGCTTTGCACATTAGACATCTACAGCTGACATTTATTGCGTATTTACTCCAGGAAAATACAGTGGATGGTACGATTCTATGCAAAGAGTGGGAAGTTGAGGTACACTGTTTTTACCATTCTTGTACCATTTTAACATGCCCAGCTGGGGTCCCTTGCATGACGCGCCCCCCTACGTATCTCGGTCCCCACGAAAGCTAAAGGAAAATTATGGGTGGTGTTGGAAAGCTCTTGACAAGACGAAGCGATTTTATGCGAAGAATTTTCATGTCAAGTCAATATTGAGGTCAGCATACGTCAAAGAAGATTCCATAGGCTTACAACAGAGCAGTATACGCTTCTCTCTCTAGATCTGCCCTCAGGGGAGCTAGAGCAAATATTTATGCATCATTGGATTCCTCTCATCGCTGCGAATCGAATGATGTATAATATGACCTTCTTAGGTCAAATAATGAAAATGACTTGACCTCGAGCTAGGTCAGGGTCAGAGAGTGACCCGGTATCGTCATGTTACATATCAATCGACTTCCCGTGACATTATAAGCACAATGCAAGCAAAATGGGAGCTTTATCTCAATTCAATGAGAAGTTATTGGCCAAATAAACACTCTATGCTCCTGTGACCTGATATGACCTTTGAGAGGTCAGATGGTTAAAAACTCAACTTAATTTTCAAGATCGTGGTAAGAATAGACGGTTTGAGGATTTTCAGCTTTATCTATGCAATATTTACTGAAAATGAGCCCATTCTATTCTTCACCATAGACTTATAATAGGGTGACCAAGAAATTGACCCCACCTTAGGTAAAGAATATAGAAATTCCGAGATAGCAGAATTCTAGACCTTAATGACCTTATCATATTGTGGAAGTTTCAAAGTGATCGGTTCGCTGATGTTCCCTGGGCACCGCTTCAAACTCGTAATTTTAGGTTTTGAGGTCGGGTCACTTGACCTTGAATAGCTCCTTGACCAGACATGACCTTAACTCAAAAATTTGGTCAGATTTGTGAAATTGATTAGGAATAAGGTACTGTAAGTTTCGTTGCTCTGCGTCTCTCTGTTTTTTAGCTATCTGGAAAAAAACCAGGGGGCGAATTTCACCCCCCTGCGGGGCGCGTGTTAAATTCACAGACGCACACTGCCCATTTCACCATGTTGACCTACAACCCCTATATATGTTTGGTAAGCTATGGCCGATGGAGTTGCCGCCTACTGGAGATTGCGCGGCAACTTGCCGGTCGCCGCATTGTGAGAAGTTATTCGGCGGCGGCGGCTTAACCACCTGAGCCTGCGGCAACGGTAGTCGCCTGGGTAACTGTGGCCCAACCAGGGCCAGCGGCGGCGACGGCCCAACCCGGGCCTGCGGCGGCTCCTTGGAACAGCGGTGGCCCCCTTTGATTCAGTCAGTCCTCGACACACTCATGAACGCGACACCGGCGATATATCGACGGAGGAGATGCCTCAACTGTTCGATGAGCCGATGTGCAGTCTACGGCGTCATGGTCTCCCCCCGCAACTATCCATCGCCTCGCGCCTCACAAACACCGTCGCCTCCCGCCTCCGGCCTTGCCAGTGCCGTCACCCCCGCCTCACCAGTGCCGTCACCTCCCACATCACTAGTTCCGTCACCTCGCGTACACGGATCTTGGGGGGGGGGTTAGGATGGACCCTCGGCGCCATCTGAAATGGTCATGGCAACCCCCTGAAAGTTGAATGGCGCCCCCTGAAATGTCGCTTCCCACCCCCCTAGAATGCGAGAATTGGCGCCCACCGATAGGATTTTGCGCCCACCTGAAAAGTTTTGCAGGCAAGAAGTGACGCCCACTGGAAAGGTGCCCCCGATCGGCAATGTCGGCGCCGTCTATGCCTTCCCGGGGCGCCATCCGGACCAGGGGGCGCCACCTTGGACCAGCAAAATATTTCAGGCGGGCGCAAAATCCTAACAATGGGTGCCGATTTTCGCATCTTTGGAGAAAAGGTGAACAGCGACATTTCAGGGGCGCCATCAACCCTTCAGGCGGCACCGCAACCATCCAGGGCACAGGCAGATCCAGGGGGTGGGGTACGTGTCCCTCCGATTGGCGCTCGGCGCCCCTAAAATGGTCACAGTGCTGCCCTGAAATGTCGGTTCTCACCCCTCCCCTCCCCAGGATGTGAAAATCGGCGCCAACCGATATGATTTGGCGCCCACCTCATAGTTTTTTTGTCAAAAGTGGCACCCTCCTGGTCTGGATGGTGCCAACCCGGAAAGGTGCCCCGATCGGCTATCCTGGATCCGCCTATGATTCAGGGGCGCAGATGGTCGATAAGAGGGGCACCTGCCCCTTTAATTGACCCCTGATCTGTATGGTGATGGGAAAAGTCTGCCTACTGCCGCAAAAATTGGTAACGATCAAATAATTTCAATCAAATATTTAACTTTTGTTACTAAACACACGTAAAATAACGATCGTAGCTCATATACCGTGAGAAAAGAAACATTAAAGCACAAACTTTTCCCGAACACGTTCCCCGAACGCGACCTCTCTCTCTCTCCCTCTCCCTAGTGCCTTGAACGCGGCCATGCTGCTCCCAGAATACTGTACGATGATTGGTTCTTGGCTATGACGTAGGCAGTGACGTCAAGTGGGCAAGTCCTGCATAAATCACCGACCTCAAAATTCGCTCCTGCATATGGAAGCCTTTGAAAAATCCCTCCAGACAAATCTAGAGACCGAAAAGACGGGATCTAGAGCTTGTTCTTTTGAAAAAACCGACCCCGGAGGTCGGTTTTTTCAAAAAAGACGCCCAAGATCTTGGGATATTTCCAATATATATATATCCATTAATTCAGATTTATCTATTGAGTTTAATGCCCAGAAAAGCACAGAATCAAGATATTTAGGGTCATTGCTTTCAATTTTGAATAAGCATATTTCTCAAACTTCTATAGTTTCACTGAAATGAACACTGTTTTTTTTGGCTTGGGAAATGTAAAAAAAAACTACCAAAAGACACCCAAGGTTGATTTCAATTTATTCACGTTGTGAAAACGGCTATTGTCTCCGGTGCACCGGGGGCATTGATGGCCCCCTGTAACGTCAAAAATATTGGGGTTAGTGCAAATCTGCATACTACATTAGAAGGCTCGTGTAATTTCACTAAACAAATTTTTCGCATGTTTAAACGCTCAGGTCACTGGTTTCACCTTTAGAGGGCAAGTTAGGTCACGATAGGCTATTTCCACTAAAATATGCAATGCTTAAGCAAACTGGGCATAGCTCCCATGCCGTTAGAGCCATTGCAATATGGTAAAGTACATTTGACAGCAAAATGCCAGACATTTTTCCGCTATGCGGAACATCATGATCTCCCGCCCGTAGTTTGACCTCCAGAGGCCACCTTGTGACCTTATTTGACCTAAGGTCACGAAAGGTCAAAAAGTGACCTTAAATGAAAGCCAGTAACAAGACATACACGTTGACATTGAATACAGCGCTCTAGCTTGATTAGGTCAAAGGGTATCGTTAAAATACTGTTTTTGACCCCTGGTGACCTGTGATGACCTCAGGTAAGTCAAAGGGTGTCCAAGAACGTGACCATTTGATATCATTTTTGTGGCTTTTAGATCATAGGACAGTTTTTCCACATGCGTTTTCAAGGGGAGAGGTCACCCCGTGACCTGACCTCAGGTCACAAAATAAAAAAAAATCACAGATACACATTTTGTAAACCCTGGAGAGTTCATGAAGTGTAGGAGAATTCAAATGGAACCGCTCAGACATGTAGCTATAGTAGAGCTCAAAAGTTGAAGTAAGGAGACCTTGGTTGAAATTCCCTGGTGACCTGACTTATGTTACCCGGGTTAATTTTTTTAGAGGTGGTGGGAAAGGAATGGGATGAGAGATAGAACCCTCAAACGTGGTGCTGCGTTCCGTCATTTTTCTGCCATCCTGAAAAAAACTTTAGGGGGCACCATCGATGGCAAGGGTGAAGTGGTGCAAGGCAAGGCGTTAAATCGCCATAGGTTAGTGCGCATTATAAATGCAACATTTAAGGCTGACATCACAGTGCTCATTTCCCCATTAAGCTCACAAATAGTGGATAGACAGTTATTTAATACTTGTACCGGTCTGACCTCAAAGGAGTGCTGCCTACACCCAGGAATTTTGACTGTTAGGTTTTCTTTCATTTTTTAATGTTCTGTTCACTGTCCAACGTTCCCTTTTAGGCTTTCAGGAAAGTGGCCTCATGGCACGTGTTTCTTCTGTAGTTTTATAAATTATTTTCTTAACACGCGCACTGGAGGGGGGCTCGGAGGCCCCCCCACCTGTTTTTCCAAGGTGGCCGGAGAACCGCTTGTAGCCGAAAAACGGAACGTGGCCACATTTAACAGAATTTAATAGCGCGTCGATTGGTGAAGACTTTTTGAAAATCAACCGAAAATTTTTTGACTTATAGGCTTTCAAAGTCAGACCTGCATTTTGAGATCGCCGTAAACGCGCGATCGGATCAGTTAGCTTGCATTGAAGACCGAGTGGTGACGTCATAAAGTCATATAAGCGTGACTATATGTCAAGGTCACTTCACATGAAAGTCAAGGTCAAGGTCAAAGGTCACATGTCAAGGTCATATCTGCACTTTCAAGGTCACTGACCACTGTGCGTCCGGCCAAATGACGTTACCCCGTCTGACATATATTATGCTATGACGTCATCGGTAGGGTACCCCAATACAAAGGTCAAGGTCAAAGGTCAAGGTCAAAGGTCATTGGGAAAGGTCAATCCTCATTTCCCGCCAAACACTGGCTACAGTGTTAGTCAAAGTGTAAATAATAGGTAGTATACCATATGGTGACCTTAAAGGTCAATGACCTTGAATGACCTTGACCCAACAGTTTTGGGGAAGCCTCTTTGAGACCTCTTCTCTATGAACCTTGTCCGCCTTTAGCCTATTCCCGCCATTTTCCCGCATAATCACAGCAATTTACCAATCGATCCCAGCATGGCCAATATTTGACGTTTACGACCTCTTTTGACCTTGAAGATGTTGACCTAGGACAATGATAAATGGTCATTATGTAGATCACCATAGCCCCCACCCACCTACCAAGTGGCGTTTTTCTAACCCTCTTAGTTTCCGAGATCTTAGGGGGCCTACCAGGCCCCCTCCAGTGCGTGTTATTGCCAGACCCCCTCCAGTGCGGGTGTTAACTCCATTACAATCACCAAATGTTAAGTCTTAATCCAGGGGTGTGGATTTGCGAACATCATTGGGTGTGCCCAAAGTTGAGGAAGGAAAATTTTAATGACAACCATTTGAAAGGAGATGGCGTAGTACTATCCTTGTTTTAGCCATCACACAGTCCTTTTGAATCCAAGAGAGGGTATGTCACATCCACTGAGTGTGTTGTATTACTAAGAAGTGTGTCAATTTTAAAAAGACTTGAAAAGCTGCATCATCTACCCTGATACCGAACAATACCATGGACTAAAAATTGGTGCCTGCAATTTTGTCCGCCAAGCATACTCAGATACCGAACTCATTTCGTGACCTCGCACTTATGTCTTTCCAGTGTTATCGGAACTGCACTGCACAAACGCCTAATCTTTATATCTACCTACGTGCAAAGAATGTCTCCTACACCAGTCCCCCTCCCTCAGTCTGACACCAGGCACAACGGCTATACCATTTTCAACACCACACATGTAGGCATTACCATCCGCTCGCGACCACCCCCCCCCCCACCCCCCAGCGAGGCTTGAACTTGGCGTCAGCGGCGCCCAGTGTGACCTCTGTAACCTCGGTCCCCGCAGGCAACCGCGGCTGCTGGCGGATGACGGCCGCTGATTGGTGGAGGCGCTTTCACTTATGTCGCCAGAAATTCAGCGGACATTTCTCCATGAAAAGGATAGAGCTTTAAACCATGAATCAGGAGATGTATCAATACGATATTTTTCAAGCATTTATAGTCATACCTTGCTCTCTATTGGCTTAATTTTTTACGACAGCATCCAAGGCTGCTCTTCGCTACAGGCCAGACGACGACAGTCAGCACATGCTAGGCGGCGGCCGAAATCGCTGAAGTTGAGAGTGTCGCGATTGGTTTCTGCTGGGTGGAAAGGATTGGGATTGAGGATTGATATTGAGGACTGGCCAGGTCCCAAGGTAACCGAGGGAAGGAGGAGAGAGACGCTCATAAATCTAAAACTTAACCGTCGGACGTGTTCTAGGGAGTGAGCACTAATAGGGGCGCTCCCGAAGTACAACCAGAGAATACAGGTACCAGAGGAGGGAAACACGTGCTGCTTTGCCCCATGTTGGGTGGTAAAAAGGCACACAATCTCATTCAGGACTTGAAATATCATCGATTTTTTATCATCCATTCTCTGAGGCTTTCCGTTGTTTAATAAAGTATTAAATTGTTGGTCAGATGCAGAATGAATCTATAACACTGTGGAACAGGTATTTGTTGATAATTCCGTCTATTTACACATTTTATAAGGACATTGTTTGTTTTTTAGATGGTGGTGCCAAAATCACCGTTGGGGTGCCTAGCACATCATTAGGTTATAAATGTATATATGTATTTATTTCATCTCTTAGCATACATAAATTCAACATTCAACCTGCACGATCGGCACAAAAGGCCCATAAGGGTCTTAAATCGCGGTGCCTATCGCTCGGTTTAATTTCATAAGCAGTAAGCATTGCTCCACCACCAAACAAAACGGGCTTCCACCATTTGCAACAAATCACACAACACTTGGGGCAACTTATAATACAATCCACTCAGCACCTATCACTTTAGACAACAATTTCCACAATTGTGGACCGTCCACCGTTTAGGTGGAAGTAGGTGCCGAGGCAGACCCAAAGAGATTGAAATCAACAGCCCTGTCTTAATCGTGACTTCAAGAATCTCAAAAAAATTATGTGGCCAGATGAAGAGTGCTTTTATTGTTTAACACGTGCACTGGAGAAAGGGGGTCTCGGAGGCCCCCTCCTACTTGTTTTTCCAAGGTAGCCGAAAAACCGCTCGTAACCAAAAAACTATACTCAGCCACATTTGACTAGAAATAATGGCGCGTCGATTGGTGCAGTACTATGAAACCGGTCCGACATTTTTATTAATCATGTGCTTAAAAGTTAGACTTGCTTTTTGAGATCGCCAAAATCACGCAGTTGGACCAGTTTGCTTGCATTGAAGACCGAGTGTTGATGCCATAACGCCATATAACCGGGATGATATGCCAAGGGCACCTCACATGTAGGTTAAGGTCATATCAGCACTTTCAAGGGCTTTAACCCCAGTGCTTCCGGTCAAATGTTGTTACCCGGTATGAGGTACCTATATTATGCTATGACGTCTTATCTAAAGTAACTCAATGTAAAGATCACGGTCAACTGTGTCTTTGGCCGAAATGAAGGCAGGTATGTTTTGGAAGACCTTGAAAGCGAGTTCTTGTGGATATTTTATACAGTTTTTAATACTCACTGATGTATTGGAGTCAAACATCCGTAGAAAATCAGCAAATCAGTGAAAACATAACGATCTAGTGAAAATCCCGAAAACAAGCAATTTTATCTCCCAAAAAATTATCTAACTGTGATTTCAAAACACATTGGCGGATCTAGGACCAGGTTTTGGAGGAGCCAAACCAATGTTTTGTGATAGGGACGGCTAAATAGAGAAAAAGCGCAAAAATTGTTTGAAGAAAAATTTCCAAAACTGGCCATTTAGGGGATATCCTATGTTGAGCCATGGTGCGGGCAACGGCCCTTTGGCCCTGGATCGGCCATTGGCGAAACACCTCTAAGCTTACTCGGCTGTGCTCTGGGCGTGAAAGCGGGGCGAGGTTACTCGACTTCGCTGCAATATAAACAGCAGCACCGGACCAACAAGGCACACTTCACAGAGATCACCCCGAGCAAACATGAAGGTTCTGGTGAGTCTTTGAGATCAACGCCACCTAATTTCCTTCCCTCTTGGAGAATCAGATGCCCAAAAACCCTCTCATCTAGTTGCAGTTGACAGCAACTTAAGACCTAAGCAGCCTAAGCATTTGGTGTGTCGTTAAACCACATCAATTTTTGAAACACTCTCCTGGAGACATTAAAACCCAACGGATTCAAACAAAAATGTCCAAATATGTTTCGAGCTTGAGCGGCAAGCTTAAAGTTTTACAATAAATCTCGAAGCAAGGCGTTAACGCACCAACGTAAGCAAGAGCCAAAAATTTCTACCCTATTTACGTAGGAACCATAAAAAAACATGTTATTCAGTAAATCTTTATGAACTTTGACGGTCCGTAAAATTCCAACAGCAAGTTTAAATAATGCCTCTCTTCGCTTTCTAAACGCACCTGGGAATCGTATCAACTCACGTATATGATACCTGCCCAAACGTAAGTCAACTCGAGCAATTTCTCTAATGCCTATCCCAGTGGTCGATCTCAAATCCATTCGGAGTAAATTTGAAGTTTTATCCATGGTGTTGAATCGCGCTCCGGTTAGCTTACGCAAGCGTTCTGTGTAATGTTGGCGCTTCTCTAATACTTAGCGGCTTTTCCTTCACTGGCAGGTACTCCTGGCACTGCTCGTGGCAGCACATGCCGCCGACTACGCCCCTGGCCGGGGCTCAAGTTCGCAGTCGGTCAGCGCAGAGTATGGTGATTCTGGCTTCAGCTACGAGTCTAATGTTGACGGGCTGAATGCTGTGGTGCGTGGCTCCAACAGATTTGTTGGCCCCAACGGTCCCGGGAAAGTCGACTGGGTGGCTGATGCCAATGGTTACCGGGAGACGTACTCTCGTTAACTACGTGAGGTTTGATTAAGTTTTCTGTGACTACCGAAAATGCCAACGTGCTTATTCGGTCAGTACCATGGACTTTCACATTTGTTTTAGGACTTGGACCAATGTGCAGAAACTCACGGAAAATCACTTGGTTCCTCTCATTATGATATTTTGCGATGTGTTGTAATTTATCATCTGTTAAGATGTGATTGTCATCTTGTAAGGTGTGGTTATCATGTTGTAAGATCTTATTGAAAACTACAAACTTTGGCCTGCATAATACATGGACAAAGCTTCATTGACTTTTTTAGAAAGCGAGAAAAATGTACAAGCTTTAATTCCATCGACACAGTTGTGGATCCAGGACTTCAATTATGGAAGGGGAAGAGGCTCGAACTTATCTTTCCTTCGCCTTTAAATGCCCTCAGGCTATTACTAACAATAGGCACTCGGGCATTTGAGGGTAGAGGGCCGGAGCGCTCCTTGTGCCCCTTGTATCCTCCACTGCATTGACAGATGCTGCTTAAATTAGAGCAGCCAGGAGTTATTTTGTTCTAACGTCATTTCTGTATACGGCATGCACTAAGGAATATCACGTCAACTAGGGCCATTTTTACTTGGCAGTTCTCCCTGGATTCACTTCTTATTTCATCCAAGTAAGCATACTTGCACTGGCCAGGGCAATCTCATCTTCGTCCAGGTGTCTTGGCTGCACTTATAATAAATAGAAGGGTCCATGGAAACACGACAGTTACAGATTTCGACTGCACGTGACAGCAATCTTGATCAACTAAATTACACCGAAAAATACGAAGGCACAATGTTTCGCGGATTGCATTATTCAACCTTGTTACACATGCCCGGGTAAGTTTTGATGCCAGGAGGTAGAGCAGCCTACATACAAGAGTTTAGAACACGTTAAAAACTAAGGCATGGATGACTAGTTATCAACAATACAAGCTAATGCTACTTTTATTACACACATATTAAATGCCTATTTGCACCTCCACACCAGCGGCGGACACAAGGTGCAATAGGGATCGGGGGAGGGGTAGGGGGCTCAATCCCCTGCAATTCCAGACGTTCTTTTCCAATTCATACCAAACAACACTTAACACGGGCCCCACCGGGAGCCTGATGCCACCTTTTTCTCCACCGTGGTGGGGAGAAGGTGGCAATGTCTCCGGTGCAACGGGGGCATTGATGGCCCCCCTGTAACTTCAAAAATATTGGGGTTAGTGCAAATCTGCATACTGCATTAGAAGGCTCGTGTGATTTCACTAAACAAATTTTTCGCATGCTTAAGCGCTCAGGTCACTGGTTTCACCTTTAGAGAGCAAGTTAGGTCACGATAGGCTATTTCCACTAAAATATGCAATGCTTAAGCAAACTGGGCATAGCTCCCATGCCGTTAGAGCTATAGCAATTTGGTAAAGTACATTTGACAGCAAAATGCCAGACATTTTTCTGCTATGCGGAACATAATGATCTCCCGCCCGTAGTTTGACCTCCAGAGGTCACCTCGTGACTTTATATGACCTAAGGTCACGAAAGGTCAAAAAGTGACCTTAAATGAAAGCCAGTAACAAGACATACACGTTGACATTGAATACAGCGCTCTAGCTTGATTAGGTCAAAGGGTATCGTTAAATTACTGTTTTTGACCCCTGGTGACCTATGATGACCTCAGGTAAGTCAAAGGGTGTCCAAGAACGTGACCATTTGATATCATTTTTGTGGCTTTTAGATCATAGGACAGTTTTTCCACATGCGTTTTCAAGGGGAGAGGTCACCTCGTGACCTGACCTCAGGTCACAAACAAAAAAAATCACAGATACACATTTTGTAAGCCCTCGAGAGTTCATGAAGTGTAGGAGAATTCAAATGGAACCGCTCAGACATGTAGCTATAGTAGAGCTCAAAATTTGAAGTAAGGAGACCTTGGTTGAACTTCCCTGGTGACCTGACCTGATGTTAACCGGATTAATTTTTTTAGAGATGGTGGGAAAGGGATGGGATGAGAGATAGAAACCTCAAACGTGGTGCTGCGTTCCGTCATTTTTCTGCTATCCCGAAAAGAAACTTTAGGGGGCGCAATCGATGGCAAGGGTGAGGTGGTGCAAGGCAAGGGGTTCAATCGCGATAGGTTAGGGCGCATTATAAATGCAACATTTAAGGCTGACATCACAGTGCTCATTTCCCCATTAAACTCACAAATAGTGGATAAACAGCTATTTAAAACTTGTACCGGTCTGAGCGCAAAGGAGTGCTGCCTACACCCAGGAATTTTGACTGTTAGGTTTTCTTTCATTTTTTAATGTTCTGTTCACTGTCCAACGTTCCCTTTTAGGCTTTCAGGAAAGTGGCTTTATGGCACGTCTTTCTTCTGTACTTTTAAATTATTTTCCTAACTCCATTACAATCGCCAAATGTTAAGTCTTAATCCAGGGGTGTGGATTTGCAAACAATATTGGGTGTGCCCAAAGTTGACGAAGGAAAATTTTAATGACCACCATTTGAAAGGAGATGGTGTAATACTATCTTTGTTTTAGCCATCACATAGTCCTTTTGAATCCAATATTACGGGAGCTCTCCTCCTCCGTACACGCCTTCCTCGGTCCAGGAAACTTCGCCGGTAGATAACGACTGGTGTATTGGAGCAGCACACCCGCACACCGACTCGACTCCGACTCGACTGCTGGCTCCCGGCGCGAGCCGACCCGACCCAGGCGGGGCAAGTCACGTGACCCGCCATGGGCAGCCGGCCAGCGGAAAGCGCTAGCGCTGCCCGCAACACACTTCCCCCAAAAATGAAACACGATCACGAGGTTCAACATAAGATGCAGAGCATAAACACAAAGGCACACACTTCTTGCACCACGCCTCCAAACAACATGGACGTAAAGAAACTCAGCTTGTAGGGCCTGTCACACACACCGTTGATCCTATGTTTGGACTTCTTGATGCGACAGGTTTCGTGCTCCTTCTTGGAGACGGTGAATATGGTGCATTTCACTGGATCGCTGCACTGAGATCCTCCGGTGCTCTTCACCGCGCTGAGGTCCTCAGCCAGGTGGGAAGGGCCGTCAGAAGGCGACCGTAGCCCCCGCGGACGAGGTGAACGCCATCGGCGTGGAACACGTTGGCCAGAGGCACAGTGTACCTGCTCCGGTCCCGGCTACTCCGCGCACACAACTTCCTCCCGACACCCTTGAACTGTACTCCAGCTGCTTTGGCAACGTCATTAAGGGCGCGTTCCGCCCGGAAAGCAGCTGTGTCTTCCCACAACCTGCCCTGGTCGAAGGCCAGTCGTGGGGACACCCCTAAGACGGTAACATCACAGATACCAGACAGCCTCCCCAGCAACTTCTCTAAGTCACCTAGTACCTTCTGGGACAGGTCCATTGCTTCTCTGTCCGGTGACCGGGGATACACGTCATTCCCCCCCATCCACATGAAGATATGACTAGGTGTCACCCCAGACCTCTTGGTAAGCTCGATCCACCCCAGAACTCCCTCTTCGGCTGAATGCAGCCAATCAGACAGCGTCCCTCCCGGCATAATCCAGGTTGACAAAATCCAGGGCGACTCCGCCCAGAAATTGCCCCGCCGGACCATTGAGTCCCCTATCAGAAATACCCCCGCTGGGTCCGTCCAGAACTCAGCCTGGGGGCGGATTCGGGAACACACGAAGGCAAGGGGGTGCCCGCGGAGCTGGTGCCCCACCAGCACCGCTGGACTCCACTCTTCCGCAAAAACTCTCTATGTCCCCGGGTGCAGAAGCACATATAGGCCAGGTGTCACCCGGAGGCGCCGGAAACCGACCAGCACCGTCGGGTTTAACCCCCCAATCCACCTTATCTGTTCCTACCGATGTCAGCACCCCGCCAGCATCGGCAACGTCCCCGGACGCCGGCATCCCGCCAGCATCTCTTCCGTCCCGCAACGCCTCCAACTCCATCTGGAACTCACAAACATGTTTTAACAAGAATTCGACGGCGGGTGTACGATTCGGCAAGCCGGCACACATACATGCTCATTGTTTTAGAAGAGTGAAAACTATTCACAAACGACTATAATGGGTATGATGCTACGTTATCTGTTTGTATATGTATAACATTTTCTTCTAGCTGACAAAACTAGTTATTTGTAATCTGGAACCTCTCTGGCCTGCGCGATACCCGCCCATATCGGGTTACGTAGGGGCTTTGTGTCCTTCGATGACCCTGTGGACCCTCCACTGATGAAACATCTGGTGCACACAATAACATCAACAATGTATCGTCTTCCACTGCCCTTTGATCATTCTGTTCCGCCCTGCTACCTACGTCATGCCTACCCTCCAATGAACCCCCTGACTTGGTGGTGTCACAATTTATGGGACTTTCCCGAACCACAGCTCGCTTAAGATGATTGTGGTGCACCACACGTTCACGACCAGACGCATTCCTAGTTTTGTACGCCACTTCTCGGCCCGGCAAACCTACCCTAGCGATAACGACTTCAGGTCCCTTGAATGGTAAACCCAATTTCGGTTTGCCACCGACTGACGCTGTGGGATCAAGGACCCATACTTTGTCCCCAACCTGGTACTGTTCATCTTTGGATCTACGGTTGTATCGCTCAGTCATCTTATCGGCTGCCCTACTTGAAGCAGTTCTCACCTCCTGGTGTGCTTTCTGCATTCTTTCCAGGCGATCCACCAGGAAGGTTTTTACCGGAACCAACGGTTTTGGGGCCCCAAACACGATATCTATTGGGAGACGAGGCTCAAATCCATGGACTAAGTAGAATGGCGTATAGCCCGTTGTCTCATGAACGGACGAATTGTATGCCATAGCATAAGCCTTGGCCCCTTCGTCCCATCTGAGTCCTTGGCTGTCTGTGTATTTTGATACCATATCCTTAAGAGTCCGCATAAACCGCTCCACCATACCATCACTCTCCGGATGATAAGGAGTTGTGCGAGTCTTTTTGATGCCTAGTTTCCTACAGAGCTCTTGGAACACATGCGACTCAAACTGGCGTCCCTGGTCCGAATGTATTCTTTCCGGCACGCCGAGGTCCTGCACCCAGTCCAACAGAGCTTCAATAATGGTCTCAGTCTTTTGATCCGGCATGGGATATACTCTAACGAACTTGGAGAAATAGTCCATTATGACCAGTGCGTACTTGTTCCCCTTGGCTGATGTCGGCAATTCAGTCACGTCTAGGGCAAGTCGCTCGAATGGTTGCGACGAAGTCTCCGTGACCAATGGTGCTCTCTTCTTCGGCGAGGGCTTATGTCGTCTCTGGCAAAGTGTGCATGAAGAGCAGAACTGCCTCACATCCCTGCTCATCCCCGGCCACACGAAGCGCAGTCGTACACGGGCCATCGTTCGCTCACGCCCCATGTGCCCGCACGACTGGTCATCATGTGCCAATCTCAATATCTCTGTTCTCACCGGGGACGGTACCAGAGCTTGAAACCCGTGTGACGAGGAAAGACCTATAATACCCTCACGCATCTGTACCCTCGACCAATGTTTCTGGAGCATCCTCCACCCCCAAGCTGCCTGGGCTCAGGCATGACCCCATTCTCATGCATAGTTCGTAGCTGCACCAGCGTTACGTCCCCTGCTTGGGCATCACGCAGAAGTGCCGATCCACCTCCATCCCACCCAGTGTTAGCTGCACCGGTACAGTTGTCCGCCCCCATGGCCGTTCCACCGTCTGTGGCCAGCCTAGCAGGTGCTGATATGGCACCAGACACTACATCTGCACCAGCAATTACATGATTCGCCACAGTCATGGGTACACCACCCGGTTTGGGCGAAATGGGAAGATCCCCTGGATCATTTACGATGCTTGGTGCCCCTGCGTCTTCAATGTGCAATGAAGATATCGGCCGAGGTGAACGAGCGGCCGCGACCTCATTGACCTCCGATGGAGAGCGTTCTCCAATGGTCATCATAGTTGGGGACAACTCTGTCACGGTATGCTCTCTTTCTCTATCCGAAAAGTGACTCGGCAATCTGGACAGAGCATCTGCATTCGTGTGGACTGCTCCAGCCCGAATCTTGACAGTGAAGTCAAATGAGCTCAACTCAACAGCCCATCGACCACGGCGGCCCGTACCGTCACGCTCTACCGATATGGATTGGGGAATATTGGCCAGCGGTTTATGGTCTGTCACCACCTCAAACTTCGTGCCCACTGTGTACTGCCGGAACCTCCTGATACCGTGCACGACAGCCCATAGCTCTTTGTCGTACGTAGGCCACTTCATTTGCTGCTTTGTCAGGACCTTGCTTTCGTAGGCTACCACCTTTTCTTCGTTCCCTACCCGCTCAGCCAGGACAGCGCCCACAGCCGAATTGCAGGCATCCGTGTACAAAATAAATGTTCCTGCGAATGTTGGAAGTGCTAAGACTGGTGGCGATGCCAAAATCTTCTTCAGCTGTTGGAAAGCATTGCGCATTCCTTCCGTCCAGCATATTTGGTGATCCCTCACTTCAGCTTCTCTCAGTGGTTTGTTGATCTCTGCGTATTTGTCAATGAAGCGCGCATAGTATCCACAGAGCCCAAGAAAGCTCCGCATCTCTTCTTCTGTGGATGGTTCAGGCCATGCCAAAACCTTCTCCACGTTGCGTGGATCTGGCCTCACCCCCTCCTCCGATACTAGGTGGCCGAGAAATGTGACCTCTCGCCTCGCTAGCAGACATTTCTGGGGCTTAAGCTTAAGCCCAGCAGCCCTTAATCGTTGAAACACATCTCTTAAAGTGCACATGTGTTCTTGTTCAGTTCTGTTGAAGAGGATGACGTCATCGAGATAGACGAGGCAGCTTTTGGCGTCCAGCCCTGCCGTGACGAGCTCCATCAGGCGTTGGAACGTTCCACTTGCATTTTTCAGCCCCATCGGCATGACATTGAAGTGATGGAGTCCACGACCGGTCGAGAACGCCGTGATCTCTTTATGTTCAGAAGCCAACCCTACTTGCCAATATCCTGTGGCCATGTCCAGCGTGGTGTACCACCTCGCTCCTGTGAGAGAATCTAACGCATCATCGATCCGGGGCAGAGGATGGGCCATTCCTCGTGTTACGCTATTTACTGCCCTCATGTCGACGCAAAAACGGAAGGTTCCATCTTTTTTCCGCACCAGGACTACGGGAGAACACCAGGGACTATTGCTCTCCTCAATAATGCCATCCTGGATCATTTGCTCCTTCTGCTTCTCCACCTGTTCTCGGATTTTTGCTGGAATTCGTCGTGGTCTTTGTCGGATAGGTGCTGAGTCTCCAGTATCAATCCTGTGTTCAGCAAGAGAGGTGCGGCCTATGTCTCCGGAATGCGTGCTGAAAATATCCTGGAAATCGTGAAGGAGTTGCCGGAGCTCTTTCTTACCACTGTTACTCAGATCCGTCTGTTCCGGATCCAACATCTTCATAATCAATGGGACTCGTCCCTGGGGATCTGAAGATTCCGATGCCACCGGACAGCCTCTGGCCGCATTAGCGGAACAATTAGTATCCAAACAGAGCTCATATACGCTGTCAGTTCTATCTGATATGGTGTGGAGTGTTCCAATGTCGGATCCTTTCAACAGACGGGCCTCGCTAGGTGCAGTATTTGTCAAACGAACAGGGATTGTTCCATCATCAGCAACAGTCACAACTGCTCTCGGAATCAGGAGCTCCTCCCGATCAGCAGTCTGACTTGGCTCGATAACACCAGTAAGGGGCCCACCCAAGTTCCTCACACCCACACCATCTATGGCTTGTGCGTTCGCTCTCACAGTGACCACAGACCGAGCAGGAACAGAGACAGTGGCCCCCAGCAGAATCCGTGCGCGTGTAGGTTGAATGTCTTTGTATGATGGCATCGGAATCACCAAACCTCGGAGTCTAATCACTCCACATCGGTCATCTATTACCACGCCGTGCCGGCAGCAAAAGTCACGCCCAAGGATTAGGTCGTAGACCAAACCGGACACTATAGCCAGGTGTGAACAATCAACAGACTCCCCCTTCACCCGAAGGGTGACGTCTTTCAAGACTCCAATAATATTAAGTGGTTCTCCACCAGCACCTCTCGCGGGCCTGGAAGGTGGTACCAACTCGCACCTGAGCTCCTGTTGAGCTTGATCCTGCAACCCCTCACGGATCATGGAAAAATCTGCCCCCGAATCGACCAGTGCCCAAACCTCTCTATTTCCCAACACTACTTTTACGGCGGATGCCGTAATTGGGGACGGTTTTCTGCCAGCCGCCTCTTGTCCCCCAGAGACAGCTGAGCTCAGTTTTCCGGTTGCGCTTGCCTGAAGACCGGGGCCATATGGGACGCCTGCGTGTTTGTATGCGTGTCTCTAGCCATTTGTGTGGGAAGCGACCGACACGCCGCCAGCCAATGCCCAGGGCGCCCGCAACAAAGACAAAATGGCTGAGGCGACCTTGAGGAGCCCCTGAACTGGGGGCAGTCCCGATGGAAATGACCAACCAGCCCACATGCATGGCAGGTGCCATCACGTGGTGTCGGACCCCGCTGTCGTCTCCGACAGTCCCTGCGCATATGTCCGACAGAACCACAGTCGTAACAAACAGTCTTAGATGGATCAGAAGAGCCACGTGAGCTACGATCTGCCCCGGTTACGACCAGGGCTTCCACGGTGGAGCGCAACTCAGTCATCTGCTGTTCGAGCCTGTTCATTTGGAGGGTGCTATTATCGGTTGCATTCATTTGAGGTACAGATGCCGTGACTGAAGCAGCTCGGTTCTCGTTTTCAGAACCAGAACTGCGCACCGCCTGGACCGCCTCTTGGCGACTGCGTAGGTCACGGACCATCTGCACTGCTTCTGCTAATGTTGTTGGACCCCGATTACACAGCTTAGTTTGCAACCACTGATCGCTTATGCCACAGATGAACGACTAGAGAGGTTACTCTCCATTAGAGCATTGCCATTATCGACTGTGGGATGCGCCAGTTGCGCTAGCCTCTTTAATCTGTCTGCAAAATTTTCTGCTGACTCCCCAGGTGCCTGCACCGCCCGTCCAAATTCTGCCTGTGCCTGAAGGCTGTTTGGCAGCCGCCCAAACCGTGAAATAAGATCGGCCTTTACTGCCTCATACTTCTTATTTTGTTTTAGTGCGGGCAGAACCACGTCTAAAGCTCCCCCTTCAAGTAGGGAAACTAAACACCGAAGACGGTCTTCATCTTTATAGGAAAATGTCAATCCCTCGAATCTGGCTAACCATGTATCCCAGTCTTCCTGCTCAGATCCCGCAAACTTCGGTGTCCTCGACACCAAGATTGAACTATTTGTGTCCATTTCCCAAAAAAATATTCACCCGCTTGGTTCTCAATTGTTGCTCAAAATTAATAATCTGCCGGTATGTTCTATATTTGACCAAAACCTTAATAAATTAACCCCAATTCATTTCTGGGGCCTGTTATTAGAAACTATTCACTCGGTCTTTTTTTCCAAAAAAACCCTGCTTGAAAAATATCTGCTACGATACTCTTACGATGCACAAGCACCCCCTTCACCCTGCACAAGCACCCCCTCAAAAAATATTGCACCACCGAATTCACGAGGTGATCCGGGAATACACAGTGATGCTCAGTGATAAGCTGCTGCAGCCGTAAACGCCAATAGCATAACGGATCAAAGCGTTGCCGAAAATTATCTATTAAGAAATATTAACTATTAAGAAATAACACTACGGAAAAGTACGCCTCCTGACGAGAAACAAAATCCCTTTTACTAGAGGTGCAACATGGGGAATTCTACCCTGTATTTAACCAGTCTGCTGCGTTAATGCTATAAATGTTTATATTGAAATTATCTGCGTGAGAAGCTGATCTGTTTCTCGATAAAGAACTATCTATAATACTACAAAAGTTTTATCCTCCAAGGGTTCCACTCGGAACTCAAATTATAATGAGCGTTCCGCTCAGAAAAAAACCTTGAAGAAAGCAAACTATCACTGAGCGTACCGCTCACACAATACACGCAATCAAGCAAGCAGGAAATAACTCAAAAACCTTACCTTAACAGAGTCCTACCGACCGCGCCAATATTACGGGAGCTCTCCTCCTCCGTACACGCCTTCCTCGGTCCAGGAAACTTCTCCGGTAGATAACGACTGCTTTCCTAATTCCGGTATGGGTGGACTTTTGAGGTTTCTTTTCTGATCTTCGGTGGACATTGTATTTGGGTGGACCTAAATTGTCCACCTTAAACTATTGGTGTAGACGTGCTTTACAGTGGACGCTGCGTCGCTCGCATAAACTGTTATGTTTTGGTGGACCTGCAAAACGTCCACCTTTATCGACCTCTGCACCTGAAATCGAAAATTTGATGACTTTTAGTTCTCTATATATCCACCTGTCGGCGCTAGCCTCGATCCCCCTGCTGCGCATGCGCCAGAAGAACAGCTGGCGGCGGCCGCTGCTCCCGCCGCCGACTGAATTTCCAACTCGTAGCAGCCGTGATCCGTGGGCTGCGTGGGCCGACTGAGCGAGATCTGGGCGCCAATAACGTAACGGTAATGTGTAATTTGATATAATCTCAGTCGTTTCCAGAAGTAATTGCAGAAATATATGTAATTTCCTCGGTGTATGGCGTAATATTATGAAATAAATTTAATTGAATTGATCTGAAGAGTGTTTTGAAAATGTCATGAAAGTTGTTATTGAAAGATATTCGGCTGAGGACTCCGGCATGGCAGACATGCCAGTGTGGTGCGCGGGCGGCGTGGCCTGGGACGTGAGTGGCGCAGTGTGAACGTGGTCATTGTTTCTAATACTTTTTCTGTGCTGGTCTTCCTAGTTTAAGCGTGTTGCATATAACTAGAGGATGATTCCTTTATGTAGGAAATTAGTGAGGGATATGCTAGTGATTTTATCTGCCTAATAGAGCTCGTGAGAGAACGGAGCTAGCAGGCCATCATTGGCCTCCATTTTCCGAAATCCCTTGGTAAATCCCCTTCGGCGGAGGAACGCTCAAAACATTCGGGGGACCAATACATATTTTGCACTTATTTCTAAGGCATTTAATCAAGGGCGCAGCCAGGATTTTTGTGAGGGGGCCCGGATCACAAATGGGTGGTGGCCCGAAAAAGTTAATTTACAACAAGGTCAGTCAAGCAGATTTAGGTGTCTTCCAGATGAAATATTATCCTGCAAAAGAAGATTGGAACCCTACAGATTGGTGGAAATAAGCCAAATGTCTCTAAAAAGTGGTTGTCCTGCAATAAGGGGGCCTCCTGGGCCCCTCTCTTGGCTGCGCCCCTGCCTTTAATACATAGTTATTTTGTTATAGTCAACACAGTAGGCTTGATTTTTAAAATCTGGAATATTGGAAGGGGCATAGCGTTACCTATCTAATACCCTGGGCATAGCCCACCAGTTCCTATGCCTATGCAAGTCTTACTGAAATATGTGTTAATTCTTAATGGGCACCAGTTATATGCTGTCGAATCCCAACTGTTCAAAGTTAACAAAACATTGTTTGCCCCCACCCTGCAGAACCTGGAGATGGCTCAATTCGGGGCAGGTTAAATACCAGGTCATATTTAAAGCTTAAAGTGGTGGGAATTTCTCCCACCAGTAACCTGTGCTGTGTCAACCAGCGAAGGTCCTGAACGGCCCAGTGCCCACCAGTCACCTACTATTTGGTGCTCTAGGGGTGCCCTGTAGGTAAAGGAATATACCCTTTTCAGCCAATTGTCCACCGGTCGGCAATTCTTTAATACAACCTGTCTTATTCTGACCCAGTTGGGGAAAAATTTGGTTACCAGGGCAGTTTTTTATATTAATAGGGGACAGCATTTCTATTTTAAACAATTTTGTCCCAACTTATTAGTGTCTCCGTCTCTGCTGTAGTCGATAATCCCCAAGTATCAGTCTCTGTTCCAAGGTGCTCCAAAAGACAAGGAAAGGCTACCCCAAATCTGTAGGAATGCCTTGAGGCTGCCCTATGGATCTCGTCAAAAACTGCCACATTCTGCAGACTGGATTTACCCTAAAATGATTTTACTTAAAGGCCTTCGGTAAATTTCCTGCTTTTGGGGTTTCAGTTCCTATTTTAAACCCATACAGTTTTTTAACTGATGCTGGCACAAACAATTAATAATTATAGATGAAGGCTTACTAGGTGTTACACATGTACGAAACTCAATTATCCGAATGAAAATTAAAGTCTCAAACTGGCGTGAGTTTGTCCAGGCACAACCTGCTTCAGGACTTTGAGCCTTTTTTACTATTGCTCTCATTTATCAACCATTACACTTCCTCTCCTGTCCTCCGCACTGACATACTCTGCACTTCACAGTCTGAGGACTTGAGCCTTGAATGGTTCCCAAACCATGGCATTAAGGGAATGTAAGGTATTAGTTATTGGTAGAGACAGAGCATGTTAGCAAAGTTAAGGGGGGGTGATTTGACTTTGGTATTTTGTATAAAAAACAAGCACCTGACTTGGGTCTCTCAACAGAAGTGTATAGAAATATCCCAAGTATGGGAAATTTCCTGTTACTATAAAATGTGTTACTGCGAAATGATACTTATCATATATAAATTTACTTACATTTAGGTACTTTGCTTAACCCGCACGGGGCTGGGGGGGTAAATTTTACCCCCCCTCGCGAATTTTTGCGATATTTCAAAAACGGCGGCGCGCAGCGCCGCCAAATTTTCAGTACCTTTTTTACATAAATTTTACACATTTCTGCCAAATAAAAATAAAATAGGTGGAAAACTTTTCGAGAAATAAGCAAAAATGTGACGTCACTACAGGCGATTTTTGTACCAAAATCGCGCAATGTTTAAAGAGCTGCTGAAGCTACAGTTCTGAACCGATTTCCAATTTTCTTGCATAAAACGATAGGCATTATTGTGGTCTTCAAAATGGCGGTCTCGGATTTTCAAAATTTTGGTTTTGGAAAAAAAATATTTTTTAAAAAATATTTTTTGGAAAAAGTTACAAAATTTCTAAAATGTTCAAGATTTTTCAAAAACCAGAATTTATTTGGTATAACACCATACAGTGCATATGCATGACAAATTTTGAGTCTCTAGCTTTATAACTTTAGCCTGGAGAGCTGCGAAAGCTCAGCGACTCACGCTCTGATTTTTAGGGCTGATCAATACTGTCTTTATTTAGTGAATCATAGTGACCCAGGATGACCCAGGATGACCTCGTACACGCTTTACACTACTTTTATAGTGTTCCTGAGACAAAACAGGTCCAAAATCATGTGTCATTTGGCAAAAAGTATGAACTTAAAAAGTTGACCTCTGATGACCTACCTTGACCCCGGCTGTGCAAGTTGAGACCAGAGTATTTCAGATATGATTCTCTGAACATCATAGCTGAATTCTGCATGCAAAATGGCTCAAACACATGTATCGCATGACCACATTTGGATACAAATTATGGTGACCTTTAGTCACCTCATCTTGACCTGACCCGGTCATGCCACCAGCCTAACGGTCTCAAAGCACCTTGCTGCATTCAAGTGAAGGCTTTCCATGAAGTATGAAGCTCATAGCTTCCATTGCCTGATCTCCGTAGCATTGCAACCTCAAAAACCACGCTTTTGACAGCTGACCTCAGTTTGACCTTGACCTTGACCTCAGACTTTAAATTAAGTACGTATTTTTAGTTGTTTGTGATGAGATCTTTCGATTGGCGTTTGAATTTTCCAAATCGGACCATTAGTTCGGGAGATAACGGGAGGGGGGTAAAATTTACACCCCCAGCCCCGCGCGTCGGGCTGGAGACCTCAGCCCCGCGCGGGTTAAACTAATGTCAGAATTCATGAATAGGTATTCCATTTCCCCACCAACATAACTATAAGTATAATTGGTAATTTCCTACACATGTTCAATAGCATCTTCAATTGTGATATCCAGTCATTAAAATGCGCAAATCATTTTCTGACTGGCTATTTCTCAATCATTCAAACCAGGTTTTTTCGAGCAGGGCAGGAAAACTGCTTTTCCTGCCCGGTTTTCTTGCCCTGGTGCTTTGTAGAAAAATCATTGTCGATGACGTCAATGACATGTATAGGAAAATCATCCATGCCCTTGGCCGATATTAATTTTAAAATGACCTCGATTTTCTCGCCGGAAACACCTCAGGCCTGAAGGCCCTCGGTGCTTCCTGGTGAAACATCTCTGTCATTTTAAAATTAATTTCCTTGGCACGGGCATGAATATATTTTTTCATTCAAACTATACTCTCCTGATCATGTTGATTCAGTTTTGGTGTTGTGGTTGATTGACTTCAATTTTGATATTTAGAAAATGTATTTGGCTCATACAGAGGGTCAGGAAATTTTTTTCAAGTTTGAGGGACAAAAGTCACAACTGCTGGGTTCAAGTGTTTGGCCTATCACTTAATTTATTAATGGAAAAGATCCTGACTGCTATAAGATGGTAGTCACTGCCCCATCCCCAACCAGTTTTCAAGGATATATAGTCATGAAGTGATGTCCAGCATTACCCAGGAGTAACGGGGCATTAACAGGGGCTACATTAACATTAAACGGACTGTTCAGTGTATCAAATGCTTATTGATTCTAATATTCTTCTTTATTTACAGCCAGTTGATCTTTGCTTTTTCAACACGTTTGAATTGGTCAGCAGTGATGACTGGAGGCAACGGTGGTGGTTACAAGGTGAGGTACTGTAAATGTGTTTGCCCTCCTGACTGAACATTACATGGACTGGACATTGACTGCACCTCATGTTCAGGATGATCTTTGGGACGTCAGGTGCGCAAGCATCCAACTTGTGTGTGGTAAAGTTTAGGGCTATTTGCGTGAGTCGTAAAAGGCGGGCAAATACAATTAGTAATGCCTTTTAGATCAGTAATGTATCTAAAATATGTGAATGGTCAATTGACCAGTAGGCAGTGACAGGCGGACATAAATTTTTCAAATCGGCTATACCCGGTTGGATTCGTTGACCTTTCTTCAAACTAGTTCCAAATGTGATTAAATTTTCAAATTGGAGCACTAGAAATTGTGTGGCTTATTTTCGCTCGGACAGTTATATGCGCATTATTTATATATACATGTGTTGTAGTCGTGAATTTTCCGTTTAAGGAGGTGCAGTTGTCCTTTAGCCCTCGACCTGGTGGGGTCAGGGGGTGGACATGAGCTATTTGCTCTAGAATCTGGAGGAAATATCTCGGTGCCACCTGACTTTTGGGGTTTTTACGGGGGATTTTAGGGGCGTAAACTGCGCACACATATGTGACCGGCCAAGGAATTTTTTTACTGATTCATACGTAAAATTGATTAGACTATCTCGTGGTTATACTTACTTGTCGATTTATGGACTTTTTAAGTACGAAAAACTACGATGAAAATGTCTCCAGAAGTCAGGCGTCTGACCAATCAGTAGGCAGGATTTCGGTCAAGAGCTGCCATATCTTACCAGATCTCAGCTAAGCTCCCGATCAGCTCCCGATCTAGAGATATTAGCTGACGTCGTGTCCGAACCGTATCTATAAGAACCGTGGGTGGGGTGGGGGGTGTTTGAACACCCCCCTCGGGTTTTTGGCACAGCTTATGCCTGATCAATTTTGCATCTTGCCTGAAAATTTTAGGTCTGGGTAATATCAGGTCAGGTCACCAAGCCAGGTCAAGTGACCCCACCTCAAAAATATTCAAGATGACATAACTACCAAGAGGCTTAACCTATCGATCTGAAACTTGTATCATGGAATAGCCCAACTGGTACTAAAGATATAGCAAGATATATGGGGAAAACTGAGCCCGAGGTGATGGCGGGGCAAGCTCGAGCCCCAAGTCCCTCTCGATATGAAGTCCTGAATCGACCATAGGCGTTGGATCGTTAGAATATTGGGAGAACCAGCCAAACTTCAACCTGAGGCTGACAAGAAACTTCTCATACGAGGACCTCCTCGGATTTGAACTCCTCGTTGCCTTCTGCACCGGCTCGATATGGACAATTTCCGACTTCCTTCTATTTTTGCTGAGAGAGGAATTTTTGGCCCGATATTGGTTGGGGGCCATGGTCCGCCTGCCCCCCATCCCCTGTTCCTACACTTCTGGAATCGGCCACTGGTTCGCTTTGTTGTGGCTAGGACATTTATTGCCGGAGATAGCGTTATATGATAACTGTGATTCACGAGTACAACGCTTGTTTATATTATAATGCGTAATTTGTATAAAAATTAGCGTTAAATTATATATTGTTAATATAAATCATGCGCCTATAATTGTACGAGCGAAATTAAGGCACTCTATTTCTAGTTCTCCAATTTGAAGAAAAATTAAACACATTTGGAGCCAATTTTTAGAAAGATCAAATAATCCAACCGGATATAGCCGATTTGAACTATTTGTATCCAACTGTCACTGTCTATTGACCAGTATTACATTGCCAGTTTTAGGCAACATTTTAAACCCAACCAAAAATGAAGGGGTGTTCGTGATGCATGAAGCAGTGAACAAGCATCTTTACTTCAGCTGACACTGCTTTGTTTCATTGTTCATTTACTGTCAGTTAACAAAATAAACAAGGCCTATTTCGGTTTTATTGCAAGCTGTTCGTATGCTTAGGCCTTTCCAAGTCCCATTATTATGTATGTATGGAACGTTTTCGTATCAGTCATCATGAATCTTCCAATGCCGTCCCTATGAAAATGAGATGAAAACGATAAATATTTGAACCATGTCGTTGTTGACATGCAATTTGCAAGCTCTTTGTTGTAGCAGCTTTCATTGAACTAGCTTTAATCATATTTTGGCTCATTTTCAATATTTTTCAGAGGCGCCTGGTAGGTGGCGTAAATGGGAGAAGAAAAAAGAAGCGAACGATTCAGGCAAGTAGTCTTACCTAGCTGTTGAGCCTTACCTTGTTGCTTTTTTTGGTTTGCGCCGACGATGTGGGGTAGGCTCACGCTCGCCCGTTAGTTAATGGGCAAAAACTAACAGGCGCATTGTTACCACACTAGGCCTAGAGGAGCAGTTGCGAATATAAGCATGTGACCCCTGAAAGGTCATCTGGGGCTTCTTTCCCAAATCGTTTTCGAAGAAATGGCGATAGAAGTTCCATTTTAAAGTCATCTGCTTTCGATGGGTATTGCGGGCCGATTGTTTGCCATAAGCAATCCCATAAGCCATTCTATTTTCAAAGCCGTTTGATTTTCAAATAGCGAAGCAGTAAAAGCCGTGGCTAAAAAAGTTGTACTCAGTATGTAAGGCCCCATGTTAACTTTGACGCTTAGCCTTCACCTTCATACGGAGATGATTCTAAGTATATGATGTTTTGACGTTTTTTTCTTTTCCCCTTTCCCGCCACTCATAGCTTTACCCTTGCCTTTTTCCAGGATCTGTTCTTTATGGAGAGCATTCTAAATCACAAGTGGGAGACCGAAAGCAAGCAGAAGCTGACTTACCTCATTAAATGGCAGGGATTCAGGTACGTTTTCTTATTCATATTTTTTAAATATCATACTAAGTTTTTTAATGGCGTGAATGTGGTGCATGCATTGAAAGCTTACCTAAGATTTTACCCATTGCTTGTTTCAATTTATAGCACTTCAATGTAACTTTTAGGAATACTTTTCCGTCACGATTACCTTACTGTCACACTTTTGATTGGTTGAAACACCAATATTTTTAACTCGTGCCAAAAACAGCACTACCTCTGGAAAACGAGTCGAAATAATGCATAAATGGGTAGTAAATCTAACTTGATGGGGTGTCGATCTCCACCCTGCACCCTGAGATTTGGGACACTGGTTTAGATCAAATCATACAACTTGGTAAGTCTGTTAAGTGGTTCGGCGAATGCCTGCATGATAACCCTGAATCCTCGTTGATCTCGCCTTTACCAATTGTATTCCTTCTTCCTACCAGAATGCCTACCTGGGAGCCTGCTGAAAACCTGAACGTCTCAATCCTAGAAACATACCACCGTAAGTAACTTAATGCCTTTCTCTTTTTCAGTTTTTTTTTCAGAGGTTGTCTAGAACGAAAGTTTGATGTACTGCTAGAATTAGAATGTATGAATGTAGAATGTATGTATCTAGGGTATCTATCCTTTGTATCTGTGTATCTATCCTTTTAGTGTGGTCATGTGTGCTACGTGGACTCAGTGATCAAGTACGACAAGCTGTTGACGAAGGAATAAGTGTCCGGAAAGTGAATTATAATCTAACAATTCTCTGGTCCAAGGCCATATGAAGCCCTTCATGTCTGTCTTGTCCTTAGTTTCACGTCATGAATGTACCTTTATGCTTTGTATGTAATCGCAGACACTGAATCTAAGACTTGGAAGACATTATTTTCTGTCTAGGCCCATGACGTTTTACCGAACATTCTTAGTACTGGGTACACGCGCCTCCCTCCAGTGTGTGTGTTAAGACCCGCCCCAGTGTATCTGTGGCCCACCTTTACCCCGGTGTGGGGGGGGGTTGAACGTCTTATTCTAACTCTACCCCTGCGTGTGATAGCGAAAAAATGCGAACGGTTGTGGATAGCCCACGAGAAATATGATGACAAAACTTTATAATTAACGTGCAGGTGAATATTAACACGCGCATTGACGGGGGTACCCCCTTGGGTTTTTTGAGATGGCAAAAACGGCGGCGCTACGCGCCGCCGTTTTTGGCATACCCTTTCTCTCATCATGTTGACAACTTTTGTAAAAATTTCGAGGTTAGATCATCTCAGGTCAGGTCACCAGTACAGGTCAAGTGACCTGACCTAAAAAAGTTTAAGATAGTAATAGTCGGAACAGGGTAAACTTATCCGATTGAAACTCATATCACATGATGGCCCCACCGAGTTCTCTAAAATATGTTCCGGTATTTTTATATCGATGCCCTAAGGTCAGGTACGAGCCAAGGCCTCTCCATTTAAAATACATGGAAAAAATGGTTTTAACTGAATAACTTAGTGACAAATGGCAATAGAGTGTTTATTTTAGGTGCATTAGATTTGCCTTGTCTTTGCGGTTCTAATGATATGCATTTTATATAATTTGACCTTGACCTGACCTCAGGTCAGGTAAAATCCTTGATTTGACCTAGTAAGGTCATATTATATATCATTCGATTCGGCTTGATGCGAGGATTCATACAGTTCAAGTTGTTTTGCTCTATCTTTACTTGTTCAGATGACATGACTGAAAATCTTCATTTACATGTTATCCCTATGACGGCATGTTTTGACCTCTAGTGACCTTATGTGACCTTATGTGACCTGATAAGAAAATGGTTAAAATATTTTCGATGGAAAAGTGGATGGGCTACCCAACGCCGTTTACCGTTTTTCGCTTCCTAGTTCTCGTTCTCGAGATCTTAAGAGGAGGGGGGCAGGTACCCGCCACCCCCGTCAAAGCGAAGGTGGCTCAGACCGCCGTCAATGCGCGTGTTAAGTTCGTAACAACACTGTGGTTCAGCTAATGTAGAAGAAATTAAGGAGTCACTGGGGTGGACTCGGTTCAAAACAGCCTGGTGTTGCTAAAGTGACCCGTCACCAGCCGCTCTCAAATGACCATGGATAGATAAGCGCAGTGGGGGGCCTTGCTATAGTACGGTCTCTGACTTCACCGAGCAGGAAATATTGAATCTGTGATCAGTTTGATGCAGCTAGATTAGGGAGAATTTCTTTTAAAAAAATGGTCAAGTATTTTGCGACGTATTTCGCACAGTATTCTACTATGATACTTTAGGAAATATATCTTGAAATAACAACGCCCACCCATGCCAAATTTTGTAGCAAACTATGCGTTGGTCCGGGTGGTTCCTGGTGGCCGTGGTATCTACCACTGGCTTCTGTATTAACAGGCACCCGTACGGGGCTCCGCGCCACCTTTTCCGGTGCACTTCTGTGGTCAGGTCACTTTTGAGGTTACTAGAAGCAAAGAATGTTCTCATAGGGATACTATGGAACCTTACGTTTCGTGCTGTAACCACTTGTAAATCCAGAGGGGGGGCAAACCGGGCAATTGCCCCCTCCCCGAAAACCTTCCATTGCCACCCATTTGCCCCTCCATTTTCTTAAAAAAACATGTTTTTCACAATTTTGGGCTCCGTTGCCCCCTTCCCCCCGACCTTCGGGCTGGATCCGACCCTGACTGTAACCGCTGACAGAGTATAGCTATAGACTAATGTAGGCGCTAGGAGAATCATCTCGTTGGGTTGGATCGAATGATACACGGCATGACCTTGTCTGGGCAAGTCTTGGTTGGATCTGACCCTAGGTCTACGTATGAAAAAATACAAATAACTCGAACCGCAATTGCAAACCAAGTACTCTAGCGCCAAAACAAACGCTCTAGCATAATTTTCTGCGAAGTTACTTTTTTAAATTCATTTTTCTGCCATGGACATAAACCATTTCTCAGAGACGGATCCAGAGGACCAATCCGACCATGGCCCCCAAAACAAAAAAAGAGGGGGCCAAACTATATTTTGCTCCCCCACAAAGCAACATAGCGATACGTCAAAAAGTACATTTCGAGGTTATTTCTGCCGTTTAAGACGCGCATCGGGGAACCGCGTGACCTTTTTTTTGTTACTTGACTGCCCGGTCGCCATAGATCCCCCCAAAGCCAACGGCTTGATCTGCCCCTGCCATTCCCTATGTATTTGCAATGGAGAGGTCATTGGTTGTACTTGACCTCAGGTTAGCGATACTGAAAATCCTGAACAATATTTTGTTGCCCTCCTATTATATGATCAGAGTTTCACAACAATGAATAAACCCTGTTCTAAGGTATTTCGTCTCAATGTTTTTGGAAGTGAGGTCCAATTACCTCGACTGGTGACCTGACCTGACATGACCTGGACCTGAAATTTTGTCAGAAGGTGAAACAAGGACACGGAAATTGGTATCCCAAAGAGTTTCAGCTATCTGATAGTTTAAATAATGGAAGGGCTTTTTATTAGCATCCCACTCCCTCCGTACCGGTGCGTTTTAAGAGTACTAGCTTGCTATTAAGATCATAGGGGCATCGCTAAAAATAAGGGTATTCACATAAAGCATTTGAACTCTCAGCGCTTCGGTGATTAAATTGAGACCAAATATTATGCTTCTTCGCGCGATACCTTCAGAGCTACCAGGGTAATTTTTTTTCAGGATACAACCGAGGATAACAAAAACAGCGTGAAACAGAGATTTAGTATATTACATATTTGCACTCTCTGCATGAAAATATCAGACACAATAAAAATATGCAGGCGATCTCGTCAATCTCCTATACCTTATAGTGCTGAAAAATCGTTTTTAAGGGTTTTGATCTTGGAAGTCCTCTACAAATAGAGAATATACTCAATATCTGAGCTCGGGTAAAATATATAAAAATCTAGGGGCATTTTTGTTAGCACCTGCTGGTTTTATTATGTGATATTAAATTCAGTTCGCTTATATAATCCTGTTCTTATTGAAGCAATCTTAAACCGTTTTTGATAAGTTCAATTGAGGTGGCGTGGTGACCTCACCTGAGATGACCCAAACTAAAAATTTCTAAGAAACTGGTGCGCAATCAACAGGGGAAATATGTGCAAAGTACGACGGCGCTCGCTTTTTTTTGCTCCGTTGGAAAAACCTAAGGAAGGTTCAAACACCCTTTACTGAGGCCAGATTTAAGACTTCGCACTTTCTGATCCCTAGTTTACTTCTTTTCTCCCAGGCTTTTCCCTATATTATTTAAGGTTAAGTAAATTTAACAATAAGTTTCTAACTAGCTTCCACATTTTAAATTTCACTATTATTAGTTATTTTGTCTGTGTGTGTGTGTGTGTTTTTTTTTCCGGTCTTCCCTCCCGGCGCGCGGCCCAGGCGATCTTCCACATCTTCATATTATAATCCTCCACGACACTTTAACCACCATTGTGATGTCTGATGCGTTATGGCAGAAACAATGATAAATGCTGGGTGTAATACAGCAGACAAATGAAGCTTTAAAGTATACTTTCCATCTCTCATCCGCAAATATTCTTCAGAAAACACTGTTTTTTTCAGGTAATCTGGACGTTCCTGTTCCGACAAACGCTGGAGCTCACCTTCCTCCAGGACCTCATGAACAGCCGGGAACTGCAGAGCCAGAGCCTGAAGAGCCAGGAACTGCGGAGCCAGAGCCTGAACAGCCGGGAACTGTGGAGCCAGAGCCGGAACTGCCTCGACCTAATGCACAGCCAGGAACTGCGGAGCCAGAGCCGGAACTGCCAGGACATGTGAAGTCAGAGCCTGAAGAGCCAGGAACTGCGGAGCCAGAGCCTGAACAGCCGGGAACTGTGGAGCCAGAGCCGGAACTGCCAGGACATGTGGAGTCAGAGCCTGAAGAGCCAGGAACTGCGGAGCCAGAGCCTGAACAGCCGGGAACTGTGGAGCCAGAGCCGGAACTGCCTCGACCTAATGCACAGCCAGGAACTGCGGAGCCAGAGCCGGAACTGCCAGGACATGTGGAGTCAGAGCCTGAAGAGCCAGGAACTGCGGAGCCAGAGCCTGAACTGTCGGGAACTGCGGAGCCAGAGCCAGAACTGCCGAGTCCTGCCACACCAGACTCAGCTGGTGGTTTCCTCACTTTTTCTGAGCGGACGCCTCCTCTGAAGCAGCATCGCCTGGAAGTTGTGGCAACACGACGAAATCTGGTGGAAATCGTAGCCCATTTTCCACCCTTGAAACGAGAGGAGAGCAACAGGACGGAACTTCCGGGACAGAGTTCTGGTCCAGGGGATTACGTGCCTCTTCAGGGTGCATCGTATTCGGGGAAACTCTGGAAGACTCAGAGGGATCAGATGCAGAAGAGGGATTAGATGCAGAAGAGGGATCGGACGTAACGGATGCCCACGTATTTTATACACCAGCACCTACACGTAAGAAGTACGATACAGTGAACGCATGCGCGTTTTGCAACAAGAAAATCAAAAAAATGCGCAGGCATCTGAAAACAAAACATGCTAACGAAACTTCGGTGGCGCAGGCGATGACAGGAAGCGCCGACCAACAAGACAAGAGGTTCAACCTTCTGATTAGTAGGGGTAACTACCAGCACAACGTGGCCGTGCTGGAGGCGGGGTCTGGTGAACTACTTCTAAAGCGAAGACCCAAGAAGACTGGCATACCAATTCGCAAGTTCCTGCCATGCCCTGGATGTCTGGCATTTATGTTGCAAGAGGATTTGAAGCATCATAGCTTTGCCTGCCCAGCAAGTAGTGAAGACTGCTTGGAGAACTCGGTCCTGTCTACGAAGGCGGAAAATCTTCTGAACCGATTTTCACCTGGTGTTGCTCCCAGCTTTATTCGTGATATCAAAGAGACGACCATCAGAGATGTCATCCTGGGAGACAGTACACTGGTTTCCTACGCCAAGTATACTGTGAAAAGTAAAGGCCAAAATGAAAACCGCATCAAAGCAATCAAGACGAGGGTGGTGAAGTTGGCCAGACTGCTGGTGGAAATACGCCGAAAAAGAGGTCTGGAAAAGCTGTCTATGCAGGAGGTGTGCCATCCGCGGTATTTCGATGACGTTGTTCAAGTCACGAAAGAGGCGGCTGGTTTCAGGCCAGGAACTAAGCACACACCTCCGACTTTCGACACTCCCACTATTCCAAGGACAGTTGGAACGGCACTCGGTAAGGTTTGCCTTGTTTTACTCGGCGTGGGCATTCGTGAGGACAACACACAGGTTCAGAATGACGTCTCAATGTTCAAAAAACTCCTGGAAAATGAATGGGGTGATCGAATGGGACGTGCTTCACTCACAACGTTAAACTTGATAAAGCAGAACACCGAAAAAGAGTTACCAAGCACGGAGGACATGAAAAGGCTTCAAAGCACCTGCAGAGCAAGCTTTCCGCCTCAATGGAAGCTGTAAAAAACAGGGCCAGCGTAAGATCATACAACAAGTTGGTGTGCGTAACGGCCGTGAGCCTTATGGTGTTGATCAAGCGCCGTGGAGGAGAAGCTATGAAAATTCGACTCTCTGACTACACCAGGAGAACATCATACGTACAAAACGAAACCATCATCAAATCACTGTCAGCTTTAGAGAAGGAGATAATGGGCAAGATGGCTCTGATAAAGACAAGAGGCTAGCGTGGGCGAACAGTGCCAGTGCTGATACCAGAACTTGAGAAGAACGCAATTGACTTGCTCATTTCCACGAGATCAGCGGTGGGCATTCCCGAAAATCCACCGGAAGAATCATATCTCTTGGGAAAGGCACCTGCTGGGTCACTGCTGAATGGGTGGTACAACCTGAGGAAGGAATGTAAAGAAGCTGGTTGCATTAATGTGGAAAATATAACCTCGACCAACATGCGTAAATACCTGGCTACAGTAGTCCAGATAATGAACCTAACAGAGAATGAGATGGACCAAATCGCTTCACATCTCGGCCACGACCTGCAGGTGCACCGGAAGTACTATAGGCTTCCCGAGAGTACAGTGGAACTGTCGAAAATTGTTAAGCTTCTGATGTCGACGGAAGAGGCTCTCGGCGAGAACCTGGATGCTGACCCGGCGAGTATGTCGAATGGTGGGGAATAGCACGCGACGAGGTAGTGACACAGAGTGTCAGCCGCGTCGCAAGGGTGGCGGCGGTGTTGATTTTAACGCTCTCATGGCAACAAGAATGCGGCATCCCAATCGTCGCTTCATCTGCTAGATAGTTGATTTGGGTTCGTTTTAGTTTCCGGGATTTCTGCAGTTTTCCGCTGTGCGTTTTTGTCCACTGATGATCTCGTCTGCTTACTAGCGTTTTGTCCGCGCGCTTATCACGGGTATGTACACATTTTCACGAGGCCGTATACTTATTTTGTACTTCTGACGAGCTGTCTGAATACGAGAGAGGGAGAAGAGCCGTAACCTCGTGAGAACTTCTGGTATCGCCGTACCTTAGCCTGCTCGTATGTCATACTGATGTTTCAGTCTTGATACTTTCTGGCCCAAAGACAAAGGTGGTAATTTGAACCGCAAAAGAGTAGATGAGAAAATTTATATTTTATATGTAGTTACATCCTGTACAGGTTGGCAAGTCGGCCGGCAAGTAATTCTGGATAATGGTTTTAGATTTTGGAGTGAGTTTCACGGCTGTTATGAACCTAAGGCGGTCGCTTTTGTCTATCCATAGCGATGGGTACAATGGAGGTTTTCTCACAATAAACGGAAAAGTTTATTTTACTTGGAACTTTGTGCCTGGCGAACGTTTAAGATGACCTGAATTTAGGCCTGGATATGTTGATTTCCGAGTGGATGCGATCATTTGTGATGTGGAAGCGACTATATTCGTCTTGTCGACTGATACATACGTGTAGAGGTGCGCGGAGTTAAAACGTTATTTTCAATTGCCACGTCCGGCACAAAGAAGATAAATGCTGCTAAATCACATCATTGGTATCGTCGGCATATGTATCATTGCGTCACATGCATCTGGAGTCATGATTGATCTCGTCGTAGCAGACCAGATTTTCAGAGCCACTAAAGCAGGTTGTGGTCTCATGTCCGCCCATCCCGGAGTTTTTTTCAGCACTGCTCCCTCGAACAGAAGTAGGTACTTTAACAACCATCCGTCCTAGAATTTGTTTAACCCTATTACGCCACCCCTGTAAAAAGTCAGAATCGGTAGGGAGAGCTCTGTCGGCCCCCCTTCTAATCTCAGAAATCAAGAAAGTTAGGAAAATGCCCGCTTGGGGTATGGTAGGAGGTACAGTGCACTACAATGTGACCAATTGTTTGACCTAGGTCAATATCTTCAAGGTCAAAAGAGGTCTTAACATGCGCATTGACGGGGGGTGGGTACCCGCCCCCCTCGGGTTTTTCGAGAACAACATAAAAACAGCGGCGCGTAGCGCTGCCGTACTTGGCATACCTTTTTCCTCATCCTTTTTACAACTTCTGTGAAAATTTTAAGGTTAGGTCATCTCAGGTCAGGTCACCAGTACAGGTCAAGTGACCTGACCTAAAAAAACGTTTAAGATAGCATAAGTCGGAACAGGGTGAAATTATCCGATAGAAACACATCACATAATGGGCCCACCGAGTTCTCTAAAATATGTTCCGGTATTTTTGATATCGATGACCTAAGGTCAGGTACGAGCCATGACCTCTCCATTGGAAATACATGGGAAAAATGTTTTTGACTGAATAACTCAGTAACGGATGGTGGTAGGGCGTTTATTTTAGCTGCATTAGACTCGCCTTGTCTTTGCAGTTCTAATGATATGCATTTCATCTAATTTGACCTTGACCTGACCTAGGTCAGGTCAAATCCTTGATTTGACCTAGCAAGGTCAAATTATACATCATTCGATTCGGCTTGCTGCGAGGATTCATATAGTTCAAGTCGTTTTTTCTATCTTTGCTTGTTCAGATGTAATGGCCGAAAGCCTTCATTTACATGTTATCGCTATGACGGCATGTTTTGACCTCTCGTGACCTTAAATGTGACCTTACAAAAATGGTTAAAATATTTTCGATGGAGAAGTGTATAGGCTACCTAACGCCGTTTACCGTTTTTCGCTACCTACCGTGGTTCTCGAGATCTTAGGGGGCGGGTACCCGCCCCCGCCCTTGTCAAAGCGAAGGTGGCTCAGACCCCCGTCAATGCGCGTGTTAAAAGTCTTTCTGAGCCATTATTGTAGTCTAATAGGATATGCCGCGATAAGGCAGAATTATGCCGGGGTGACGCTCCAAATGGGCTTTGAGTATATAGAGAATGTCCTCGGTAATATATATTTTTTTCAATTGGGGGTCGAGGTCATTGACCTATGACACCACAATGTTTTATATTCCTCACGTAACTGTCACTATCCAAGCCATTGAAGTCAAAATGATCCTCCGACCTTGACCCAGGACCCTTGACCTTGATCCGAGAAATGATCTACCTTTACTTTGACGTCTTATCATAAAATGGTGCATACTACACCAGTACAAAATGACTGGAAACACTTGCGTCAATAGCCTTGAAATTTCTGGAATGACACTGACCTGTAACCTTTGAACTTATCATTGACCTCCATGTGAGATATCATTGACATCGCAATCATATAGTAATTTGCCATAAATTCCCAGTTTAGGCCATGTACCTATTGACTGGTGCTGTCTTAGAACCGTGATAACTTGCCTTCCAAAAAATGTCCCTGAAGCCGCCCATGGCCCAGCTAGAATTTTGGTTTATTGCTCATTTTGCCCGGAATTGATTGCCAGGAAAGGTCGAGAAGTGCAAAAACGCTACCTTTCCCGGTTTAGGCACAGTCCGAGAAAAACTGAAAGGGTGGACTTCTGAGCCCCCTGCCCTACTCTAAAAGCGTCAACTCTGTCCATAGGTGGATCAGAAATTCCGATCGGGAGGAGGCACATGGTCGGAGGGGGGCGCCATCCTGGCCTGAGGTGGGCGCCAACTGTACCCATCCGGGCACGAAAGCGCCGATTTTAGGCGAAAAGCCTATACGGGGGCGCCAAATCCTGTCGCGGGGCGCCTAGAGGGCGACATGATGGTCGATGGGAGAGGTTGCACCTGTCCCCTTTTCTCTGGATCCGCCTATGACTCGGTCCACCCAAAAGCAAAGCATCTCTCGTCCAAAGAAACCGGACACAAAATTTTAAGAATCGAGTCCACTTAAAAGCATGAACTCCCACGTCCTCAGAAACCAGGCAAGAAATTTCAATAATCGAGTCCACCTAAAAAAAAATGTCCACCTTAGAGTGTTTTTTTCACCAAACTTTCCGCTGTCCCCACAGCCAAACTATGTGTCCCAGCTTAGCGGCCAATACATATGTTTATGTCCGGCACCTGACGTGTGCTTCCATCTACAATTCATCCCTCTAGCACGCGTGGTTTTGCTGTCCACCGAAATACATACTACTGTCATGTCCACTCAAACCGGAATTTGGAATATGTATGGTGTATTGGAGCAGCACACCCGCACACCGACTCGACTCCGACTCGACTGCTGGCTCCCGGCGCGAGCCGACCCGACCCAGGCGGGGCAGGTCACGTGACCCGCCATGGGCAGCCGGCCAGCGGACAGCGCTAGCGCTGCCCGCAACAAAGAGAGGGTATGTCTTATCCACTGTGTGTGTTGTATTACTAAGAAGTGTGTCAATTTTAAAAAGTCTTGAGAAGCTGCATCATCTACCCTGATACCGAAAAATACCATGGACTCGAAATTGGTGCCTGCAATTTTGTCCGCCAAGCATACTCAGATACCGAACTCATTTCGTGACCTTACACTTATGTCTTTCCAGTGTTATCGGAACTGCACTGCACAAACGCCTGACCTTTATATCTACCTACGCGCAAAGAATGTCTCCTACACCAGTCCCCCTCCCTCAGTCTGACACCAGGCACAACGGCTATACCATTTTCAACACCACACATGTAGGCATTACCATCCGCTCAGTTTCAGTTTCAGTTTCAGTTTATTCGACGAAGGTCCACTAGCCGTGGCTTTTCACTTGTCACGTCAAAAAATTAAAAGCAATGGGTTCGTAAGGTAAAAGCAGAGAAGGAAACGTTGTAACAAGATACATCCACACAAGTTCGCAGCACGCCAATAATAAGAGTACAGTTCATCTAATCACACACGCCATAAGAAGTATCACAAAATACTAAACTGATAGTAAAAATGCTAAATGCTAAAATTCTAAAAAGGTAAATGGAAACAAAAGTAGTCAAAATGTCTACAATTATTCAGCCAGGAGTGGTTAGAAACAATGACTGCAGCGTTGCCTGGAAGGACAGATCAAATGGGTCCACTCCACAGGAATTTAACAACTGAACACCGCGGCAGTCAGAGCCGCATGACGAAATCCATGGAGCGAAGCGCATTGAGATTTCTCAAGCGGCTCTATTCTGGCCGCTCAGACGGGTCTCGTCGTGGTCTGTTGTTGTTGTTGTTGTCAGAGCCGCATGACGAAATCCATGGAGCGAAGCGCATTGAGATTTCTCAAGCGGCTCTATTCTGGCCGCTCAGATGGGTCTCGTCGTGGTCTGTTGTTGTTGTTGTCAGAAGCCGGTGACGAACGAAGTAAGAAACGGCTTCTATTCTGACAGTTTTTCCGGTCTCGTCGTTGTCTGTTGTTGTTGTTGTTGTCTGTTCTGAGCGCTGGTATCAGAGACCTAAAACTTTTGTGGATAGAAGGCACTTCCAAATGAATAAGCACCACGGTTGTCAATTTTCAAAATTTTCAAAATTTTGCCCAGAATTTTGCATTATGTGATTTTTTAATTTATTTTTCTATTTTTTGCCAATTCATCTACAATCTTCAAACTTGCACCCTTTTACATCAGACGAATTTGTAGTTGACACAAAAAGTTGGAAAGAAAAATCTTTAAATTTAGGGCTCTAAATTAGCTTTTAAACTTTGCACCCTAAATTTGGCATAAAACTCATGGTCTAAACTACAGGCTCGAAATATCTGAAGCTACAGCAGTTCAGGTTCTGAGTCAAATATCAACGTAAAGGCCGGTTTGTGCAGTAATGCACAAACACAGAAACAAAACAAAAACGGAAATTTAAGGGTCCTTTTTGGCCCATTCCGTGAAGGTCTGCATTTCCCAAAATATCATTCAAACCCTTATATTTTCCGATCTAATTGATAAAAATTAGTTCCCATTTCAGACAATAAAAGAGAATAGCCTCCTTTATTATATATTTAGAGATAAAAACTTTCAGACTGAAACTTTTTATTTTATAGGCAAAAATAAGATATAAGTTTCTAGAATTTTTATTCTCAGCCCCCTGGTTTCCAGACCATAATAGCTACGGTATTGAACTTAACACGGCTGGATAGAAAACTTCGTTGCCGTCATTTTTCTCACTGATACCCCCCACTTATCTTTTACGGCTTCCGCGCTATAAGCCGTAAAATACATTTCAAAGTGGTAATTTTATCAGTTCATTTTTGTTTCACACCGGGGTTTAGGGTGGTTAGAGTCATTGGAGGAAATGAAATTTAGCATGCAGCTAGGTAAGAGACATATGTCGACATTCCATCTGCATAGATATCAATGAAACACCAAGTTACCTTTACAAACATGCCGTTTCTCCACGCATCGTTGTAGCAAATCACCACGCGTCACCCCTGCGTCCACGCCGCGGCAACGCCGGCGATCGGCGCGGCCGTTTCTGTTTATTTATGGTCTGGTAAAAAAGTACCTAATACTACCCATAATGCATCACAAGTAATTAGAGTACTGTAAAAGTCCGAGTTTACAATAAGAGTATTATGTTTCTGTTTTTGGACCATGGGTGGATCCAGGGAATAATTAGGCTAGGTGCCCCCCACTCTTCTCCCCTATCCCCCTCCCCAACCCTCAATCGACCATCGGCGCCCTCTGAAATTGTAAAGACACGCCTCTCAAGGTCGATGACGCTCCCCTGAAATGCCGCTTCCCATACGCGGATCCAGGATTGCCTATCGGGGGCGAGGTGGAAGGGGGAAACTTCCTGGTGGGCGCTATCTACACCAGGGACGCCACTTTTGGCCGGAAAAACCTATCAAGTAGGCGCTAAAACCTATCAGTAGACCCCGATACCTGCATCTCGGGGAAAACGACATTTCAGGGGGTGCCATCGAACTTTCCAGGGGTTTCCGGGACAATTTCAGGGGGCGCTAAGATTCTATGGGGGCACCTGTCCCCTTTCCCCCTTGGATCCGCCTATGTCGTTTTGGGGGGAGGGGCACGGAGGTGGGGTCGTTACGGGTGTGGGGGTAAGGAGCTCGAGCATAAGCGGATCCAGGACATCAGCATGGGGGTAGGGGCTAAAGAGTTCGAGCATAGGCGGACCCAGGACATCAGTACGAGGGTGGGGCTAGGGAGTTAGAGCATAGGCGGATCCAGGACATCGGTACGAGGGTCAGGCTAGGGAGTTAGAGCATAGGCGGATCCAGGACATTAGTACGGGGATGAGGCTAAGCAGCTGAGCATTAGCGGATTCAGGACATCAGTACGGGGTGAGACTCGGGAGTTCCAGCATAGGCGGATCCAGGACATCAGTAGGGGGGTAGGGGCTACGGAGTTCGAGCATAGGCGGATCCAGGACATCAGTAGGGGGGTAGGGGCTACGGAGTTCGAGCATAGGCGGATCCAGGATATTAGTACGGGGATGGGGCTAAGGAGATCGAGCATAGGCGGATCTAGGACATCTGTACGGGGGTGGAGATAAGGAGCTCGAGCATAGGCTGATCCAGGACATCAGTGGAAAGGGGGGGTAGGGAGCTCGACCATAGGCGGATCCAGGACATCAGTACGGTGGTGGGGCTCGGGCATTCCAGCATAGGCGGATCCAGGACATTAGTAGGGTGGTAGGGGCTAAAGAGTTCGAGTATAGGCGAATCCAGGGCAGTCCGGAGGTGGGGCTACGGAGTTCGAGCATAGGCAGATCCAGGACTTCAGTTCAGGGGTGGGGCTAAGGAGCTCGAGCATAGGCGGATCCAGGACATCAGTATGGGTGTGGGGCTACGGAGCTCAAGCAGAGGCGGATCCAGGGCATCAGTACGGGGGGTGGGGCTAAGGGGTTCGAGTATAGGCGGATAAAGGACATCAGTAGGGAGGTAGGGGCTAAGGAGTTCGAGCACAGGCGGATCCAGGACATCAGTACGGAGGTGGGGCTAAGAAGTTCGAGCATAGGCGGATCCAGGACATCAGTACGGGGTGGGGCTAAGGAGCTCCAGCAAAGGCGGATCCAGGCCTCAGTACGAGGGTGGGGCTAAGGAGCTCGACCATAGGCGGATCCAGGACATCAGTACGGTGGTGGGGCTCGGGCATTCCAGCATAGGCGGATCCAGGACATTAGTAGGGTGGTAGGGGCTAAAGAGTCCGAGTATAGGCGAATCCAGGGCAGTCCGGAGGTGGGGCTACGGAGTTCGAGCATAGGCAGATCCAGGACTTCAGTTCAGGGGGTGGGGCTAAGGAGCTCGAGCATAGGCGGATCCAGGACATCAGTATGGGTGTGGGACTACGGAGCTTAAGCAGAGGCGGATCCAGGGCATCAGTACGGGGGTGGGGCTAAGGGGTTCGAGTATAGGCGGATAAAGGACATCAGTACAGAGGTGGGGCTAAGGAGCTCAAGCATAAGCGGATCCAGGACATCAGCACAGGGGTAGGGGCTAAAGAGTTCGAGCATAGGCGGATCCAGGACATCAGTACGGGGGGGGGGGCTAAGGAGCTCGAGCATAAGCGGAGCCAGGATATCAGTACAGGGTTAGAGGCTAAGGAGTTTGAGCATAGGCGGATCCAGCATATTGGTACGGGGATGGGGCTAAGGAGATCCAGCATTGGCGGATCCAGGACATCTGTACGGAGGTGGGGCTAAGGAGCTCGAGCATAGGCGGATCCAGGACATCAGTATGGGTGTCGGGCTAAGGAGCTCGAGCAGAGGCGGATCCAGGACATCAGTACGGGGCTGGGGCTAAGGGGCTCGAGTATAGGCGGATCAAAGACATCAGTACGGGGGTGGAGCTAAGGAGCTCGAGCATAAGCGGATCCAGGACATCAAGGGGCTAAAGAGTTAAAACAGGTAGGGGCTAAAGAGTTACAACATAAGCGGATCCAGGACATCAGTACGGGGGGTGGGGCTAAGGAGTTCGAGCATAAGCGGATTCAGGACATCAGTACGTGGGTGGGGCTCGGGAGCTCGAGCATAGGCGGATCCAGGACATCAGTAGGGGTAGGTGCTAAGGAGTTCAAGCATAGGCGGATCCAGGGCAGTATAGAGGTGGGGCTACGGAGTTCGACCATAGGCAGATCCAGGACATATGTAAGGGGGTGGGGTAAGGAGCTCGAGCATAGGCGGATCCAGGACATCAGTTCGGTGGTGGGGCTGAGGTCTCGAGCTGGGGCATAACTCGGTAACAAATAGGCTGAATTGGGTGAAAATCTGCAGGTATAGGTGAAATACCGTCGGAAAACCCATCATATTTTATATTGTATCCCCTTTCTTCTTGTCATGCCCAGTCTTTGCTTAACAAAACAAACATTATACGTGTGTTTATTTATTTAATGACATGAACAGAGGGCAAGCGTGGTGCAGTATGCAGAGACATGCTAATTTAGGAAAACATAGGCCTAGAGAGGGGATTGAATGGAGCCATAATGAGAACACAAAACCTAAAACTCCAACATTGCGTTGTTATAAGTATCAAACTGCTAAAAAACTCGCCTGTCAATCAAACTGTTTGGCTAACGTACATTGTCACCGGCTTCTCCTGCGCCAGAGCGGCACCTGCCGAGGCCGCAGGCCGAGGTTGTTGTTGGCGTCTGTCAGTCCTGAGAATTGATGTCAGAGCTCTGGAATTTTGTAGGGTGATAGCCCTTCTACTCCAGACACCCAAACTGAAGCCCCGAGTTGAAATCCAAAATAGTTTGTGAGAAATTTTGGCTCAAACTTTTTCCCTTTTATATTTTTCTAATTTTTACTTCTTAAGCTACGAACTTGAAATTTATGTCCTTTTCAATGGATAACAAGGGCCAGCTAGGGGAAAAAAATTGAGCTGATCCGACAATATTTATTGCGCGAAAACGCGGCATTTCTCACGCGAGCAAAAAACCTGCTAAAAGTTGATGGCCGACTTGTGCGCTCGAAATGTCAGAAGACAGGCCTCAGTTAGCTAAAAGGCAGTTACCTAGGGGTAGCTAGGAAAATTTTGTAGTGCTTAGGCATAGTTTTGAGTGCAAAACGCAAAATTTTGACCTACTTTTTACAGTTCTTCCGGAAGACTGAATTTTGGTTCATTTCATTTCAACGTTAACATCTCACAATCTAATTGACCGATTTGAGTTTTCATTTCAAATAATGAAAGAATATTGCTTCCGCGTTATAATATTTGGAGATGGAGATTATGAATGTGAAATTCTTTGTTTTATAGGCATAAATAGAAATTGAGTCAAAAAACTTTTTATTTGCATCTTCCTGGTTCCAAGCTCATGTCACTCACAAACTCAGAACTGACATGGCTGAAGAGGAAAGTTACTTGCGGTCATTTCGCTCACTTATACTACCCACCTATCTCTAATGGCTTTCGAGAAATTAGTCCAAAATGTATTACAAGATGCTAAATTTCTCGGACCACCTTTGCTTCTCACCATGGTTTCAAGTCCTTAAAATGGATGGAAGTGGAAGAAATTTGGCATGAAGCTAGCTTAAGATCCTAGCTCGACGATACAAGTAATTTCAGCCCAAAGGAATGCTTGGTTCGTCTTCTAGAAGCACCTTTATATCGTGCCTTTTCGGGACAAGCACAGCACCCGGCGCCAGCGGCCCGGCATATTCGGCGGAGTTGTACCAGCCAGTGACCTCCTGACGGGTCACATCTGTTCAGCCAGTGGGAGGTTGAGTAGTGTGGCACGGTGGTCTAGTGGTTAGAGGGCCCGTCTATTGATCAGGTGGGTCCGGTTCGAATCCGGGGATGGCCACGTACTCTTTATTGGTTATTTCAAAGAAAAGAATGATAAAACGGACTTACAGGCTTATGAAAAGATACATTAAGAACGAAATATGGTTTGCTTTCAGCACATTGTCATGCGGCTCTCCTGCGCCGGTGGGGCGTTAGCCCAGGTCGCAGACCGGAGTTGTTGTTGGCGTCTGTCAGTCCTGAGAATTGATGTCAGAGCTCTGGAATTTTGTAGGGTGATAGCCCTTCTGCTCCAGACACCCAAACTGAAGCCCCGAGTCGAAATCCAAAATAGTTTTTGAGAAATTTGGGCTCAAACTTTTTCTGTTTTATATTTTTCTAATTTTTACTTCTTAACCTACGAACTTGAAACTTATGTCCTTTTCGAAAGATAACAAGGGCCAGCTAGGGAAAACGAATTGAGCTGATCCGACAATATTTATTGCGCGAAAACGCGGCATTTCTCACGCGAGCAAAAAACCTGCTAAAAGTTGATGGCCGACTTGTGCGCTCGAAATGTCAGAAGACAGGCCTCAGTTAGCTGAAAGGCAGTTACCTAGGGGTAGATAGGAAAATTTTGTAGTGCTTAGGCATAGTTTTGAGTGCAAAACGCAAAATTTTGACCTACTTTTTACAGTTCTTCCGGAAGACTGAATTTTGGTTCATTTCATTTCAACGTTAATATCTCACAATCTAATTGACCGATTTGAGTTTTCATTTCAAATAATGAAAGAACATTGCTTCCGCCTGATAATATTTGGAGATGGAAATTGTGAATTTGAAATTCTTTGTTTTATAGGCATAAATAGAAATTGAGTAAAAAAACTTTTTATTTGCATCTTCCTGGTTCCAAGCTCATGTCACTCACAAACTCAGAACTGACATGGCTGAAGAGGAAAGTTACTTGCGGTCATTTCGCTCACTTATACTACCCACCTATATCTAATGGCTTTCGAGTCATTAGTCCAAAATGTATTACAAGATGCTAAATTTCTCGGACCACCTTTGCTTCTCACCATGGTTTGAAGTCCTTAAAATGGATGGAAGTGGAAGAAATTTGGCATGAAGCTAGCTTAAGATCCTAGCTCGACGATACAAGTAATTTCAGCCCAAAGGAATGTTTGGTTCGTCTTCTAGAAGCACCTTTATATCGTGCCTTTTCGGGACAAGCACAGCACCCGGCGCCAGCGGCCCGGCATATTCGGCGGAGTTGTACTAGCCAGTGACCTCCTGACGGGTCACAACTGTTCAGCTAGTGGGAGGATGAGTAGTGTGGCACGGTGGTCTAGTGGTTAGAGGCCCTGTCTCTTGATCAGGTAGGTCCGGTTCAAATCCGGGGGTGACCACGTACTCTTTATTGGTTATTTCAAAGGAAAGAATGATAAAACTGACCTGCAGGCTTATGAAGAGATACATTAAGAACGAAATATGGTTTGCTTTCGGCACATTGTCATGCGGCTCTCCTGCGCCGGTGGGGCGTTAGCCCAGGCCGCAGGCCGAGGTTAATTCTGCGACGGCCAGCTTCTGTTCTGATTTGCGGCAAAGTGAAAAGTTCGGCACGGCGCGTATCATGAGAGTAGAGGGCGTTGGCGCGCAGGCCAATTGTATTTACCAGCTGAGTCGGAGCACCTGCCACAAGTAGGCGCCGCAGTGCACATACAGTCCGAAAATCAATCATTTGCTTCGCAGTGTACCACCCTAGCTGAGGCAGTGCATCGGAGATGTGATCACATCGTTGTCGACCAGTCACCACTCTGGCGCAAAAATTCACAATCTTTTGAACGCGATGGACCTGTGTGTTGCAGCAACTTCCGTATACAGATGCACAGTACTGAACAATTGACAAAACCAAGGCCTGGACAACAGTTTTCAGTGCAGTGCGCGGCAGTACATGACGGGAGTGACTGAGTGCGACAAGTATGCCAGTACATTTCCGTGTCATAGTATCAATATGAGACTGATAATTTAGGTGCCGATCAATTGTAACTCCAAGATTTTTAACCAAACGGGTTTCTTGAACGTTCGAGCCGCAGAAATTTAGTCTTACAGAGGGGAGGCCGCGTAACATAGCTGGGCTTCCTAGGATGATCATTTGAGTCTTTCCCGCATTAACACGCGCATTGACGTGGGGGCGGGTACCCGCCCCCCCTCGGGTTTTTCGGAGATAGCAGAAAAACGGCGGCGCGTAGCGCCGCCGTACTTGGTACCTTTTCCCTCATCATTTTACAACTTCTGTGAAAATTTTAAGGTTAGGTCATTTTAGGTCAGGTCACCAGTACAGGTCAAGTGACCCGACCTCAAAAAAATTTAAGATAGCATAAGTTGGAGCAGGGTGAACTTATCCGATTGAAACCCATATTACATAATGGCTCCACCGAGTTCTCTAAAATGTGTTCCGGTATTTTTGATATCGATGACCTAAGGTCAGGTACGAGGCATGACCTCTCCATAGGAAATACATGGGAAAATGGTTTTTACGGAATAACTCAGTAACGGATGGTGATAGAGCATTTATTTTAGCTGCATTAGACTCGCCTGGGATTTGCGGTTTTAATGATATGCATTTTATATAATTTGACCCTGACCTGACCTCAGGGCAGGTCAAATCCTTGATTTGACCTAGCAAGGTCAAATTATAAATCATTCGATTCGGCTTGCTAAGAGGATTCATACAGTTCAAGTTGTTTTGCTCTACCTTTACTTGTTCAGATGCAATGGCCGAAAAACTGAATTTACATGTTATCCCTATGACGGACATGTTTTGACCTCTCGTGACCTTAAATGTGACCTGACAAAAAAATGGTTCAAATGTTTTCGATGGAGAAGTGGATGGGCAGTCCAGCGCCATTTACCGTTTTTCGCTACCTACCGTGGTTCTCGAGATCCTAGGGGGCGGGTACCCGCCCCCCGTCAATGCGAAGGTGGCTCAGACCCCCGTCAATGCGCGTGTTAAGCTTTTTTTGTTGTGGCAACACCACTGGAAAACTGACTCCAGAGCTAACTCCATGCGTGTGATCAACTGCGGCAAATCACGCTTCTTGCCGCTAACTAGTAACTGCGTATCATCGCAATATTGAACGACGAGGAGGTCGTCTCCAACACACAGACTAAGGTCGTTAGCGTAGAGGGGGAACAGTGTGCAACTTAGAGCACCTCCTTGAAATATTCCCATAGGAATGTCACGAGATGACGAGAGATGGTCATCTCCGCCCAGACCACGTTCTGGAGGGCTACCGCCAGTACGCATCTGTACCTACCTGCTGAGTAGGGGGGCCCTTTTGACAACTTTTTCTTTAATTTTTCGGGACCAGTGGGTTTCTGATGTTCTCGGGCCCGTTGATTTCGAATTTGACCTTGAAATTTTGAATTTCGAATTTTTTCAGCCCGCCCCTGCGCTTTCAAGTTTTCGAAAAACAGAAAATGCAGGTTTTTGCATCCCCAAACAGCAATCACTGAGAATAGCAAAATAAAATTGAATTCATCAGTTAGAACAGTGTCTTACCTACAGATCTGCGCAAACTGCATGTTCATGGGGTTTCTTATGCCTTATTTATTGCGCCTCAAATATTGCGATTTTTTGCCTAACGGTGGTATACTGTGCCGCACGGCACCTTACGGCGCGTTGCTCTCCGGGCAGTCCAGGAAGCATGCTGACTTAAAATGTGGTACTTTTACATTATTTTTCGCATGAATTCAATGAGGAATGCCAGTTTACATGGTTTTCTATTTCAAAAGGTGACAGGGGCGGATGTAAGCAATTATTTTTCGGGAGAAAATTAGCGAAAATAGTGAAAAATCCTTTATTTAGAAAGAAAATGAGGCAAATCGGCAAACTTTGGCGACCGACCGGTTTCGGTAGGTGGTGCCACTCTTGATTAGGGGATACTACGATATCAGAAAATTAGGCATCATGACAAGAACTGTAATTAAGAGGCATAAAAACAAAACATTGTCAGAGTACCTTTATTACTCGATGAAGAAAGACGACAGCCTTCCACTGTCATGAGCTACAGGGACAAGGACTGAACCGAAAGTAGAATCGACTCCGGGCACCACTCGCGTCTACTTTCCCTGACGGCAGCGAAACATATCTTATTAAGCGCCTTTCTATCTTGGCGGTCAGCGCCGCACACGCTGGTAACTGACTCGCTTGTCAGTTTTAAGGCCCGCTATTGACTGAGTGTGGCACGGAATGCCTGTCCGGAGAGATGACCCGACTAAAGTCCTGAGTTGGGTCTGCGTAAAGCCGTTCAGGAAGGGTGGCTCCACATTGGGTGCATGGCAGACCCTTTTACGCTACTGTGCAGCTCCATGTAGCTGGTCGCACACCGATTGAGCTGCCCCGGCAGCACCTGGTAGCGCCGGACACAGGCACCATGCGCTCGGCCATTCAACGTTGGGCCTGTCCGTCGGCTACTGGGAGGTGCTGGGAGAGCACTGCCCGCTCTCAGAAGCGACGTGCTGCTCACTGCAGGAGGTGTTGGGTGTACGCGCCAGATAGGGACTTGACTTGACGCGCCAGATAGGGACTTGAGTCGCTCTTGACTCTGGGGAAGTTAGCGAGTGGCAGCAAGTGCACTGCCCCAGAGATTTCTCACCGTATTCAGCGGGGACCTGAAGCTAGCGTACCTCTGTGCAAAGACGGGGGATGGGGGATGCTAGTGCTGTCGCCCATAAGGCACACGGCGCAGAGTCGCCTGCTGCGTCTGTACATGTCCAGGGCTGAGCCATCGCCTGAGATACAGGTACTAGCGCAGTACCTGATCTGTGTCTACGTGCCAATGACAGTCCGAATCAAGCACGAGTGGGACGCTGTCCACGCTGCGCGCCACCTGGCAGAGGAGCTGCGGCTGCAGCGAAAGTATGTACATGACCTGTGACGCACTGACAGTTGTGCAGGATAGCATGGCGAGGGACGCTCTCGTGGCGCATACGGAAAGCATCATTTTGGCGATGCTGGGTGACGACGACCAGAAAATCAGAGCTGCAGCTGTCAGTAAGATCGTCTTGTCCCGGAGCGCGAGGTTAACACAAGCGCAGATGAAGCCGGTCCCTATCCAGCGCGTACACCCAACGCCTCCTGCAGTGAGCAGCGCGTCGCTTTTGAGAGCGGGCAGCGCTCTCCCAGCACCTCCCAGCAGCCGGCGGACAGCTCCTCTGGTCGGCGCACAGGCCCAATGTTGAAGGGCCGAGCGCATGGTGCCTGTGTCCGGCGAGCGCCGGACACCCCGGCAGCACCTGGTAGCGCTACCAGGTGCTGCCGGGGCAGCTCAAGCGGTGTGCGACCAGCTACATGGAGCTGCACAGCAGCGTAAAAAGGGTCTGCCATGCACTCAATGTGGAGCCACCCTTCCTGAACGGCTTTACGCAGACCCAACTCAGGACTTTAGTCGGGTCACCTCTCCGGACAGGCATTCCGTGCCACACTCAGTCAATAGAGGGACTTAAAACTGAAAAGCGAGTCAGTTACCAGCGTGTGCGGCGCTGACCGCCAAGATGGAAAGGCGCTTAACAAGATACGTTTCGCTGCCGTCAGGGAAAATAGACGCGAGTGGTGCCCGGAGTCGATTCTACTTCCGATTCAGTCCTTGCCCCTGTAGCTCATGACAGTGGAAGGCTGTCGTCTTTCTTCATCGAGTAATAAAGGTATTCTGACAATGTTTTGTTTTTATGCCTCTTAATTACAGTTCTTGTCATAATGCCTAATTTTCTGATATCGTAGTATCCCCTAATCAAGAGTGGCACCACCTACCGAAACCGGTCGGTCGCCAAAGTTTGCCGATTTGCCTCATTTTCTTTCTAAATAAAGGATTTTTCACTATTTTCGCTAATTTTCTCCCGAAAAATAATTGCTTACATCCGCCCCTGTCACCTTTTAAAATAGAAAACCATGTAAACTGGCATTCCTCATTGAATTCATGCGAAAAATAATGTAAAAGTACCACATTTTAAGTCAGCGTGCTTCCTGGACTGCCCGGAGAGCAACGCGCCGTAAGGTGTCGTGCGGCACAGTATACCACCGTTAGGCAAAAAATCGCAATATTTGAGGCGCAATAATTAAGGCATATAACCCCATGAACATGCAGTTTGCGCAGATCTGTAGGTAAGACACTGTTCTAAATGATGAATTAAATTTTATTTTGCTATTCTCAGTGATTGCTGTTTGGGGATGCAAAAACCTGCATTTTCTCTGTTTTTCGAAAACTTGAAGGCGCAGGGGCGGGCTGAAAAAAATTCGAAATTCAAAATTTCAAGGCCAAATTCGAAATCAGCGGGTCCGAGAACATCGGGAACCCACTGGTCCCGAAACATTAAAGAAAAAGTTGCCAAAAGGGCCCCCCTACTGCTGAGTATGGCCTGCAAGGTAATTTTCAAACCAGATGGTACTGATACCATAGAGAGGAAGTTTTTCAAGCAATTTCGCATGTGGTATGACATCGAAGCATTTTGAAAAATCAAGTAGAACCAGAATGGAAATTTCACCTTTATCGATGGCGTGGAGAGCCGCGTCAGTAATGACATTTAAAGCAGTTTCGGTTGAGTGTTGTTTCCTATAACCATGTTGGGCGTCTGAGATAAGTTTGTGGTTTTCGAGGTACTCTGCAAGTTGTTTTTTTTACAATTCGTTCAACTAATTTGGTAACAGCCGGAAGAATCGAAATAGGTCTAGTATCAGCGGGTACGGAGGCTTTTCTACTTTTAGGAATTGGTGTAACCAAAGCATGTTTCCACTCAGAAGGAACAGAGGCTAATGTTAGACTCGAATTGACGACGTCCACAAGGGGATATCCTACACCAAAGAAGAGTTTTTGAAGTAATTCAACGCTGATGCCGTCAACACCCGTAGATTTTCAGGATCGCATAGAAGCGAGAGCAATGCAGAGTGTATCATAGTCAATAGGCTGAATTTCGAATGTGTAGGTCATAACTCGAGGCAGCAGTGTTGGCACCACTGTTGTTGGAGGCGGTACACTGTCAGCAGTGACTTGACCTATAGTGGCGTAGTAGTCATTTAAGGCGTCAGGCGCTACATCAAGCACGCTACCCTGCTGCTGCTTGCGGCCTATCACCGGCTGCAGCACGCGCCACAGTCCCCCGCGCCTCCGCCGCTCGATCTCGCCGGTGTACAGTGCCACACAGTCGCGGCGGATATAGAGCGCATCAACCGCCTATGCCGGGCCGCTATAGCGGCCCGGCATAGGCGGTTGATGCGCTCATATTCAATACGATCACCAGTACTGAGCGCGGCACGTCGAGAGCGCAACAAATTGTGTGTCTGCAGACACAGGTGCAACTCTTCGCCTCTGGCATGAAACGCGACGAAGCGGCGCAACAAGATTCAGGTGATAAATGAACGCGTGTCGGAAAGCATGCCATTTAGCAGTGGTGGTGTCAGATAGGTAGACAGGTGTCCAGTCGGCAGAAAATAAACGTTCATTGAAAGAGCCGGAATCAATCCTAGCAATAGCACGCCTGTAACAGTAACGTTGCTGTACGGGTTCGCGTGTCTCTGGTGTCAAAATCATGCCCGTGAAATCATGTGGTGTTCCGTAATGACATCTAGTGACGCCCGCACGTTTAACAAGGTCTGGCCGGTTCGTTGCAATATCAATCAAACTAGATGCGGGCCTATATGTAACATGACGAGTGTTTACAATATGCATTCCATACATTCCCAGTAGCCTTGAGATGCTAGAGTTGCTATCTGACGGAGTCTTAATGACACAACGGTTGTAATGGCCGGCAATTACGAGTGTTGAGCGAGGGTGAGCTGCCAACATAATTTGTATCTGAGCCTCGAGGTCATCGAGGTAAAATGTGAGCTGACGACTACTAACATTAGGAACCCTATACGCAGACGCTATCAGAACAGTGGTGTGTTCATCTAGTTGCACAGATACCCAAACTATCTCCAAGTTAGAATTTCCAATTCCAGAATCGCGACCCCCCACCCCCCCCCACCGAGGCTTGAACTTGGCGTCAGCGGCGCCCAGTGTGACCTCTGTAACCTCTGTCCCCGCAGGCAATCGCGGCTGCTGGCGGATGACGGCCGCTGATTGGTGGAGGCACGTTCACTTATATCGCCAGAAATTTAGCGGACATTTCTCCATGAAAATGATAGAGCTTTAAACCATGAATCAGGAGATGTATCAATACGATATTTTTTAAGCATTTATAGTCATACCTTGCTCTCTATTGGCTTAATTATTTACGACAGCATCCAAGGCTGCTCTTCGCTACAGGCCAGACGACGACAGTCAGCACATGCTAGGCGGCGGCCGAGTTCGCTGAAGTTGAGAGTGTCGCGATTGGTTTCTGCTGGGTGGAAAGGATTGGGATTGAGGATTGGTATTGAGGACTGGCAGGGTCCCAAGGTAACCGAGGGAAGGAGGAGAGAGACGCTCATAAATATAAAACTGAACCGTCGGACGTGTTCTAGGCAGTGAGCACTAATAGGGGGCGCTCCCGAAGTTCAACCAGAGAATATAGGTACCAGAAGAGGGAAACACGCGCTGCTTTGCCCCATGTTGGGTGGTAAAAAGGCACACAATCTCATTCAGGACTCGAAATATCGTGGATTTTTATCATCCATTTTCTGAGGCTTTCCGTTGTTTAATAAAGTATTAAGTTGTTGGCCAGATGCAGAATGACTCTATAACACTGTGGAACAGGTATTTGTTGATAATTCCGTCTATTTACACATTTTATAAGGACATTGTTTGACTTTTAGATGGTGGTGCCCAAATCACCGTTGGGGTGCCCACCACATCATTAGGGTTATAAATGTATATATGTATTTATTTCATCTCTCAGCATACATAAATTCAACATTCAACCGGCACGATCGGCACAAAAACACCCATAAGGGTCTTAAATCGCGGTGCCTATCGCTCGGTTTAATTTCATAAGCAGTAAGCATTGCTCCACCACCAAACAAAACGGGCTTCCACCATTTCCAACCAATCACACAACACTTGGGGCAACTTATAATACAATCCACTCAGCACCAATCACTTTAGACAACAATTTCCACAATTGTGGACCGTCCACCGTTTAGGTGGAAGTAGGTGCCGAGGCAGACCGAAAGAGATTGAAATCAACAGTCCTGTCTTAATCGTGGCTTCAAGAATTTCAACAAAATTATGTGGCCAGATGAAGAGTGTTTCTATTTTTTAACACGTGCACTGAAGGAAGGGGGTCTCGGAGGCCCCCTCCTACCTGTTTTTCCGAGGTAGCCGAAAAACCGCTCGTAACCAAAAAACTATACTCAGCCACATTTGACCAGAAATAATGGCGCGTCGATTGGTGCAAGAACTATGAAACCGGTCGGACATTTTTATTAATCATGTACTTAAAAGTTAGACTTGCATTTTGAGATCGCCAAAATCGCGCGGTTGGACCAGTTTGCTTGCATTGGAGACCGAGTGGTGATGCCATAACGCCATATAACCGGGATGATATGTCAAGGGCACCTCACATGAAGGTCAAGGTCATATCAGCACTTTCAAGGGCTTTAACCCCAGTGCTTCTGGTCAAATGTAGTTACCCGGTATGAGGTTCCTATATTATGCTATGACGTCTTATCTAAAGTAACTCAATGTAAAGATCACGGTCAACGGTGTCTTTGGCCGAAATGAAGGCAGGTATGTTTTGGAAGACCTTGAAAGCGAGTTCTTGTGGATATTTTATATGTTTTTAATACTCACTGATGTATTGGAGTCAAACATCCGTAGAAAATCAGCAAATCAGTAAAAACATAACGATCTAGTGAAAATCCCAAAAACAAGAAATTTTATCTCCCAAAAAATTATCTAACTGTGATTTCAAAACACATTGGCGGATCCAGGACCAAGTTTTGGAGGAGCCAAACCAACGTTTTGTGATAGGGATGGCTAAATAGAGAAAAAGCGCAAAAAAATTGTTTTAAGAAAAATTTCCAAAACTGGCCATTTAGGGGATATCCTATGTTCAGCCTTGGTGCGGGCAACAGCCCTTTGGCCCTGGATCGGCCATTGGCGAAACACCTCTAAACTTACTCGGCTGCACTCTGGGCGTGAAAGCGGGGCGAGGTTACTCGACTTCGCTGCGATATAAACAGCAGCACCGGACCAACAAGGCACACTTCACAGAGATCACCCCGAGCAAACATGAAGGTTCTGGTAAGTCTTTGAGATCAACGCCACCTAATTTCCTTCCCTCTTGGAGAATCAGATCCCCAAAACTCCTCTCATCTAGCTGGGGTTGACAACAACTTAAGACCTAAGCAGCCTAAGCATTTGGTGTCATTAAACCACATCAATTTTTGAAACACTCTCCTGAAGACATTAAAACCCAACGGATTCAAATAAAAATGTCCAAACGTGTTCGAGCTTGAGCGGCAAGCTTAAAGTTTTACAATATATCTCGAAGCAAGGCGTTAACGCACCAACGTAAGCAAAAGCCAAAAATTTTCTACCCTATTTACGTAGGAACCATCAAAACAAACATGTTATTCAGTACCTCTTTATGAACTTTGACGGTCGGTAAAATTCCAACAGCAAGTTTAAATAATGCCTCTTTTCGCTTTCTCAACGCACCTGGGAATCGTATCAACTCACGTATATGCTTCCTGCCCAAACGTAAGTCAACTCGAGCAATTTCTCTAACGCCTATCCCAGTGGTCGATCTCAAATCCATTCGGAGTAAATTTGAAGTTTTATCCATAGTGTTGAATCGCGCTCCGGGTAGCTTACGCAAGCGTTCTGTGTAATGTTGACGCTTCCCTAATACTTAGCGGCTTTTCTTTCACTGGCAGGTACTCCTGGCACTGCTCGTGGCAGCACATGCCGCCGACTACATCCCTGGCCGGGGCTCAAGTTCGCAGTCGGTCAGCGCAGAGTATGGTGATTCTGGCTTCAGCTACGAGTCTAATGTCGACGGACTGAATGCTGTGGTGCGTGGCTCCAACAGATTTGTTGGCCCCAACGGTCCTGGGAAAGTCGACTGGGTAGCTGATGCCAATGGTTACCGGGAGACGTACTCTCGTTAACTACATGGGGTTTGATTAAGTCTTCTGTGACTGCCGAAAATGTCAACGTGCTTATTCGGTCAGTACCATGGAATTTACATGTGATTGAAGACTTGGAGCAATGTGCAGAAACTCACGGAGAATGACTCGGTTCCTCTCATTATAATATTTTGCGATGTCTTGTAATTTATCATCTGTTAAGATGTGATTGTCATCTTGTAAGGTGTGGTTATCATGTTGTAAGATCTTATTGAAAACTACAAACTTTGGCCTGCATAATACATGGACAAAGCTTCATTGACCTTTTTAGAAAGCGAGAAAAATGTACAAGCTTTAATTCCATCGACACAGTTGTGGCTCGAACGTATCTTGCCTTCGCCTTTAAATGCCCTCAGGCTATCACTAACAATAGGCACTCGGGCATTTATGGGTAGAGGGCCGGAGCGCTCCTTGTGCCCCTTGAATCCGCCACTGCATTGACAGATGCTGCTTAAATTAGAGCAGCCAGGAGTTATTTTGTTCTAACGTCATTTCTGTATACGGCATGCACTAAGGAATAACACGTCAACTAGGGCCATATTTACTTGGCAGTTCTCCCTGGATTCACTTCTTATTTTATCCACGTAAGCATACTCGCACTGGCCAGGGCAATCTCATCTTTTCCAGGTGTCTTGGCTGCACTTATAATGAATAGAAGGGTCCATGGAAACACGACAGTTACAGACTCCGACTGCACGAGACAGCAATCTTGATCAACTAAATTGCATCGAAAAATACGAAGGCACAATGTTTCGCAAATTGCATTATTCATCCTTGGTACACATGCCTGGGGAAATTTTGATGAAGGAGGTAGAGCAGCATATATACACAATTTAGAAGACAATTTTATCTTAGACGTTTTAACATTAAATGCCTATTTGCACCTCCACCCCACTAGCGGCAGACACAAGTCACGATAGGGAGCGCCGCAGAGATGGCCCACGCTACGTTACGAAATTATTTTTCCGTAGCCGTAGCCCTGGTAATGCTACGTAGACGCCAAAATTTAGCCTACCGCAGCGTACTAAGAAAAAAGTTGCACCATATATGTACATACGTTTTCGTGATCGCAGTACTAAGGATTCTTGGTAACGATTTGCTTTAATTCGAAATTTGAAATAGAAGTGATAATATTTGAAAAAGTAATGACCAAAACGTTACTTTAAAATTACAAACTTAAACAAATTTCCATGAGAAATGCATCAAATCGCTGTCAATTAGGAGCGGGGCTTTTGATGGATAGTGTAAGTCACGGGCACTTATTTGTCACGGGCCTGTAAAAATTAGAAGTTGGTTGATTTCTACTTATAAATTTTTGTTTTCAACTGGTGACAATAATTCTCGACCATTGATCAAACACATAAGGTAACACACATCAGGTTATCAGATCACACATTAGGTCAGGTCAAGGTCACTATCCAAACTAGCAAAGGCAATATACACATCAATCGACTCGTAGTAGCAATGTTAACTTATTGGTATCAAAATGAAAGTTTTATCGTCATTTTCTGCTAAGTTATTGACCCAAGTCTGAAAATCTGCTCAAGTAGCCCAGATGACCTCTCAGAGGTCACAGGTAAAACATTTCAACAGGAACCTAGAAAGCAGCCCAGGATACTTCGATTTTGGGAATATGAAGGTATTCTAAGCTTTATCTACACAAATACAGCGCAATTTCTACTTTACCCATGCATTTCCAACAGAGAGGTCATGCTCCGTACCTAACCTTAGGTCATCGATATGAAAAATCCCGGAATATATGTTGTAGTACCCGGTAAGCTCATTATGTGGTAGCAGTTTCAATCCGGTAGTTCACCCCTTTCTTACTCGTGACACTTTAAACATTTTTTGGAGGTGAAGTCACTTAACCTGCACTGATGACCTGACCTGAGATGACCCAACCTTAAAATTTGGAGGAAAGCTGCCGAATTGATCAAGGATTAGGTGTGCCAAGCACGGGGCGCTTCACGCCACCGTTTTTCGTGCCACTGGTAGAACCCGAGGGGGTGTTCAAACACCCCCCACCGGGGCGAGGGTGTTAAAGTATGAATGTGTAAACAAAATTTTGATATCCTACAGGGGTGGAAAACTCCACCAACTCAACAACCAGGGATAGCGACAGACCGTGGACATTGAAATCATGAAGTGCGACAGAAAATCTCTACCCAAAATCGCAGCGTTTACGCATGTGGCCGAATTACTCATAAATTTATGTGATCTTCTGTAAAACTCATTGTGAATTCAGGAGTTTTTTTGCAGGATTGTTTTGTATCAATATAGGTACTACTTGTCGCATTATGTGTGCTTTAGTAATTGCCTATGTTTAACAAATACAAGCGACAGCTTTCAGTGTTAGACATTTGGTTGGCGACAGTTTTGAGGTTTTTTCCTCCCTGATATCCTAGTACGATATATTTTTCCGTAGCCGTAGCTCAAGTACCGTAATTCCGTAGTCGATGAAATATAACGTAGGGTAGTTCATTAGCGTAGTTTTGGCCAAAATCGAGCCGTAACGCACCGTAATTCGGTAACGTAACATAGCGTTAGGCCATCTCTGGGGAGCTGGGGGTGGGGGGAGTAGGGAAGAAAGGATCACACATTTCAACCCTATGGCTTATTTAACCGATATTCACGACGCACCAAATAAACATACTGAGATATATATGCCTATTTAAAACTCAGGTCACTTAGCTCATTTTTCATATGAGAGAAAGGCGAGGTCGAAAATATTGTTTTCTCCCTAGAAATACGAACGAATTTATGGCATTTTTCATGATGTACTAACAGCAACAATATTAAATTAAGAGCAGTAGAGCGCACGCCACTCCCTAATATCCGTTCAGAACAGAAGTGTGTTTGACCCAAATAATGGCAGGTATGTGTTGAAAGACCTTGAAAGCGAGTTCTTGTGAATATTAAAATTCCAATACGCCCTGAGGTATTTGAGCCAAACATCAGTAGAAAATCAGTAAACTAGTGAAAACAGCGGACTAGTGAAAATCTCGGAACAAGTAATTTCATCTCCCGAAAATATTCTCCAACTGTAATTGCAAAACACATTGGTGGATCCAGAAGCAGCAATGGAGGGGCCAACCCAACGTTTTTGGGGTAGGGACGGCTAAATCGAGGAAAAAATCCGAAAAGAGTAATTATTAAAAAAACACCAAAATTGACCATTTGGAAGAGATTCTATTTTGGGCTTTGATGGCGGCTATGGCCTCTTTGCCCCACCCCCTGGGTCCACCAGTAGCGAAACACTTCTAGGCTTGCCCGGCTGCGTTCTGGGCGTGAAAGCGGGGCGAGGTTACTCAATTCGGCTGCAATATAAACAGCAGCAACGGCCTGAGAAGGCACACTCCATAGAGAACACTCCGAGCAAACATGAAGGTTCTGGTAAGTCTTTTATAGCAATGCCACCTAATATCCTTCACTTCTGAAGAATCAGATCCCCAAAACCCCTCTCATCTAGTTGGAGTTGACAACAACTTAAGACCTAAGAAGCCTAAGCATTTGGTGTGTCATTAAATCACATCAATTTTTGAAACACTCCTGGAGACATCGAAAACCGCGAATTCAAATGAAAATTTCCAAACATGTTTCAGGCTTGAGCGGCACTTTAAACATTTTACAATAGATCTCAAAGCAAAGCGTAAGCGCATCAACGTAAATAAAAGCCTAAGACCCTCAACATCATTTACATAGGAATTATCAGGACAAATATATTATTCCGTAAGTCTTTATGAATGTTGGCGGTTCGTAAAATTTTAACAGACAATTTAAATAATGCCTCTCTTCGCTTTCAAAACACACTTGGGAAAAGTGTCAATTCACGTATATGATTCATGACAAATAGCAGGTAGAACCGAGCATTTGATCTAGTGATATTAGTAAATTTAAATTTAAAGCATGGTGTTGTATCACACTCCGGGTAGCTTACGCAAACGTTCTGTGTAATGTTGACGCTTCCCTAATACTTAGCGGCTTTTCTTTCACTGGCAGGTACTCCTGGCACTGCTCGTGGCAGCACATGCCGCCGACTACACCCCTGGCCGGGGCTCAAGTTCGCAGTCGGTCAGCGCAGAGTATGGTGATTCTGGCTTCAGCTACGAGTCTAACGTTGACGGGCTGAATGCTGTGGTGCGTGGCTCCAACAGATTTGTTGGCCCCAACGGTCCCGGGAAAGTCGACTGGGTGGCTGATGCCAATGGTTACCGGGAGACGTACTCTCGTTAACTACATGAGGTTTGATTAAGTCTTCTGTGACTGCCGAAAATGGAAACGTGCCTATTTGGTCACTATCATGAAGTTTCGCATTTGTTTGAGGAGTCGAAGCAATGTGCAGAAGCTCACGGGAAATCACTCGCTTCGTCTCATTATGGTATTGTGCGATGTGTTGTCGTAATTTATCATCTTTTAAGGTGTGATTATCATGTTGTCAGGTGTGGTTATTATCTTGTAAGGTCTGATTGAAAACTGCAATTTTTGGCCTGCATAATACATGGATAAAGCTTTATTGATCTTCTACAGCGCGAGGAAAATTTACAAGCCTCAAGTGCATACACCGTTACAGTGGTGGATCACTGACTTTGTTTACACGTACTATGGGCTGAGTTGGCACTTTTGTATTATTTCAATGGAGATCCATCTGTGTCAGAGTGACAATGCCTCCTACATCGATATTATTCTGCGGTCAAGGATTTGTTTTTCCCTGATAAAGTTAATCTGCTCCCAGAAAGCTGAAACTGACCGCTGAGGAAATGTAATTTCTCTACCCTGGTGGCATAGTGCAATTTGACTGGCAGCCCGCCAGCACGTCAATACGTAATGACTTCTGCACCAAGGTGATCCACACTTAAACTGCCTGCTTTTCTCATGACTGTATAGATAAGCCTTGACCAGACATGCCTCTCCCCCGTAGGTTATAGGTTACGCCATTCGTGCTATCCTCTCATCCACTACTTGAATAATGCCAGAAGATCCGACACCTTACCAACTTGGCTGGGGAGAAACTGGGGGAGCCGTGGAGCTAAACGTTTTGGCCGATCCCGCTCTAGCCCGCCCGGGGTGGCGTCTCCCTACTGCGGATCATTCCCTGAGCCATCCGGTGCAACGGTTGCAACAAGGCCGTGTCTCCAGACACGTGCAGCCGTGACTGCCTGCGGCCTTTTCTTCCCAGAGCGCCGCAGGCGGCAGCAACGGTGTCCTGTCCGCGACGATGTGCACGCTTCACAGACGGCGAATGGAGGGGACATCCGGCTCAGTCCTCCGCCGACTGTCTCTGTGATGGTGTGTGCACGCTAACCTAGAGAGGATGCATTACGGGATCATGTTGAGGTCAGTCGGGCAGGCTAAAGAACGCTGCAGATCGTTGATGGCGTTGTCGGTTCTTGGAGGGTCAATGTGCGCCCGATATGATAGGAGATAGAAAGTGAGCATTTGAAAAACAGTTGCTTATCTGAGTAGTTCGCAGGGACCAGGGCTTCGCCGAGATATTCGGAATATACTCAAGATCTAATTCTAAGATATCTCTGAGTAGAGACTAGAACTTTATGGGACTTATAAGCCATCTTATGGCATGCTTATTTGTATAATACTTTGTGTACAATTCTGAAACATGTGGCAAAACAACGAAATTTGCGATTAATTTGTACGCTGGTATTTGGTCAGTTACCTTATATAACACAAAACGAGGCCTAGTTTTCACGCCATGTCTGAGTTTTATTTTCCATTTCAATTTATGAATATATATTTATTGTCTTGGTATGCATAAGCATCGCCACCAGAAAAAGGGCAGGGGACCAGTCAAGACTCAACTTGTTGTTGACATGAAACTTTCCCCTTTAGTGTCGAAAACTCATCGTATTTGGACTCATGGTGTCTTTCTCACCAACTGGTTGCAGAATTCGCCCAATGTCTTTTAAATTTGACTGAAATCATACGTTTTATTGAAAGTGTTCCCATTTTTCCCATTCCCACTCGATGATGGTGTTCTAGAAGCAGAAAACATGCTAAAAATACTCGAGGGCATTTGTCTTACTGGGCGAGGGAATGACAATTTTTAACACACGCCCCGCTGGGGGGGAGAAATTCGCCCCTTCCTGGTTTTTCCCAGATAACACAAAAACGAAAAAAACGCAGAGCAACAAAACTTACAGTACCTTGTTTCTGATCAATTTTACGCATCTGACCGAATTTTTAGGTCAGGTCTTGTCAGGTCAAGGAGCTATTCAAGGTCAAGCGACCCGACCTCAAAACCTAAAATCACGAGTTTGAAGCGGCACCTAAGGAACATCTGCCAACCGATCAGTTTTAAACTTTCACGTTATGATAGGGCCTTAGGGTCTAAAAACCTGCTATCTCAGAATTGTTATATTGCTGACCTAAGGTGGGTTAATTTTTTGTCACCCCATTATAAGTCTATGGTGAAAAATTGAAAGGGCTTGTTTTCAGTAAATACTGGATAGATAAAGCTGAAAATCCTCACACTGTGTATTCTTACCACGATATTTACCATAAAGTTGAGTTTTTAACCATCTGACCTCTCAAAGGTCATGCCAGGTCACAGGAGCATACAGTAATGATTTTGCCGATAACTTCTCACTGAATTGAGATAAAGCTCTTATTCTGCTTGCATTGTGTTTATCTTGTCACGGGGAGTCGGTTGCTATGCAACATGACCATAACAGATCACCCTGTAACCCTGACCTAGGTCGAGGTCAGGTCATTTTCACAATTTGACCTAGCAAGGTCATATTAAACATCATTTGATTTGTCACGATGAGAGGAATCCAATGATGTATGGATATTTGCTCTAGCTTTGCCGATTAAATATCTAGAGGTGGAAACGTACACTGCCCTGTTGTAAGCCTATGGAACTAGGCTTAATAAGCCCTACCTTTGACCTATGCGGACCTCAATATTGACCTGACATAAAAATTATTGTCAAAATTTCTCTTCGTCTCGTCAAGAGTTTTCGAACGCCGTCCGTAATTTTCCTTTAGCTTTCTAGGAGAACGAGATACGGAGAGGGGGCCTTCACCTCAACTCTCTCTGTATCCTAAACACTGGTCGCGCCACCCACCTAACTATGCCCTCTGGCTCGCTCTCTGCTATAGATCTCTCTGTTTGTTCGCCTTCGCTCCTATCTCAGCTTGACTGGAGTACTCTCGAAGATCTTCATGGCAGTGACCATTTCCCTATCACCATCCGCCTATCGCGTTCAGCTGACCTGCAGACTCGATTGCGCCGATGGAACTTTCGACGGGCGAACTGGGAGGGCTTCAGGGGTGCCTGCGGCCCTTTGGACTCCCCTGCGGGGCCTCGGCAACGGAAGCTGTGAGACGCTTCAACGACATGGTCCTTCAGGCAGCCAACAGTTTTATCCCAATGACTTCCGGAAAGCCCAAACGAACTCCCGTTCCTTGGTGGAATCGGGAGTGTCGTGAGGCAATTTTAGACAGGAAGCGGGCCCTCCGAGCCTTTAGGAAGCACAGCACCACACCTTTCTTAATAGCGTTTAGACGCGCGAGAGCGCTGGCTCGACGGGTCGTTCTAAACGCAAAGAAAAGATGGTGGATTACCTATGTCAATACGGTAAATCGGTTTACACCATCGACACAGGTGTGGAGCCGTATACAGTGCCTGCAGGGCAAACGGCGACACGCTCCTCCGCCTGTCCTCACCTCAAACGGTGAGAAAATCACCAGCCAACAGGACGTAGCTGACCTGATGGCACGGGCCTTTCGAGACCGATGCAGTAATGCAGCCCAAAATCCAAGCTTCCTGGGTTTTCGATCACAGGAAGAGCGCAGACCGATTAATTTTGGCAGTGATAACTCCGCGCCGTATAATGCACCTTTCTCCATGGCAGAGATAGAGGCGGCAAGCAAAGGTCTGAAGTGCGTATCGCCTGGAACTGACAAAATAACGAATGAAATGCTTCTCCACCTTCCGGAACAATCTCTTGCGTGTCTCCTTGACATTTTTAATGTTATGTGGGCCAACGGCGACTTTCCTGAGCAGTGGCATGAATCAATCATCATACCTATACAGAAACCCGGGAAGCCCGGAAACTCACCCGAGGATTTCCGTCCCATATCATTAACATCATGTGTATGCAAACTCCTGGAAAAATGGTTGGCGTTCGCCTCATGTGGTTTCTTGAGAGTAATGACCTTCTATCCAACGTACAGTGTGGCTTCCGCCAGGGAAGAAGCACCATCGATCATCTCATTCGACTCGACGCCGCTGTCAGAGAGGGCTTTATGAACCAACAACACACCATCGCCATTTTCTTTGACGTGGAGCGCGCGTACGACTTGACATGGAGGTATGGTATTTTAAAGAAGCTCCATGGCATGGGCGTCCGAGGTCACTTGGGCTGGTTCTTATCCAACTTTCTTAGGGACAGACGCTTCAGATTCCGCATAGGACCATTCCTCTCTGACGAACTCGTGCAGGAGAACGGCACGGCCCAAGGCAGCGTTCTGTCTGTGGCTTTGTTTGCCGTTATGGTAAACGATATAGGTGACACTCTGCCGCCAAACATATCCCGTGCATTATTCGTTGACGATTTCTCCATATGGGTGACGACTTCCTCCACCAACACAGCGCAGAGACAGCTGCAACTATGTCTCGACCGACTGCAGCGTGGAGTGGAAAAAACGGCTTGAACTTTTCCACAGAGAAAACAAAATGCGTGCATTTCTGCAACAGGCGTAAAGCGTGTGATCACCCTGTGCTAAAGCTAGGAAACCGCACTATAGAAATGGTAGAGCAGATACGATTTCTCGGCCTTGTGCTCGACCGCAGACTAACGTACGTTCCCCACATTAAGGGACTGAGGGAAAGATGTTTTAACTGCCTGAACATCCTTAAAGTTCTAACACGCATGACTTACGGGTCGGATCGGAAGACACTCCCGCACTCTATAGATCCCTCATAAGATCCAAGCTGGAATACGGGTGTGCAGTGTATGACTCCGCACCCGAAAGTGCTAAGCGAATGCTAGATACTGTTCAAAACCAGGCTCTAAGGATTATTAGCGGTGCGTTTCGCACGTCGCCTGTCGTGAGCTTGCACGTGGATATGCATGAGATGCCGCTTGACCTGCGCCGCCGGTATATATCAATGCGGTACGCTTTGAGACTTAAACAGACAACTGAGCACCCTGCATATAACACGTTTTTGACGACCGACGTATACGCCGTATTGACACAGGTTCCCGCGCCTCAGCACGACACCCTGGCGTGAGAGTTCGGACCTGGCTGAGCGAGGCTGGCATCAATCTAGAGAGTGTTGCACCCGCGCACTGGCCAGCTTCGGAACCGTGGCTAAGTCCCAAAGTCACCATAGACAAGGAGCTGGTAGCCACCACTAGAGGCTTGGTACCTGTGGAAATCCGTCAGACATTTACGGAACACTGCTCGGACAGGTATCGGAACCACACCGTCTTCTACACGGATGGCTCTAAGGGTGCGGAAGGCACGGGTTGTGCCTTCGTGGGTGCCAACACTGAACAATGCTTCTCGCTGCCTCCAGATGCATCGGTGTTCACAGCGGAACTGTACGCTATCTTCCGTTGCCTAGACCAGGTCCTGCGATCGAGAAACAATTACTTTGTAATATTTAGCGACTCTCTATCGTCACTGCAAGCACTGCAGGTCTTTAGCTACAGTGCAGCTAGCTCCTATCTTTTACCTCTAATTAGGCAGAAGATTTACCAGGCTGAGTGCCGAGGAAAACTTATCACACTTGCGTGGGTGCCGAGTCATTCTGGTGTCACTGGAAATGAGAGAGCAGACACAGCAGCTAAGGAAGCGGCAAGGGGAGTCCCTCCCCGTGGCATACGAATTCCATACTTTGACCTATTCTCACGAGTTAGTGACCATCTCACGGAAATATGGCAGCGGCGATGGAATGGTAACCCTAAGGGTAGAAAACTGAGGGAGCTGAAACCTCGGTTGGGGCTGTGGTCAAGCAGTGCAACCTGCAGAAGGGAGGAGGTTACTTTGTGTAGACTTCGCCTGGGACACACTCACTCCACACACGCCTACCTCTTGACCGGTGATGCTCCGCCGGAGTGCCCGCGTTGTGGTGACAGAACATCTGTAAGACATGTCCTGGTCGAATGCAGGGATTTCGAAATCGAAAGGTGTCGATATTTGCCGGGATCCCCCACCCTGGTTTCGCTCCTGGGGAGCATCCGTCCGTCGAAATCACGAGCATTATGTTTTACCTGAAGAAAGTCGGATTCAATGTGATCTACTCCCCTACGTAATAGCTTGTACTCTATGTTTTTTCTGCATGTGAGTGTGAGGGCTACGCCTTTTTTATCTTCTGAACCCACATTCTGTTTTCTGCACCTATCATAGAATCTTCAATGAGGCTATTGCCTCAGAATGATCTGCTATGCGTCATCTCCTGAATTGCGTTGTATACCTTACGTTTGATATGGGCGCAAAATGACCATGGAAGTCGGGCCGCCCAAAACACCAAATGATGATGATGATGATGATGGAGAGGGGGGCGAAATTCACCCCCCCAGCGGAGCGCGTCATGCCAGGCATTCCAGCGGGGCGCGTGTTAAGGCTTGTAGCTGTTCCCCTCACTGGCGGTGGAAGATTCTCGTTCAAGGGGGGGCGGGCAGTCTAAATGGGTCCATCTCGTCAATGGGAAATGTGCTAGAGGGTCGCTTAAAGGCATAACCCACAGAAACCATACATACTGTTTGTTGCAGAAGTAGATACGAATATTTTGCAATTCGTCTGCTACGAATTTGGCAAAAATGGGTACTTATTTAACATCCAGAGATGAATACTTGCTCGCATATTGTTAGAGACAGGCGGGGCCTGCCAAAAGGTGGTTAGAAGAAAGCACATTTATAAATTGCTGGCTTCCTTTGTTTTAAATAATCCTTGGAATAAAAGGTACTCCATGTACGACTGGAGTTCCTTTACCACGCATGTTCATAGAAAAAGTAAAAAAAACTTCGGGGACAAATTTCGGTTCGGCGATTAAACAACAGTCTAAAAACACATTCCTCTTTATTTTTGTACCCCTAGAGTGGCATATGGACGCAGATAACACGATACTATCAAGGATAAATGAAACCGATAATATGTTTTGGAAATTTGATAACTCACGCGTTAAAACAGAAATTGCCCCAAACCTTTTTTCGTATCTCTGTACACACGGCCTTGGCTATAGCCGAAACATACATAAGGTCATCTCACTAATCTTCTCTTACCATGTGCCTCAATTACACCAATTTTGATAAGTATCCGAAGTGTTTTGTGTCCGGAGGCTTACGAACTAGCGTAAAGTAAATGACTGGTACAAGGAAGTCACGCACCAGAGCCAAGTCGATGCGCTGAGAGTTCAAAAACAAAAAGTATCAACGCATTTTCAAACTTTTGAACAGTTTTTTTGATCACCCCTAGATTTAGACAGGTTATTATCACCCCTAGATTCATCAGAAGCAGCGTTTCATGGACATATTCAAAAGAATCCTGGGAACTCCGAGGTTTATATGTATTCTAGAAAATAGGGGATAAAACAAAGGCATCACAGAATTCGAAAAACTTTCCATGCGTTTTAAAAAAAAGTTTGTATTGAGGGGGTCATCTGGGCTCCTCTATCGAATCCACGGTCACTGCACGAGGAACCCGATGAAGAGTAACCTAACATGATGTTGACAAAACCTTGATGTATTTTAATTAGCAAGGGAGTTTTTTTTAAAATATTCTTAAGTCTTAGATATTGTGTACGAGAGGTCTAGGACCACCAGCCCACAGCATCCTAGCGTCTCCTCTCTCAGTGACAGGAGCGGATGATGTAAAACGATGGTAATGCACGTGTTATTCCATATTCTGGACTATGGGTTTATTCACACTTGGCAGAAAATGCCGACAGAATCTGCCGACCGAAATTACAAAAACACGTGAGGAGAATAACGACAAAAGTATTGGCAGATCATGTCGGCAGATTCTTACAAGTGTGAATAGGTCCTATAACTGTTATGGCAGTAACGTTAAAACAGGAAAAATTAAGCACAATCCATCCATCTCTTTTATTGCTGTTCCTATTCGCTTCCGCAGCTTGTGTCCCTTGCTTTTCCGTCGCCTTTCATCAGACTGGGTTGAAGAAAATAGTAAAATATTTAGAGAAATGTACTGGTAATTCCAGTGCCTGGTGGTTTGAACTGCTGCTTCCATAGTGATATAATACATATTATTATATCAGTATTTAGTATTTTAATAGCGCGGTATTGTGGCACACAAACCAATTTGTAGGCCTAGAAATAAAAAGTCGGTAAAGCACAGTTAGACGACCGTAGGCGGTGGCTTCTGATTACCTGGAAGGATATGTTAGGGGAATGGTCCATACTAAAGGAATACAGTGACATTCATGCCATGAAAATAGACATAGGTACCTACTAAGCTAATTGCCTAATGCATCCAGTGATTTGCCTTATTACATGCTATTCACATTTCACATTCTATACTACATTCCCATTCTATACACAGTCAGAACTACTTGTTCCTCCGCCTCAAATAATCATTTTAGCATATTAAGCTTCTAGTGTTGCATGCGCACGAAATGTCAGCTTTGCCGTGTATGTCACATTAGGGTCGTTCATAAAAAACATTTTTTTTACTTTTCAGACTGGAACTCACCTTTTCCCCATTACATATTCAATTCTGATTTCAATGAGCCACATTTCAAGCGTCTACGACAACGGGAAAGATCGCCTCAAAACGGTTAAAGATTTCATGTTTCAGGCGCCAGATTGGCCGCCCGGCGTTGCAGTCTACCGCTGTTACATTGGGATGAAAGGGGTGCATAACCAACCAGTAAAGACAGCGCGGCATGTACGTGCGTATAAGAATGATAGATGGACTTCAAAAACATTCATTTACTTGTCAGATCTTTTTGCAGCGTAACATAAATACGTGCTATTCCATATGAGACCTGGAATTACAGGGTTCACCAGCCTAAGTACTCTAAATCCCCACAGAACAGGAATGCCTTCCGGAAGCGACCCTTTATTCTGGTAACTTTCGTTGGAGAACGTCGTTGAGGCCGGTGCTTCTCTCTATTCTCCTGCGAACTATTTAAGGGCTCTGATGCTGCTAGAAGAAGATCCTGTTGCATATTTTTACCTTTTAGATGAGTCACAAAATCTTCCACCAGCTTCACACCACGTTATGTAGGACCGTTCACGACAGAAATGTTCTTGAATACCTTGAAACAGGGAAGCTATACCAGTCACTAGCTTCTCAACGGAGCCATTTCATGTCAGAATCTTTCAGATTCAGGCGCTTGAATACCAGCCAGCTTTCAGGAATGACAAATTGGCAGAGGCTTGGTACCGAGCCATTCACCGAGCTCTTCATAGGCCCTGTCGGAAACTTTAGCCTCCCCAACTCAAAGGTGGATGGTTTTGCTGTTTACGCCAGGTGTTGTGTCACTGCCTTCCCACCTTCAGCATTGTGATTCTGATTTGTGAGGCAGAATACAACTTTCTGGGCACAGATAAGTGGCGTTTGCACATTGAATTCAGCGCCTCTACAATACCGGAGTATTTTTATTGGGAGACCTATCAGGGAACGTTCCTAGATCATCATGCAAGGCTAGTGCTTTAGTTCTGGAAGGCATGCCAGCTCTGTTTTGATGACAAGGCAGACCTCAAAATTGCTGAGGCAATCCACATGCGAGAACTTAAACCCACGATGAACGGCGTAATTTACCCGTGGAAATTAATTTGATTCAGTGGTATTGCAGTTGTCTTATTAAACCTCTCCCAAAAATAAAAATAAATGTCTTACCATGTTCCTTGCGTTTTTTCTGCCCTCTAAGAGTGAAATTGTCTAGACTGTAAACCATGTATACTGTGTCACGATGCTGGATTTTTGTGCTGATATTTTTTAGTAATTTCATCGCTTAAAGAGGATGGCGGAAGCCGAAGCTTGTGGGGTTTTGTAATACAGCTAAAAAAATGCGTAACTTCATTTTTTCCTGGTCAATACGTTCATAATATTAACAATTTAAGTTCTAGCTCTGTTTTCCTTGAGAAGATAATCATGAATTGCACAAGCTGGTTTGCGTGTGGCTATCAGAAGAGGTTGCTAAGACAAATTTCGGTTCAGAAGATCCGCAGCCCACCAGCGAGCCATATTTATGGAATGCAGGACGTACGCGCTTCTACTGAGTCAGATTCCGTTCACCATCCCAGAAGATACTCAAGAGACTAAATATTATGATTTTTGGGGTTTAACGACGCATCAACTGCTCGGGTCATATGGCATCGGAGGCGGAAGGGGAAAGAATTACGCTTGAGCTAGGGCAGGGCGCGAAATCCTGCCTCTGGGTGGCCACGTGGGCTCGAACCCACGACACGCAGCACATACAGAATGTCATTGGCCGAGCCGAGCGCGCGTGCTAACCGACTGCCCCACTCAGACCCCGAAAGAGGTAAGCGGCTTTCCTTGTAAGTGGTTCTAAACCATGCATTCTGGTTCCTCCGTCGCGGATAGGCAGCTTTAGAGCCTTCTATGAGCCTCAAAGCTATCCATAAAATGCAGTGCAGTGCTTTCATTAAGTTGATATAGAAATTGCCCTGGATGTGCTAAAGTCAATTTGCTATCAGCTAGGGTATCTGTGCACTGAAATTCATATTCTGTTCCGCTGATGAAAATCACTACCTTGGAGGCAAGGAGCCAGTGGCACAACAATTGGCCAGAACAGCAAACAATTCACATTTGACTCAAGTTTCCGATTGAGGCTATGAAGAGCTCGGTGAATGGCTTGGTACTTGGCCTCAGCCAGCTTGTCACTCCTGACAGCTGGATGGTATTCGATCGCCGGAATCTGAAAGATTCTGACCGGACAATGCTCCGTTGAGAAGCTGGTGACTGCTATAGCTTCCCCTTGGTTTTACGCAGGCATCTACCAGTTGTATGCCTTCGTTGTTAGACAGGTATCCAGGTCGAGGCGGACAATCGTTATTTTACCGATTCACTGTCCTCTCACAGGCATGAGTCTTTATTTTATAACGCATCATCATCCTTTCTCTAGTTCTCATTAGACAAAGCGCACGTTCTAAAGGAAAAACATGTCATTGTGGATCCCAAGCCACGTGGCATCAGCCAAACGGGCCGATTCAGCGCAAAGGCCGAACGTATGTCCCCCCGGTCTCATATTCCATTCTTACCTGTATGCGCCTGTAAGAATTTTAAAAACTGGCACGCATGGACAGGACCCCAGGGCAAGTGGGTGTCAAACCCAAACTAGGAAATGGCTTCGCAGCCGGATCCAGGAGAAGGTGGTTTGTCGCGGTTCATGGCCACACCACGCAACCCACTCTTTCGCTAGTGGAGAGGATCCTCCGCTCGTCCGCGCTTGGCGACTCGCTGAGTTCAACAGCCTACTGCCGCGATTAAAATAACGGTTTAGACACCGGGAGGGTCACCCTCCTAGAGTCCCTTCTGGCGAGTTTCCAACCGTGGACTGTCTAGTATTTATCGTTTTAAAAGCACGACTTAATGTTATTTACTCGCCGACCTAAGTGTGTGTGCTATATTTTTTCGTTTTAGCCGTCCTTTACTGTGGACAGACTTAGCCACGTTGATTGTTGAAGCCATTCTGTATGCATTTATTAGTGTTATGGGCGCCACAGACCCGTTGTCGGCGCGCCCTAAAACCCAATGATGATGATATGAGCTTCCCCGGTTTCAAGGTACTCCAGAACTTACTATGGTGAACGATCCCACAGAGTGTGGTGTGAAGCTGGTGGAAGATTTCGTGAGCCATCCAAAGGGTAAAAATATGCAACAAGATCTTCTTCTAGCAGTATCAGAACTCTTACATAGTTCGCAGGAAAATAGACACCTGTCTCAACAACGTTCTCCAACGAATGTTACCAGAGTAAACGTTCGCCTCCGGAAAGCATTCCTGTTCTGTGAGGATTTAGAGTACTAGGGTGCTGAACCATTTAATTTCAGGTCTTTTGTGGAATAACATGTATTTATGTTACGCTTCAAATATATCTGACAAGTAAACGCCTGCATGTTAAAGTCTATCTACCGTTCTTATACGCACGCACATGCCATGCTGTCTTTGCTGGTAGGTTATATGCACCTCCTTTCACCCCAATTTAACAACGGGAGACTGCAACGCCGAGCGGTCAATCTGATGCCTGAAACATGAAATCTTTAACCGTTTTGAAGTGATTTTTCCCGTTGTCGTAGGCGCTTGAAATGTGGCTCATTGAAATCAGAATTAAATATATAATGGGGAAAAGTGGGTTCCAGTCTGAAAAGTAAAAAAAAAAAATTAACGACCCTAATGTCACACGTACCGTGAGTGTTGTATTGCCAATAAGTGTGTGTCAATCTAAAATGCCTTGAAAAGATGCAGCATATACCCTGATGTCAAAAAATACAAGAGGCCCCACCCAAATTGGTGTCTGCAGTTTTCCCGCCCATCTTATTCACATACGGAACTCACTTATTGAACCCTTAATTATGTTATTTTCGGTGCTATTGACACCACACACGGCACAAATACCTAACCCACGTGCGCAGAATATCTCCTACACCTATCCCTCCCTCAGTCTAACAACAGGCACAACCACTACCATTCTGAACACCATGCATGTAGGTTTTATAATCCGCCACGCGACCCCTCCCCACTGAGGCTTGAACTCGGCGTCAACGATGCCCAGCGTGTGACCTTTCTAACCTCTGTGCCCTGCGGGCATGCAGCACCCAGCGGACGGTGGCCGCTGATTGGTGGAGGCGCGTTCACTTGTATTGCGAGAAATTTTGCGGAAATTGTCCCATGAAAACGATATAGCTTTAAGCCATAAGCCAGGAGATGTATTAAAATTATCATTTTTAAATATTCCTAACCATACTTTGCCCTCTATTTACTTGGTTATCTGATCCACCATCCGAGGCTGCTCTTCGGTACAGGCGAGACGACGGCAGGGTCAGCACAGGCTAGCCGGCGGTCGAGCTCGCTGAAGTCAGAAGTGTCGCATAATGGGCTTCTGCTAAGTGAAGAGGAGTGGGGCCCGGCCCGAAAGTAACCGAGGGGAGGAGGACAGAGACGTAAAACTTAAACTTAACCGCCGGGCAAGTTAAAGAGAGTGCGGACTAATAGAGAGCACTGCTGAAGTAAGCACGTGCTTCTTTTCCTCGCGCTTGAATGATGAAAAGACGTTGTTATAGTGGTGTAAAGCGTTGCCACTGGTAACGTTGTAGGGCACTTCAAACCCTATTGATTTGTGCTACAAATGAATGTTAATAGAAAAGAATAATGTTTAGTTAAGATTTACATTTATTTGGTCTTAATGTGGCAACCATAAACTTTTGCTGCTTTCTTTATGTACTACGACATAGTTGGTGTTTGAATCTAGTCCTAGAAGCAAGTTATACCCATATGTGTTTGTACCTACATACAACTGCCATTACCAAGGTTACACCTCGCACATAGGTTTAAAGAACGTTGAGGTCCGCTTGTGTTGCCCACTCCGTGGGGCTTGAGCATTACATCAGGTTGTCATGGTTACCAATGGTTACTTATCCTACGTGTTCACTCGAGGAGGACGTGGTCGACAAATGGTGAATTTTGTTTTGCTTTTTCTCCGCGAACGTTAAGTTCAGCGACAAATTAAACATCAACCCAGTGGTTTTTCGGCATAGTCTATCACATGGCTATCAGCAGTTCACATATAATTGTGAAGGTGCCATGTTCCCTTTAAGGGTCAGCCAAAGGGATGGTCCGCAGACCCCATGGACTCTCTTGGCTACGCCGATGTCAATGCGTTCCCAAATTCTCCTCGATACAGGCCAACACAGGTCGCTCGGTTTGGAAACCTTGACTAGGATTGAGCCTAATATTCTGTCGACTGACTGTGAATGAGAAACCGAATATATGTATATCCAACTCAGAAATTATTCACATTTTCTGGCAATCCGATCGGGTCCACAGGAATTCCGGTATCTGTTCCGATATCCGATCCGCGGCGCAATCTTCGGATATACGATCTGTAGCGCTGCAGTCTTCCTACCCTCTCTGACGCCGCCCCTGATGAAGTGGTAGAAACATGCCCGCCCACCTTGCTGCCCGGCCGGAAACAGTCGGAGGTGCAGGAAGCTGCGGAGGGGAGGGCGGGAGGGCGCTATCGGCGGCCGGTGACCTGAGTGTCGCGCCGGGCGTCCGGTCCTCCGTCCGCACTGGCCCACTCCTCGGGCTCTGAATGAAACACTGCTGACACACATTTCGCCACAAAAACCGCCAGGGGACGGGACGCTTGGATGACACACTTGGATGGAGCCGGATACCCTACGGTGCTTCTGGGATTCCAATCGTTCGGAGAGAAAATGGCATCGACACATAAAGGCAAATATGGTGCTTTTTAATACATTTGCTGCCTTTTTCTCCGAAGACATAGGGAGGAAGTATATGTAAACGCCATCAGATAGATATCCCGGAAGCATGTCTGTTCTGCAGAATACTTCTATCTTCAAACAGCGACATCTCATAAAATTATCAGATCTCCGCCTGGATATTTACCGATAGATTGTAAATGTTTGGGGGAAAATTATTCAAACATTGCATGAGCGAACCCTACCCAGCATCCGCACCGGTAGACCTAGAACTTACGGCCCGATACAGCCGGGAACACTAGCATTTGATAATTAACCTATTTGAGCTAAGGATGTTAAATGAAAAGATAGCGCATATCTGAAATAAATGAAAAAGTCTGTCACTATTCTAACAGTCGTTATGTGAAATGAACCAAAAAGTCGTTCACAATCCTACAGGTCTAGTTTGTCGGCATTGCGAATATAATGTGTTGGTTAGAGGTAGCCAAAGTATTTTCAAGACCTTCAATTTCTAAGAGATCACACATTTGTAAGGAACTCAACTTGAGCTCGCGCATTGCACTATGACTAATAATTTGACATGTTTTGGAGTGCTGGGGCGGGGAGCAACGTCTGATTTGAGGTCTGGCTACACTATGACTGAGAATTTGTGATGTAACCTACCTGATTCTGATGAAGGGCTGTGCCCGAAAATGCCTATAATCGAAGCGTATTTCACATCCAGGATTCAAGGAGACAGCCCAGTATACACATTGCCAACATATGACCAATAATTTGTCTAATAATATGTTGTCTACATGTAAAATGTGATGTAAGGTTGTCACCAAATATAAAGCACACCAGATTTGCTCAATTTTGCATCCAGGTCTCAAGGAGACAGACCAATTAACAACTTACCAGTTTTTATCATGCTCCGTGGTGCAGCACTACGAAATTTATATCTAGTTTCTTCCAAAATTCCAACAAATGTTTCCAAGGACTTTTCACGGATACTTCGATCCCACCATCCGAACGAGCAACTCCCGCAATGAAAAGTTGATTTGGAAACCAAAGCTTAATGTCCCACAAAGCACAAGGAAGGCCGCCATGCTCAGGTCACCCTCTCACTAGTCAGAAACCAGTCGACCTACGTCGGGTAAATATTAAGTGCTGGAAAGTCTTAGTGGAATCGATCTCAAGCCTGCACACGTACTGTTACTGCACGTTCCTTTGAGCAGCGGACCGCAGCCCAACGCTGTCCAACTGAGCTACCCGTGCGGATATAGATTTGGCCTTTACGACCTCGTTTGACCTTGAATGTATTGATCCAAGTAAATGGACATAGACTTTAATATAGAACACTCCACCCTCCCCCAAAATCCCATAACTGGTGTTTTTCTAACCCTCTTGGTTTCCGATATCTCAGGTGGGCGCTTTGGGACCCTCCCCCTACTGCGCGTTGATGCCTGACCCTCTCCACTGCGCGTGTAAAGCAGTGATTTGTCTTTGCGCAGGTGTCTGGTGGTGTGGTTGGCGCTCTCCAGCGCAGAGCCCGCCCGCAGAGCTGCCTCGCGTTCCAGCAGGCTGAGAAGGCTGCATCAGGTGACTCGCTCTGCTCCTGCTCAGGAGAACTGCCAACACGCTTAGGGCTGCTTCTCCGGACTAACCGATGAAAACTTCTCTGAGAGAGCGGGGGAGGGCGCGGAATAGCTTAAACATTCCCGTGAAATGGAAAGCGTTTTCGAGAAAGCACTGATCTTAGACGTACTTAATGTGTATCTCGCCTATCGCGCTGAATCATGCTAGTGAGCCGTACTCTGCTCGGGCTTAAAAGCTTTAGGTGTGCTCTTTCCGATCGTTACGGGTGCTATTCTGGGCTTTAGAGGTGCTCGAGAAGAATGAAATTATACACTTCTGCTCAAGAGGGAGGTGTAAATGGACTGAAAATGGTTGTGGTGGAGTCTGATAAAGTGGTGGAATAGGTCCTATTTTCTTTTGACAACGTTTTTAACTAGGCTCACCAACGTCATCATGCTTATATGCTTGGTGATAGTGTGATTAGGTTGACAAATTAAACCAAACTATATGTGGATTACAAAGGATGACAGGTGTGAAATGAGTTCCTGATTTCAAGGAAAGCATATGAACGCTGTCGGAGCTAGCTCGGTCTCAGGTTACAACGTTAGGTCAATTATCAGGCTTCAGAGTGAACTGAAGCGTAGCTTCAATAGTATGCTTACCAAAGCCATACCATTACCACACCTTTAGCTTCAATGGTATATTGGGCTATATATATTCTCAAATGGTTAGTAGTATTCTTGACAATCGTGTAAACTTGCGTATTCCAACAAATGGTGATTGATTCATAAAACATGCGTTGGGTTTTGGTGCATCTCGGATGTCGAGGTCCCGTTAACCCCCCCACGGGGCCGCCCACCTCCACCGGGGGCATCGATGGCCCCCCCAACTCCGAAAATATGGGCGTTAGCCAAATCGCAAAGTGCAATAGAAACTCGCGTGAATTCAGTAAGAAATACTCGCATGTTTTAGTCTCAGGTCAATGGTTTGACCTCCAGAGGTCAAATTAGGTCAAGATCGGCTATTTTTACCCAAATATGCAATGATTAACAAACTGGGCATAACTCTTATGTCATTAGAGCTATTGAGGCCTGGTAAAGTACATTTGATAGCAAATTGCCAGTACTTTTCCGCTATGTGGAACGTAAAGACCTCCCGCCAGTGGTTTGACCGCCAGAGGTCACCTCGTGACCTAATATGACCTGAGGTCACGAAAGGTCAAAAAGTGACCTGCCGTATATCAAATGAAAGCCAGTACAAACAAACACGATGGTGTTTGTTTCACCGCTCTAGCTCAATTAGGTCAAAGTTATTGTCAAAATACTGTTTTTGACCTCTGGTGACCTTGGATGACCTTGAAAAGTCAAAGGAAAATATGACCCCTGGGATCCGTGAAAGGGTGTCCAAAAACGTTGTTCTGAGCAGTCTGAGTATTTGCAATCATTTTTGTGGCTTTTATATCATGAAATAGCTTTTCCCCATGCTTTTCCAATGGGAGAGGTCGCCTCGTGACCTGACCTCAGGCACGAAATCGAAAAACCCGGATATACACCCTGTAGACCCTGGAGGGGTCATGAAGTGTAGGAAGTTTCAAATCGATCGACTTTGAAATGTAGCTCTTACAGAGCTCTAAAGGTGAAGTGAGGTACCTTGGTTGACCTCGTCTGGTGACCTGACCTTGGGTGACCCGGGGTAAAAATTTCAGGGATGATGAAAATGATGCAGTGAGAGGTAGAGCCCTCAACCGCGGTGCTGCGCCTCGTCGTTTTCTGCTATCCCGAAAAACCTTAGGGGCCATCGATGGCCCCCGGTGGGCGAGGGTTAAATATGTCTAGCAGTTCGACATCGACGCCAGAGCCGGGATTGACCAGCACCCCTATAACGCGGCAGCTGCTGTGGCTGCGGCGCGCCAGGCGGCAGACTGCGGCCGCGTTCGGCGGCAGGAGATCGTCAGGAGCGGTTGCGTTCGGGGAGCGCGACGCCGCCCGCGACTCTGGACCCTGGGGATTCTGGCAGTCGGTCTCACCCTGCTCCAGAACCTGCGGCGGAGGTGTCAGCCTCTACCAGCGGCAGTGTGGTGAAAACAGGTCAGTTTTTCTTACCAGAAGAACGCTGCGAATGCCGCTCAGCTTCTACTAGCAAACATGCAGCAAACGAAGGTTATTTTTACTCTGGAGAATGCAGCGAATGCAGATCAGTCGAAACTGTCTTGACATGACCGTCAATGTCGTAGTGCTAGGGGATCATTTTCCAGAAGTTTGTCCTGTTTAGGAGTGTTTTTGTGAACGGTGCTGCATACGTTTGAGGTGTAAATATTGACATTTAATTTGTATGTCAATATTATTTATCAAGTGTGTTGCATCGGTAACGGTGATTGGTTTTGCAGGCCAGACGGATCATCGCAGTGCTCGGGCCCAACCAAGCGCTATGAATCATGCAACCTTGAGGTATGATCGCCTTATTTTTTATATCTTTATTTATTTATAACTCACTGATGATCATCAGGTTTTCACGTGACACCCAATTATAGCTCATCTCGTTATGTTACATCGTTCGGCATGCAAGAACATAACACAACAAATGCCTTAAGTGTCAACTCTTTGCCATACTTTTAGACTTGGGATTTAAAAGCAGCAGGAAAATCGTGAAAGAAAGATATCAGATTCAGCCTGGCAGTGAAAAATATGTTTGTGTTTGTCGCAGCTCGACAACACAACCCAGGCTTTATGGTTTCAACCCTTGCCATGGGTGGAGAATATGCCCCGGCCACCCCGGCCATGGCCGGGGTAACTTTCAACTTACCCCGGCGCGGCCGGGGTAACTTTTGGAGTCCTTGTTAATGCTGCAGAAGGTCAAAATTTACGGTTATTGAAAATAAAACGAGATTCTGTGTTTTTTCTTTACTTTTTGTTGTTGTCTGTTTTGTGCTCTTTTACTTTTCAATGGACCACTGTGGACCTCCACAGCTGACCTAAACAATAGGCATGGCAGTTTGTGCGGGGAAACTGTACATTTTATTATTTCTCTGGAGCACGTAGGTACACTGGACGCATGCCAGGCACGCTGGCGGATCCAGGGGGCAGAATGGGCTTAGCCTTCCTCCAAACAAATCTGTGAGGGACTAAAAATACAAATTAGCGCCCCCCCACGGCTAACATCGCTTCCCCCTCCCTCTCTCCCGGTCGACGACACAACACCCAACACCACGCCAACGCCGCCTCACAACCCCCCCCCGTGGATACAATAATGGCCACGCCAACGTAGTTTCCCACCCACGCACCCCCCGTCGACGAGCCCTGGTTAATTTTTTGCCCCCCCCACAAACAGGTGCGCTGGATCCGCCACTGGCCAGGCATCGGCCGCCGGCCGGGGTAACTTTCAGAACAATTCTCCACCCATGACCCTTGCGAATGGAATTTACTGACATTCTCGTATTCCAGCCTGGGATATGTCAGGGACAACATCCGCGTATACGGGCACAGTCAACATTCCAGTTAAAATTTCCTGGACGAATAGAATGTCGTGTTGGATTCACCGGGCTTGGGACCTTGAAGTGAGCAAGAAGTTGAGAATACGACAGGGAGACTAGGCCGAGAGGAGGGTGCACAAGAGGCTAATGAGAAACTTACGTGACTTTAAAATAATCTTACGTGTTTTGAGCACCACCCTAAATAACACATCAGTATTTTCAGCGGGACCGAATGTTTCCAAAATAAGCTCAAATAATTGTTTCACATTTAACTCGACCCGGAGCTCTGCATGCCCGAAAGTATCTAATTTGAATTTCCATCATCCTGTTTGCCTTTCCAACAACGAAATTGGTATGATCAACAAAAGTTCATCTATTTCTTCTCCATCCCCATCGCTTGGCCCAACAGGAAAAAAAATTAATGACACCATTGTTCTCTACCTATATTTTGAGGTAGCCCTTATGATTAAAGGGAAATACGCGAAAAAATGTATTGGCTAGATCAAAAGGTCACAAAAGTTGTTTCAGAAGTCTTGTTCTCATTTTTGCGAATTCGGCCTGCAAATTCCTTAAAATTGTTTTATAAGTCAACATTTCTAGACGACTTTACCGGTACACCTCTTATCGATGTAAATGATGTACCCCCGGCTAAGGCTATCAAATATTTAAAAAAAAAACCGGTCCCATTTTTCCTAAGCAGTGACATGAAAGCTTAAAACTATTAAATAAAAAGTTGTTTTAAAAAGCTACAGCCAAAAACGATATTAAACAAAAATATAGGACTTTTAAGAAATCACAATCAACCAATCAGAACGTACAGCCACCTCATAGGGGGTCACGTGACCTTTCTGACGCAAAAGTTTCGTCATCCTGGGGCTGAAGCAGAAAACAACTCACGACCCGAGGTACGAAACGGCTGAAGACTTGAGTAATTATGTTTTTATTCTGTTTCTAGGGCAAACTAATTCATTTTATATTTTTTAAAGGCTTTTTAAAATTAATTCAAATACAAATACAGGAGAATATACATTTTTTCCTAAAATCATAGTTTTCAACTTCAAATAGTTTTCGAAAAGTAAGTGATGGGTGAAGGTTTCAGCATGTTATCGGAACTGTTAACCTATTTCGATAATAAGTGAGTGGCCTCCCAAAATTTTGCCGAAGATAAAAAATAATCGACAGTTTCGTAATCAGGATTTTTCAAATAGAAAGAAACCACAATAATAATTTTTGCGTATCTCCCTTTAAGTAGTTTTCCGTTTTCCCGGTTTTGCTGTCGTTATCAAAGCAAATTGACTTTCTTTCGCTCCCGAACTCAGCCCTGTTTCTGCTGCTCAGCCCTGCCCTCCGGGTTCCCGAGACTTTCGAGAGGAGCAGTGCAGTCAGTTCGACAATGTCTCGTTCGAGGGGCGCTACTACAGGTGAGAACTGCTGTTGTGAAGTCATTAGTCACGTGTCGTCATTCTCGACCGCGGGAAAATTATCAATAGACTTTCAAAGTCAGACCTTTATTTTGAGATCGCCACAATCGCATAGTCGTACCAGTTTGCCTGCATTGGAAACCGAGTGATGACGTCATAACGTCATATAAACGAGATAACATGTCAAGGTCATCTCACGCGAAGTTCAAGGTCAAGGTCAAATCTCACAATTCAAGGTGGCACCAATATTCTCAAGGTCACTGGCCCAGTGCTTTCGGTCAAATGGTGTTACCCATTGTGACGTATATTATGCTATGACTTCATAGTTAAGGTAACTCAGTGCAAAGGCCAGGGTCAATCCTCATTTTTTTTTTTTTTTTTTTTTTTTAAAGAACAGCAGCTTCTCCTTGAAGATGAAGGTTTCTTCGTTAGAGAGAGAAAGAGAGCGAGAGAGAGAGAGAGAGAGAGGAGAGACCAAGCACAGAGAAGATAGGTCGAGGGGTCTCCGAGTGATGAGCGCGGTGCAGTTAACAATGAGACGGTAAGGCTATCAAAGAGCCCGTGCGCGACCCACGTTAACGTTTTTCGTTAACCCCTTGATGTTAGAATTGGTGCGAACCACAAATAATTGGTGCCTGGCTCTCGCTCTCGTCTCGTTTTTACGGGGTATTTATATTTTTGGACATGCTACTTAATTTGTTTTACATTAAGTGATTTCAATCCGGAATTATATACGATAATGCCTTTACAAGGCAAGTAAGAGACGGGACATTTCTGAAGCCTTGCTTATGAAAATTCGGAACAGTTATACCCTAAAAATAAGTAGATTGGACCAGACACAGTGGAATATATGAGATGACACCTACGGTGAGACCGACCAACGAAAGTGATCGGGATCTGTAAACTTTTTTGGGGGCAGGAAAAAACGGCAGGGAAAGAAGAAATCCACATAGTGCGATTATTGCGAACTAAAATTCATCTAATTAATCAATAACCATCAAGGAACATCTTTTTTACCACTTTTTTGAACGCTACTTTGCTGCGAGGGATATCTTCAATATTTCTGATTTTGGGTGCAAGATTGGCATTCCAGATCTTTGGAGCTGATATAAATATTGAAAACGTTCTGTAGTTGTATGCTGCAAAAGGGACCTCGAAATGTTTAGCTTGTCTGGCTGTTCTATTTCTGGTTTGGGCTCCTAGAGTAAATTTGCGAGCTAGAGGATTTGGGAGTGTATGGTTTAAGAAACTGTGGAGGACACTCATCTGGTGAAGCTTTATTAGGTCAGGCAATTTAAGTATGTTATATTTTTTAAATATTGGACTAGAGGGAGCAAGGAAGTCCGCTGAGTCTATGATTCTAACGATTTTCTTTTGTAGTACTTTTTAGCTTGTTTAATTTTGTTTCATAGGTTACTCCCCAAGCCTGGATTCCATACAAAAAATGGGGAAGTACAAGTGAATTATATAACAGTAGAAGGTGATTGTTTTTCAAAAAGGTTTGGCCCTGCCAATCATGCCTATCTTTTGTGAGACAGAATTTTCTACTGTTCTGATTTGAGTATTCCATTTAAATTTGTCATCTATCCAAATTCCCAGATATTTAGTTGCAGACTGTCTCTTTATTACTTCATTTTTAATTTTAATATTCAATGTTGGTGTTTCTATTTGGTTAGTAAATAGTTGATATGTAGTCTTTTTTGCATTCAGAGTGATGCGATTTGATGTGAGCCACAATTCCAGTTTTGGGAGATTGAGCGCAATGGTATTTTGGAGTCTTCCATGGTCTTTTTCTGTAAATACTACTACAGTATCATCTGCAAATTGGAAATAAGTTCCTGGACAGGTGAGGTGCAGGTCATTTATATAAATCAAAAACAATAATGGACCCAGAATAGAACCCTGTGGAACTCCATGAGTAATTGTTTGTGCTGTGGGGGAGAGTGTGTCATTATATTTCACTAGTTGAGTGCGATTTAGGAGATAACTTTGAAATAAACTAAGAGCAACATCATTACATCCATATTTTTCTAGTTTCTTTAGCAAAATGTGATGGTTGACCGTGTCGAACGCTTTCGCATAATCAAGATATATGGCGGCACTGATTTCCTTGCGTTCCAGGGCTGAGGTTATATGCTCCTGTAAAAGTGAAACAGGCATGTAAGAACTGTGGTGCTGGCGAAACCCAAATTGATTATCATACAGGATATTCTCAGTATTAATGAAGCTGGACAGTTGGTAATATATTATTTTTTCCAGAACTTTTGATAATATACTCAAGAGACTGATTGGGCGATAGTTGTTAAATGTAAACTTGTCTCCTGACTTGTGAATTGGGATAACAACTGCCTTTTTTAGTATTGACGGGAAGACACCTTCAGTCAGGCAAAGATTGAATGCATGATTGAGGTACGGGGCTACGGTAACAGAAATTGCTTTCAGAATCTTTGGTGTTATACAGTCAGATACTGCTGAATTTGGGTCTAAGTTTTGGATAATGGAAAGAATAGTGGGAACGTTTGTTGGCACTAATTCAAACCTAGCTGCTGGTGGCTGATGATCTTCGAGGTAAGAGAGGGGATCAATGTTGGAACTTTCTAGTTTGCTATCAAGGGTAGAAGCTATCGACCCAAAGAAGTTGTTAAATTTGGATGATATGTCTACAGGGTTGGTTAGCAGGACGCCATCCGCCATGAATTTATCTGGAAGGTTAGACTTGGACTTGTTTTTGCGGACTAACTGAGCTAGGATTTTCCAAATCTTGGTTGGATGTGATTTATATTCTTCAAGCTTGCGCTCAAAAACTGTTTTTTTGGCTGCCCTTATCTGGCTGCAAAGTCTGTTGCGAAAAGCAATGAAATTCTGTCTGTTCTCCTGGGAGGGATTTTGAATTGATTTTTTATGGAGATCTTTTTAATGTTAATGCTTCTAAGAAGCTCAAAAGATATCCATGGCTGGACTGGGACACTTTTCCTGTCTTTCCTGATGCTAAAATGCATGATTTCCGTTGTAATGTTATTTGAAAGAAATTCCATTGCTAGATTTGGGTTCACTATATCAGTGATGTCTTGGAGTTTTCGGCATAGCGATGTTTTTAACTGCTCTATTTTTCTGAAATCAAATCCAAAAATTTGGGTAGTCTTTCTACTTCTTGAGTTTGGATTTGGCAGTCCAAGAGTGATATGGATTGGCAGATGGTCGCTGATATCAGAGATGATCACATTTGAAGATTTAATAAGGCTCACCTCATTTAAGAAGAAATTATCAATTAATGATTTAGATTCATTACAGACCCTGGTTGGTACAGATATTGTTGGAACTAGGCCGAGAGCTAGGAAGGTGTTGAGAAAGGTGGCAGGAATTTCCATAGACTGATGTTTCAAGAGGTCAACATTGAAGTCACCACCTATTATGCAATATTTGGATTCTAAATTGACCCTCAGCATAGTTGGTTCAAAGTACTCGAGAAAATCTGTGACAGGAAAAGATGGAGATCGGTAAATTGATGCCAACACAATATTCTTTTGTTAGGTATGCATATTTCAATAAATACTGATTGGAATTTTAGCTCTGATGATTCCAAGTCTTGTCTGCGTTTATACACAATTGAATTGTTAATGTAGATACCACACCCCTTACCTCTGAAGGATTCAGGTGATGAAACTTCAAGGTTATAACTGGAGAGATTGTATGATGCTGCTAAACTTGGGTCTAGCCAGGTTTCACTGAGCAAAATTATATCGGGCTGCGCAGAGAGCTGTGAGATTTGAAGTTCAAGTTTCTCAAAATTTTTTGGAAGTGATCTCATATTGATGTGAATAATGGAAAAATTTGTGGTTAAGTCTGATTGGTTATTTCTAATTTTGACACATTCTTTAAATTGGAGATAATTGCATTCATCTAGAATTGACTTGAGCTGGGTGTCTGGTTCAATTTGAGTTGAGTCAAGGCTTGCATAGTCCAATGAAAGCCGATCCAGAATTTAGATAGGTGTATCACACAATAAATTTAACCCTCGCCCCACCGGGGGGGCCATCGATGGCCCCCCTAAGGTTTTTCCGGGATAGCAGAAAAACGACGAGGCGCAGCACCGCAGTTGAGGGCTCTACCTCTTACTGCATCATTTTCCCATCATCCCTGAAATTTTTTACCCCGGGTCACCCAAGGTCAGGTCACCAGACGAGGTCAACCAAGGTCACCTCACTTCACCTTTAGAGCTCTGTAAGAGCTACATTTCAAAGTCGATCGATTTGAAACTTCCTACACTTCATGACCCCTCCAGGGTCTACAAGGTGTATATCCGGGATTTTTCGATTTCGTGCCCCGAGGTCAGGTCACGAGGCGACCTCTCCCATTGGAAAAGCATGGGGAAAAGCTATTTCATGATATAAAAGCCACAAAAATGATTGCAAATACTCAGACTGCTCAGAACAACGTTTTTGGACACCCTTTCACGGATCCCAGGGGTCATATTTGCCCTTTGACTTTTCCAAGGTCATCCAAGGTCACCAGAGGTCAAAAACAGTATTTTGACAATAACTTTTGACCTAATTGAGCTAGAGCGGTGAAACAAACACCATCGTGTTTGTCTTGTCACTGGCTTTCATTTGATATACGGCAAGGTCACTTTTTGACCTTTCGTGACCTCAGGTCATATTAGGTCACGAGGTGACCTCTGGCGGTCAAACCACTGGCGGGAGGTCTTTACGTTCCACATAGCGGAAAAAGTACTGGTAATTTGCTATCAAATGTACTTTACCAGGCCTCAATAGCTCTAATGACATAAGAGTTATGCCCAGTTTGCTTAATCATTGCATATTTGAGTGAAAATAGCCGATCTTGACCTAATTTGACCTCTGGAGGTCAAACCATTGACCTGAGCACTAAAACATGCGAAGTAATTTCTTACTGAATTCACGCCAGCTTTCTATTGCACTTTGCAGATTTGCGCTAACGCCCATATTTTCGGAGTTAGAGGGGGGCCATCGATGGCCCCCCTCGGTGGGGCGAAGGTGGCGCCGGACCCCCGGTGGGGCGCGGGTTAATACGATGGGTAGAGAAAAGGGTAATCAGCAGAAAACAACGAAAGGCTGTAGCAAGTAGACCAGACAGTAGTGACTCTTGCAGACAAGGCACGATCACCACTGAAGCAGATGTGAGACCTTACCAACAGTTAAACGCACAAGAGGGTCTACAAATACCTATATTAAAAATGAAGAAAACAAAAGGGCTAAAAAGGCAGAGTTACCAGTTTAGTTGCTATCAGATCAGCAGTGGCCAGGCGGGAGAATACGTGGATTTGGGATAGTGACCACAACTTAAGGGGTTCTGGGTGGGGGAGGCTTGAGGGGCCTCCCACTACGACTTTTCCCAGTCGCAAGCCCGGAAGTTGAGCGAGGCTCATCCAGGACAATGCATGGTTTTGCTCTGAATGTGCCACCAGGGGTCTGAACAGATACAGTCCCTGTAGACTGATCAGCTACACTGTCGGTGCTGGGAAGAGAGAGAGATCTCCTTGATGGATGCGAGTGACAATCAGTGCATGATTCTGAAGGGGATTTGATGTCCGTAGCAAAAGTATTTCCCGCCCAACGATTGCTAAAGTACCTACTATGTATTGTATAGTGGACATTATAGGGAAGATATGATAATGTGAGGTGAGTGACCTTAAATGACCTCGACCCCAAAATTGCGGGGATAATTTTTGGGACTTTCCTTCTATGACCGTGGTCAGCTTTAAGTATATTCCCGACTTTTCCCGCATAATTGCAGTATTTCTGAATAGGTTCCCGGCACCACCAATATTTGACTTTATGATCTCGTTTGACCTTGAAGATATTGACATAGGTCAATGAAAGTTGGATATAATGTAGATCACCATAGCCCCCACACACCTCGTAACGGCCATTTTTTAAACCTCTTGGCTTTCGAAATCTCAGGGAGGTGCCTACCAAGCCCCCTCCAGTGCGCGTTAGTGACAGACCTCTCTTTAGTGCGGGCAGTGGTGGATCCAAGGGGGCAAAAAGACATTTGCCCCCCCAAACGGAAAAGCTCGGGGCAAAACTATGTTTTTGCCCACCCAAAGTGATCGACCTCCTTTTTCCCGACTTCTTTTTTAGTTTATAAGCAAGATTTTGGTGCTCAACTCCGACTTCAAAACAGAACCAGTTAAGTTCAGTGTAAATAATGGGCCTTCGACTGGAAAAAATTATCTCGAGCCCATATTTCTCTTCCCGTGACGTTTTTTCTTTTTGCCTTAAAAACCCAAAATTCTATCGGCAAGGGATATTGTAGCGTAGCTTTCACGGCGTGACGTTTTTTTTTTGCTTTTCGACTTTTGACTTTGGTTTGCCCCTCCCAAACCCACCGGCTAGATCCGCCACTGAGTGCGGGTGTTAACCCGCGCCCACCGGGGGTCAGGCGCCACCTTCGCCCACCGGGGGCCATCGATGCCCCCCTCTAACTCCGAAAATATGGGCGTTAGCGCAAATCTGCAAAGTGCAATAGAAAGCTCGCGTGAATTCAGTAAGAAATTACTTTGCATGTTTTAGTGCTCAGGTCAATGGTTTGACCTCCAGAGGTCAAATTAGGTCAAGATCGGCTATTTTCACTCAAATATGCAATGATTAAGCAAACTGGGCATAACTCTTATGTCATTAGAGCTATTGAGGCCTGGTAAAGTACATTTGATAGCAAATTGCCAGTACTTTTCCACTATGTGGAACGTAAAGACCTCCCGCCAGTGGTTTGACCGCCAGAGGTCACCTCGTGACCTAATATGACCTGAGGTCACGAAAGGTCAAAAGTGACCTTGCCGTATATCAAATGAAAGCCAGTGACAAGACAAACACGATGGTGTTTGTTTCACCGCTCTAGCTTAATTAGGTCAAAAGTTATTGTCAAAATACTGTTTTTGACCTCTGGTGACCTTGGATGACCTTGGAAAAGTCAAAGGGCAAATATGACCCCTGGGATCCGTGAAAGGGTGTCCAAAAACGTTGTTCTGAGCAGTCTGAGTATTTGCAATCATTTTTGTGGCTTTTATATCATGAAATAGTTTTTCCCCATGCTTTTCCAATGGGAGAGGTCGCCTCGTGACCTGACCTCAGGGCACGAAATCGAAAAATCCCGGATATACACCTTGTAGACCCTGGAGGGGTCATGAAGTGTAGGAAGTTTCAAATCGATCGACTTTGAAATGTAGCCTTACAGAGCTCTAAAGGTGAAGTGAGGTGACCTTGGTTGACCTCGTCTGGTGACCTGACCTTGGGTGACCCGGAGTAAAAATTTCAGGGATGATGGGAAAATGATGCAGTGAGAGGTAGACCCCTCGACCGCGGTGCTGCGCCTCGTCATTTTTCTGCTATCCCGGAAAAACCTTAGGGGCCATCGATGGCCCCCCAGTGGGGCGAGGGTTAAGAAACCGCTTCTTTTAGAGCTTTTTATATGGACTGTAGCTTCACTAAACACAGCAAATAATTTGCAATGCCCTGTTTGACCGGGCGATCATATGGAAAACAGGAAGACACCAACTGTTGGTCTGTCCTAAATCCCTGGAGGCGTCAATCGGCACTGGTCTCGTCACCCAGCCATTCAATGGAGGCATGCTTATATCCCGCGCACCGATACATGTGAACTAGTTTCCCCCGCTCATCCGCATGCCGCTCTCAGCTGGATTCCGTACCGGAAGACCTCCAACCAGTGCGAGCTCAGCTGTAAGCCGAAGGGGGAGCGGTTTTACTACCGACACCGTCGTAAGGTGGCGGACGGCACGAACTGTGGAGAGGACGACCTCAGCGTCTGCGTCGACGGGGAGTGCAGGGTAGGTCACAGGTTACAGGTCACTGCCAGGTGAGTGGAAGCTCCGTAGACTGCTCCTCTCATGGGAATGATGACTGAAGCGAATTGCAATCGGTGAAGGTGGAACGTCCTAATTTAATTTAGGGGACCCTGGATTTTCGACCCATTTCTTCCTGTCAACGCCACAGGGTCAGTATTAAAATTTATGATTTAAGGGGGCGCCGTACCCCGGTGCCCCCTTCCCCAGTTCCGCCGCCAGTGATTGCAATGCTTGTAAACCTACGTTGAAAATATTAAAAAGATAAGAGCAGCCGGCTCGTAGAAGATTTACTTAAACTTCTGACCTAAAACAAAAATGTAGTATCTAAGATCACCGATCACAAATGTTATCCCCATACTGATAATAGCCTGAGCTAATGATGTCGGCAGACATAAAACAATGTCATTTGTGACAGGGCACATATATCCAAGATGACTAGTTTTAAGCGCGTACATAAGCAGCCTGAGCTGACTCCACACCCCTGTCTCGGCAGCCGGTGGGGTGTGACCCCCTTCTGACCAGCCTTACTCCACGCCCCTATCTCGGCGGCCGGTGGGGTGTGACCCCGTCTGACCAGCCTGAATCCACGCCCCTGTCTCGGCAGCGGTGGGGTGTGACCCCCTTCTGACCAGCCTGACTCCACGCCCCTGTCTCGGCGGCCGGTGGGGTGTGACCCCGTCTGACCAGCCTGACTCCACGCCCCTGTCTCGGCAGCGGTGGGGTGTGACCCCTTCTGACCAGCCTTACTCCACGCCCCTGTCTCGGCAGCCTGTGGGGTGTGACCCCCGTCTGACCAGGCCTGACTCCGCGCCCCTGCCTCGGCAGCGGTGGGGTGTGACCCCTGTCTGACTAGGCTGACTCCACGCCCCTGTCTCGGCAGCCTGTGGGGTGTGACCCCCGTCTGACCAGGCTGACTCCGCGCCCCTGCCTCGGCAGCGGTGGGGTGTGACCCCCGTCTGACTAGGCTGACTCCACGCCCCTGTCTCGGCAGCCGGTGGGGTGTGACCGCCGACTGGGCTCCACGCTGCAGGAGGACCAGTGTCGAGTGTGTGGCGGCGACGGCAGCACCTGCCACACCGCCTCCGGCACCTTCGATGCCGACCCGCTACAGCAGGGTGGGCTGAGAGAATACTGACTTATTCTGGGGTGGAGTTAACGCAGGAGGGGGGGGTTGCTTGATAGACATGTGTTCTGATGCTGATATGAACTAGATGTGTGTCGACAGTATACACGAGATCACTGCAGATTGTTATGTTGCTAGCTACTGAATTTGCTTTATTTTATTCTTTCTTTGCCGCCAGCTCAGACCGAGCCCGGAGGAACCCGGCCCACTCTTAAGGAAGGCCCAGAACTTGTGTGCACTATCTGTGAGGATGTCCCTGACTGGTGGGAGGGGTCCGACCTGCGCTGGCGTACTCCCTGGTATGCGGGGCATTCCTCCATATATCCGATAGAATACCGCAGGGCCGCCACCACGCTGCCGCTAAGAATATCTTCTCGGGTAGAGTGGTTGCTTCCGGTCAGGCGGAGCCTGGCGCCCAGCAGGGCCAGACACCATAACACTATATGTTCTGGGGTGCCGGCTCTCTCTACATTTTTGGCACCAGCTGGCCTCACAGCGCAATTCTTTATATTCCCGACACTGCAGGGGGAGGGGGAGTGGAAGCTCCACAGTAAGTTCCCCGATCGCATGTGTGATGTCTATTAGCTCAGCTCTGGCCCTATGACATATGACCCCGGCTGGGAAGAGAGGGCTCACTAAATCTGACCCACCTCCTTACTGGAACACTTTGGAAATACCCATCCCTTAAAAAGAAAACAAAACAAAACAAAACGCCGGCAGGAAATGCACCCTTTGAAAAACACAAGAGGTGTTCGCCCCAGGTTTTATAAGCTGCTCCCTGAGTTTTGCCCGTTTAACGAAATCCTAAGATCCGTTACCGACATGCCTTACTCGATAACCACCTGTGGAACGAATCTGGCAGGTCCAAACGGCTCCTCTGCAAGGGTCACTGCATGCATTGGCTGTCAAATTCACTTGTGTCTGACTAAGTTAATTTAGCAGACTCGGCATATATTCAGCATCCTTCGTAATATGGATGTCGCTTATCTCCCTCAGGATACAATGACATTCTCCTCATACCAGAGGGTGCAACGCATATTGTAATCGAAGAGGTGAAGGCGTCTGGAAACTACCTTGGTAAGAGAGTTATGAATAGCATTGGCAGATATGCCTTAGGCGAGTATTTAGTTACAATTGTACATGCATTTTTATGAAAAGCGTTGTCGACGATTTCTTGTAGCACGCAATCTTCAGTCACTCTAGCCTAAACATCTAGCCAGAGCTTTTATCAGATTTTGTGGTCGAGAATAGCGTTGGCCACTTTTGTTTTCGCTGCTGTATGCAACACCATCTTCATTGGGTACTGATTTGTTTCATTGCATTTTCATAGCCAGTCCTAAACCAATTTAGAGTCGAGGAATGGCAACACTACCGCTACAGAGCATCCCGCTGCCAGCCATGTGGCGTTTCGGACCAGCAGCGACGTACTTGGTGTTACAGCTCTCCGTAACCTGACGGGCCATTTCTACTTGAACGGCAATTGGCGAATCGACACTCCCAGCAGCCGCGGGTTCGCCGGCTGTCGCTTCCACTACGAGAGACAGAGGGGCGGCTTCTTCGGCCCCGAGAGAATCCGCGCGCTGGGCCCCACCACCGAGGCTCTTTATCTAGTGGTGAGTGGTGACGTCATTTGGGCACGGACTCGCCACTTATACACACGGTGAAGAATTATGGCATCACGATTCAAGAGCTTAGGAAAAGCCGCAATGGTGCAGTCTGTTTAACCGGTTGTCTTCTGCTTGTTTCTCGGTGGCACAGCTTGCCGCTTGTTGGCCTTTAAAGTGTAAAACCTCGAATCTCCATTTTTGTGGAAATGGTGGCTAATAAGCATACCAGCCTTTTCTGGTTCTCATCCACCCAAACAAAAGATACAAGGGGTGGGTCGGGGATGTAAGAAACGGTGAGAGCAACAAATGTACGCCTGAGGCAATGAAACCGGCCCGTTGACCCTCCGTTCGCCGTTGGACAGCTGCTGTACCAGGAGCGGAACCCGGGAGTCCGGTACCGGTACAGTGTTCCGACCGCGGTAGCCGAGGGCGGCGCCGACGAGTACCAGTGGGCACCTCACGAGTGGTCCGCCTGCTCCGCGCAGTGCGGAAAAGGTGGGTCAGGGGGCGCGAATGTGGATCGCCCTCTGCTCAGGGTGAAGTTTGAGAAAGATGTTAGCTTATGACGAAACTGACGAATCATGTCATCGGCGCGTAAGAATCAGATTTGGTAGCTGTGAAAGCAAACCCTTCCTGTATTCAGAATCGGCATCCTATTTGAAAATAGCCTGGTACTCCTGGTACATTACAGGCGTTCATGTATTAGTGGTCTAAGACGTATTTTCTTGAACAAGCTGCTGTGTTGTGCCGCTTCAGGAACCCGACAACGATCTCTCAGCTGTGTGCGGGTGGGGGCGGCGGAGAAGGACGATGAGGAGGTATCCGAGGACCTGTGTGACATCCTCCAAAAACCTGAGGTCACTGAGCCCTGCAACGAGCAGCCCTGTCAAGCCAGGTCTGTAGTGGCTGTGCCTCTCATTTAATTACTGGGCGATGGGTGATTGGTTGATTTTTTCCAAGCCGACTAACATTGCGCTGGTTCATGCATATTTCCGAACCTGGACTTTGGATGGCCCCTCGCTGGTCGGCTAATTGATTAATGGTGCGCAACTGGTGTTTATCTCACACAATGGTGGTGCGCAACTGGTGTTTGTCCCACACAATGGTGGTCCACAACTGGTGTTTGTCCCACACAATGGTGGTGGGTAACTGGTGTTTGTCCCACACAATGGCGGTGCGCAACTGGTGTTTGTGCCATACAATGGTGGTGCACAACTGGTGGGCATCCCACAGCTTGGTGGTGCGTAACTGGTCTTTGTCCCACACATATGCAGGGGTAGCTGACGTTTGTCTTGCGAATAGCTTGAGGGTAATCGGTCTATGTTGTACAGCTGGGTGGTGGGTAACTGGTTGCTGTCCCACAGCTGGGTGGTGGGTAACTGGTCGCTGACCCACAGCTGGGGGCGGTCGCGTCCCACATGGTGTGGGTAAGGTCGCTGACCCACAGCTGGGTGGTGGGTAACGTCGCACCCACAGCTGGGTGGTGGGTAACGGTCGCGTCCCACAGCTGGGGTGGGTAACTGGTCGCTGTCCCACAGCTGGGGGGTAACTGGTCGCTGACCCACAGCTGGGTGGTGGGTAACTGGTCGCTGTCCCACAGCTGGGTGGTGGGTAACTGGTCGCTGACCCACAGCTGGGTGGTGGGTAACTGGTCGGCGTGTTCGGCGGAGTGCGGCTCCGGTGGGGTGCAGGTGCGGCCCGTCACCTGCGGTCAGCGCCTCAGCGCCGGAGTCACCGTCACCGTTGACGACGAGGCGTGCGTGCGCGAGGCAGCGCGGCCCGCCGACACCAGACCCTGCCAGGCGCCTGCCTGTGCCAGCTACTACACCGGCCCGTGGTCCCCGGTGGGCCAGAACGCATGCTCTAGCAAATAAAAATATATCACTGGAAACAAAACATTGTTGTTTCTCTGATCGATGAATTAAATGAACTACGTTATCCTGTCACATACATGTTTTCCATTCATGAAAGTAATATTTCAAGCTAATTTCTTGCGTTTTTTTATTCAAAGCATGGTTCACAATTAAGAACAGCCTCGTGGTCATTGACCAAATCGTTCTTTTACCTCGTTTCCATTTGAGCAGCGCCTATGCACTACATAACGACAATGCCACTACAGCCATGCAGCTGTCGCACCAGCTGAGATCCTGCAATACCACCCCCGTATGTTACACCCCTCCCCTCTCCTCCCCGGCAGTGTGACCAGCTATGCGGAGACGGCCAGCGACACCGTCAGGTGATCTGCCACCGCGTCACCAGCCAGCAGACAGAGGTGTTGCCAGATGCTGCCTGCGGGCAGGAGCAGCCCAACGCCACGGAGCCGTGCTGGAGACGCCCCTGCGAGGGCGTCGACTGGGTCACCGGAGTCTGGAGCGGGGTCAGTTCTGGAGTTCGTTTACTTTCGCTGTTTACGGATTTTATCTGTCGAGCTGGCTATCAATAAAAGAGGAGTGGCGAACACTCGATAATTTTAACCAGACCGCGATAAAGATAACTCGATAACGTTGCGGGAACGGTGACATTGATAATGATACTGATTGTGGATACTGCAGATCGGGGAAACGTTTTTGTCGGTAACGGTTACCATAACCGTTATGGATGAGGTTAGCGGGCTGCGCCCACCAAATCAAAACAGTCACATCGAATTCATTTATCAGATAAATGTATCAGCGGTTGAATCTTAGATTATATCAGGTCATCTTGAGTGATGGGCACACGATCAATGAACAGGTGGTCCACCATTGCTATTCTGCAATGGAAAACCTGACGGTCCGCGATGACGGAATATTTCTTAAGCTTGAATTATAATTCTGCGATCGGTAGCCGCTAAGAAAGTTTTTCCTTCAAGCAAAAATCTGTTGACCCACCAATTACATGAACTAATAACTGTTATTCGCCCCGAAGTAGAAGTGAAAATTTTGGCAAGGGAAACGAGTGTTTGAACGGTAACAATTAAACTCGGCTCTCAGGGGAGACATCAAAAATTAAGTATACATAAGGAAACAATTTAAACGCCGCAAGCACCGAAACGGAAAGGATTTGAAGTGAATGAATTGCAGATTATAAAGATTAATAATAATTATTGGAGTTTAACGGCACCCTAACTGCCAAAATTATAAGGCGTCCTCGTCTCTCATCCTGTAGGTATCTGTTGCTCTCCCTCTCTCTCTCTCTCTCCTCTCTCTCTCTCTCTCTCTCTCTGCCTCCTCTCTCTCTCTTTCTTCTCTCTCTCTAACTTTACATTTTTATATCTACCTGGCACTAGTAGATACTAGTCTACTTGTAGGCTGTCCCTGCATGTAGAATGTGGCGTTACTCCCTACGACATGGAGCTTGAAATACAGCGGCCGCTAAAGTTTTAGCGTGAAAATATCAAAAATATATGACGTGCTCTCAAAGAAGTCTCCTTATAGTTTTATTCAATTCCACCCTTGTGGCACTATAAAAAATATATTGAGTAGACTTAACGACAGCTCACGGCTTTGAGACTGGCTTTGATTCTGACTCAATTCATCTGGTCGAGCTGGCTTTGGCTCACCCCCTAGTCTGAAGTGAGTCGGCTCAACCATTACTCAAGAAAAAATTGAATCAACTGCGAGTTGACTTTGACTCTAAGTCGTGACTCTGTAAAGATGGTTACAACCCTATGATAACAATTATCACATTGTATTAATTTCTAGCCTAAGCAAATAGCAGGAAACCAACATTTAACGAACAACTAGCACACTTCAAATATCAAAGTCCTAAACAGTAGACTGAATGTCTGAGGTAGACTTGGAACTGTCTGAGTAGACTTGGAACTATCTGAAGTAGACTTGGAACTGTCTGAGGTAGACTTGGAACTGTCTGAGGTAGACTTGGAACTGTCTGAGGTAGACTTGGAACTGTCTGAGGTAGACTTGGAACTGTCTGAGGTAGACTTGGAACTGTCTGAGAGCAGTGTCCAAAGGGATGTCCAAAGCTTGGGTAACCGCAACCAGCATGAACAGTTGTGCGCCGTGTCATCCGCAGTGCGACCACACGTGCGGGCTGACGACGCAGACGCGGTCAGTGTCCTGCGCCAGTGAGGAGGGCAGCGTGTTCGACGACAGCTTCTGCCACGAGCGCCGGCGGCCGGAGGCGTCGAAGGGCTGCGAGGAGGCGAGCCAGTGCGAGTACGCCTGGTACGCCTCTCAGTGGAGCGACGTAAGTGGTGAAGCTTAGGCAGCGACCAGGTGCAGTCATTCTGGTGTGACGAGATGCAGAGCGGAAAATCAGTACCATCGTTTAGCTCATGCTATTTACTTGAGCACTCACCTTCAGCTTTGTGATTTTGAGTGGACTTGATCTTAGTGGCCCGAAATAAATTGTGTTGCATCGAGTTCATGATATATAAAAGACGGCTTCTATCCTTGCTCGCACAGTACCTCAGCACAGAGCTCTCCACCTTCACATCCCTCACAAGCATATGCCAACTCAATGCTTCTCCCAATTATCTACCATACCAACAAATCGCAGCAGGCCTGTTCTCAGGGGCGTAGCCAAGGGGGGGCAGCAGGGACAGCCGCCCCTCCCTGAGGGTCCCCCTGAGGACACGAGCCGCGCGAGGCGAGGCTCGCCCGCACTATGCTCTGTGGCCAAATTTGGCATTTTATACCAGAAAGGGCCCTCTTAAGCCCTCTTCAGCGCTCTATTCAGTAACAATCAGGGCCCTTTTTACCCATCAGGGCCCTTTTGGCGCTGTCGCAGGGGCCCTTTTCGGGGCGTCGCCCCTCCCTGAGCGAAATCCTGCCTACGCCCCTGCCTGTTCTAACCTCGTGCACGCTTCGGCAGTGCTCGGCCGGCTGCGGTGCCGGCGTGCAGACCCGCCGCGTGTTCTGCGGCTTCCTCCAGAGCGAGAGTGGCGCCATTTCGCCGGTGGAGGACGAGCTGTGTGAACCAGAGCGGCGTTACACCGACTCTCAGCCTTGCTCTGGACAGCAGCAGCCTCCCTGTCCGGCTGCCTGGCACACCTCGCCCTGGGGACCGGTGCGTGACGCTGTACAGTTTTTCCGCTCGCGCGAGCTTGCGGAGCTTGCAACTGTGAGACTGTTTCACAGCGACATGGGAAAAGCTCTGTAAGCACAAAACCGCCAGCAACGTATGCCGGACTAGGACAAATGCTCAGATATTTACATTGGTTCACATGAAAAGGAATGACATGTGAATACCTTGACCGATAAACCTCACATTTGCAATGGTTTACGAGCATGCCTGTATCATAGCTTTAGCCGTTGTTTTCCTGCAGTTGGTCCCATTGCTGGGAAACATCCTCAATTTTAAGAAAAAAAAACTTTACATCTCTGGGGTGTTTTTAATCGCCCCCGTTCCTTCGCCAGTGCTCGGCGTCGTGTGAGGGCGGCTCGCAGACCCGCGAGGTGTTCTGCTCGGACGGCACTAGCCGCGTGACGCTGGACAGGTGTGACGCCGAGGCCATCCCCTTCTCCTTCCAGCAGTGCAACGACATCTCCTGCGCCGACGCAGGTCTGTGATGGGCTTTGTGACAGATTGTGCTGAGTTTATCCGCTCTGTGTGATTTTACCACTGAAACCGGAGGGCAGCCCTGACTGCAAGGGGCTGCGGCTGGTAGGATCACTTTTTACACTGCACCACTTCGCTTCTCACCTGTAATTTACGGGTGCAGCGTTTCTCGTCAAATCGCACAGAAATTAGAACTTTTTGTACCGACTCCTTTTGACTTTCCTGGAATTTGGTAGGCGTATGCAACCTGTGCATATGTGGAGATTTCCAATATATTTACCATGGCTAACCTTTGCGGTCAGCTTTTTGCTGACCACGAAGTTAATGCTAACAAGCCCAATTATGCATTTTTCAGATGCGCCCACGTAGATTTATATTTATATAATATATATATATATATATATATATATATATAACATTATGCAAATAAAATGTGTATATCTACATACATGGGCAAATCTGAGAAATTTATTATTGTGCTTGTTAGATGCTTAAGCGTTTTGGGTGTCTGGACCAGGTAATATTTGTCAGGTGACCTCCATTTGACTCTTGACGCGAAAGGGTCAAATGATAAATTGGGATATGACGAAGTTGGGTATCTTAAATTCCTACAAAACTTTTGGGTGCGGTCATCACATCCATGGCTCAAGAGTACAATAAATAAATTGAGGGACACAATTTTTTAGGTATGGTCAGTTGTACCAACAAAACAAGCCACAAGAAAAATGCATTCAGGTTTTTAAGTTTACATGCCATTTTGAACACATTTGCTCCTTCTGGAAAAAGTTGAGTTTAGAGTGTGTTTAATCGGTCGCCTGGACCAAGTTAAACATCGAGAACTCTAACCTCTCAAATTCATCTGAGGTCACTCGAGTGGGCTGTGATGTTTTAGTCAATAGCTCCGCACTAAATAGACTATCATTTTGATGGACATATGTTCGTCTTGTCATGACGATGAGTTTTCATGTTTCAGGATGAATGGAACATAGTAGATCAGAAGATCAGCAGATCAGTAGATATGACATGACCTTGACTTGATGTCAGGTCAAGTCATGCTCACATTTGGACGTGTCATGGCCATTGACCATATCAAATGTTATGCGACTCGTTATGACGAGAGGACTTCAACGATATCTAAATATCTGCTAGCGGCACTCAGTCAGAACTTAGAGGAGCAAGTCGGCAATGAACTATTACGGGTTCATTTAACAGCGCCCCGCTGAGGTCCCTGGCATGACGCGCCCAGCTGGGGGGCATATTTCGCCCCCCACTCCGTATCTCATTTCCCAGGAAAGCTAAGGAAAAATAACGGACGGCGTTTGAAAGCTCTTGACGAGACGAAGAGACATTATACGAAGTATTTTTATTTCAGTTCAATATTGAGGCCAACATAGGTCAACTAAGGTCCCATAGGCTTACAACAGGGCAGTGTACGTTTCCCCCTCTAGATTTTTACTCAGCAGAGCCATACCAAATATTTATGCATCATTAGATTCCTCTCATCGTGGCAAATCGAACGATGTATAATATGACCTTGATAGGTTAAATTGTGAGAATGACCTGACATCGCGCTAGGTCAAGGTCACAGGATGACCTGGTATGGTCATGTTGCATATCAATCGACTCCCCGTGATAATACAAGCACAATGCAAGCAAATGCAAATGGGACCTTTATCTTAACCCCCCCCACCGGGGCGGCCCACCTTCGCCCCACCGGGGGCCCTCAACTCCAAAATATGGACGTTAGCGCAAGTCTGCAAAGTGCACTAGAAACTCGTATAAATTCAGTAAGAAATTACTTCACATGCTTTAGTGCTCAGGTCGATGGTTTGACCTCCAGAGATCAAATAGGTCAAGATCGGCTATTTTCACTCAAATATGCAGTGCTTAACAAACTGGGCATAACTCTTATGCCATTAGAGCTATTGAGGTCTGGTAAAGTACATTTGATAGGCAATTGCCAGTACTTTTCCGCTATGTGCAACGTTAAGACCTCCCGCCAGTGGTTTGACCTCCAGTGGTCACCTCGTGACCACCTCGTGACCCAATATGACCTGAGGTCACGAAAGGTCAGAAAGTGACTTTGCCGTATATTAAATAAACGCCAGTGACAAGACAAACACGATGGTGTTTGTTTCAGCGCTCTAGCTAATTAGGTCAAAGTTATTGTCAAAATACTGTTTTTGACCCCTGGTGACCTTGTATGACCTTGGAGAGGTGGAAGACAAATATGGCCCCTGGAATCCGCGAAAGAGTGTCAAAGAACGCTTTTCTGATCAAACCAAGCATTTTCAATCGTTTTGTGACTTTTAGATCATAAGGCAGCTTTTCCCAATGCTTTTCAATGGGAGAGGTCACCTCGTGACCTGACCTCAGGCACGAAATCGAAAATCCCGGATATACACCTTGTAGACCCTGAGGGGTCATGAAGTGTAGGAAGTTTCAAGTCGATCGACTTTGAAATATAGCTTTACAGAGCTCTAAACTTGAAGTGAGGTGACCTTGGTTGACCTCGTCTGATGGCCTGACCTTGGGTCACCCGGGTAAAAATTTCAGGGATGGTGGAAAATGATGCAGTGAGAGGTGAGCCCTCAACCGCAGTGCTGCGCCTCATCGCTTTTCTGCTATGCCGGAAAAACCTTAGGGGCCATCGATGGCCCCGGTGGGACGAGGGTTAATTCAGTGAGAAGTTATTGGCAGAACAATCACTGTATGCTCCTGTGACCTGACATGATCTTTGGGAGGTCAGATGGTCAAAAAACTCAACTTTATGGTCAAGATCGTGGTAAGAATAGACCGTTTGAGGATTTTTAGCTATATATATATATATATATATATATATATATATATATATATATTTTATATTGTATATCCCGTATTTACTGAAAACAAGCCCTTTCTATTTTTCACCATACACTTATAATGGGGTGACCAAAAAATTGACCCCACCTTAGGTCAACAATATCAAAATTTCGAGATAGCAGATTTGTAGAACCTAATAACCTCGTCATATTGTCAGAGTTTCAGACTGATCGTTTGGCTGATGCTCCTTAGGCGCCGCTTCGAACTCCTAATTTTAGGTTTTGAGGTTGGGTCGCTTGACCTTAGATAGCTCCTTGACCTGACATGACCTGACCTAAAAAAATTGTGAGATGCGTAGAATTAATCAGGGATAAGATACTGTAAGTTTTGTTGCTCTGCGTCTCTTCGTTTTTGTGTTATCCGGGGTAAACCAGGAGGGGCGAATTTCGCCCCCCCAGCGGAGAGCGTGTTAACCTTCTTTGGCATTTACTGACCTCAATATTGACTATAATTATAAAAATAACCGACTTACATGCGTTATATATCTTGACGAAAACGGGATAAAGGTAAACAGGCCCTTTACCTTTCTACTCACCTTTTGGTCCGTTTTCTCTTATTTATAATGAATGTAAGTCGTTTATTTTTATACTTTTTGATTATGACAACATCCAACTTATTTTTCTCCCATCTCAACTCAATATTGACTATTCATACATTTTTTTGGCTGCCCTTATGACCCTTAGGTAGCCTTACTCTATATGAGCACCATGGAAATCGAACGTATTCGACGTTGTCGGAACTATTTTGTTTCGACCTGTCCGGGTGATGTCAAAAATAGTCTTCTCCGTATAGCTAGGGCTATCCGGGCTATACGAGCTTTCCCATGAATCTCATTCAACTAGTTTACCTTTTCCTACGGAAGTCCAGCCATTTCCCTTGGACGATAACGATAAGATTTCTTGACATTTCTGGCTTGTAGTAATGATCTGAAAAGTCACCCAGGAACAAAAACTGCAGCGATGGGCACATAAAGGTGTAAGAGCTCTAAGGGCTACTAACATCTTTAAAATTTCAACAAAATTGAGGGAGGTGAGATCAGTTTGTGTGATTTGACGTGAACTGACACAAACATGAATAAGATGTGATCGGACTTATAACATGAATTTTTTATATTACGCTTCATTTATTGTTGCATATTTTTCAAAGTAGCAATTGTATTCTAGACCGGTTTCATATTTCATAGATGTAAAACATACCATCAGTGATATTGTTATGCCTTACAGTCAGCTAACAGTTAGGATGCTCGAAACGTAAATCGATAGCTGATCTGAATAGCTGAGGTGGGAGTACGCGTTGAGGTTGCCTTTCGCCAGAGCTCCTGAAGCAGCTGGAGGTGGCCACGCAGACGTATGTCCCCGGCGGCGCAGACGACGACTGCCTCGACTACGACTATGTGAGTCATGAATCGGCGGAATGTCTTCAAGGGGTATTGACACGCTTGTGATGTTTAGGAGATCTGTGGGAAAACACCGTGTAAAATTTATATTCGAGGATTCATGTGGACCTTGGCTACAAGTTTGAAGTGTCATGCGTAAGCTGGCCAGTGTAAGAAATTATTTTCCTTCGAATCAGAAGGTCTGCAACTAACGTCTGCGCTTTGTCACTGCAGGAGGACGAGCCCGCCTCGGGCAGTGGTTCTGGGGAGTCTGAAGAACAGCAACCCGGGAGAGAGCCGCCCAGCTTCACGGACCTGCTGAACCGCGCGCTGGACTCGTTAGCTGAGCAGCGAACTGCCACCGAGGAAGGGAGCGCTGATCAGGCTGAGGGCTCTGCAGAGGGCTCCGGTGCGCCGGACGGTCTTTCTGAAGCGTCTGGGGAAGCGGAGAGTGCGGTAGGGTCAGCTGACGAAGAGGATGGCGTGAGAACCTTCTCCACCATACCCAGCCCAGTGGCAGACGCTGAGGATGCCTCAGATGGCACCGATGCCACAACAACAGAGACTTCCAGCCCAGTGGTAGACACTGAAGATGCCTCAGACAGTGTCGGTGCCACAACAACAGGGACTCCCAGCTCAGTGACAGGTGCCGGGAACGCTTCAGACAGCACAGATGCTTCAACAACAGAGACCTCTGTGTTTGACATTTATGAGGATTCGGAAATTCAGGATTCGTTTGCCGACCTGTTCCCTGATCTGTTCGGCAATGACTCTACTGATGCGTCTGCACCAGCCTTCGACTTTAACAGCATATACGATGGCGACTATTCAGACTATCCAGACCGGAGGCGACGGCGGCAGGCTCCCTCGAACGAGTCCAGTCCAGAGGTGACCTCTGAGTCTGTGAACGACACGTCTGACACCACCACCGACCAGCCTGCGTCCAGCACGTCTGTCACCAGCGGCGACCAGCCTTCGCCTGAGGAGTCCAGGGTCCCCGACCCGGCCAACAGTACTCAGGAAGGAAGCGGGGAACAGTTGTCCAACTACGACATCCCGTCTGAGGGCGGCCTGGACTATGGCGGACTGTTCAGTGATGCTACTGGTGATGCCGACTTTGAAGGTAAAAGAAAACCTTTCCATGTATTGCCATTCACCAGTGGCCATTGCTCAAGCGAGAGCCTTCATATGCATGGATACCGTGCTGATGACGCCACCACCAGTTTGCCTTGATTAAGTTCGGTCTATCAGACAACTAATCACGGGCTGTGTTCCTCCCACAGACCTGTTCCCGGATGCTGATGAGCCCCGCGCTGGGCCGCGTCGCAAATGTAAGCGGCGTCCGGCGCTGCTGCTCTGTGGACCCTCCACCTTCGGCTGCTGCCCTGACGGCCTCACCGCTGCCGCTGGACCCTTCCTCAAGGACTGTCCCGAGGTACCGCTGAGCCTCACAACGGGCTTATGGATGATGTTTCATGCATCCAGTATCACTAGTGCCTCAACAGTGAGGAGTTTCATTTGATAGAGGTTAAGCCTGACCATTTTTGTTGTTCTACTGCTTGACTATAGCTCCTGCCGTAACGACATCGTCAATTTGCTCAGTGGCGGCATATTGTTGCTATTCAAAATGGGGGAGTATTTTGAGGCCATTCTGACAGTTCACACTAGAGATGTCTGTTTAGGGCCAGGTATCAGGCTCAATATATCCGCAAAACAGTTTATCTAGCACAGCACACTCCAGACAGTGCTATGAAGGTTTGGGAAGATTGTTCCGACCTCTGAAGTCTGCGTCTCAGAGCCCCGTTCGTCAGCTCCCTTCCCTGACCCCGTCAGCTCTTCCTCCTGAATTCCGTCAGCTCCCTCCCCGATCGCGTCAGCTCCTCTCCACACCCCCTCCCGACCCCGTCAGCTCTCCCCTGACCCCGTCAGCTCCCCTCCCGACCTCCTTCCGACCCTCCGTCAGGTGACCAGCTGCCAGAAGACGCGGTTCGGCTGCTGTCCGGACCGGGTCACCCCAGCTCTGGACGAGGAGGGCGCCGGCTGTCCTCCCGTGGCCGACTGTCGCGCCGCCCTGCTGGGCTGCTGTCCGGACAACTTCACCGCACGGGAGGACCCGGAATGGTGCCGGGTGTCCGCCGGATCAGCCCCGCTGCCAGACGAGCAGGTCAGAGTCCGAAGGACTGCAGCAGGGGTGGTGCGGCTGTGACGGCTTAAAGTATTTCCCGAGAGGAAGCTTATACAATTTGATGAAACTTGATTCTTTAAACTGTTTTCGAGCCTTCTCCTGATTTAGCTGGATTATTTTGTTTCCTAAATCAGTTTCTACATGGTTCGAGTTAGCGCTGTACCACACATGGGTGGAAATCCTGGGGGTTCGGGGTCAGGACCCCCTGGATTTTGGGTCTTCCATAGGCTTTGTATAGGGCTTGTATTGCCGTGCCAGCTTTAACCCACCCAGGGCCTCCCTGGATCGAGAAGAGACCTCCAGTCATGGTACTTCATCAGTAGTTAGTGTGCTCCGAGGTCCTCTTGTTAGCTCCAGTGTGTAGGCCTTCAGCCTGTCTTCAGTATCGCCTCCCTGTTTCATCTTCGGCAGGTACGGATGCTGTGAGGACGCTGAAAGTGAAGCGCGCGGCCCCTTCGGAGAGGGATGTCCTGGAGTGAAGCCTACTCCAGAGCCAACCACCACTACTACTGTCGCTCCCGTTAACTGCTCTGACACTGAGTAAGCCAGAACGCGGAGTTGTGTGACTAACCAACGGGCATCCTCGGGCATGTTTTGAAATATATATTCTGTTTGACGGGGATGGGGAACTGTGAAGAAAGATAGACTGAATACTGAGAGAGAGAGAGAGAGTCGGCAGGTCAAAATTCTTAACATTATCTGACCAGAAATTTATCGGAAATTTTTTACTGAGTTGGATTTCGGTCCCCGTCCTTATTCAGTGCACAGCCTTTGGAGGCCCGCAAGCTCCGACATACACTCCCTCTCCTCGCACTGCCGCCAGCTGAGGTCTGATTGAACCGTCACGTGCCGACAGGCACGGCTGTTGTGAGGACGGCGTCTCGGCGGCTGCTGGGTCGCGACCAACAGGGCTGTCCCCCCGCCTGTGCCAGCTCTCAGTACGGCTGCTGCGAGGATACAGAGCTGCCGGCCCACGGTCCCAACCAGGCCGGCTGCTGCATCAGTGCCCAGTTCGGCTGCTGCCCCGACAACATCACACCGGCGCAGGGTGACAATCTGGAAGGTGAGAGCTTCGGGACTGCGTCTTTCTAGGGAGCATCAATATGGCCAGAGATGCTAGTATTATGGAGCATGGGACAGAAGTGTGGTCAGTAATACCCTGTTGTGTCAGTGCGCTGCATCCATTTCAGAAGGGCGGTCATCTGTCATGTGGGAGCTGGAGGATAGCTTAATCCTGCGGTTGCGCCAGCAGGGCGCCTGAATAACGTCACCCCTGGGCGTGTTCGGACAGGCTGCGGCTGTGAGTATGCCGCGTTCGGCTGCTGTCCTGACAACAGGACCCTGGCGCGGGGCCCCGGGCAGGAGGGCTGCGGCTGCCAGTACACCGCTCATGGCTGCTGCCTGGACGGCTACACGCCCGCCGCCGGGGAGGAGCTGCTCGGCTGCGGCTGCTACACCTTCCCCTACGGCTGCTGCGAGGACGGCACGACCCCAGCCCAGGGCTCCAACCAGGAGGGTGAGTGCTGCACCGTGCTACTGACAGGAGGATGATTACCGCCCCGGGCTCCAACCAGGCGTGTGAGTAACGCTCAGGAGAGCAGAGATCCTGACAGATCAATGGTGGTGGTTCGTCAAGAGCGGGTGCTGCCACTGATCACGGTACCTGCCATCGGTGCAGAGACGTCTTCTGTGGGCAATCAGTGTTCTGCAGCACCAATTAGTAAACTGTGTCTCACAAGCCCACACCAATTTGAAAAGGCTTAAAGGGAATGTGGCACCTTGGTCGAATCCTGGAATTTAGTGTAATTAATTAATTAATAGTGTAATTTCGTAAAAAAACTTACTCCAGATACTCCAGATTGCTGTTCAAACGTTTTACAGTTTGTTTTAAATTTTGAAGCAAGCATCATGATGTTCGTGAGCGGATGTGGTTATCGTATCTATCGAAATTATATGAAATTGTATCGCAAAGTATTTACCCAGAGGGCAAAGTACAAAAAGCTTTCCGGCGTGTTTTAAAAGGTTGCTGCAGAGAAATCACATATATAAAGATTCCGGATCATGACACTGAATGGACAACCGATACCGCACCTACTGGTTGTTCGCAGCAGGTGCATTTATCCAAGGATGCACGTGCAGAATGGGATTTTACCTCTGGGACTTAAATGGTCAATTCTTGAGCTAACTAGGCAGTTGGCGTCTAAAATGTATTTCCATCTTCAAGTTCATATCTCATATTGTCATATTATATTGACCGTCACATTTTTGACATCATATCTGAGCGCATGCAAATGCACTGTTTTCAAGCCATCCGGGGGACGTTCTTTGGATTTTGGCTACTTGCTGCAGTGCAGGTAAATAGTTATCGGACAAGCAAATAGTTTCAAATGATACCTTTCTGATTGGTATAACTCATTTTTGTTCCATATCGAATAGAAAAATGTCCAACAAGTGTCCTGCACTCCTGCCCAATGCTCCAGACGTACAACATCACCCCAGGGGCATCGTTACACCCTTTCCGGGTAAATTCAAGTAGATCCGGCTCAGTTTAGCTAGCAGACACTGAATTTCGCAGATGTCATGCTGCTCATGTTTGGTATATTCACATCACATTTTGTGAGACCATGTTTTTCCTTAAAAATGTATAGGTAACCATTCAACCAAGCGCATGTATTTGCTTGGTCCAAGGCAAAATGTATCTCACTGCAGCCCGAGTTTCTATCTGTATCCTCAGGTCTATTCTGGATCCCTCCTCGGTTCTGCTGTCTCGGAATAATTTCGTCCGCCTGCAGTTATTCTATTCTACTTTGAAGAGCAATTGACAATTGCTCTGACCTGAAAAAATGGATAGGTATACTGTACCGCTTATCACTAGTATGAAACTGTGCCGCAGGGCACCCCGCCTTCGCTCGGACTCTTCATTGTAGCACCAGGCCACAGGAATTGAGATAAATATATTAGTACCTTTCTACCTGGCTGTTGTAGCTTAAAAGGAATGTGGCACCTTGGTCGAATCCTGGAATTTAGGGAAATTAGGCGTACTTTTAGCCAAAAATAATGAAACCACTCATGATTTCTCTGAAAAATGTACAACAAGCTCAATATTTGTTTTTTAAAAATACTCCTCTAGAAAAAGAAGTAAATATCAGAATGTGGATGATGTCACGATCTGGCAACCACTACCATACTTGAAACGCTTCAAGGGCTTTGATTGCCTGATGCTCATCGTGACGTCCGCATATGTCTTCACACCAGTAGCTCACAACAATGGCCACTGGCGACGGGGGGCTGAGGGGGGCTGGTGTCAGGTAGGTTTTAGCTTTTTTCTACGGAAATATCGAGTTCCAAGACAAATGAAATATGGAGTACCGGGTTTTCCGACCTGCTTTACAACTTGGCTATCTCAGTTAAAATCACGTTGTGAAGGTGCCACTTTCCCTTTAAAGCTCAACGGCCAGCCAATGCACGCCTTTGTCGCTTTCTTCTATTTTGGACCGATTTTTTCCCAATACAAAGCAATGGTCACCAAGAGAAATAGTGCAGAGAAGCAAAGAAAGAGCGTATGACAACAAGCATGATAAATGCACCAGAGGGTCCGAGTCCGAACTTAAATATATCGTCCGAACTTGAATAAATTGTCAATTTGGAATTAAACGTCTTGCGTGAGAAGCGTATCACAAGATAATTTGTTTTGTTGGTTTCCACAAACTCATGTCCATAAAGACGTGTAAGTTGCAATATTTGGTGACTCTTTGAATAGGTGAGGGACCATAAACAACCTTGCACAGGGCCTTGAGATGCCTAATAAATGGGTGCCTTTGATAAAGGCCCTGGATTTGTAAAACAAGTATGTCTGGATTGGCTTCAGCGTTGTAGCTTTACTCCAGAATTTTGTCAAGAGGGATGCTGCCCTGTCTTCCATCACGTCTCATTGCAACCAATGTACCCGCCAGCAGGGCCTGATGTATCTCAGAAACTGTTCCTGGCAGTCTTTTCATTTCGGCAAGATACAAAGACAAGGAACTGCAGCCTGTACTTGTAGTGTCTTGTCACTGTAAGTATGTTTGTATCTAGCTCGTTCATCCGTTAACCGTGATCAAAGATCTACAACCCATCGCTAGAGTTTGCTAAGTACCCGTCCTTTTCAGAGCTGCATGACGAAATCCATGGAGCGAAGCGGATTGAGATTTCTCAAGAGGCTCTATTCTAGCCGCTTGGCGGTTCTGACAGTTGATGCCAGGGCTCTGCAATTGTGTAGGGTGATAGCATTTTACGCTAGACGCCCAAACTAAGGCCCCCGAATCTGATTTTAAAACAGTTTTTGAGAAATTTTGGAATAAATGTTTTCAATTTTGCATTTTTCTCACTTTTATTTCTTAAGCAACGAACTTGAAATTTGCCTCCTTTTGAATAAGCAACAGGAGCCACCTAAAAAAATTCGAACTGGTCCGACAGCACAAGCAAAAAAGCTGTTGAAATTTGACGGCCGACTTATAAGCTCTAAATATCAGAAGGCACGCTTGAGTTAGTTTAAAGACGGCACGCTTGAGTTAGTTTAAAGACAGTCACCTGGAGGCAACTACGTCAATTGTCTTTTGCTTAGGCATAGTTTCCAGTGGAAAAAGTAAAATTCTGACCTAGTTTTTGCCATTCTGCCGGAGGTCTGCATTTTTGCTCATTTCATTTAAATATCATTATCTCGCAATCTAATGCGCCGATTTGACTTTTCATTTCAAATAATGAACGAACATTGCTTCCGCCTGATAATATTTGGAGATAGGATATCGTGATATTGAAATTCATTGTTTCATATGTATACATATAATTTTAGTAGAAAACCTTTTATCTGTAGCTTCTTGGTTCCGATCACATATCATTCACAAGCTCAGAACTGACATGGCTGAATAGGAAAATTAATTGCAGTCATTTCATTCATTTACACTACCCACTCATCTCCAACGGCTTTCGAATAATTCGTCCATTTCAGGGAGCTAAATTTCTCGGAACATGCTTGCTTCTCACCATGGTTTCAAGTCCTTAGAATGAATGGAAGTGAATGAATTTTGGCATGAAGCTAGCTTAGGGTCCTGGGTCACCGATACAAGTGATTCTAGGCTAATATAATGTTACGTTCGTCTTCTATAAGTAGTTTTATACCATGCGTTTTCTGTACGAACACAGCACCCGGTGCCACGATTACGGCATCGTTTTGATTGAGTGATACCGGCCAGTGACCTCCTGACGGGTCTTAGGTGTAGGGCTAGTGGGAGTCGGTGCATTGTGGCGCAGTGGTCTAGTGGTTAGAGGACCTGTCTCGTGGTTAGGGGTGCATGGTTCGAATCCGGGGTTGACTGCGAGGTATTTATTAGTTATTTCAAAGGAAAGCATGATAACGATGACCTACAGGCTTATGAATAGACACATATCCGGGGTAGACTGCAAGGTATTTATTAGTTATTTTAAAGGAAAGAATGATAACGATGACCTACAGGCTTATGAATAGACACATTAAGAACGAAATATGGTTTACTTTCAGCACATTGTCATGCGGCTCTCCTGCGTTAGCGCAGGTCGCAGACCGGGGTTTTACCCAGGTTGACGTTTAATCCGGGTGATTTCTGGTTCCGTCAGGCTGTGGCTGCGACGAGACCGAGTTTGGCTGTTGCGAGGACGGGAGAACTCGCGCCGCTGGTGAAGACCTAGCCGGCTGCGGCTGCGAGACTTCCCGCTACGGCTGCTGTCCCGACGGCCTCGCCGCTGCTGCTGGAGCCGACTTCCAGGGCTGCGAGGGGCGACCGACCGACCTCGGAGGTTGGACGGCCGCGTGCCGGCATAGTCTTAGCTTCAAAATGAATATATATCACGAGAAGCTATAACGTTCATGAAGTGGTGGTGAATAGATTTCAATCCGGTGACGTTGCTCGATGCGTATTGAAAACTCTGCGGTATTAGGTCGTCACTCCGCTTAGTCATTCTTCTGAACATAGCTCTGAACGAACTCGGCATCTTCTTGTTCTGCTGGTAACACACCCTCTCCCGTTCCAACCATCGCAGAGTTGTGCATGCTGCCGAAGCAGCGCGGCCCCTGCCGAAACTTCACCGTGCGCTGGTTCTTCGACACCGAGTACGGCAGCTGCGCCCGCTTCTGGTACGGCGGCTGCGAGGGCAACGACAACAGCTTCGACGACGACGAGCAGTGCAAGGCCACCTGCGTCCGGCCGGAGGGACGCCGTGAGTGGAGCTTAAGGATGCGCCGATGTAGACAGAACGTTTTAAACACTATTTGGTGAATATTCAAACGATATGTTGTGCATCCGGAATTATGAGGGGAGACGATGGGGGCTTGGATCTTAAGCCCCTCCAACTCCTAAATTTGTTGTCCCTTTCAGTGATGGTATTTCCATGTCAATGTCAACCCATCCAGGACTCCCAACCCCACCCTCAGATTGGGACAAGCTCTCCAGTCGTGTTGGTGATGAGCACTCCTAGAACGAACAGAACAAAAGCCCGGACGATTCAGTCAGAACTGATAAAAAATTTCACTGAACAGAACAACAAGTTGTATGCTTCTGCAGAATCAAATTTCTATCTGTTTTTGCATGTTTCGTGCCTGGATTACAATTAACAACCAATCACGTCCTCGGCCTGTTGCAGAGGTTTGTCAGCTGCCGCTGGTTCGAGGTCCGTGCGAGGGCGACTACCCCGCCTGGTACTACGACTCAGCCGCCGGCCGCTGCCAACGCTTCTCCTATGGAGGCTGCCTCGGCAACGCCAACCGCTTCGAAAGCGAAGAGCAGTGCCAAGAACACTGCGTGGAGCCGGACATTCTGGGTAGGTAACGGTAATAGAGCAGCGGTGTGGATTTATATCTCTTTAGGGCTGCCCGGGCACTTGGAATGAAACGTTGAGTTAGTGTTAAAAATTCCTTTAAATTTAGTTGTGAATCATTTTTAGGACTTTAAACTGGTTCTATTTGCTTCAGCAGGCTTGTGTGAGGTCCAAAACAAAGATAATATCATGCTATCTGTTTTTCAAGATGGTTGTTGATATTTTTCAGATTTGGGCAACCCACATGATTTTTGGAAATCCACGCCCCAGTGATAGTGTGTGATGACAAGCGACCTGCACTGTGGCGGGAATTGAACGTTTCTAATAAAGGCATATACAAAACAAGCTTAACGAAAGGACCTTCTTCTGGACGACTCTTAAGCGCCGTATTTAGTTTTGAAACCACCGGTGTCCGTCGCAAAGTCTTAAATCAACAGGCTATCTAAAACATCCAAACTTGTTCCCTTACCGAGCAGTAGAGAGAGACTCACGAGACGTCAGATCTGAATAATCTGTGTGTGACGCCCTCAATTGGGGAGCTCTGGGAGTCATTTGTCTGACGCTGGTGCCGGTAGACCCGTGTGAGCAGGAGATGGGAGCTCTGAAAGTCATTTGTCTGACGTCATTTGGCAGACCCGTGTGAACAGGAGGTGCGACCTGGGCCCTGCGGAGGCGATTTCCAGCGCTGGTTCTTCGACACTCTCAGCGGCCAGTGCACTCGCTTCCGCTATGGAGGCTGCAAAGCCAACCTCAACAACTTCCTGACTGAGGAGGAATGCAAACACCGCTGTAGTAGCCGCTCTAGGCAAGGTGAGACTGTACAGCGGAATAATTCTACGGCATGGCGTTTACTACGGGACTGATCGCGCTGGTCAACAATAAAATCACCGCGAGCGTATTTCACCATGTCAGACCCCTGTCTTTTCGGGCATGATAATGCTAGAAATTACCTTGAAGGGTCGGTAAATAGTTTATGACGTACTTCACTTTGGCACTTCAAGATGGTGAAACAAATTAATCGAACTAAATTATATATAATATCGGTCAGTTCTCGTTGGCAACGTCTTTAACTACCTATATTCTTACTTCACTTAAAGTGGTCCACAGTATGTGCAGTTAGATACATAATTAAGATCAAAGCTACTCAGAAAATGTTAAATTTTCCTTGGTGTAACCAGAAACATCAAGAGCACATAGGCAATCCTTGCGGCAGGCCAGCATCGATGCCGTAACAGTATATCTTCCACCTCCCCTCATGTGTCGCACGTGCCCGTCTTGACAGAGGTATGTTCACTCCCGCGCGCGGAGGGCGACTGCGAGGAGGCGCTGCCTCGCTGGTACTTCGACTTCGGCCAGAGTCGCTGCATGCCCTTCTACTACAGCGGCTGCGGGGCCAACCTGAACCAGTTTTCCAGCCAGGAGGAGTGCCAGACCGCTTGTCCTGAGAGACTCTACGGTGAGAGTCAACAGTGAGAGACTGCGGTTAGACGCAGCCTAACGTCTCTAAGTCAAAAGTGATGGACAGTAAAAATGTGTGGTATACGGAAATCATAAATACATTTTGTCAGTCGGCCAACACAAAGGGCTTCCCTTCCTGGAGTCGGTAAATGATCGAATCAAGTATCTAGATGAACTCCACAATATAATTTGTTAGGTAAGCTTTTTCTCTATGAGGGTTGAAGTAGTATTTGACAGTGAACGCGTGGGATATCAACGCCTACTACAGTAGCACGATGAATATAACTCACTGGTGAGGTATGTTCCATGCTAGGGGAATGCGGATGAATATTGCGACCCCCAAGGGCCAGGCTGACAACACCCTTTCAATTATCACTTATTGTGTCTGCTTGTATACGCAGTCCTTTTACCGGCGCCGCTATCACGTCTCCCTGTGCTGCGGCAGCGGTGGAGGCGTGTGCCGAGCCAATGGACGCGGGCACCTGCTCCAACTTCAGCACCCGCTACTGGTACAGCCTGCAGGGAGAGCAGCTGCCTGCCGTTCCAGTACAGCGGCTGCGGCGGCAACCGCAACAGCTTCAGCACGGAGCGGCAGTGCCGGCAGAAGTGTCTCGACAACAGGGAGGAGGTGGACGCCCTCAACTTCCAGACGGGTCAGTGGGCGCGCCAGCTCGGGCGTGGGCCGCAGCTTATAGGGAGTGTTCCACTTTTATCATGTTTTTTCTGAAATAACAAGTTTGTAAAGCGTGTCGAGAAACCACTATAGAAAATTTTATTTAACCTAAAGCCCTCTGTGTACAATTTCCGAACACTTCAAAGATAAAAGTAGGGGGTTTAGTACCTTATTTCAAACCATGAAATAATCCCTTTCCATCTGGTAGCACGTGCCACGTGATAAGTGTTAACAAATGACATAGCCACGCAACCTTACATGTCACAAGCCGCCGCAAGTTGCCAGTCAATCGTATAGTATCTTTATTTATCTTCGTTGGTAATATCTTTTTGAGCGATTGGAGGTGGAAAGAATGTGGTCTCCTGATTTTCAGACCTTTTTTGTCCCTAAATTGTCATTTTTAGAATTTCGACAAAGTGGTCTATTCCCTTTAAGGAGCAGATAGGCAGATTTCGGTTGGTGATCTTGGAGCCAACGAGTGTTTTTAATGATACATGGACTAATAAAGTCATGGGGACACCGAAGAGCCAGAAAAATATTTGAAATAATAAGGAAAATAGTTATATCCTCTCTCCTTATCACGCCCAGTGGAGGGGGTCCTAAAGTGCCTCCCCCCCACCTGTTTTTCCAAGGTAGTTAGAGAAACATTCGCAGCCAGAAAATGCAACTCGGCTACATTTGAGAGAACTCATGAGCGCCTCGATTGCTGAAAGAAATGTAAAAATCGATTGTTTTACTTAGGTATAGGTTTTTAAAGTGAAATTTATATTTTGAGGCCGTCGTTGCTTATAGGAAACCAATTACTTATAAATCCACAATGGTTACGAGATCCCGATCCTGAGCTCCACCACGTGCTTCCTCCGCAGAGTGGTGTTCGCTGCCGGTCGAGGTCGGATCGTGCGACCAGCGTCAGCTGAGGTGGCGGTACGACCCGGTGCGGGGTCGTTGCGACCAATTCGTATACAGCGGCTGCGACGGCAACCACAACCGGTTCAGGAGCGAGACGGACTGCCAGCAACGCTGCGGCGGCACACAAGGTGATAGCCGAGGAGGCGGACTGGAAACCAGCCATGTTTTCCTGGGGCACACTGAAAAACGAAATGACCGTGCGGTCGAAGCACTCTAAAATTGTTAATGACAAGAACAACATAAATAACGTAGACAGATATGAGGATCAAATGATGAAGATTGTGTGTATATCCGGCTCGTGAGTATGCTTTCTGATAACTTTGCTCCACGTTAGAATTCGCGAAATGAAAGGATCGTGGACGCTTTGCTTCAGTCATGCTTTTGGCTGTGGGATATGAAAACGCTTAGCAGCTGTGAACATGCCGTTGTCCTAACGTGTATCGGAAAAATTCGTCGACGGACTTCCTCTATTGAAATGGAATAGGTATGCCGTTGTATTTCTCCATGGAAGCTTGCCAATGTATAGACTTACATAGATACATTGGCCGGCTTAGTGGATAATACAACTTGGGCCGGTCCCGAAGCCCGCTACATAGCAGCTCGGGGGCCAGCCTAAAACTCATACAAAGTACAGCTATTAAAAGGTATCAATTAAACATGATGGACGAACGATACCACGTAAAAATATATTGCTCGTGCTACAGCAGAGCGGAATCGCCGGGCTGTCATCATCTTCATCATCATTATCATAGTCGGGACTTCTGGGGGCTCCAACCACTACGGCCTTTTTGCACTCGTTCACCCGTTGTGCTACAAACAGAGAAGCAGGCCCTTTTAACCCTCCCACGGGGCATCATGGCCCCTAAGGTTTTGGGATAGCAGAAAAACGACGAGGCGCAGCACCGCGGTTGAGGGCTCTACCTCTCACTGCATCATTTTCCCATCATCCCTGAAATTTTTACCCCGGGTCACCCAAGGTCAGGTCACCAGACGAGGTCAACCAAGGTCGCCTCACTTCACCTTTAGAGCTCTGTAAGAGCTACATTTCAAATTCGATCGATTTGAAACTTCCTACACTTATAACTCCTCCAGGGTCTACAAGGTGTATATCCGGGATTTTTCGATTTCGTGCCCTGAGGTCAGGTCACGAGGCGACCTCTCCCATTGGAAAAGCATAGGGAAAAGTTGTTTCATGATATAACAGCCACAAAAATGATTGCAAATACTCAGACTGCTCAGAACAACGTTTTGGACACCCTTTCACGGATCCCAGGGTCATATTTGCCCTTTGACTTTTCCAAGGTCATCCAAGGTCACCAGAGGTCAAAAATAGTATTTTGGCAATAACTTTTGACCTAATTAAGCTAGAGCGGTGAAACAAACACCATCACTGGCTTTCATTTGATATACGGCAAGGTCACTTTTGACCTTTCGTGACCTCAGGTCATATTAGGTCACGAGGTGACCTCTGGAGGGCAAACCACTGGCGGGAGGTCTTTACGTTCCACATAGCGGAAAAAGTACTTGCAATTTGCTATCAAATGTACTTTACCAGGCCTCAATAGCTCTAATGACATAAGAGCTATGCCCAGTTTGCTTAATCATTGCATATTTGAGTGAAAATAGCCGATCTTGACCTAATTTGACCTCTGGAGGTCAAACCATTGACCTGAGCACTAAAACATGCAAGTAATTTCTTACTGAATTCACGCGAGCTTTCTATTGCACTTTGCAGATTTGCGCTAACGCCCATATTTTCGGAGTTAGAGGGGGCCATCGATGCCCCCGTGGGGCGAAGGTGGCGCCAGACCCCCGGTGGGGCGCGGGTTAAAATCGGATGATTGGATAAAAAGCCCATGCAACTGGCCAAGTTGTATGGTTAGTGAATGCTTAGCTCAGCAGTACATGTATTCACCTCTGCGCCGCAGACGTCTGCTCGCTGCCTCGCGTGGTGGGCCCGTGCTCCGGCTCGCTGCGTCAGTTCTACTTCGACTCGCGGCTCTCGCGCTGCCTCGAGTTCGACTTCAGCGGTTGCCAGGGCAACGCCAACCGCTTCAACACGCTGGCCGAGTGCCAGTTCCGGTGTGTGCCCGAGCCCACCACGCCAGCTGACAGCCTGGTGGAATGGACAACCACCACTCCAGCTCCAGGTGACGAAATGCAAGGCTGTTCAAGCTGGTGTTTCGTGTTTGCCTACTGGTGGGGATTATTTACAAGGTTTTGAGGTTTCCGGATGTGTACAGCTTCGATTAAATGTTCTGTGAAGAAATTGTCCAGGATTTATGACCGCTGAAGAGAGTTGATATCTTTTTGCAAAAGGGTGCATTCTCCGGCGTTTATCGGCAGGCTTTCATTCTATATAAAACATACTTTTTCGCTGGCTCCCCACAGCCAGACGCAGAGGAGTATTTCTCCGTAGGACAGAACCTCAGTAACCAGGCCCTGTGGGCTGAGTTTAGAAGCACGTGCCCGGCTGACCTGTGTTCCTCCTGGCGCAGTGCCAGAGGATGTGTGTCAACTACGGCACGACCCAGGCCCGTGCCGAGAACCCACGCGGGCCTGGTTCTTCCGCGCCTCGGAGGGTCTCTGCCGCCAGTTCACCTACGGCGGCTGCGGCGGCAACGCCAACAAGTTCGTCAGTCCTGAGCAGTGTGAGAGACGGTGCGGCGAGTTCAAGGACCATGGTGAGTTGAAGCGGAGGAGCACAGCTTCTCGGAATTGTAAACAAGTTCCTTATTTTTATCCGGCCCGTGTCGGCTCAGAGAATGCTTGGCTGTCGGTTACAGCAAACAGGTTCAGTGATGTTACCACCTGGCGATGATACAGAATTCAGCGGATACTGTCATTTTTGTCAGAGGTTATGGATATTGACTAAGATTAGCTTGTATATAAGCGGCGTCATCATCTTCCAGACGGATTCTGGACACGCTCCTTAATGACCAGCCGGTCTCTGTCCCTCTCCTTCAGACGCGTGCAACACGGCGCCCTCTGCCGGCGGCTGCAGCAGCAACATGGTGCGCTGGTTCTTCGACCGCACCGCGAGCCGCTGTCGCGCCTTCACCTACACAGGCTGTGGCGGGAACTCCAACAGGTCAGAGCACGCCCCACGCTGCTGTGGCTGTGGCGGGAACTCCAACAGGTCAGAGCACGCCCCGCGCTGCTGTGGCTGTGGCGGGAGCTCCAACAGGTCAGAGCACGCCAGGCGCTGCTGTGGCCTAGCCGCGAAACTACTAACTTGGGCAGGAAAACGGAGAGTCAAGCAATCTTTCCGGCTTGGAGGTAAACACCAGTTTTGTTTTTCGTTTGCTGAACAATTGCGAATATCAGAGAAAATAGATGATTCGAGGGGACAAATGGCTTCAATCCTCTAGGACTGTTTGAAGACATGTCTGTAAGTCCCAATCAGGCATGAAGCAGCTCAAGGACGAATTATGTGAACTTACTGCCTTAGTTTCATCCCCGCAGCCGGTAGTTGGTTGGTTAGCGGCAAACGCCCGGTGTTTGGTTGATTCATGTTAACGCCAGGTGGTTGGGGTAGTGGCCAACGCTCGGTGGTTGGTTGGTTAGTGATAGTGGTGTGTGGTTGGTTGGACAATGGTTAACGCTCGATGGTTGGGTGTCTCCCAGGTTTAACTCGGAAGATGAGTGCCACTCGCTGTGTGTGAAGGGCCGGGAGCTGCGTGTACCCGACAGTACTGCCCCTGAGGAAGGTCAGTGCCCGGTCTGTGGCTGTAACAGCATCATGTTGTTCTATTTTTATCATATTGCATTTCGCTGAGGTTGCAGTTCTGGTTGTACCTCACTGCTGCGTGTTCGTTGGCGTCTTCTCAGAACAATAACTTCCGGGGCTTATTGGCGCACAAATTGTAAGGGTTATAAGGCGTCGCCAACTCTTCCCTGTTGGAAAGGTTTCTCGGTAGCCCGATTGCTCCTTGCTCAAGAAATCCACCGGCCTCGAACCCACGTCGGCCCCGTGGAAAGCGAACTCGCTAACTACTACATAACCGCGCCCCCGACATTCTCATTTTGACCATGATGCAAATTGCAAGCTATTTCGACCCTAATAGCACGCGGAACTCATTGCAGAGGAAACACCTTCACCAACAACAACCGCCGAGTCCCCACCCGCTGAGGCGTCCACCTCTGCCTCACCAACGAGCGTGGCAACAGCGTCAGACTCTGCCCCCGGTGAACCCGCAGCCCCTGATCGGCCCAAAACAAGCCCCAGCACGACCGAAGAACCGGATGACGAGAACTGCTCACGCGCCAAACAACACTGCCGCGAGATTGTCGTAAGTAACTAGTGCGAGGTACGAATGCCTTTTATTTAATATTTTCTGGAAGCGAGGATGAACTTTGATCAACATGGTGATTATATTCTTGATTCAATCTCAGTTCTTCGCTCACTATTGCCAACAAGCAATCGATACGGTTTCTCTTGGCCAACTTATTTTTCTTCGCAGTCTTCACTGGCCTGGCCCATTAGCTCTGACATCATTGCTCGCTATCAATGTCTATACTTCGCAGCTCTGGCTGGAAACTGCGTCAGCACTTTCCTCCGGCAGTTTCCTTCAGTTTCCTCTTTAGACTGTGTCAATCATCGGCAGCTCTGACAGCATCTCCCTCCGACAGTGCCCGATGGGCGTGGAGCGTACGATCGACACCCGGCTCTGCGAGCGCTGCACTTGCTACCAGCCGTGTCAACTGGTGGAGTGCGGGCCGCGAGAACGCTGCGTGATCGCACAGAACCGCGACGAAGACGACGGACTGGTCATTACAGCCGCCTGCAGACAAGGTCAGACACTCGGCCGCCGTCACCAGCCGTCAGCGCCAATGTTGGCGACAGTTTTGTCTGCCTCCTCCGAATCACGACCAGTCCTCCTTTTCCACTCTTGCTCATCTTGCTAATGTAAATTTTCCGACTCCCACATCTTCAATTATGGACGATTCCTGTAGAGACGCATGACGTTCGAAACTGCTATGTTCAGAGATATCTGAGAGCCGGTGTGTTAAGACCCGGTTGTGTCCGATTACAGTTGACAAGCCGGGTACGTGCCCGCCTCCCGAGCAGCCGGGAGACGCGTGCAGTCCGGGCGGTCGCCACGGCTGCAGGGACGATGCCGACTGCTCCAACAACCGCAAGGTATGGCGTACCGCGCTGTCTGACTATGGGCACCTGAAATAGTTCTCTTCAGTTTTGTATCTGCCCCTTCACGGGACGTGAGAGGAGTTAAGTGCTCAGCTAGTAAACGAGATACAGTAGCAATCCACACTTTGAAACGCCCAAGCGGGCATATACACTGAACGCTATGCCGAGAGCAGCAGTACAATTTAATATCGTGGGAGGCGTAAGGTGCAGCGCCAAAGTTTTCGTCGGGAATTTCGCATCCGCAAAGCATCCGGTTTTCGGGAATTACCATTGCTTACGTACAAATTTGAAGGGTGAAGCATCCTTCGTTTCGAATAGTCCCACTGGCCGATATATTTATCTTGATGCCTTTATAAACAGGATCCCTGTTGTTGTTAATAACTTTTATAAGGCATTCTGTGCATGGCACCTTTGCCTGCCTCTCTGTCATCGCATGAAAATGTTGGAGCAGGGCAAGACGTGGCGTTAGTGAGGAGTCTGGGCCTGTTTCGACAGTGCTGTACGGACGGCTGCCACCTGCAGTGTCTGGTACCGGAGGGAGAGGAGGAGGGCCCGGTGAGAGAGACGACAACCGTACAGAACCAGGTAAACCCAGATACGCTGATGTCCCCACACCACCAGGCTGGCTTATAATGGGAAAGGCTGTAGCCGACTGATTAACCTTCGCCGGGTGGGGGGTCTTTTAGACCCCCTCGGGTTTTTCCGAAGTGACCAAAAAACGGCGGCGCGCGCCCAAACTTAGTCTAGCTGTTCCTTCATCATTTTTACATCTTTCCTGAAAATTTTGACTCAAGGTCATATCAGGTCAGGTCACCAGGCCAGGTGAAGTGACCTCACCTCAAAAAATACTTAGGACCGCATAACTAAAAGAAGGGTTAATCGATCAAGTTGAAACTCATACCACATATTGGGCCCACCAGGAGCTACAATATTTCTTCCGGGATTTTTGATATTGGTGACCTAAGGTCATGTGCAGAGCATGACCTCCCCATTGTCAATACATGGGAAAATCACGAAATGAGCTTTTCTCAGTAAGTATGGATGGAATCAACTTCAAACATCGGTTGCGACTTGCTCTTAGCCCATTTCTGGAGCTGATGCCAAAATTTTGACTTGTGACCTTTAAAAGGTCACCTTAGGTCAAATAAGCATTTTTGGTGTTTTTCTCTATAAATTTTGAATAAAATAAGATAGAGCTTTTATTCTGTCACCAAAGTGTTTGTATAGTCACTGGAAGTCAAATGATATACATCATGACTATACTAGGTCAAGTTGGGTCAGACCGTTGACCTGGGTCAGGTCAAATTCTTAAATTTGACCTGGCATAGCAATATCATATATCATTCGATTCGTATTGACGAGAGGATTGCAATGGTGCATAAACTATGGCTGTATCTTGTTTGGTTTGGAAGCTATTAGCGAAAAAGTAAACGCCCTTATGCATGGTTGGCTATGGACATTCCCAAGAATATGCCCAATATTTAGTGACCTGTAGCTCCCTAGGCTTTGACCTGACACGAAAATGAATGCCACTGTAATGAAAGCGCATCTCAAGGGCTTTCGAATGGTGTTAGAGAAATGTTTCTAGCTATCATAGTTTCTGAGATATATGAGGTTTTCTTAGTACACCTCATATTAGCGATTTTGACCTATTTTGACCTCTGGTGACCTTGATATTGACCCGACAAGAAAAATGACCGAAGTATTTTCGATATCATTTTCGAAGAGCTTTCGATTGCCGTTTTGCGCTTTTTCTAGCTCTCTTAGTTTTTGAGATCGTGGGGGGTCTTTTTAGCCCCCCACCAGGGCGAAGGTGGCTCGTACCCGCCACCGGGGCAAGGGTTAATGAAGCTTAGGCACTGTTTCACGATCTGGAACTTTAATGCTGATTTGGTTGTAATAATATTTCTTTTACAGTCAGTACATGTAAGCTACAAGGAATGTGCTAGCATAACTTTATATAAGCATGCTTATAATTCTACATGCCCCGCGTGTTTAATCATTTTTGGGTGAAAGGATCATGGCGTCACCACGGTTAATAAATATTCTTTATTCTCTATCGTTGTTTTTCTGTCAGACCACCACCGAGCCCACATTCTCCGTAACGACGGAACAAACTCGTTTTGTGGCCACCACGACGGCAGAACCTCCCGCCGAAACAACCCCAAGTGAGATTCAGGTCCTGCGACGGGCCTCTCAACTTCAAACGATAGCCAGGTTCAACTCTTCGCGTATGTGCTTAACATGTTATTATATTCATATATCAATGGTGCTGTAGTGAGGTGTCCAGCTGTGGCCATATTGCGGCCATTATATCGGTAGAATATAATTGTATCGGTAGAACGGTATAGTGGGTTGTATATTGGCGGCCATGCTGCGCACTGTTTTTCTCTTATTTCACCTGTTTCTTTGCGTTCCTGTACACTACAAATGTTAGTAGTCCACAATCCATTTAAGTCACAGAAAGGGCATTGCTAGTTGTCCTGTTTGCAGAGGTATTCCAATCTAAGAGCTGATATTCTCCCGTATTACTTATACAGAGCTCGATAACAGAGCACAAACCTTGCACGTGTAACCCTGTTGGACACGCAGACCCGAGAGCGCGGATTGTTGAGTTTTCGGACGAGGCGGAGGGACCGGAGGGCTCCCTGGTGGAGCTCCCGTGCGGTGTCGAGGGCGACCCGCAGCCTATCGTCACCTGGAAACGAGCAGGGCAGAAGGTGAGGAACTCAACTCCGGCCTCCGTGTAAGGGAGGAGTGGGATGAAATACAGAAGGTCTCGGCAATGGGGCGGCTGCGACCGCTTTTCCTGTACACTAAAAATCAGATCAGATTTTAATTAATTGTGATTTCATGTAGCATAGGCGGATCCAGGATTGCCGATCGGGGGCACCTTCGGGGGGGCGCCATCCGGACCGGGGGCGCCATCCGGACCAGGGGCGCCACTTATGACCGGCAAAAGCTATCAGTTGGGCGCCAAATCCTATCGGTGGGCGCCGACTTTCGCATCCTGGTGGGGGGTGGGAAGCGACATTTCAGGGGCGCCATCGACCTTTCAGGGGGCGCCGAGGGTCGATCGGGGGGCACGTGCCCCCTTGCCCCCTGGATCCGCCTATGTCATGTAGAGTGTAAACACAAGTACGATGATGCTTGGGTGATGGGAAAACTCAGCGTTTGTTTGTTTTATTGTTTAAGTCCACACATTCCGCACATCTGTTAACCAAAAAAGAAAAACAACATCTGCACCAAGTGACAGGCAAACATCCCTGTGCCTGTACTGGACGTTCTACATGAGTGATATTAGGCTCACTCTCATGTCCCCCGCTTAGGTGGACATCCAACGGGGTAGGTACCGTCAACTGCGCTCAGGCACGCTACAAATCGTGGGCGCGCTGCCGGAGGACGCTGGACAGTACACCTGCGAGGCGGACAACTACCGCGCCGCGCCCGACAGGCGCACCACCGCCGTCACCGTGCTGGGTACGGCTGCAGGGCCGCGGCGAACGGGGGGTACAGGCTGAGGTAGCTCCTAGTTAACTACGCCAACACATGTAAAGAATGCTGGGTTGTTCGCTAGCATAGGCACACACGACTTCTTCCGTTGCCGACTAAGACCTCTGACTATTTCGCTCTCCGTGGTGGCTCCCTTCCGTTCTAAGCTGTTCCCTCCCGTCGGTGTTTGTGACGTTGGTGTTGTGTCGCCGTCAGCGCCGACGCCGGCGGCGGCGCGCGTGCTACGCACCACCCTGGAGGAGCAGCCGGTGGCGGAGCTGGGAGGGCCGGCTCTGCTGCGCTGCCACACCTACGGCTGGCCACCGCCCTCCGTCACCTGGTGGAGAGGAAGAGCCATGCTGCCGCGGTCCTCGACTCAGTACCAGCAGGTGAGGCACAGAACCGCACATAATTTTACCCTCTCTAGGAAGCAGGGTTGTAGGTGAAGAGCAGTGAAATTAGACTGTACAAAACTTCCAAAAACGGCTGCGTGATAGGCTATCGGTTTCTTCGTTGTTTTGAAAAAAATCTCGTGTTTGCAAAACTGGAACAGCTGTCCTTTTTTAAGTTGGAATCGTGAACACTGAGCTCCATTAAGCCAAACTGCGCCGCTACAATTGATGCCTGCCCTTCGCTGCGTCGACTCTGGCGGGTTGTGAGACGCCCCCTCTCCACTCATTGTTCCTGAACCCCGGCGCCATCCTATACGGATTCTTCTCTCCGCATATCTGCTGTTTCCATTTTTTGTGCGTGTATTGTATTTTTGTCTTCGTATGAATGAACGAACACATGTAATGGTTCTAAGCCCGTATAAAAAAATCCAGAAATACATCGTTGTGGTTGCCTTCCAGGGCAACGGACACGGCCTGTTGATCCGGGTGGTACGGGTACCGGACCTGGGCGTGTACACCTGTCAGTCATACAACGGCCGAGGCCAGGCAGTGGCCTGGTCCACCCAGCTGCGCGCCTGGGGCCCGGTCGACTCGCCGCCGCCGCACCTCTGGCCCTACCTGCGCTTTGTGGTAACGCGCGTGCTGCCCGCCGGCCGCGGTGAGAGCGCGAAGCCGACAGAGACACCGCCAGAGAAGAAGCTGGAGAAGGAGAAGGGAGAGGATTTCCCGGTCCGCAGACCCGGGGATCGAGTCTACCAGCCGGAGTATGCCAAGCCGGATCCTCCGACGGGAACAGGTGAGCATGACGCGACGCAATCAGACCGTCATTTAATGGAAACGACACAGTTTGGAGCATTACCCATGTGTGGTCAAATCAAACACAAATTAACTAAAAACTACAAATACTCAAGTGTTCTCCTGTTTCGAGAACTGATCATCATTAATTTGTTTAGATCCGCACGGCTTGTATAGCAAAATCCATCCGTTTCCGCCCTATTTCGGTTAATCGATTGCTCCTGTCCACTAGACCACTCTTGCCCGGTCATAGTCTCGAAATGACACGGTACCTCTTCTCCCACCCCGTGACCACCCTCGCTAACCCTCCCCCTCCCCATCATCGGCAGTGCCTGTCAGCGCTAGCATCACCATGGCAAAGAGCACCTTCGCCGTAGGCAGGACATCCGTATCCCCTGCGTCACTAGCGGCCGACCCAGGCCCGTGGTCAGGTGGTACAAGGACAACGAGGTCATCGCCTCCGACGACCGGCGCCAGCTGAGAGCGGGGGAGCTGGTGGTGAGGTCAGCCAGGCCGGGCGACTCCGGCCAGTACCGCTGTCGCGCCTCCAACAGCTTCAGCACGGCCGTCAGCTCGGTGTCGGTCAGCGTGGAGGGCCTCTACATCCCGCCCAGCTGCGTCGATAATCCCTTCTTCGCCAACTGTCGCCTGATCGTGGCGGCGCGGTACTGCACCAATCAGTACTACGCGCGATTCTGCTGTCGTTCCTGCACAGAAGATGGACAGATCCCGCCTGATGGGCCACACCTGCGCAGCGGAGGTGAGTGTATACACACCTGCGCAACGGAGGTGAGTCTCTATACACACCTCCGTGCCGGAGGTGAGTCAGTATACCACACCTGTGCGGTGGGGGTGAGTCTATTTACACACCTGCGCAACGGAGGTGAGTCTCTACACACACCTCCGTGCCGGAGGTGAGTCAGTATACCACACCTGTGCGGTGGGGGTGAGTCTGTTTACACACCTCCGTGCCGGAGGTGAGTCTGTATACCACACCTGTGCGGTGGGGGTGAGTCTGTTTGCACACCTCCGTGGCGGAGGTGAGTCTGTATACCACACCTGTGCGGTGGGGGTGAGTCTGTTTACACACCTCCGTGCCGGAGGTGAGTCTGTATACCACACCTGTGCGGTGGGGGTGAGTCTGTTTACACACCTCCGTGGCGGAGCTGAGTCTGTATACCACACCTGTGCGGTGGGGTGAGTCTGTTTACACACCTCCGTGGCGGAGGTGAGTCTGTATACTACACCTCCATGACGTCTGTACACTACACCTCCATGGCGTCTGTGTACACTACACCTCCATGGCGTCTGTGTACACTACACCTCCATGGCGTCTGTGTACACTACACCTCCATGGCGTCTGTGTACACTACACCTCCATGGCGTCTGTGTACACTACACCTCCATGGCGTCTGTGTACACTACACCTCCATGGCGTCTGTGTACACACTTGCGCAACGGGGATGAGTCTGTAAATAGACCCCTGTGGCGGGGGTGAGTCTGTTAACTAGATCTCGGGTGAGTCATTCGTAGCAATATTTGCGAGGTTCTTATTCGCAGAAATTTCAAGTACAGTCAAATTACACATTCGCAGTCGGTGAATTCACCTAAGATCTCGATTAGACATTTAACAATGGATAGATGCTTAAAATTTCCTGACTCTTCCCTCCCCTAACCGTTACCGACTCTCCGTACCAGCGTACTTCTCAGCGGCGACAGTGGGGGCGTCGACGTCGCCCCGGGGCCGGGTGCTGGCGCCGGGCCCGCAGGTGGTGGGGAGCCGCCGCCGACTGCCGCGCCGCCGTCGGCTCCGTCGCCTTCGCGTCAGGTTCGGCGCGCCGCGACGCACCTACGCAGGAGCGCCGCCACCGGAGCAGGCCCGGACCCGGCAGACGGCGGAGCCAGTGGAGCCGTGAGCCGGGCCGGTCGGAACCAACCATGCTGGAGGCTGTTTTTGGGGATCAGCATGTTGATATGGTGTTACGCTAAGATTGCCTGTAGCGTACGTTTCGAAGACGGAGCGGGGCTGGAATGGGAAGGCAATGCTTCGGAGAGAGCTTTCAGAAAGCTAGGTGATACTATGTGAGGTACGTATCGCGAATGTATTCAGACGCACGCGAAGATTGTGCATCGTTGTAGGCGAATTGCACAGCCAGGGCCCAATTTCATAAAATGTGTAGCCAAGTGACGTATCATACGGAAATTACTGCTCCATTTTAATGCCACTAAATCGGGTACATTTTCCTGTCATCTGGTTTCGAGATCCTTTTGACATGTGCATAAGTGGACCTCAGTACCATAGGACAGAAAGATTAGCAGGTTCAGTGGAATTCAGACGGGGCGGGAATTTCTGTTACGCCGTTTTTTCTACAACTTCTATGAAATTGGGCCCAAGTGTTAATGCTGATGTTGTGTACACAATCACTAAGCGCTTTACATTTGTGATTCCAATGCAACCTTGTTATCCACAATACTCATCATGAATCACCGGGGCGCTATGGCGCATCCCATTATGCAACACATGCCTTTGCGCGCTTGTATGCGCAGAATAAGTTTTTGGCTTTTGATCCCGAAAACTGCCCTCCTTGAATATCGAACTGCTCAGTCTGCATTAAGTTACCAGGGTGCGTTGTGATCGCTTAGTACACTCGATAAGCAAACATTGTGATGCTGTATGTGACTGTGAGTGAGTGCGAAACAGCTGTTTTGTAGCGTGTTTGACACGGTTTTGGGAAAGGCGCAGCCTGACCGCGGCTTCTGGGCCAGCGCCATGCGGGTACGACAGCTTTCTGCTGCAAAATACAATACGGCTGTTTTGTATTTAAAATGAATGGTTGTGTCGGACGAGCTTGATTGCTTTACGAGCAAATATCAAGAAAGCATGATGCTTAAGTCATATACGCATAAGCGCTGTGCTCAACGCTTGGTGTATTGGATTGCATTGTTAGGCGGAGCAGGTATGTACGTCTTCACATCAGTTTTCATGTGGTATCGGGGGAAACGCACGAATATGGTCACAGCCAGCCCCGACGATACAAAGGGTCAGTTTCGATATAATTTTCTCTCCATCCTGTGGACTCTGTGCACTATGTTCCGTCGATTTAACGTTAAGAAGGCGCACAGAAAAATGAGATGGCTGATTACAAAGGTCGATCGCAGTACATTGGGATACAGGAAACATGCATCACTATTCAATTGCTCATTGTTTGATGCGGATCTGGTGTTCTAACACAACACCACAGGTAAATACTGCCTCACTGTCGCCCTCAGAGGGCCCTGTACCATCATATGGGCACCTGAGTCTGCGTCAAACTGAAATTGCATCCAGTCGCCATTCAATCCTGCCGTAAGACCTCTCCAATAGTTCAATAATGGCCAGGCAGGTTTCAACGACACAACTGATTCATCCTTAAAACGTCACAGATCGAGCAACCGTACTGTTTAACATTCCGGCGCCATCAACGTCAATTGCCCTCTGCCGATGCTAATCATAAAATACTTCCTGCCAACAATCAAAAAGTAATGTGAACTCATGATCATCCGCCCGGAACCTAAGCTCGCATACCTACAGTCATAAATCCTAGAATGTCACCACCATCGTCACCCATCTACCGGCACCGGCTTAATCATGCGCACTTTGTGCGAGTACACCTCCGGCAGCAGGTTACGTAGCAGCACGTGCGTCATGATGGCGGTGAAGCCCCACACTCTGTGCGGTCCGTTGATATACACGGGCATAACGTAGCCAGGTGAGTTCGCAAGCCGCCATTGCGTTTGACCGTAGTTCTCCGGGCGGCACAGGTGGTCCAGCGACAGTATAAACACGTCCTCAACTTCAGTAGGCTCTGGTCTGAGCCGGTCAATCTCCACCTCTCCAACATCAGCAACGAACGTCGCCACGGGCTTTCTCCCAAGGCGGTGGCTAAGCATGGCCGGCAGGTGAGTCCACACCTGCTCCCGCTCCACGCGCAGTCCCAGCTCCTCCCAGGTCTCCCGCAGCGCTGTGGCCAGCAGGTCCTCGTCCTCGTCGTCCTTCTTCCCGCCCGGGAAGGACACCTGGCCGGCGTGCTTGTTCAGCGCCGAGGAGCGGAGCGTGAAGAGGAGGCCGGGGGTGCCGTGCAGCCGACACAGGGGCGCCAGCACGGCGGCGCCGGGAGCCGAGCCGTCTCCAGCAGGCAGACGCAGCTTCTGTCGTGACACCCTGTCGATGAACTCGGCGCGACGCTGCGGGGAGAGGACGGTGTCGGGGACGACGGGCGACGCAGCGCCGCAGAGGCCGCGCGAGCCGCACGGATGGTGCAGCGGCAGCAGTCGGCGGCACAGCATCGCGATGCTGGAGACAGAGGACATGATGTGGCTGAGCGAGGTAAAACCGGAACAGCGGGTCTCGTGGGTTTTTCTCAGCTACTCCCGAGCGGCGTGCACTGTGAGAGGGGGTACGTGATGGAGAATGCTGCGCAATACTCCAACACAGCACAGGGTTACAGCTCATGTAACTGGGTGTTGCGGACACCATTCGAAAAAGGTGGACATTGGGTGTCTAACTCGCACCCAGCTGGGGGATAAGCGTATTTGGCCCCCTCCGTATCTCATTTCCTGGAAAAGCTTACACAAAACTACGGGCGGCGTTCAAAAGTTATTGACGAGACGAAAAGAAATTGCAAGTACTAGTTTTAGATCAGGTCAATATTGAGGCCACCGGAGGTCAAAGGAAGTTCCATAAGATTACAACAAGGCACGGCTGATTTCCCTATACATTATTCTACTGATCAGAGCTAGGGCACATCTTTAGACATCATTATCGAATGCTATATATGACTACGATAGGTCAAATGGTGACGATAACCTGACCTGAAGCCAGTTCCGTGTCGCATGGTGATCTGTTATTGTCACGCTTCACATCAATGGAATTCCAGTGGACAACGGACTCAATGACAGTACAATCAAAATGGAGGTTCTATGTCTATATCAATTTCGTGCGAAGTCTATTCCTATTTTTCACCGTAGGTTTATGATGGGGTCAACAAAAAATGGCCCTATCATAAGTTAACCAAAGGAAAATTTCGAGAAACCAGAGTTGTAGACCCCGATGATCTCATCCCACAATGCAAAGTTGGAATCAATGGGAAGCAGATATTCCTTTGGCGCCGCTTCAAACTCATGCTTCCGGGTTTTGAGGTCGGGTCACATGACCTCGAATAGGTCCTCGAGCTGATAAGACCTGACCTATAAATTTGGTTAGTTGCGTGAAGCTTATCTATGATAAGGTATCGCAGGTCGCGTTATTCTGCGCCTCTTCGTGTTCGCGCTATTGAGGGAAAACCAGTAGGGAGGCGAATTTTGGCCCCCAGCGGGACGCGTTTTAGGAGCGCTCCGACTGTTTGAATATGCTCCATTCATGTCTGTAGTAAACATAAATACGACTTATGTATTCGTACAAAGTCAAGCTTCATGTATATGTCCTCATTATCCTTAGAAAATGCTGAAACCACAGACTCTATATGCCTCTCTCTCTCACTCCCCTTCATACTTTGCCTATCTTGGTGGAACGATCAAGAGCAGGGAGCAGGGTCCTGTCCAGGGTCTCGATGATGTCATAATCTGAGTTGATGACTGATTAATGAATCTGAGTCTGACTGTCCCATTTGGTTCGAAAGATATGAGCGTGATTATTAACACGGGCATTGACGGGGGCGGGGGCGGGTACCCGCCCTCCCTCGGGTTTTTCGGAGATAACAGAAAAACGGCCGCGCGTAGCGCCACCGTACTTGGCATACCTTTTCCCTCGTCATTTTTACAAATTCTGTATAAATTTTAAGATTAGGTCATCTCAGGTCAGGTCACCAGTACAGGTCAAGTGACGTGACCTAAAAAAAAGTTTAAGATAGCATAAGTCGGACCAGGGTGAGTTTATCCGATTGAAACCCATATCACATAATAGGCCCACAGAAACCCATATCACATAATGGGCCCACAGAGTTCTCTAAAATATGTTCCGGTATTTTTTATATCGATGACCTGAGGTCAGGTATGAGCCATAACCTCTCTATTGGAAATACATCGGAAATTAGTTTTTACTTAATAACTCAGTAACGGTTGGTGATAGAGCGTTTATTTTAGCTCCATTAGGCTCGCCATGTCTTTGCAGTTCTAATGATATGCATTTTATATAATTTGATCATTTATCATTTATCAATTCATCATTTATTTGATCATTTATATAATTCATATAGTTCAAGCAGTTTTGCTCTATCTTTACTTGTTCAGATGCGATGGCCGAAAACCTTAATTTAAATGTTATCCCTATGACGGCATGTTTTGACCTCTCGTGACCTTAAATGTGACCTGAAAAAAGTTCAAGTATTTTGGATGGAGAAGTGGATGGGCTACCCAACGCCGTTTAACGTTTTTCGTTACCTACCGTGGTTCTCGAGATCTTAGGGGGGCACGGGTACCCGCCCTACTCGTCAAAGCGAAGGTGACTCAGACCCCCGTCAATGCGCGTGTTAAAACTTCTTTATGCTAATAACGCATTATCTTCGAACTTGGTTGACCTCAATGTACACCAAACCTTAGCACGATAGGCGCTGTATAATTTATTTTCACGCGTTTCGAATGGCTCATGAAACACCGTTCTATATCGCCTATAAGACGCGGCACATGACATCACAATCGACTGCACGATGTTGCAGCGTTCAGGTATTTCCAAAACATTCGCAATGCTTAGTGACCCGTGGTGCTTTGCCTTTAACATGATTCGAAAGTTGATGGCATCACACCTAAAGACCACCTCAAGCGCTTTCAAGTGACGGTGAAAAAGTTTTTGTCAGCTATTCTAGCTCCAGAGAAGAATTTGGTTTCGTAAGGACACCTCATTTCAGCATTGCTGACCGCATTTGACCTCTAGTGACTCGAATATTGGCCTGACGAAAACTTATTGAAGTCAGTTCCATTGCACTTTGGAAAAGTTATTTTCCTGTTCCGCATCTTCCTAGCCGTTTCCGAGATAGAAGGGTGCTCTTTAACAAGAAGGTGGCGAAGAAGGATCATACCCGCCGCCAAGGCCAAGGGTAGCCGTAAAAGTGTAATAGCCAAGACAAATTCTTGACAAAAAAGTCAGCTGGCCATAAGCCACATCATTTTGTATTCCCCGCATCGATAAAAACAATTACACTTCTCTCTCCATCTCCTCTCAGTCTTAAATGGAACTGGTTTGTTGCACATTATAAGTACGAAAGCCATTGTTGCCGCACATCACGTCAGTATGCGCCATCACTTTCCAATGTTCACATACCTTGCGGCTATTCGTGGGCCGCACCTACCCACAGAGGCATTGTTCTAGAGCGTGGCTGTGCGGCGACAGACAGGCGTCGTACTTCCACGCCGCCTCCATGGCACGCACCACCTCCTCCGAGGCGGAGTGGGCCACCGACACGGCCACCGTGCTCTTCACCCTCATCTCGCGCTCGTACAACGCCAGTAGCTGGCTGGCCACGTCAGCGCACCTCACTGCGTCCCAGTCCGCCGCGCTGTAACTGTCACCGTCGCCACCAGACGACAGGGCCTGCAGCTGCTGCATCGCCTGCAGCTGTCCAGCCAGCTGCTGCAGTCGCGCCAGCTGCGCCTGCAGGCCCTCCGTGATGACGGCCAGTCTAGCGCAGAGATCCGACTGCTGGAGGGTGTATGCCTCCTCGTCGCCACCGCTCTCCGTCTCCCAGGAGCGCGCCGCGCGCTGCAGCGCCGCCGCCCGCGCGCCGCCGATCCGCGCCACCAGAGCGGCGCCACTGTCGCGCAGCTCGGCCCAGCCAGCCGCGGCCACCGACCACGCGGCCCGAGTACGTTGTAGGCGTTCCATGACGCTCATCGCTGATTTAATGTGAGGGTATTTGGCTCCCACTTCTCTCAATGGTTTCTAGCTGGGTCTTAATATAGATCAGTCTTAATCACGTATCATGTCTCATTTTTATGACATTTCATCTTCCCAGCACTCAAAGCTGAAAACATCATGTTGTTACAGCACAAACCCACTCTGTGTCTCATTCTGAGGACAGTTAGAGCTTGCATAATATCCATGGGCATCACTCTTGAGCTTTCCCACCTTATTCTTCCTTAAGAAATGTTAGATACACGAAATTGAGTAGCTTGTGCACCATATAAAAATCCATCACATGTAACTCACAACATAGGCGGATCCCCGATTGCAGATAAACGGGGACAAATGGTCGGGGGGGCATCCAGACCAGAGGGTGCCACTTTTGGACGGCAAAACTATCAGGTGGGCGCCAATTCCTATCGTGAGGGCACCGATACTCACATTCTGGGGGAGGGGAGCGACATTTCAGGGGATGCGCCGTGACCATTTCGCCATCATATTTTCTTTTTTATTCCAGAGGACGATTTTCAACAAAATCGCTGTTTTTTTATTTTAGGGGTCACTTTTTCCGTTTTGAATACGCATTTTCATATTTTCACTTTCTCGTTCTGTTCACAGTATATCCAGCCCAATGCATTTCAATGGCACGAACTTCTTCTCGGTGACGAGCAAACGCAGCAAAAGGTGAACAAAAAAGCGGGGTCAAAACCGTGAAGTATAGCCTGTAATTCAGCTTTACTTTCTAGCTGTTAGTTGTTTCTGGGTTAGGAAGTGCTATTAAAGGTCAGGTCAAACATGAACAATTAAAAATCATACCGGAAAATGTTTTTCAGAAGTAAACATTTAGACATAATGAACTTTTCCTCAGGAAGTGAACGCTACAGGCATGCAGTCTAATCCCCACGCACATAAGCAACTATTACAATCTTTCCAGAGCACCTCCGGGCTGGGTGGACAAAAGCTGCATCTCTTCAGGAGGTTTGCACAGATTCAGGGAGGAAGAGAAAAGGGCACTTTCTCCCCAAAGCCCGGAATTGTCGCCGATTTTATTAAAAGCTACATGTTTTCCACTATTTTTAGCCTCTAGGGTGAGAAGAGTGACATCAGCGTCCAAGGACATTGCGCTATCAGAATGATTCTCAGATTCTTCACTTTCGAACATGGTTCTTTTAATTGGTCACAAAATTTCAGCTGGAATTTCGGTAGGCGACGGATATTTTGGCGGCTTCCAAAGCTAATAACCTGGGTCTTTGAAGCATTTCTCCGAAGGACTTTGGAACAAAACTAAAAAAGGGCAACTTTTGTGCCCGTGTTATATTTGGACGCTGGTAATTCGACCAAGTGTCTGGCCTGCCGAAGAGTTTGGGATGGTTACCCCCTGATCTGATGACTGATTTTAACACAATCACCCTCACCAATATAGCTTATAAGTTAATGACGTAATGAGCCGTAAGTTTTGTCATCAGTATTGTGCAGTGTGCACGCATAGCTGTAGGAGAGGACAGGTGACCAGACAAGATGTACTTTTAAATGCGTCTCGGTCCAGTACGGAAACTGGAAAGCATAGATTCCATTGTCACGCTCGCGCTTTGTACAATCAGGTGACTCCTGACTACGCGAGCTTGGGACAAATAGTTTTCGACCGGCGCTAGGCCGCCGCATGTTAAATCTCAGCTGATGTGGTGCTGTGCTACAGTCAAGGTGGAGTTAATTCCTTTGCTGATCTTGCCTGCAATGGGGAGGCCGGCTATCATGTGAAGTCCATTGGATTCACGGTTCAATAATGTGCGGGTTATGCTTTTGCTTGTGGCAATGAGTGTGAGTTTTAGTTCCCAAACATACTGCATGCTTTTTATGACTCTGGATATAATAGCCACTTCAATACTTTGCATACCCTACCATGTACAATACAGTCCTTCGCGGAGGGCATGGTTCTTTTAATCCAGTCGAGCTGTGACAGATAGAAAAAAATAGCGTAACAGCACTGGGCACCACATGAAAAATTACGACAAAAGTATATCTTCCACTTCTTATCTCCAGGCGAATATTGAGGTCATGACAGGTAAGAAATGACAAGTCTACAAGGTTGTCACGGCTCTGGCTTCTGACAGAATGAAGTTAGGATCAATATTCAAGCACTATTTGAGTTTGCTCCTTAGGCTGTGTTGATTGATATATCACAAGACCATATCAAATCAATACAAAAATTGAACACCTAAGGTCAGGTCAAGGTAATCTTTTGATCTAACATACCATGATGCATAACAGTACACCTACAGTGACAGTACTAACAGCAACGTAAAAATATGTTACCAAATTATTCTCAAAATATGAAATAATCAGTATCAAATTGCAATCGAATCTCTAAATTGATGCACATGACACTTTGACGGCCCTGGCCCGAGCCTAAAGGTTTTCAAATTGTATCCTATGATACATCATTCAAAAGAGAATTAAATTATGAAAAAAATGGTGCATTGCTAAGGTGCCTTTGAGCACTTCACCTGGAAAATATGCATTCTCTTAACCTGGCACTGCCTAGGCTCTTTTCATCCACACCACTGCCTGGTGGGAGGGAGGATTCTGACCGGACCCCTTCCATCTCAGGAACCGGAAGTGATACGGGAAAAATTTTAAACGGTGCTGGAATTGCCTTATAATCTTCTACTCTGGAGCCCAGTTTGAGCTAAATCTGCTAGCTTGTGACAGTAGTGGGCCAAACTGGGTTAATTTTAGCCCATTTAGAAAATCCCATATAACTCAGGAACCATTCGGCCTAAGACAAAACAAAATACATAAATGTGCTTGCCTTGACCCAACTATTCAAATGATAAGCAGCATGACCTTGATCTTATGTCAAGGTCATGTTTTGACTGTTCAAGGTCATGTTAAAAATTATTAAAATCCTTGGGCCATGCATATTATTATAATGCCAAAATTTAAGAATGTATCTTGTTTTGTTTAAAAGTTAAAGACACAAACAATTTCGAAAATCATGACATTTGATGACCTCTGGTGACCTTGTTATTGAATTAACCTCAAAATGGATGAAAGCATGCAAATTTTTCATTTCAAAATCTTATGAATGATTGGAAATTTGATCTAACACTTCTAGAAGCTCAGTTGCACCCTGGTTTTGTCAGCCTCACTTTAGAAGAACAGAAGCGCCTCACATAGGTTTAGAAATAATGTCATAACTCGTTAACACGACCTAACCTGAAGTCAATTTTTGGTCTTAAGTTGTCAAATTGATCAACCTAAGGCCTGCAAAGTGACATGCATCTCATTTGAATTAGATCAGAATCATTCACAAAAAATGGAGGTGGGAGGGTCTAATCTGACTCCAAGGAGGTGATGGGTTAAAATGGCTGCTTGAATTAAAATCAACAAGTTCCCACACCATATCCAAGGAGTCAAGCCAAATAGTAAAGCTTTTTCATTATGAAAAATTCATTTGATAAGACAATATAGAATATGAAAACATATTGCCTATATTTCTCATCATAAAGGTAACTCCATACAGGTACACATGGGGAGGCATCTGTTTCAGATACTCCATGACACAGCTTGATCTACCATGGGATGCAAAGTTTTTGCACCATGGAGCCAGTTTTCCTGATCTGAATATCTGCTGGAGAGCTCTAGCCATGGACACAGAAAGAGGGAAACACATTTTTCTGGGATACAGAAGATGCATTCCCCTAATTTCAACAAAAACATTTCCCATTAAAGCTAAACTGGGAGCAAAGTTCAAAGTCACCAGAGCATGGGAAAAGTGGGAAAAACTTCAACTTAGCATGTCTGGTTTACAAGCATGCAGTTTAAGTCACATCCTATACTTATAATCTGAATTGCCAGTGGTAGATGGCAGATGGATGGGTATTGGCTAGCGTCACAGGAACATGCCGATCGTCGCCTTGAAAGTGACGGCCCTGGGAAATGGGGACTAACCTGGGAAATCGAAAATCACGGAAGTGGTAGCTGGGGGGGAATGGCACAGAGGCGTGCAGAGTCCAGACGAGGGGAGCAAGGCACAGAGGCGTATTCAGGTAGCTGGAAAGGGGTGGGCAAGTCCAGAGGCGTGTTCAGGTTTTGAAGAGGCAAGGTACAGAGGCGTGTTCAGGTAGCGAAAGGGTATCAAGGCACGAGGCGTGTCAGGTAGCTGGGAAGGAGAGCAAGGCACAGAGGCGGTTCAGGTAGCTGGGAAGAGGGCAAGGCACAGAGGCGTTTTCAGGTAGCTGGAAAGGGCAAGGTCAGAGGCGTGGCAGATAGCTGGAGAGGGCAGGCACAGAGGCGGCCAGGTGGCTGGGAAAGGGGGCAAGGCACAGAGGCGTATTCAGTAGCTGGAAGCAGGGCAAGGCAAAGAGGCGTGTTCAGGTTGTTGGGAGGAGGACAGGGCACAGAGGCGTGTTCAGGTAGCTGGAAGGGACAAGGCACAGAGGCGTGTTCAATTATCTGGGCAAGGAGGAGCAGGGCACTAGGCGGCGCAGGGTATAATGATAAGGGCGGACACAGGCGTGTTCGGTAGCTGGAAAGGAAGCAGGGCACAGAGGCGTGTTCAGGCATGGGGAGTGGGGCAGAGCACAGAGGCGTGCACAGGAGCCAGGAACAGAGCAGGGACAGAGGCGTATTCAGGCTGCTGGAAGGGGCAGGGCACCGAGGCGTGTTCAAGTAGCTGGGAAGGGAGCAAGCCACAGAGGCGTGTCAAGTGGCTGGGAATGGGGAGCAGGCACAGAGGCTGCTCCCCACATGGGAAGGGGAGCAGGGCAGAGAAGCCTTCCAGGCACTGGAAAGAGCAGGGCACAGAGGCGGCCAGGGGCATATGGTACACAGGACAGACACAAGAGGTCAGGTAGCTGGGAAGGGAAACCAGAGCACAGAGGCGTGCTCAGGCATGTGAAGAGGGCAGGCACAGAGGCGTGCACAGGTAGCTAGGGAAGGGGGTACAGAGGCATGTCAGGTAGCTGGGAAGGGAGCAGGGCACAGAGGCGTGTCAGGCAGCTGGGAGGGGCAAGCCACAGAGCGTGTTCAAGTAGCTGGGAATGGGGAGCAGGCATAGGCGTGCCCCGCACATGGAAGGAGGAGCAGGCCAGAAGCCTGTCAAGGCAGCTGGGAAGGAGAATAGCACAAAGGCGTGTTCGGCCGTATGGGAAGGAGCAGGGCACAGAGGCGTGTACAGGTATCTGTGGAAGGGCAAGGTACAGAGGCGTGTTCAGGTAGCTGGGAATGGGAGCAGGGCACAGAGGTGTGTTCAAGTAGCTGGGAATGGGGAGCAGGCACAGAGGCGTGCTCCGCACATGGGAAGGAGGAGCAGGGCACAGAAGCCTGTCAAGGCAGCTGGGGAAGGAGAATAGCACAAAGGCGTGTTCGGACGTATGGGAAGGAGCAGGGCACAGAGGCGTGTACAGGTATCTGTGGAAGGGAGCAAGGTACAGAGGCGTGTTCAGGTAGCTGGGAAGGGGAGCAAGGCACAGATCGTGTCAGGTAGCTGGGAAAGGGAGCAAGGTACAGAGGCTGGTCAGATAGCTGGGAAGAGGGCAGGAACAGAGGCGTGCTCAGGTAGCTGGGAAAGGGGTGCAAGGCTTAAAGGCGTATTTAGGTAGCTTTGAAGAGGGGCAAGGCCAGAGGCGTGTTCAGGTTGTTGGGAAGGGGACAGGCACAGAGGCGTGTCAGGTAGCTGGGAAAGGGAGAAAGGCATAGAGCGTGTTCAAGTATCTGGGCAAGGGGAGCAGGGCACTGAGGCGTCTCAGGGCATAGGATAGAGGCAGGACACAGTCGTGTCAGGTAGCTGGGAAGGGAAGCAGAGCACAGGCGTGCCTCAGGCATGTGGGAAGGGGCAGAGCACAGGCGTGTACAGGTAGCTAGGAACTGCAGGGACAGAGGCATGTTCAGGTAGCTGGGAAAGCAAGCACATAGGCGTATTCAGGCAGCTGAAAGGCAGGGCACCGAGGGGTTCAGGTAGCTGGGAAGGGGCAAGGCACAGGCGTGTTAAGGTAGCTGGGAAAGGGGGCAGAACACAGGCTGTACAGGTAGCTGGGAAGGAACAGGGCAGAGACGTGTTAAGGTGCTGAGAAGTGGGCACAGCACAGAGATGGCCAGTGTAGTGGGAAAGGAGCACTCCCACCGCCTGGCACACCTCGCAGCCACTCCACCTCCCAACCGCCTGAGCTCGCCATGTGCCCTGCTCCTCCTTCCCCATCTGCCCTAAACATGCCTCTAGGCCCCGCCCCTTTACCCACCAGCCTGAGCACATCTCTGTGCCCCCCTTCCTCAGCTATCTGAACACGCCTTACTCTGCCCCTTCCCCAGCTACCTGCACACCCTCTGTGCCCTGACCCTTCTCCATTACCCTGAACACGCTCGTGCCCTGCTCCCTTCCCAGCTGCCTGAACACGCCTTCTGCCTCCCCTTCCCAGCTACTTACCCCTGTGCCCTGCCCCTCTTCCAGCTATCTGACCACGCCTTGCCTTGCCCCCCTTCCCAGTTACCTGAGCACGCCTCTGTGCCTCACCCCCTCTTCCCAGCTACCTGAACACGCCTGTGTCTAGCTCCCCTTCCCAGCTGCCTAAACACGCCTCGGCCTTGCCCCCTTCCCAGCTACCTGAACACGCCTCCCTTGCTAACCTTCGCAGCTACCTGAACACACCTCTGTGCTTTGCCCCATTCCCCAAATGCCTGAACATGCCTCTGTGCCTTGTCCCCCCCCATTTCCCAGCTACCTGAATACGCCTCTGTGCCCTGCTCCCCTTGCCAGCTCTCTGAACCGCCTCGTGCCATTCTTCCCCTTCCCCAGCTACCACTCCCGTGATTTTAGATTTCCCAAGGTTAGCGGCCCCATTTCCCAAGGGTACTGTCCTTATTTCCCAAGGCGACGATCTGGCATGTTCCTGTGACGCTTCTACGCCAATCCGATGGATGGGGCTGGTGAATGAAGTTACATGGTGAAGAAAGGGCATACAAATTTGGTGAGAGTGAGTGATGTGGATGCAAACAGCTTCAAATATCAAAGTTTGTCATTATCAATAAAAGATAAACTTAGGTATAATGCAAACAGCTACACCTTCAGCTTCATGTTTAAGTTGTTGGAGTCTGAGGGCTTTCAGGTTCTGGTCTAGACATGTTTAGAGTGCATGCATTTGATCTGATCTGGTAAGGTAAGTGCTGGATTGAAGCCCAGTGCACATCAAGTCTACTTTTGAATGGTATAGTGAGGGTGAGCTTTGCAACTGATGAGGGGAGTACATTCCATTCCAAGTGACACAGTACCCAAATGCATTACCCTGTAGTTGTCATATGAATTGGGACAATTGTGGATTTCATCAGCATTCACTTGTGGCCAGGCCTTCGGTTATGGTCTAGACAAGCCAGGATTGGGATAGCAAGTGTCACAGCAGGAACATGCTCTACCTATCATCAAAGGCTTCATATACCTAAGCCTGCTTTCAAATAACCATGGGGTGCAAAGGTAGTAAGGAAAAGTAAGCAAACAAAGAATCTGCCAAATATGTTTCAAATAGTGAAGTAGGCAGAAAATATCCAACACTGGTCTGTGATTCAGTAGTAGAGATGCTCTGATAATTACACTGGCGGTGTGTTTGCGGGTACTATGATACCTAAGTACTGGGCTCAACAACACCCAGGCACCTCCAAATAAATATTCACATGATTTTCCTTAGATGATGGTTACAATGCCCCTCACATATTCATGTAATAACAATCAGGTATTCAACCTTATCAAGGCCTTGAACCGTATATAATCTCCACATTCACACTTTCAATCTAGCCACATTTCACCAAGGTTTCATATTTAGCGTAGGTGAAAAGCAGCCATGTGTTGTTTCAGCCTAGCTAGCAAACAAGCCTAATTGAGATGATCAAAAAACCTCATTCCATTCAATGTATCACAGTATTTTTTAACTTAATTAATATGAATTATTAAATATGTTTTTGTATATTTTTGTAGTGGTGCATCAGTAAATCTAGATTATTTATAAATGACGACATCAAAATAATGCCTGCTGCCCAAACCTTGGAAGTTGAAGGTATCCTGCGCTGGACGACTCTGTGAAGGTAAAGAAAATAAAAAAATACAAAAAGTACCTCAATCCTGCTTAAAAAGCATTTAGAGATTTCAAAATACGTTTAAATGATTAAATAAAACAAAAATAAATATAATATAGGGAATTAGGCAACAATTATGTGCTCCATTAGCAGTGATCTCATCGTGGGCCTAAAATTTGCTTCACTACGCGGAGCTACCATATAAAGCATTGTCACTCGGGATATCGGAAATCTACGATTCGTCGCGTGATAAATTCTGTACAATTTGGGCGTGGAGTAATTTAACCTGTTACGACTGATTTTTACGACGGTTTGGCGGACATCTGCTTGTCTTCGTATGTGGAAGGGAATATTCCAAACCCTCAAACCATCTTCAAGCCTGAACATACATCGTGATAAATTGCTCGAGTGAGCCTTCACAAGTGAATTTTATTTTCCCCATGTGCTACGCGACGCAAGAGTAGCGATATAATTTACCTTGGGCCTTCATTATGGTTTAATATGGCTTCAAATGGTGCTGCTTCACATCTATCATCTGTGGGTTGGTTTTCAACCAATGAAACTACAAACAGTTTTATTTACCACCCTACCTTGAATGTGATAGTGCTCATTACCAAAGACTCTAAAATTAAAGTTGTTGATCTACACTCCAGCCAGACCCTTCACCATGGACCTGCACCTAACAGTAAGCTAAGCATCTCAGCATATTTTTGTACTGTTTTCATCTGTACTTTTAAGCAAAGGTCAAACAATTTACTTGTGCGAGTGTGAGTTCTTAGCTTGTTTTTATGTGAGTTGAATAAATGTGAGTGGCTTCAATTCCAATTCCTCATTCTTGTTTTGGTGACCATGCTGCTCAAATCTTGTGATGTTGAAATTTTGAGGGACACATGTACAGAATAAAATCTGTTTTTCCTATTGGTGGGAAGGTGTAGCCCCAGCCACACACTTCATGCTGAAAAGTGTTATATCAGAGGGGGAAACTGGTCAGCGTTCCCAAGAACAGCTACGTTCCCACTAATGGGAATATTGACCAATATTTGGGGATGCCTGTTCCATAAATGGAAATGCACGTTCCCAAGGATGGGAACACCCAGAAAAATGTTTTCAGAAAGCACAACAGGAGCTTAGAAAAGATAATGGTAATCTTTCTACCTGGTCAATTTTAACTTCTTAAAATTTGAGGGGGAGTTCTACTTTGAATTAGAAAATTTGTCTTTGAATGCTCCCTCAAATATCACTGAGAGACTAGGTACCACAGTAAGTGTTCAGAAGTAAAATTATCACTGAATTTCAAGTCAGCTGATGCTAGTATATTTTCTTTGTCTTTGTGGAAGAGGATTTTTTTGAAGGTGATGGTGAATGATGACAGCTCTCAGTCTGTCAGAATTGACCTCCAACAATACTTGAGGCAGAAGGGGACCAAGTGCTTCCAGTTTGACATTTTTTGTACTCTCAGCAACAGCGTGTTTGGGAGATTCAACAGGACTTTTAAGTCCTAACTAACAAGAGTGCCACAGGAATCCCTGAAAAATTGGATAGTCAAATTGGAATTGGAAGAAGCTAGCACAATATAGAGCCACACCGCATATCAGTACAGGTGTGTCTCCATCGGGATTCCTCCACTGGAGACTGTGGCGCCAGCTTCCAGTGCTGAGTTGCAAGGAAGAAACTGTTAAGGAGATCAAGAAACCTATGAAAAAATGCCAGAACCAGGACATGGGAGACTTCGATGAACAGCACAGGATGAGACAATAGCATTCATGTTGGTGACAGTGTACACACCTGTGCCTGGCTAGCAGCTTCCATAATGCATCTAGATAAGATATTGGAACAGCAGTGATGTACCCATTATATTCAGCTAGAAAATGGTTTGCTAAAACGCTAACTCCATCAACACTTGTTGTCTGTGTGTGTTTGTGGCTAAGCTATGATATTTTAACGAGCTCACACTTTGTCATAACGAATGCCTTAAAAGACCTGCACGGTAGTCGTGGTACGCTGTTTGGTGTCGGTTGCTGTTTGGTGTCGGTTGCAGTGAAATTTGCAGTATCTTCCGATATGTATCTTGCTGTATTGTGATGCTGGGGGTTAGTCTGCAGCACCGAGTTCCAAAACACCGGCCGTTTTGTGCGATAAACGTGAACATTTGATGATGACTTTGGGCGTGTGAGCACCTGCTTTGTTGGAATAACTATATAAATTAAGTTTTAAACAGTTGCATAGTGAGATAGTGCCATAATGGATTGAAGGTGTAGACATGTGTCACTGTATGGATATGCATGTTTTTAGTGAAAAATTAAGAAAATGTCTCCATCAGCCTGTGCGCACGGAGTAAGTACGTCGCTTCAGAGATCTACAGGTAGAGGCCCAGTTGGATCCCTCAACCTACTGACTGCAGTGGATTGGTCTGGAACGCAGCGCACCTATCCCATCCCCACCAACTGGGGACACAGAACAGGGACCTCCTGCTTGCAGTCCCTCACAACACAGTGTGACTCAGAGAAAGCACAATCAGGAGCGCTCACAGGGTCACAACTTTGTATGGAAGATGACGCACCTCTGCAGAGCAACAAGATATCTGGATGCGACAAGAGTGATGGAGGCCCAAAACAGCCCAGCTCCGAGGCAAAGTACTCAGTGCACAAAAAGGATTGTGCGTGGAGGACTGGATTTGTAAGAAGCAGTGGTAGTATATATTTGAAGACGTTGTTAGCGCATGTCTCGATAATACCACCTCAGGAGCGTTGTGCTGCATTATGTGCTGTTATAATCTCATTTGTTTGCTGCCATGGTTTGCCAGCTCATGTAACACGTGCCTCGAATATTGGGCATGCCTACTATAGGGAAGTAGACAAGCTTCTTGTAATCGAGGAAGATAAAGTATACTGATACTAATCCTCTGTTTCAAGTGCTAAGGAGGCTCTGACTCGAGTTGACGGTTTTCCCCCTGGATCGTGAAATAAACATACCAAGAGACTAATTCGTCTTTGAGTGCACCTGCTAGATACTACAGCTAGTTACTTTCAGGCAGTTTGTAGATAAGCAGCAGTCGACCATCAGCTGACCTGCCTCCCCTCTGCCGCAGGTGACGTGTTCGGTGCCTACCTCCCGGGTGTGGATAAGCTGCTACTCTGCGATGGGCGTGCCGTGGGCGTCAGGCGGGACCACAGCGGCACCCTGTTGCTGGAATCGATCCTGCAGCCGCCAGTGGTACGCGGAGAGGACACCGTCAAACTCGACATCCCTCTCTCTGAGGTGGGTGAGAGCGGTCAGCTGGGAATTGGGTGGTTAAACGTGTTGGTTTTGGAAATGTCTGTAATGATTCTGGGCCCCTCTGACAAGGGAATGGGGTGGGACAGGAACAGAGGCGGTGCCCCTGAATATATTTTGAGCCTATGTTTGGGGGAAATTCACATTAAGATATCCTTGGATTTGAGTGGATAAATCTACCTGTGCGATACTGTAGGAGCCTGGATTTCAGTGATATTTCATTTTCTATGCGAGGCTTATGTATAATCGTCACATCCTGATATGAATATTTTCAGTCAAAACTAGCACTGTCTCATTCCAAAAGCGAACAATTCCATGACATATCGGCCCAAGAAAATCATGAAAAGCACCCTGCACCTATGTAATCGTGCCCCTGCTGTTACCTGGAATGTGAAATCACGCATTAAAAGTTCCGTGGTCACGTTCTTCTAGTTATTGTCGCGGGCAATAAATTTTTTCCTTGAAAAACCTACATTTTCAAATGCAAATATCGCAGATATTTGTTATGCAAATTAGATAGAACTATATATACTTATCTGCAATGACCTCAGTCAAACAATTATGGTATGAAGTATAATCGCTTGAAAACGAACTCTCATTTTCATTTTTTTGCCATAGTTAAAGCTCAGTAAATTGCTTTGTAGCACACAAAGTTGGATTTTTTCTAATTTATTGTATAAATCTTGGCATATCATGTTTTTGTATAGGCCTTCTGTGCGTACGTTGCAGCATACAACTCGGAACCGAATGGTAACAGAGAAGCTCAAAACCAACACCGCCATATTTGTCTTGATATGTGAATGTTACACATTTACACGTCGTGAAGTTCACTTTGTAACCTCCGGTCATTTGACCAAATTCGTGATCGTTTTTTCGTGATAATTTCTTCGTAGAATGTGTTGTTATGGAGCTAAAATGTACGTTTTTTTAACCCAAAGGCTATCAATCTGAAAAGTTGAATAATTGTACCCTAGCCTTCACCGTTACATGGGATGGGACGTTGCAGCCCGCCATAGTATTTCGGATATGACCCAGACACGGCTGCGGTGGGCTTCGTCCTGCTTTGCATAGCTTAAACAACAGACATTGCTCATATTTTGCCACACAATATATCCGTGTCATGTCAGCATACTGAGCTATTGCGTCATTTCCGGAAGTACGGCAGATTTGCGGTTTTTTAGGCCGTGTACTGCGTTGCCTCAGAGGAAGCTTGGATGAAGGCATCCCATGACCTCGGTTCACATTTTGTAACCTTTGGTGACTTCTTGTGACATGTACTAACCCGTTTGACCTTACTTGACCCTTTTGGGACTTTTTATTGTATTGTTCCACTCATTCGTAATTTTTGTCAATAAAACCTCATTCAGAGTTTAGCAAATATTCTTATGATATTTTTAGTGCTGTATTTAAGCTCAGCGCCTTAAATTACCTTAGGAATTTTGATTTGGGCCAATATGTCTTTCGACCATCAATGCCAGCCCCGCTCCTCCCGCCCCCCTCCCTTCCCCCGTCTCATTCTTTGCCTACATGGGTCACGCAACTGTATGACATGGAAATTAAAGCGTGGATGTCTTCTCATTAGGTATTACTCTGATGACTGCATTATTGTGCTATGCGTGATTATTTACCAGACATACTTATAAATAGCAACCACAGTGGCACAATTGCTCATTAGTATAAAAAAAACATCTGACCTTCGTCCTGACCTTTAAGATGGCCTGATAATCTAAGTTTATAAAAGTTCACAATTACCTCTCCTTTGTGAGTGCGAAGGCTAGCTCGCACGTTTAACACCCTTACTGGAGAGGGGTCTGACACTAACACGCACTGGAGGGGGCCTGGTAGGCCCCCTAAGATCCTGGAAACTAAGATGCGTAAAAAAGGCCGTCTGCTACATCATTGCCGATTTTCATTGACCTAGGTCAATATCTTCAAGGCCAAACGAGGTCATAAAGATCAAATCTTGGCCATGCTGCGGAGCTATTGGGAAATTCCGTTATTATGCGGAGAAACGAGAATAAGCTAGAGATGTACCTGTATCATAGAGGGAAGGTCACAAATAATCTCTCGTACAATTTTGAGGTCAAGGTCATTCAAGGTTATTGACCTAGGGGGTCACAATATGGTATACCACCTTTAATGTATGTACACTATGACTAGCACTATAGCCACTGTTTGGCGAGAAATGAGGATTGACCTTTACCAATGACCTTTGACCTTGACCTTTACATTGAGGTAGCTTAACTATGGCGTCATAGCAAAATTTACGTCAGACCGGGTAACGCCATTTGACCGGAAGCACTGGGGTCAATGACGTTGAAAAATGCAGATATGATCTTGACCTGTGACCCTTGAACTTGATATTGACCTTCATGTGAGGTGATCTTGACATTGACCTTCATTTGAGGTAACGTTGACATATCATCCTGGTTATATGGCGTCATTACGTCACCACTCGGTCTCCAATGCAAGTGAATTGGTCCGACCGTGCGATTACGGCTATCTCAAAATGCAGTTCTGACTGAAAGCCTATGAGTAAAAAAATTCGACTGATTTTCAAAATTTCTTCACCAATCGACGCGCTATTAAATTCTGGTAAATATGGCTAAGTGTCGTTTTTTGGCTACGAGCGGTTCTCCGGCCACCTTGGAAAAACAGGTGGGGGGGGTGGCTCTGAGCCCCACCCCCTCCAGTGTGCGTGTTAATTGCTTGGTGAGTCAGCCTGTAAGTTAAAAATAAAAACGTCTTTATGTGTGTACTGGCTTCATGAACACATTCTAGACGCAGATGATCACGAACTTGATCACGTGAGCTGAGGTCACCGATTTACCTTAAAGGGAGATAAAAAAATTTATTGGCTAGATCAAAAGGTCACAAAAGTTGTTTCAGAAGTCCTATTCTCATTTTTGCGAATTCGGCCTGCAAATGCATTAAAATTGCTCCAAAGTCAACATTTCTAGACGACTTTACCGGTACACCTCATATCGATGTATATGACGTACAGACGGCTAGGGCTCTCAATTTCTAAGCATTAGGTCATATCTATCCTAAAACAGTGATGTAGAACTTGGACTACTACAGAAAAAATTACTTTAGAAAAATAACATTCCAAAACTTTTTAGAACAGAAATATAGGGTTAAAAAGAAATCACAATTAACCAATCAGAAGCCTAGGAATTCTCATACTGGGGTCACGTGACCTATCTGACGCAACAGTTTTGTCATCCTGGGGCTGGAGCAGAAAATGACTCAAGACCCGAGGTACGAAACCGCTGAAGACTTGAGTAATTATGTTGTTTCCGTTTCTAGGGCAAACTAATTCATTTTGTAGTTTTTAAAAGCTTTTAAAATTAATTCAAATACAAATACAGGAGAACCGACATTTGTATTATAAAAAACATTGCTTTTCAGCTTTAAATAGTTTTCGAAAAGCAAGTGATGGGTGAAGGTTTCAGCATTTTATCGGAACTGTTAACCTATTTCGATAATAAGTGATTGCCCTCCCAAAATGTTGCCGAAGATAAAAAATAATTGATAGCTTCTTAATCAGGATTTTCAAATAGCAAGAAACCACAATAATAATTTTTTCGCGTATCTCCCTTTAAGGAGCCACGAAATGTAGATTTGTAACGTACTCTAGCTACCTAATTACTAGCAGCCGACTAGTAGAAAGATCTACTAGCAGAAAAACGAGCACTGCTGTTTGGGTTTGAGCTTCTCTATCGCAAGTTGGTTCCGCGTTGTTGGCCGTAACGTATTCACGGAGGACTTAGATAAAGAAAATGACGACACATACAAATTGATATCAACAATTAAAAGATGAACTTTTTCATTTTTGTTTTACTCTGAATGACAATTTATTGAGTTTAATTGTCCCAAAAAATTACACAATGTGTGGCCACATTGCCTAACAAGTATGCTTTTAATTGTGTTTTTAAGCTCAAATTATCTCAAATTTTGGTTCCACCATATTTTACTGTATGGAATTATTATTAATGTATGATTTGCGTTGCAAACGGCGGCGTAATTTGCATTTAAAAGTATAGGTATCTCAAAAACCTCAATACAGCTCAACGCAGTACCTCAAAAACCGCTTACCAAGCGGGAATTTTACGGGCTCTGTGTCCGTGGTTATGTGCCCCAGATAAACCAATGGACAAAATGCCATCAAAATTGGAGCTAGGGTGTTAGGGCGGGGTCGGTCGGTGGTGGAATTGCGGAAGAGTGAAATGCTTATGTGAAACAGGTGACAGGGCATGGTCTTCAAATACGGCAAAGTGAGTTTAGTTTTACACTGGAACTTGGTTGACTGATCGGAAAGTCAACTTGTCTGGTGTGTCTGTCACCTTAAAACCTGGGTCGTAGCACGTCTGATCATTGTCGGCTTGTGATTGTCTCATTATTTCGGGCCCAGTAGGTGTCCTGGAAACTGTTTCAAACATTGAACTTAAAGATCAATGCCCTGCGGTCCGTATAAAAAGTCTCACCATGCTGACTTGCCGAAACGCTGCCGGGTTCATGATCGCAGAGCTTGTAAAAACTACCTTCTTCTCTTATACCAACCGACTCGGAAAAACTTACTGCTATGGTTGTATTTGAATGACTTGTGCAATAATTATCTTGTCTCCTGTTTTGCATCCCGCTAAACAGTTTTCTTTTCTAATGATAACATTAGGAATTTTACGACGCAGAAAGCTATTACCTAATATTTTGCAATAGTTTGGCGTAAAAAACTCGATTCAGGCCACTTAATTGTCAACGTAGACGCAGTCCACGACTCATTCGGGGGCTTGTGCTTCTATCATTCACATCAGCGTGGATGGAGGAGATTTGCTGTCACATGTAAGGAAATCACTAATGTGCCCCCTGGATATATGTGGTGTCCGCGCCAACACAGCACAGAATCGCCGCCCTGAGCGTTAATGTCCCGACTGAATAGACGCACACAGGAAGGCCCTAGTAATCAGAGGGCGTGATACAGCCGGCGCCCAATCAACGCTTCCGTTTTATCCCACTGGAAATCAAACGACAAATCGGCTGGTGTTCGGGCCCATCCTGTACATTGAAATGGAAAATGAAGTAACCTTAACCACGTGACCCAGAAGCCAGTGGAAAGCAGAGGCCAGCGCGAAATTTCTTGGTAACGTGGTTGCGTCATACCAGGGGGCCGCAAGGCCCTCCCACCTTTTTCCATGCATTTTAAATCCGTTCAGGGTCTGTGCGTCCGTTTGAATCATAGTGGTATCCAGGATTTCCACTTGGAGGGGGCGTCGCTGGGGTCCGTTTGGGTTAGGGGCGCCAACGTTTACGTTTTGATCTATCAGGGAGGGGGCGTGTCAAACCCCATCATGGCTGCGTCAGTGCTCGCACCCTGGGGCGCAGGGTGACGACGTTTCAGGGGGCCCGGGGCGCAGTGTAGGAGCGCCAAGTACTTGACCGGGGAGGGGGGGAGTGTGCCCCCTGGATCTACGTTTCTTGTAAAACTCAGGATGTGCTTCTGCGCGTGTGTGGTGTCGGGGCACTGGGGTCGAATTACCGCTGACCATGGTACCAATCCGTGCACCAGTGTGCGAGGGGTGAAACCGTTTTATTCTGATTTTTGGACAGATCTAAAATAACTACTCTGGATACTTTTGCACATCAAATTATGAGTGGAAAGCTAAATCTTGGATTTTTTAGGTCCAGGGACGTAGGAACGGTTTGAAAAGTGGGGAGGGCAACAGTAGAGGGGGCCCACCTCAGAGGGATGGGGTTCCAGCCCAAGGGGGTCCGTAATAAGTTTGGAAACCGCTCATTTGGTTTCATAAGGCGCGCATGCCCACTGGCCTTCGCTAGGTCTTTCTATACATGACTTCTATGTTCTGTCCCGTCGTTTCTTTTTATTGAATAGCTCCGTGGTGTTTTTTCTTCAATTCGTGGTGGAACACGGCCGGTCTCGTCACGCCTGTCGATGTCGGAGAGACGGCTGCTGCTCGACGTTTGGTCCGGGATGCGCGTTTGAATTCGTGCTGGGCTGGAGTTTTATTGGGTTTTCGGGACCCATCTGGAAGTACTCGGGTGGCAGGTGCCTGGACCTTTTTCACGAAGCACTCCTCGTCCAGGGGCTTGCAGGAGGCCTACCACGGAACTGGAATTTCCGACACAATCTTTGGGACCCGTTTAGGTTTCTTGTTTCTATATTACAGGTGCTGATATTTTTATATCCATTGCGGGGGTCCACCACAGGAAAGTGGGGGGGGGCAGTGGCACCCCTGGCCCCCGGGTCCCTACGCCTAAGCTGATGGCTATGCTCGGGTGAGGGGCTAACGGTGGGATAATCTCAAAATCTAATGAGTGGCCCAGGCCTTATTTGGTGGTAACTTCAAGCATGTCATTTCAACATTATGGAGAAGAGTGCTCTTATGCATTGCGGTGGGTTATTTTTTCCGATATAAAATTTGATATCCAAAGTTCAGGCTACTTTCTTGGCATCATTTGTCGAATGTAATGGATTAGGAATGTCCATTTTGTAACTTGATTGATTTTTATCAGTTACAATGTCTTTTATCGCAACGTTCTGACGGTCATGCTGTAATACTCTGTTACGCATATGCAACGTTATGGGCTAGATATAGCGAAAACACTGAGGTGTCCTAAAACATCAACACGCGCACACACATAGATGCAGCGTTACACATTGTCGAGAGATAGCGGCGATATGCGGCGCCGCCGGGAATGCGGCGCCGTTTTTGTGTTCATGCGGCCCCTTTGGCAGGGGTCCAGTCCTTTCCGCCGACTGTGATTATCTCATGCCAACTGCTGGCCTTAACAAGCTATAGCCGGGCAGACGTCAGATGCCGCGTTATTTCAGCCTCTTCCTGAGCCATTGCGTTTGCCAGAGCCATTGTCCTGGATGTTTAATGTGCCGTGGCTAGTTACCGGAATATTGGGTATTGAGATGAGAATAGAATATTGCTATTATTTACGTGTTCGTTATTAATTTCGTTTTTGTTTTTGGAGCCTCTGCTTTACATATAATATGCAAAGTAACCAGTGGTGTGTCAGAGGTGCTGGGGTGGGGGCGTTGGGTGAGGCCCATACCATGGGCTCGATGGTACCGCACCAAACGTTATGCCCCCCCCCGACATTTCTCCCTTCCAAGATCGCGCCACACGAAGCACAATCATCTGCTACCTCTGCCGCACTCGATCTGCCGTCTTTGGCCTGGCTCCTCAGCCAATTTATAAACACGTGACTGAACCCGGCTAATACGCAGTTGCACGTAAGCAAGCATGATAAATGCCAGGTCTTGGATCTTTTGCATCTGTCTTGTCAAACAGGTGTGTGCCTGTTGGGAGAGGCGCGCCCAAAGCTTTCATGACTGTTGTCGAAACATGTCAGAGCATCTGTTCAGTACAGTCGTCCGGGTGTGTACACTTTTCGTTTTCATTCGCTCTCAGTTGGCGATTTTCATCATACGTGAGTGGAGGAAATACGACACCTTGTTTTTAAGGAATACACAAGAATCCTGAATCTTGCGTTGCGAGACAGATATATGTAGTTGTCGGTCTGAACTTTGTCTGTCGCCATGCAGCCTTAGTCCCGGAAGCGCCCTAAAATACCCGGCCGGAGTCGGCCTGTGAGGATGAGCGGAAGCCGGCGGCCGCCGTCGGCGCCACCTGTTCACGCCGGAGCGTGTGTGGGGGGAGGGGTCGCGTTGCCGGCGTTATTGGTGGCGGGAACGGCCGCTTGCTCTGAGTCACCCGCCCCACGGCGCTGCCAAAGTGGACAAGGTTGGGGTCAGCGACGAGACTCATGAGTGATACCTGAGGCGAGTAGGCTGTCAGGGTAGCCGCTCCGACAGAACCGGTAGTTTACATAATGACGTTATAGGAGCTTAGTCTTACTGGTAATGGAACTGGTCGTGGTAGCCGTGGTATGTTTTTATGATAGTTGGTAGAAACTGCGTCGCCTACAAATGTTTGGCGTCAATCGCAGTCCGAAAAGCGTGGCTTGTCCCTGTGTCTATGAGAGCGCCACAGACCCAGGTCAGCCTCCGTTCAGCTTGCCGGCCGCGGGTGCGGACCGCAATTAGTGGGATGGGCGACACCTGTAACGCGGTGCACGGCGCCGCGGCTGTGTAGTCGGCTAACCCTTGCTTGTATCCGTGCGGCTGTTTTGCGCTGAGAGTACAAACTCTGCGGAAGGAATGCAGCAGCCCTCCTATTTTCGGTCTGCCAGAGTGAGACGTGTTGGAGTGCAGAGTTAGTGAAGGCTTATAGTGTTTTAATAGCTTTTATTATTTAAATTTAGCTTCATCGTGGGACGCATGCCGTACTGTAAAGTGAGCACAGAATTGGAATGGCTTAGTGTAGAAAGAATTTGCTCTGTGCGGACCTGATTCGTCGAATGTAGGTTGTCCGAGCTGGTTGGGCTGTACCAGATTTGATTGAAGTGTGACAGTAGATATGTGGAATATCGTGAGACTTTATAAATTTAAACTGATTTTGCACGGAACGTGTGTTCGGGAGCCGATGTTTATGTTTCTGGCATATGACAAAAACCTTAAAATGTCCTTCCGGAAACCTTGATCCAATACAGGCTACCGTAACTTGTCCATGCTGTCTTCAACTCTGTTCTTTCAGCGCTGCACTGTTCATGCTCCCCGCCTTCATTCGCGGAACGCGGACCTAGTTACAAGAATGAGGGGTAAAATGTGGTAAAGGATGAAGTGATACTAGAATTGGAATGAAAACTCAAATGTAGTGCATTAGGACGTAGTTTGAACCAAAGTGGGACAAAGAGGGATAGAAGACAGAAATAGAAATGAAACTCCGAATGTTTGTTGACAAAATTATGTGGGAAAGTCGAAATCCAGAGCCCAACGTAAATTCAGGAGGCAGGCGAAATTATGCGATCTTGAAAAATAAATTAAACGACGCTGACTCGCAAAAAAAGAACTGCGCCTGAAGTACAACACATTGGCTCAGAGGAAGCACCCCGATCGGCGGATGTTGGGGTCCTTGACACCGGTGTTTGGTAGTGTCACGGGTGCTGCCTTACCAGCCGATGTGATTTCTGAACTCGCCACAGCGAATCGCCCTCTGGCACTGGCAGGTGGGGTCGACCGCAGCGGCCTGCGGAAGCGCGTGGTTTAGCGTATAGGCCTAGTGATGAGATTGAAAGTGACGTAACCAGACGCTCGTTTTTCAATGTTCTTTGAAAATATTCAAAGCAGACTCTGACGTGACTATTTGATTTTATGGTCATTCTTTGGAATGTGTGCATGTTTTTCTTATTCGCGGATTTCACCGATATTCTTCAAAAATGATATTTTCACGATTTTAGACGTTGCCCCCTTACCTCAAGCATCAGCCCAGATCCGAAACTGACTTCTGACACCTTTACTAGGTCGCAGGCCTCTGTCACCTTTACTCGGTCGGGAGGTCATCTGACACCTTGACTAGGTCGGCAGTTTCTTTGGCACCGCTACTAGGTCAGAAAGTTATCGGGCACTTTTACTAGGTCAGGCAGTACGTGTGGTACAGTTACTACGTCAGCAGCTCCTCTGACACCTTTACTAGGTTGGCAGTTCCTCGGGCACTTTTACTAGGTTGACAGTGCCTCGGGCGCTTTTGCCAGGTTGACAGTGCCTCCAACGTCCTCACTAGGTCGGATCGGCAGTCTCTATCGCCTCTGATCGGTTGGAAGTTTCTGATGCCTCTGCTTGGTAGCAGTCCCTCTTCTCTGACTTACCTTGGTCGACAGTCTGATGTCCCCGCTTTAGTTGGTGGTCGCTCTGGCTTGGCTCTGTCGGCTGTATCTTCTACTTGACTAGCTCAGCATTCTGTGACACCTTTGCGTGGTCGGCAGGCGACAGTTCTGGCACAAGCGCTGAAGCAGGTGGACATGTCGGCGCTGCTGCCGCTGGCCGAGGACGCCGCCGTGGCGGCGCGCGTCCAGGAGACCCTGCAGCACAGCCTGGATACGCTGGACACTGACCGAATCGCCTGCAACCCCAAGGCGGTGAAGGTGAGCCACCGCCACCGGTCTGCCCAGTGCCTGTGTGGCGCGTGGTCGGAGAGACGCATCGGAGCTTCAAGAGTGCAGTGTGACTGAGTTTGAGCTTTTTCATTAGCGAATGAATCAGTGTAGTCGACAGCAATATGATTTTGAAATTATCTTTGGCATGCAGGCCCTGTATCGTGTCCATGCCCTTGTCAGCGATACTCCTACTCGTGTTAGTGTGAAAAGTCCTCGTCAGCTGAAGAAGTATTCTCGGGTCCTCTTATGTTGTAATGATGTATGATGTAGTGATGATGTGATAATGTGTAGTGATGTAGTGATGATGTATGTATCTGCCCCTTTGATCGCCGTGGCCGGTGGTGGTGCACGGTGTGTCTGATCCTCTGTGCCCGACGGTGGAGCACGGTATGTCTGATCCTGTGTCCGGCAGTGGAGCACGGTGTGTCTGATCCTCTGTGCCCGACGGTGGTGCACGGTGTGTCTGATCCTCTGTGTCCGGCAATGATGCACGATGTGTCTGACCTCTGTGTCTGGCAGTGGTGTGCGGTGTGTCTGACCCTCTGTGTCTGGCAGTGCTGCACCGTGTGTCTGACCTCTGTGCCCGGCAGTGGTGCACGGTGTGTCTGGTCCTCTGCCTGGCAGTGGTGCACTGTGTGTCTGACCTCTGTGCCCGACGGTGGAGCACGGTGTGTCTGATCCTGTGCCCTGCAGTGGTGTACCGTGTGTCTGACCCTCTGTGCCTGGCAGTGGTGCACTGTGTGTCTGACCTCTGTGCCCGGCAATGGTGCACGGTGTGTCTGACCTCTGTGTCCGGCAGTGGTGCACGGTGTGTCTGACCTCTGTGTCCGGCAGTGGTGCACGGTGTGTCTGATCCTCTGCCCGGCAGTGGTGCACGGTGTGTCTGACCTCTGTGTCCGGCAGTGGTGCACGGTGTGTCTGACCCTCTGTGCCCGGCAATGGTGCACGGTGTGTCTGACCTCTGTGTCCGGCAGTGGTGCACGGTGTGTCTGACCTCTGTGTCCGGCAGTGGTGCACGGTGTGTCTGACCTCTGTGTCCGGCAGTGGTGCACGGTGTGTCTGATCCTCTGCCCGGCAGTGGTGCACGGTGTGTCTGACCTCTGTGTCCGGCAGTGGAGCACGGTGTGTCTGACCTCTGTGTCCGGCAGTGGTGCACGGTGTGTCTGACCCTCTGTGCCCGGCAATGGTGCACGGTGTGTCTGACCCTCTGTGTCCGGCAGTGGTGCACGGTGTGTCTGACCTCTGTGTCCGGCAGTGGTGCACGGTGTGTCTGATCCTCTGCCCGGCAGTGGTGCACGGTGTGTCTGATCCTCTGTGTCCGGCAGTGGTGCACGGTGTGTCTGACCTCTGTGCCCGGCAGTGCTGCACGGTGTGTCTGATCCTCTGTGTCCGGCAGTGGTGCACGGTGTGTCTGACCTCTGTGTCCGGCAGTGGTGCACGGTGTGTCTGACCTCTGTGTCCGGCGGTGGTGCACGGTGTGTCTGACCCTCTGTGCCCGGCAATGGTGCACGGTGTGTCTGATCCTGTGTCCGACAGTGGTGCACGGTGTGTCTGACCCCCTGTGTCCGGCAGTGGTGCACGGTGTGTCTGACCTCTGTGTCCGGCAGTGGTGCACGGTGTGTCTGGACCTGCCGCTGCACCAGCTGCGGAGCGTGTTCTCGGCCCTCCTGGCGGAGCTGCTGCGTGCCGGCCGGCACGTGCCTGCTCTGGCCTACGCTGCCGCCGCAGTGGAGCGGTTACACCTGACGCTGGTGGGAGGGGAGCCGGCCTCCGGCGCCGGACACCCGCCCCAGCCAGACCGGCGCCGCATGTTCAGCGAGGCGGCCCGACGCCAGACTTTCACCCGCTGGCCCCACATGCACTACAAGTGGGTACCGCACCGGCGGCGTGGTGGTAACTGTGGAAGTATGGTCGGAGTCGGAGGGCTCCCGTCAGAATGTCTTGTCGTATACATGACACGGTTCCGTTGCATTTTCTGGTTTACTGTGGAAAGCCTGGGCCCAACTTCCGTGCAGCTCAAGCTGTGATACACTGTGTGTGAGTGAAACGAGACGTTTAGCACGTTTTGTGAAATGGTAAGCTAGGACTGAGCCGTGTGACTGCGCCAGGTGGGCGCTACCGGACCAGATGGCGCAGGCCGGCTTCTACCACCAGCCGAACCAGTCCGGCGACGACATGGCCATGTGCTTCACCTGCACCGCCTGCCTGGTCTGCTGGGAGCCCACCGACGAGCCCTGGTCGGAACACGAGCGACACTCTCCCGCCTGTCCCTTCGTCAAGGTGACCTGCTGTAGGGCTACCGGCATGGGGAAAGCGGGGGACGGGGACGCGTCCCCCCTGTTGGCCAAACAGGGGACGTCCCCAAATTTTTGGGTCAATGGTCATTAATGCTGTCAGTTACCGAATATGCTCAAAATTCGCCTCCCCGGTCAGCACCAGCCCGGGTCTGTCCCCCTCGAAAATTCCGTGGCGGCGCCCTGGCTACCGGTGTTAGTTGCTAGTCAGCTTAAGAAATGGAGTGATGGTGACAGCAATATCGTAGTTTCGTCTGTTATTTTGTAATCATATGTTTATGTTGTAATCAATCTTCACAATAAGTTAAGTGGTCGAGTGATGACCTGGCATTTCAATCCACCGAACGGTCTATGAAAACTTTTGTCTTCAACGGATGGTGTTTCTCTATTTATCTGTTCGTGGCGTTCGCATTTTTTGTTTTAACCTTGTTGCTTGCAGGCAGTTAGGCTACTTCTCGCACACGCGTTAGCAAGCGTCTCGTTCCCGACACAGGCTCTGTCCGGCAGGGAGAACGTGACGCCATCAGTGACTGAGACGGACCCCTCTGACGTGACGCCATCAGTGACTGAGACTGACGTTTCTGACGTGGCGCCATCAGTGACTGAGACTGACCCCCCTTTCCACAGGGAGAGTACACAGAGAGTGTGGCGCTTTCAGGGACTGAGACTGGCCCCTCTGTCCCGGAAGGAGAGCGCACAGAGAACGCGGCGATCTCAGTGGCAAAGACTCACACCTCTGACGTGACGCCATCAGTGACTGAGACGGACCCCTCTGACGTGACGCCATCAGTGACTGAGACGGACCCCTCTGACGTGACGCCATCAGTGACTGAGACTGGCCCCTCTGACGTGACGCCATCAGTGACTGAGACTGACCCTCTGTCCCGCAGGACCCCCTGTTGACTGACCCTCTGTCTCGCAGGGAGAGCACACAGAGAACGTGGCGCTCTCAGTTACGGAGAGCACGGAACCGGCGCAGCTGCAGGATACAGCGGCGGATGAGCCGGTGTCGCTGCTGGCGCCATCTACGGTACCTCACCTGGTAGCCACCGGCACCCGGCTGGGTCACGTGGTCGTCTGGGGCGTCTCCGCCACGCTTACGGTACTAACACCACGCTAAAAGTCTACGTTAGGTGTTGAACCTACTGAGTATGTTGTTTTGCAGGCTCCTGATGCAGTCTTATGGCGCGAGAAAGGCATATGTGTGTGCTTTGCGTTTGTTCAAACAATTGTCTTGCGGCGAGGTTTGATTGAAGTGCGGCAAGCACGAAATGTTTTGTGTCATATTGATGGAGCGCAACCAAGGAGAAGTTTTTGTTTATTGGCTTAGCCTATGAAGTCACCTATTTGCGGGAATATTTGCTTCGAAGCGCATGTTGGTTTTTCCCCTTTTGTTCGTTATTGTCTGAGCTGGAAGGCGCTCTTTATCATTATCATGTTTTGTAGGCATCCAAGTGAGGTGAGACCTGTACTCATCAGGCTTTTAACGGTTTGCAATGCCATCTGTTCGTTCTGGCTCTAAATATAAATCTCTAAAGCTGTTCTTTTGGTTGTGACTCCAGCAGCTGGTGTCTCGTAAAATCCCGAGTAAAAAATACCAGCAATTCGTCTCTTTCGATGGAAATGAACTGGCTTTGAAAACTCCAGGGCAAAAGGGTCGATGAGCACGGGGAAAGTGGTTAGAGTACTCATCAGCGTAAATGGTAGAATTGGCAAGATCTGGAGGAGCTGTTCATTGTCTTTATGTGGTCAGGAAATATGTGACATTATATCCCCATGGGCACATGGCGTACATGTATGGACCGCTGACGTTCCTAACGAAGCAAAATATCATTTATCATTATCTTTCACAGTGTCTCTGAAGATTGCAGATGTATGAGACGTCAAACATTCTCAGAAACTTAAGTAAGGGGCTAATTTGTTCTAGTTAAAACTAAGCTGAATGACCTCGGCATTGAACGTGTATTAATATCGGCTACCACACAAAATATGAAGGATTCTGAGCCGATGGAGTGCTGACCCGGTGATCTCTGTGGACCCAACAGCGTGAGCTGGCCTTCCGGGTGGACACCTCGGACCCCTGATCGAACCGGCGACGACGCTAGCCGCCCGAGAAAGGCCCACTACTACCTTCTCCGCCGACGACCACACGGCAGCACGAGGTAAACGCCTTGACGCAGAGCGGATACCCCCAGATGCATGGGTGTTGGTCGGAACTCTTCATTGCTGTTGATTGTTGAATGTACTATTCAGCTGGGAGCTTTTCCCCTCGATGTGATCTGGTTGATTTATTTATCTATATTTTTCCGCAACAGCTAAGACCCAGTAACGGTCCAAGACCTGTATCTGTACTTGTATTTAAATCAGTCTTAAATGTTGCTATGTTTTCCCACCGCGCATGCGGGACGGCGTCTCTATGCCGCCCCATGGTCCGCGCCCTGTGTCCGGTTCCTCTGACTACCCCCGGCCCTCAGAGCCGGCGCCGGCGGAGCGGGAGGCTCGGGTGGGCGCGCTGTGTCTGTTGGCGCCGCCGGAGGAGTCCTCGCCGGCGCCCGCTGCCGCCGACAGCGCCGCCGCCGCCGCCGCCGCAGCCCGGCCCTGCCTGGTGGCGGGGGTTCGGCTGTGGAGGAGACAGCCGACAGATGCCGGAGGCCGCGCAGATAGCGTACGTCCGGTGACTGGCCAGTGTTTGGGTAGGGGCACGTCCTACGGCACACTTAGCAAACAGTCTCCTTTGGAACACCGAGGAGAGCTTGGCGTCACCAAAGAACCACCGCCCAGGAGAGCTCGAGTATTATGTTCTAAACCTGTACAATCGATGGCGTTTTTCACTTTGATGATGATTGGTGTTTTAGGGCACGTCAGCTTCTTTGGCTACATTTGCCCAACTTTGAAGCTACCAGGCTTGCGGTGCCATTTTGGGTAGGTGGAAACGTACGTATCAGTGTCGTTATTTATTTTCCCAAAGGTGAGTATTTTGCGGATGTAACTATCCTAGTTATTCATGGAGAGCCATTGTGGCGGCAGGAATCGACCAGTACTGGCATCAACGTAGACACTGTTTTAAGCTCCGACGCCGCGGGAGAGGAGTCGGTGGACGCAGAACCACCGGGCTACCCGCACAGGCCCTGTCTGCTGGTCTACGACATCAAACAACAGGTTTGAGCCGTTGAATAGTGCCGAACGATGGATGGCACGATGGCGCTGTCAATTCTTCTCGTTTATACTGGGTTTGGCTGGGTGTGTGCTATTGATATTTCTGATGTACGATTTCTGGGGATGAATGCTCATTAACATTTGAAGTCGATTTAATAGGGAATTTCCCTTTTTCCCTTGAGGAAACTTTCAGTTGCGTGTGTTTTGAATTTACACCGCTTTGCGGGACAAATCACTTTCCTAGGCAGAATATGCCCTATGTATGAGCCGCCTCTTGTCCTCAGACGACTCTGTCTACAATCTGCTGCTTGTCCGACCCTGCCAATTAAGACTAGTGGTGCATAGCCTGCTACCGTCGCCGCTGCCGTAGCCGGTGTGATCCTCTGCCCTCAGGTGGCGGCCTCCGGCCAGCCTTGCTCCCCTGCCGCCGATGCCTCCGTGTACTCCCACCCCGGCGGGGGCCATACCAAGAAGCTGTCGGCGCCGCCGGCTGCGCCCGACCCGGACGCCTTCGCCGCCGCCGCTGACAAGGACAGCGAGTTCTCGGACACGCTGATGAAGTTCCTAATGAATAAGGACGAGTTGCTGTCGGCGCCGGCCGTCGGTGCCGACTCGGTGTCCGCTGCCGCCGCCGCCGGGCAGACGGCAGCGACGGGAGAGGTGGCGCCGCCGGGCTGGGAGCCGCCCTCGCTGCTGCAGTGTGTGCCGCTGCCGCGGGCGGTGGCGGCTGCAGGACTGTCGGTGACGGCACTGCAGCCCAGCGCCGACGGCGGACAGCTGCTGGTGCTGGCGGCGGCGGAGCCGGGTCCGGACCTGCTGGCCAGCGGAGGAGGGGGAGGGGCGCTGCTGATGTACCCTCTGGAGACGGCTGGAGCGGCGGTCACACTGCGGCCGCTGCCGTCGGTGCTGCGACTGTACGGACGGGGTCAGCCGTACCCTGTGCACGTCACCGTCATACCGGCAGAGGTAAGACACGAGACATAGTCATACTGGCAGAGGTGAGAGACGAGACATAGTCATACCGGCAGAGGTGAGAGACGAGACATAGTCATACCGGCAGAGGTGAGAGACGAGTCATACCGGCAGAGGTAAGACACGAGACATAGTCATACCGGCAGAGGTGAGAGACGAGACATAGTCATACCAGCAGAGGTAAGACACGAGACATAGTCATACCGGCAGAGGTAAGACACGAGACATAGTCATACCGGCAGAGGTAAGGCAAAGACATAGCCATACCAGCAGAGGTAAGACACGAGACATAGTCATACCGGCAGAGGTAAGACACGAGACATAGTCATACCGGCAGAGGTAAGACACGAGACATAGTCCTACCGGCAGAGGTAGAGACAAGACATAGTCATACCAGCAGAGGTAAGACACGAGACATAGTCATACCGGCAGAGGTGAGAGACGAGACATAGTCATACCAGCAGAGGTAAGACACGAGACATAGTCATACCGGCAGAGGTAAGACACGAGACATATTCATACCGGCAGAGGTGAGAGACGAGACATAGCCATACCAGCAGAGGTAAGACAAGAGACATAGTCATGCCGGCAGAGGTGAGAGACGAGACATAGTCATACCGGCAGAGGTAAGACACAAGACATAGTCATACCGGCAGAGGTGAGAGACGAAACACAGCCATACCGGAAGAGGTGAGAGACGAGACATAGCCATACCGGCAGAGGTGAGAGACGAGACATAGCCATACCAGCAGAGGTAAGACACGAGACATAGCCATACCGGCAGAGGTGAGAGACGGACATAGTCATACCGGCAGAGGTAAGACACAAGACATAGTCATACCGGCAGAGGTGAGAGACGAAACACAGCCATACCGGAAGAGGTGAGAGACGAGACATAGCCATACCGGTAGAGGTGAGACACGGAGGTATAAGCATGGCTTCAAGGGGAGGCACGAGACATAGTCATACCGGCATAGGTGAGACACGAGACACAGTCGTACCCGTAGAGGTGAGAAACAGGAGACAATCATACCGACATGGCACACGCGTCGGCCCCTCGGGGCTGTGTTTGAGACTTGGTCATGCGTTTCCAAGGGTCGCTGGTTAGGCTATGTCGGACTCTGCACGTTGTGTGAGTGTGTTTCGGTACTCGTGTACATACGCTGTGTACTTAGCGGCCGCACACATTGCCGTATGCACCAGTGTTCATGCCCACATACATCAGCGCTTATTTACAACCGGCGGCCCAGTGTACATTCTCACAAGCATTAGTGTTTGTGTACCCCAGCGCCAGTGTGCGTACATGAGCGGTCGCGTCCGTGCGGGTCCTGGCCTACACGAGCGCCCGCTTCGGCAGGTGCGTCCGTTTCCGGAGGACGAGCCGCCGGAGCTGGATGAGGGTCAGCTGGCGGTGCTGCTGAGCTCGGGGAGCTGCAGCTGCTGTCAGCCGCCACCCTGGAGACGCTGGTCTCCCTGATCCCACCCGGCAGCCGCTGCCTCGGCACCGCCTACTGCAACAGTGAGTCGGACGCAGCGGAGCCAGCGGGTGGGGCCACTTCGCTGGAACAGTTGGAGGGTATACGTTCGCTAACGAGGTTTGCACTGCGTGTACCTTTGTAAAGCGGAATCGTGTTGAAAATCATGTAGGGGCGTTATATTCGGACTTAAGCGTGATGTCCATGTGGGTGTGGACTGCTACAAAAACGAACATGTCCAAAGTATGTAAAAATAAGCTCGTCTGGCTGGTGTCAGCCAGGCCCGTGTACGAACTACAGCTTGACCTCAGAGAAGCCCGTACTGCTAGACATTTGTGTCTCCTATTTGCGGATACCAAAGACAGAGTATGATACTACACTGTGCCAGCTGCAGTGTCGGCCGCTGCCCGGTGTAAATACTCAGCAGTCCGGTTGTGCTGAGTGGACCTCTGTCACTGTGCCAGCTGCAGTATCGCCTGCTGCCGGTGTAAATACTCAGCAGTCCGGTTGTGCTGAGTGGACCTCTGTCACTGCAGCTGCAGTGTCGGCCCTGCCCGGTGTAAATACTCAGCAGTCCGGTTGTGCTGAGTGGACCTCTGTCACTGTGCCAGCTGCGTATCGCCTGCTGCCCGGTGTAAATACTCAGCAGTCCGGTTGTGCTGAGTGGACCTCTGTCACTGTGCCAGCTGCAGTGTCGGCCGCTGCCCGGTGTAAATACTCAGCAGCTCGGTTGTGCTGAGTGGACCTCTTCCGCAGGTCTGGACTGTCTGATCGCGTGCAGTGAGTCGGGAGAGCTGAAGTTCGTACCTCTCAGCCTGCCGGGCATGAGCGCCGCCGAGGGAAGTCCCGGCGCCAGCAGGAGCGCGCAGGCCAACCACATGGTGGACGTACAGCCTCGTGAGTGACTCTGCATGCAGCTGCACCTTGCAAGCTGTGTGGGGAACACATTTGTCGGTGTGGATACATTTTCCAGTCCCTATTTCTACCAGAACATTGACTCATGCTTTATGAATGCCTGAAATGACCAAAACTTGGATTTTTCCGAAATATTCCCCCAAATGGTCACTTATGTTTGAATCACCGTGTGCTGCCGCTTTTTCCTTCTAAGACCGTCGACAAATGATTATTAGTGCTCAGAGTACTTTATTCTTACGCCATTTGTTTCAAGTGATCCATTGCATATGTCAAATGTCGTGAACCTGACTCATATATTATCGGATCCATAGTGAAGTTCTGCTTTAATCATCACTGATTCGTTTCCATCTTCTCGGTACCTGAGATTGAAATCTGGTGGTGTTGCTGAGATGCCGACGTCGGTAGTGCGGCCCCTGACCCCCTGACCGCCTGTTGCCACCAGCGCCCGCCAGTCTGGTCACCCAGCAGCCGCTCTCGGCCGCCACCCTGACGCGCGCACACGAGCTGACGCGCCTGGAGACGCTGACGCCGCTGTTCTCGGCGCTGGTGCCGCCCTGCTGGGCCGAGATCCAGCAGGCTCAGAAGCAGCGCCGCCACCCGCGGCTCATGCAGTCGGACCGCCATCACACGCGCACCTGGCGGCTGCTCAACGACGGGTGAGGCGGCGGCGGGTAATCTGTCGGCCTGCTGTAGGGCAGGAGGACGGGTGAGGCGGCGGCGGGTAATCTGTCGGCCTGCTGTAGGGCAGGAGGACGGGTGAGGCGGCGGCGGGTAATCTGTCAGGATTCATGAATTTCAGGAGTAAACGTGCGTTTATTGTATGCATACCTTGTCGTCTACTTTGGGTCATGATTGATTCTGACCCAAGGTCTTTTTAGTCGGAGTTGAGTCGACTTTGTTCCGAATTTGGGCGGAATCGGAGTCAGCCCTTAGCTGTGAGTCACAGTTGAGTCGAATGAAAAATATTGAGTCATCCACAAGTTAGCTTGTATCCGGGCACCGCTATGACCCCGCCCTCCCTCGCTGCCGTGACAATGCCGCCTTATCCGGGCGCGGCTATGACTCCGCCGTGGCAGGCCCGCCTTATCCGGCTCGACTGTGACTCCCCCCTTCGCCGCTGTGGCAGGCCCGCCTTATCCCGGCTCGGCTGTGACTCCGCCCTCCCTCCCCACCGTGGCAGGCCCGCCTTATCCCGGCGCGGCTGTGACTCCGCCCTCCCTCCCCACCGTGGCAGACCCGCCTGGAAGCAGCACGTGTTCGAGATCACGCTGCCCCGCTCGGCTCCGGTGGCTCACGTCGACTTCAGGTTCGCCCTGCAGCCGCTGTGTACCACCATGCCACACGTGCAGGCCACCCTAGTGAGGTCGTCGGCGCTGCCCCGGCAGCCGGGAGCCACCGCCGCTGCCGCCGACGATTATGATGCAGGTGCGTCCGGGAGGGGTGACCGTGTTCTCATCCGTGCTTGCATTGAGGGAGAAAGCTGTGATATGCCAATATCTCGCCGTATTTGTACCATAGTTTGAAACGTTTCACTTCTATGGCGACCATCTTTAAGCCTCTGTGTACACGTTTGCATTCTGCGAGTTGAAGCGTCGCTGAGGTAGACGGATGTTGGCCTGCCGTGGCTGCCGTCGCCGTGCGCTGAGGTGCGCCCACTGCTCAGGTGCCGATGACGCCGAAGTGATGTGTGGGCCGGTGGACCTGCGCTCGTGTCTGGACATGTCGGGCCAGGGCGGCACCGCCACCTTCACCTCCACAGAGCTGCTGCGGGCGCACCAGCGCACCTTCAGCCTGCGACTCAGCTGCGCCGCCGACGCCGCCACGGTCAGTAAGCCGGCCCCAACCCACCTTCAGCTGGCCCTGAGGCAGTAGGGGGCATACAGTAAGCTTGCGAAGATGGGACGTGTTTCTCACTAGTCATGTTGGACTAGACTAAGTCACACTAGACTCATTGGTCATATTTTTACAACTTTGCATTAATTGCAGCGAATAAGTTTCCACTGTCTTCTAAAGCTGGCTACAATTTTCCTCAAAATGATGGATGGCGGCTTATGCGTGGTCAACGGCTGCTGCAAATTTTTTTTATTTAGAGCGCTGCGTGTATTTCTGTTGCACTGTGATCCCGGTTCCAAGCTATGTGATCGGTTATTTGAGCTAATGGTGCCTCGGCCTCTGCGCCCATTGCAAGCTGTGTGGGGCGTTGGCGCGATTGTGCTGGTCATCTGAGTGTGTCTCTCTCTGCAGCCAAAGGCGTCAGGCGATGGGGGAGAACGGTCCGGTGCCTGCTTCCTGCCTGACCTCCAAGCGGTAAGTATCCTCTTCGTTGACTGTCCAGCTAGTTATAGAGAAGTGTTGTGATGTTAATCTAAATGACTCTGGTGCAATCGAATCGAGTGGAACTGTACTAATGTCACTGTACTGTACTAATGTGGAACTGTACCTCTGTCTGTCAGGTGGTGCATGGGTCTGTTGACCTCGCGTTCAGGCGGTGTACGCGCCGGTTGACCTGGCGTGACCTCTGTCCTTTAGGCGGTGCAGGGGCCGGTTGACCTGGCGTGACCTCTGTCCTTTAGGCGGTGCAGGGGCCGGTTGACCTGACGTGACCTCTGTCCTTTAGGCGGTGCAGGGGCCGGTTGACCTGGCGTGACCTCTGTCCTTTAGGCGGTGCAGGGGCCGGTTGACCTGGCGTGACCTCTCTCCTTCAGGCGGTGTACGGGTCTGTTGATTTGACGTGACCTCTCTCCTTCAGGCGGTGTACGGGTCTGTGGATCTGACGTGACCTCTCTCCTTCAGGCGGTGTACGGGTCTGTTGATCTGACGTGACCTCTCTCCTTCAGGCGGTGTACGGGTCAGCGCCGGTGACGGTGGACAAGCTGGCCGCGGCCGGCGTCAAGGCCGACCACCTGACCGGCTGCGAGTGCTTCCAGGAGGTCAGCGTCACCATCCGCCGGGTGAAGCTCTCCCACTTGCCGCACCAGAGGTACGTCACTCGACCTGCACCGACGAGCGCCTGCTGGTAGCACAACGTAAATACTATTGCTCCTTACTTGGCTAGCTGAAGACTGTGAGATCCTTTAGCTGTGTTGTATAGTTTTTCAGAGACTGGTTGTCAGTGAGAGGTGGAAATAGATTTAGACGATATGGGCTAACGCTAAACTTTTTGCTAACTTTACCACGATTTAGAGCTACCTCACGCGCTGATACGGGGAGGAGTCGGGTATCCGCCTTCCCTCTAAAAGATAACGTCTAAAAACTTTGGGTAGAGATCGAGACGGGACACCCCTTTCGACTTTCGCTACCTTGTGTGGATTCTGCTAATTGCTTCCATTTCTAGTTTGCAGCAAAAAAAAACTACATTCAAAATGTATCGGACTGCTAAACTTCTGTTGCTGCTAGACTGCTACTAAACTTGCGTTGGACTGCTAACTTAATAATGTGCATTTCAGTTTCGGTATGAGCTATCCGTGTTGAAGCAATGTGTAGGTAGCTGTCAAAAAGATGATTTGGTCACCTGGAATACGTATATTACACCCCACTTATTAGGGTGTACGTACATACATCTCTGGTATGTATAAAGAGAAGGGATGGCCCTATTTGTGAACCAGAGCACCAATTCCTCAAAGGGGCGATGTATCCGTGGTTGAACCTCAGTAAACCCTTACAATCCGTCTGTAGCCGCTCCGTTCGAGCGCTGCCGCCCCCTCACGGTTGCCGCCCCCTTACGGCAGCTGTCCCATCACGGCTACCGCCCCCTCATGGTTGCCGTCCCCTTACGGTTGCCGCCCCTTCACGGCTGCTGCCCCCTCACGGATGCCGCCCCCTTACGGTTGTCGTCTCCTCACTGCTGCCATCCGTGCGTGCAGGGTGCAGCGGACGGCGATGCTGGAGCAGTCGGAGTACCACGCCTCCCTGCTGGACGCCGTCTGCCGGCTTGCCCATCTGGACGACCCGCTCTACTGCCAGAACGTCGCTCTCGACGTGCTGCTCTGGGTGGCCGCGCTCCGGCTCATGCACAGTCAGTGACTCGCGGAGGCGCTGACTTTGGTTGCTATGCTACGAGAGGTCTTCTGGGGTGCTGAGGGAGGAGGGGGGGCTTAATCGGTGTGTGTTGGGCTGGAGCTTGATCCGTCAGCTTGCTCCGTTGGGCTGACCCATTGAGGAGAGTTTGTTCCTGTTGGGTGATTATGTGTATCACACCACGGTGACATTCCTGAGAAAACAATGCCTACCTGTTACCGTTTCCGCTCTATGGTGCGACTGCCCTGCCAATATGTCCCCTGTAGATGTCTCTGCCGTTCGTCAGTCTAGTGTCTGCACTGTCTTCTCTGGTGCCGGCCCTGTAGTCGGACCTGTGCCTGCCCCGCAGAAGCTCCCCTAGGCGGACAGAAGATTGCACATTCGTCAACGCAAATTCTGAATGGTGTTATCGAATATCAGGACTGAAGCTCAACATTTTTTAACAGTTTTGTAACTCGTCAGCGCGTTCACGGCGCCGTTCTTCATTGTGGTGTCTGGAGTATTTTCTCTGGTGCCTGGACTGGTGTTTTCTCTCGTACCTGGACTGGTGTCTACCTCTGTATCCTGCAGACGCCTCCACCGAGCGGACGGCGCCGTCCTAACCTCTGTGCCCCGCAGACGCCTCCACCGGGCGGACGGCGCCGTCCTAACCTCTGTGCCCCGCAGACGCCTCCACCGGGCGGACGGCGCCGTCCTAACCTCTGTGCCCCGCAGACGCCTCCACGGAGCGGACGGCGCCGCTCGTCAGTCAGGTGGAGGAGCGTCTTCATGACCTGGTGTGCGCCTGCTTTATGTTCGGCTCCCGCACCGTGGCCCACAAGTGCGCCCGCCTCATTGTGCTCTGCATCGAGTGAGTGGAGATGGGACGGGGCTGGGTGTAACCCGGGAGATCGTATTGTTGGGACCAGTTCTGGCCCGAGAAAATTTTAGTTCTCGCTGTCAGTGCTAAATATTGGGTTAGATTTGCTCTTAATATTTTCTACTTTGTCATGGTGCTATCTCTGGTCGAGTGTTGTAAGATGTCTGCTTATACGTTTGACGTTTGCAAGCGATTGTGACAGGTGTCTTATGGGATGCAATGACACGGTACGGCAGGTTTATTTTAAAGGGAATATGGCACCTTGGTGAAGTTTCAGGCTTGTGGTTTAGAGGCAATCTGTATTTGAGATAATGGATTTTTCCTTGGTTTTTGCTGAGAAATGGCTACTAAGCCTAATAATTCGCTTTGTTTATTTTCATCTGTAAGAGGCAAATCCCCGAATCATGGTGGTGTCAAGTCGGTGGTACGATTTGGTAATGCTTAGTCCAGACTGGGTCTCTTTTGGTTACCCCACAAATGAATACGGATACAAATGAGGCGTTCTTAGGTTAAAAGGAGCCAAATTGATACTTAACAATTCTCCCATTTTCCTTAAAATACTGAAACATATTTCACGTGTTAAACTTGTCATTGCAGAAAGTTACACGCATTTAAAGCCGCTAGTACCACAAGG